>OY757187.1:59539248-60739248 GCA_963583895.1 Melanophora roralis | reverse complement strand
TACCTAAATTCTGATATTTAATTAGAAAATATGTTAACTAAAGTATCATTAATATGTTTATTGTATTTATAAAAACGTTTAATGATAGAAAATTAATTAAATTTTTAATTAATATTACAAAGTTTTTTAATTGAAAATCAGTTTTGTTTTTTATGAAGTTTGGCAATATTTATCATAATTTTTTAACTGGCCGTAAAAGTTTTGAAAAATCATTGGACCCCTTCAAAAAGTGGTAAGAGTCATCAGTTTTTTGTGTAAAAGCTGATTCAGGGGCAAATTATGGCATTCGATTCGAATCAAAATTGAAAAATTCTTATTAGATTTCCTATTTTAAAAGCATTGAAAACTCGATCGATCGAGTAGAAAATCAATTCGAATCGAATGCGAAGAGTTGGCCCCAGAAATTTGGGTTAGATATTCTTTTTTGCACTGTTTAGATTTTTTGTTGAAATTTCTTTAGCAAAGTTTGTAAAAATAATTTTTTAATTTTTTTTTATTATTTTTTTTAACTTTTTCTTGGGAAAATATAGTTTTTTCTTTTTATTGGACTCGATTCAAGGCATAAAAACTTATTAACACTAATTTGCCAAAAAGAAGTTGATAACTGTAACGGTTCCATAATAAATAAATGGACTTAAAAAGGTTAGTATACTTTAAATGAGGCTTAACCTTTCTCGCTTCTGTCCCAAAAATGTTTTTTTATAATTAATTTTATTGCCTTTAAGTCCTGTAAGTAAACGTTTGTTGTAACAGAGACTTTAATGTTTGAGATTAACAGAAAACAATTTAATATTCAGTACCTTGTCGTTAGAAGTTTAATTCGCTAAAAAAATTTTATTTAAACAGACAAAAAAGAAATATGTTTTGAATTACTAAGATATTTATTTATAAATTGCTGTCGTGGCTTATCTTAACATATGTTTTATGTAAAAAAAGTTAATCAAATTATCCTAATAAGACCTCTGAGAGAGAGGTTTGCAGTACTCTTAAATAAGCATTTATGAAGTTAATTTTTTCAAAAATACTGACGTAACACATGTAACATGAATAAAATATAAATTTTTGTGAGACATAAAACCACAAATAAAAGGTAAAATTGATAAAGTAACAATCAGTTTTTGCCGCGAATAAAATATTTACCACACTTTATTCAAATTCTAAGTCATTTCTGCGAAAGGCTAAATTTTTTAAAGCGATAAGCCACAAAGAAATCCACGTTTTATTATTCTCTTCTTGTATCATTCATTCAAAAAACCTTTTACAAAAACGAATTTGATATTGATTTTCTATAATCCCAAAGTTCGTTTAACCATTCTTGTGCATCCGAATGTAAAACTTGTTTGTATTTCGCATATTTTATTACGAATTAGATTGAAAGTGGTAGTGGTATGAGTTTTGGCAAAATTTGAAATACAATGAAAATTTTTATAATAAATTTTTTCCTGTTTTTGTACATACAGACGTTTATATCTTTTGGTTGTGCAGTCAAATTCCCTTTGACTGACTTTTTTTAAGTATTAAGTGCTGACATACAAAAGAATATAAAAGCATACGGGCCAAATTCATGTCAAAGTATTTATTAAAAATGTACGTTGAATATATGAGTTGTGGTAAAAGCATTTTATATTGTAGCGAATAAACTTATTTACCTAAATAAATACCACATACTTATGTTTGTATGTATGTATGTATGTATGTTATATGAACAAACATAAGTACGTTTTTATTATGTAAGTACATATGCACATACGTATAAGTTATTTGCTTTGCAAATGTGTATAAATTCAGAAGGAAGTGTTAAGGAAAGAATCAACAAACAAAAAATGTTTTGTTTATAGAATTTAAATACAAGCATATTTTTTTTATAAAACAGCCTTTAAATTGCAATACAAAAATACAACGAAAACTGAGCTTTATTATTTTCTAAGGAGATATGTACATACAGGGTGCCTCGTGGCAAATTTATATTTTCAAACTTAAATAAAAAACGTAAAAATTAACACAAGATTTTATTAAGAGTATTAAACGATAGAATGGAAATGTCAATTTTCTTTCTTAAAAAGTATGTCATCCAGATAACTTCCTTCGGGTTGAACACACTGTTTAAAACAGAGCCTTGTATTCTGCGCCACACGATTCAGCAATCATGGTTCAGTTGAGCTGATTTTTCGACGAATACTTTCCTTTAAAGCCACAAGAGATTGGAAATTGTCATTACAAACCCTTCCTTTAAGGTAGCTTCATAAAAAACCCCATTGGAATAATATGGGGTGACCTCAGTGGCCATGGGATGTCCTAAAGCGTCTGAACAGTTTCTTGGAAGAAATTTTCCCGAAGCAGATTCATCAAAGCTTTTGCTGTATGGGCAGTCGCCTCATCCTGTTGAAACCACATGTGTGAAGAGTACGGTAGATAAGCATGCAAGTTTGTATTCCTCTAAGGACGACTCAGTTGTAGGGATTCTTACCTTATTTATTTAAATTTTTATGGCAACCCCTTTAGCACGTAGAGACAAGAGGTTAATATATTTTAGGAATATATTTGTGATAAGAAGCTAATGGGAGCCTGTGGGACTCTTTATTTCTCTAAGGCCGACTCTGGGCAACTTATGGGCGTTTTTATATCATTTTTAAAATTTTGTATGGCAACCCCCTTAGGTGATGGAGATAGAGGGCAAGTATGTCTTAGGAATATGTTTGGGAGAGAAAACAAATGGAGGTCCTTGATACATTTTATTCCTCTAGGGACGTTTCCGGAGAAGTTGTAGGGGTTTTAGCCTATTTTTTTCAAATTTTGTATGGCAGCCATTTTATGGGCTGAATTTAAAGGGTAAGTATTTTCCACAAGAATGTTCGAGAGGACAAATTGTTTGGGGCCAATGTAACATTTTGTCTTTGTAGGAAAACCCTGAAAGCTATGGGAGCGATTTAAAAAAAATTAATGAAGATTTGTATGGCATCCCTGCTAGGGGGCGAAGATAGGACGCAAGTATGTTCCAAGAGAATGTTCGTGGGGAAAAATTAATGGAAATCAGTACGGGGTACCTGCGGGGCAGTTGTAGAGGTTTCTATGTAAAAATTTTAGAGGTAGTCTTGGTTTTTTGCTTATATCTCGGTCAGTTATCATGCGATTTTGCTGGATTTTATAGCGAATTTTTCAAAAATATTTATGATAGTTAGACACTACCTACGGGTCTATGCACATGATAAAATTTCATTAGTTTAAAATAAATGCATGTTCGTTCGTTTTGGTTTTGTGTTTGCTTTGTGGCAAATACTGACAATTATATTTCGTTGCTCTGCTGACGTTTTCTTACATATCATATCACATTTCATCTCACTTGAAGGCCCTATGTTAGTTCTTGACCAAAAAAAGTTTATCAAAAAGTTCTGCAACATTTTATGGGATATTCAGTTATTACGGACATTTATCTTTAATGTGATGACATGTTTATATCTTTGCTGTAATTTAACAATTAAGTTCATTTGAAATATACTTTTTTATTCCTTTTAAGATATATCGCCCCCATTCCTACATTAGTTAACACATTTAAAGGTAGTATACGTAGTACACACACACACACGCACACACATTAATACTAATTTTTAGAAAATAATTGTGCTACTCGCTTCCGTTTCAACACAAGACATAAATGATCTCTGAAGACATGCAATAATTTATTTAATCAGTAATGGCAAGACGTGTTAAAATATATATAATTGAGTTAATTGTTGTACTTGTTTTAACTAACACTTTAGAGGTAATTTTGTACAGATAATGGCAAATTTAATTTTTTCTAAATAAAAGTATTAATTTTTTTTCGTCTTTTGAAAAATTTTTTAATTTTATCAAGACATTGTTTGTTTGTTTAATGGTCAAAAATATTACCACTGTGCAAATATAAATTTACTTTTAGAATATTTTAGAAAATGTTTAAGAATATTTATTTATAAAGCCAAAAGCGGGCAAACAGTGAAAAAAAATTAATGGCTTTAATTGCCATACAGCTACAACCCTTTTTTTGTCATTTGCATAGGAGTTGAGAAATTAATTAAAAAGAGAATCCCTTTGAGCCTTAGTGAACTCCTTAATTAAAAATATTGAAATATTAATTGTTTACTGTCGATTGGTTTGATTGAAAAATCAAAAATAAAGAAACTTTTACCAAGGGGTTTGCATGAAATTACAAAAAAAAAAATAATGATGTTTAAGGAAAAAAAAATTAATATAAAACAAAGTAGGAATGTAATATAACTTGTGGGCGTTAACAAAATTTAGGTTTAATTTCTGCTTCAGTTAACCAATTCTGCTAAGCAGTGTTGCATAACTCAAAATAACATTAAACTGAAACCAAAATTTTAAAACCAATATGTGCATTATCCATTAAGCGGATAACCTCAAACAATTTTTTGCGCCGAAATTTTTTGATATCCAAGATACATAACTTACTTTCAGTAGATTAAAATGCGTGTACTTAATATATATTGATTGTGATGTTAATTTGCCGAGTTATGAGGTTGTAAAATGTTGTCATATTTAAAATTTTGTAAATTTCTTTGAAGATAAAAAAAAAAATAAATTAAAACATTAAATTGTTGAATCTTATAGACAATCGTTCAGTTAAAAATAAAATAATAAAAAAAAATTATTTTTGTTCAAAACCGGAAATGACCATTTAAATTTAAAAATATCCCAAGCTTCTACATCTCATATTATACCCTTCACATAGTGATAAGGTTATATATAAGTTTTTCATTCTGCTTGTAATTTCTTTATTATCCATTTGCTACCGCATAATGAATATATACAATAGATTCTTGTAGAAAGGGAAGTTGATATAGCCATGTCCGTTTGTCCATCTGTGTGTCGTTGAAATAAATTTTTCGGATTCAAATAAGGTCGCACAGAAAATTTTTTACTACAAGACAACCAGAAATATTTCTGAGATAGTCGTTATATAAAATCAGCAAAATCGGTTCACTATTGATCAAAACAGAAGCAAAAACCCAAAAAACCCCATTTTTTAGGAAAAATTTTGTGCATATATTCCAATAAATCTCAGTAAATATAGTCACTTTTGCCACAAAACTTGACGCAGATACTTTGAAGATAGGAATCTAAAGTAGGAAAAAAATGTTTCCTATAGGGTAAGGGGAAGTGGTCTTTCCCCTTCAATTTTACAATTTTTGTGAATTATTTCATGCGCCGTAATAAAAATTTTTGCCTTTTAATTTGGCTTAAGTTCATATAATTTCTTTTTATAAGAAGAAATTAATATTTTTCCGTTAATGTTGAAAGGAACTTTTATTTTGAAAAAGTGCGTTTTCGAAAGTAGCTACGCAATTTCATCATCACTACTCTTTAGCCGGTCGCTTGTATTAAAAACAATAGTTCAACAATAAATAAAAATATGCATTCAATGCGCTATATCTCAGAAACTTTAACAGCTATTGACTTTATATGTTTAACAATGAGTAATTTTACAATAAGACCTACATTTTGGAAAAAAAACTTTTGCAGAGGAGCAGGGAAAGGGGTGGCCTCCATAAAAATTAACATATGTTATGAAATTTTCGATTAGCTATATCTCGGAAACTGTAATAGATATCAACTTTGAATGTTCTACAAGATGTAATTGCACAGAAAGACCTATATTACGTAAAAAATTTTTTGGGTAGACACAGATGAAGGGGAAGCTCCCATTTAAATTCAAAAACTAGGTTTAGCTATCGACTTCAAACCCATCCACAAAGTATTTTCATTACAATATTTGCAGTACGAAATGACTCGGCTAGATCTGATGGCAGGATATATAAAAAAGCCAATGTGAAGGGTATATTACATTCGGCACAGCTGAATATAGCGCTCTTTCTATTTTATTTAATTTTATGTTCAAAATCACATTAAGATGTTTTTATTATACTGAAGAAGTTTGGTAGTGGGATCTCCACAAGTTTATTAATTATGGTAATCTACTTGCAAGTGTAACGCACTTCAAACCTGAAGTGATAATTTTAAATCCTAATTTGTGTATCATTACAAATTTTTTTTCATTAAAAAATAGTCTTAAGTATGTATTTATAATACTACAAACCTTTGATTTTCTTTTTCCCCTTTACATTTGAATAACCATTGGTTGTATTATAAGGGCTACAGAAAACAAAACCTTGTTGTTTAAGAACACTTTTAAAATATTATTTAAGATTTAATCCCAAATTTCTTGTATATATATAGGGTTGAAGTCTACTGATGATTTGGTGTAAGAACCAATGAAATGCATATAGACAAACTTAACTATTAACAAACCTTATAAATAAACAAGAAATTGGGATTAAATCATAAATAATTTTTTAAAAAGAGAAGTAAATAACTGTAATCGAAACCGAAAGTGATCATTTAAACAAATTTGTTTTTATTTTTTTTCCAAGTTGGGCAAACTAATGTCCATTTGTTAGTATTACTGGTCAGCAGCAAAAATCGCCTTAAAATAAAAATATGACACCTTCTGTGGCTTTCCTTCACGTCAGGTGTGGGGTGGGTTTTTAAGTTAAGAAAAAATATTATCCCTTGTTAATTTTTTTAAATACTTTTATACGTTATATTTTATATTTTTAAAAAAAATTGGACTTAAATGAGGTTAACACTTTATAGTTTTTAAGACATGTAATTAAATATGTAAAAAGATTTATTCTGGGAACATCAAAGGCACCAGATCCTGTAGACCCAGTCGTACGTTTTTTTGCAACAAAAATATGTTAAAATTTACTCTCAAATACCGTAAAGACGATGGCATATAAATTATTTTGGGATGTACATACAAATAAGTATAAGTGATACCATGACACTCTCATAGATTCTACTTTTTTCATGATTAAGGATACTAAAAAAGCACACTCGTTAGGGATGCGGAAAAATCATTACTAAGAATCATTGCTTTTAATGAGAGGTCATTTTCTATTTTTTCATTTCCTACACCCCTGGTTTTAACTATGTTATAAATTTAGGTTTTGCAGTTTTAAACCACCTTAGAATAAATTGTGCCGTTTATTTGTTATATGTCTAAACAAATATTGCAAAAATTAAGCTTAGGAGATCTTGCGTGTAAGGGGTTAAATATTTTCAGACTTGGTTATTCCTATAAGGGCTCATAAAGACAATTTTTTATCGTGCAAAATAATTACTTGTTTCATTAAATGAAATAAAAGTTTTATTTATCTAAAAACTTATTTCTTAGGTTCCCCCCCCCCCCCCCCCCCCAAAAATCTTAACTTACTAATTTATTAATTATGAATTCAATCAAAGTATCTGTCCATCACTTTCTTGAAATATTGTTATAAAAATTCCTTCACAAATATTTATTGTTGGCAAACAATCTTATTAAGGCTCTCAAATTAAGGAACTATTTACTTTTGTAATCATTTGACGAAAAGATGCTTAGATACTTATGTACATACATACTTATGTATGTATATATCTCGATTGTTGTTTGATTTGTGTAAATTGGTTTCATTGTCATTAAATATGTATTATGATTAATTGTACTGAAATTTTCTTGTTTAACAAACCAAAGAAATAAATGTTAAAATAAACAAAATAATACATTAAATACTTCGCCAATAAGAGATAAATAAATAATGTGCGATTTCTAATAATTGAAATATATATAAGATACAACAACCAAAATCTGATTGAAAATGTATGTGTAAGAGAAAAATAAATAAATGTCAAGTCAAAATTTTAAGTCAACATAAGCGTTATATATTGTTATGATGGTGAACTTTGATTAAGACAAATTGAGTTCAAAAAGTTTAATTTTAGTTTTGAGGAAATAACAAAATTTTATTTCATTTCTTATAAGTTTTAGTTTTATACACATAAATACAGTTATAAATATTTAAAGTTGTTATATAGTTATGCAAGGTATGGCAAAATTTTTAAAAAGGAACAAAATTTAAACGATTTTGATATGTGATATTAATTTAAAAGTTAATTGATATTTTGTAAATAAAATGAATATTTTGTTAGTCGTTTTCTTGAAATGTTGAAATAAATTTTGAATTATTGATTTTATTTTAAAAAAAGTTGTCTTCAAAATAAGTGATTGTTTAACGATAAGAAAACCCCCTGAGATAGATCTTGTGGTGATTTAAAAATTTTATTGAGAATCCAACACCAGTGGGCTGTTATAGTGTTATATCAAAGCATTAATTGTTTTTATTTTTTCAGCAGCTTGTTACTTCGTCGGCTTATTGTACGTCCAGACTTGCAACAATGAAAGATCAGTCAAGACACATTTTTGTAAGTCTCTAGGTCCTCGATTAAAAGCTGCTGAGATTGCCTCGAACCAAAAACAGCGTTGTATTATCAAAGTAGAGGAATATGCAAAGTTATGGAAAATTAAACTTGGCACAGGTAAGTCTTATGGCACAAGCACAAAGCTAATTAATTGCGGTGACGTGGTGATGATCGGTCTATTTTTTTACATAGCCCCCATACAAATGCTTTCCCGGCATAAGCGCTTTGGGCAATAACTGACACGAATATTAATTCATTATGACAAATTTTTCATATGTGTCTAATTTTATGCCACTAACTAGTATACGTAACAACAAGTAAGAATGCTACATTCGGCTGTGCCGAACCTTAGAAACTCTTTATATTGAACTTTCGAAACCCGAAACATTTTTTTTATTTTAATCCGTTTTTTTATTTATAAAATATTTTTAAAAAGACTCGGTGTCATATATTAACTCTCCCAAGGTAATTAGGGCATCTGTAGGGGTTTTGTCCTAATTTTTTCAAATTTTGTAGGGACTTTTACTTAATTTTTTTAAAATTTTGTATGGTAATCCCCTTAGGTGATAGCGATAAGGGGTAAATATGTTCTACGAATATGTTTTGGAAGGAAAATGAATGGGGGTCTGTGGTACTTCTTTGTCCACTAGGTGCGACTACGGAGAAGTTCTAGGTGTTTTAACCCTATTTTTGTCAAATTTTGTATGTACTAGAAATATATTTGCGAGAAAAAAAAAATGTGGGTCGGTGGTACTCTTATTTCCTAAGGTCGACTCTGGGAAGTTATGGGCGATTTTACATCACTTTTGTAAATTTTGTGTGGCAACCCCCTTAGATGATGCAGGTAGGGGGTAAGTTTGCTCCAAGAGCACATTTGGGAGGGTAAACTAATGGAGGTTTGTGGTACATTTATTTCTTTGGGGGGGTTCCGGAGAAGATGTAGGGGTTTTAGTCTATTTTTTCAGCCATGTTAAGGGCTGGATATAGAAGGTAAGCATGTTCCACAAAAATGTTTGGGAGGACATTTTATCTTTGTGGAAGAACCATGGAAGCTGTGGGAGTGATGTAGAAAAATTAAAAAAAAAAAATAAAGGAAAACTTGTATGGCAATCCTGCTAAGGGGTAGAGATAGGGCTTAAGTAAGTCCCTAAAGAATGGTTATGGGAAAAATCTATCGGGAATTGGTCTCAAATTGCACATTGTACGGGGTATCTCTAGGGCAGTTGTAGAGGTTTTTATGTACAAATTTTAGAGAAGTAAACAAAGGTAGTCTTGGTTTTTAGCTTATATCTCGGTCAGTTATCAAACGATTTTGCTGGTTTTCAATAGCGATTTTTTCACAGATATTTATGATATTTTAATATTGCTTACGGGTCTATCCGGCACCGGGTGGCTTCAGTCATAGCAAAGACAGACGGACAGACGGACAGATGGACATGGCTAAGTCGACTTTCCTTTCTAGAAGGATCCGGAATATACATACTTTACGGGGTAATAAAGATATTACAAATGGAATGACAAACTTATATGTACCTTTATTAGAGATGAGTGATATTTCCGTACCTGTGATTTTATACCTGTTACTTGCAAATCACTGGTAACGACAGTGACATAAACTGTGAAGTAACTGCTACTGCTACTTTTAAGTTATTGTGCTATTTAAATAACATTTTAACATGTAACGACAGTGACATAAACCGTGAAGTAACTGTTTCTACTAAAGTGTTACTTTTAATTTATTATGTTAATAAAAGTAACATTTTGAAATATTGTGCAGTAATTTTACCTGCGATGTTACTCTTATTATGTTAAACTTTGCAAAATGTAAAGTAACATTTTTGTGCTTCATGTTTACATTTAGTCATAGCTAACAAATCATGTTGCTGCTTTTGTTCTTTAAAAGAAGTAAAGGGCTTATGTGTTTGTATGTGTGTTTGTCAAAGTGCTGTTAAAAACTTTACAACAGAGGTGCCGTCAGAGACCAGCGCCGAGTATTGTTTGTCCGCGACGGCGGATTAAATTCAGATATGAGCCGGCTAAAGAATTAATATTTAAAAACAGATTTAAACACACATTTATTTTAAACACATATCGTAACCTAAAAAGAAAAAAAGCACAGCTAACAAAAATAGAACTTTACATGATAAGCGAAAATCTTTGTAAAGGTACAACAAAAATATTTCGAAAAAAATGCCTATAAAGTTTTTTAGTTTGCTCGCATTATGTATATAGAAACGAATAATAACATTTTTTTACACGTTATAAGTAGAAACATTTTTAATATGAAACTTATATACGACATTAAACATAGCATAACAAACAATTCTGAATCGTTAACGCCAAAAATGCATTTCTAGAATTACGACATTTGAGTAAATAAGCAATATATATAAATCGTTATCTGAAATGAAATTTAAGTTAATATGTTCAGGGTTTTTGGACTTAACTTTCAATTATCAAGAAATAAAAATATTTTTGATTGGTGAAGTGAAAAAGATTAAAAATATCAAAATCTTTCTCAAATAGCTCAAGAAAATTTTTGTACATTAGGATAGCCAGTCCATGCGAAAGAATATTTTCAAAAGCTGGACAAGTCCTAAATGGCCGACGTACGCGTTTAAACGAGAAAAAGCACAAATGTTATATTAAACTTAGTTGTGTTATGTACATATACAGCTTAATTTGTGTTATTTGTTTTTTTTAGGTTTTTGTTTTTGTTACAATGGATTTCAACTACATATTTTTATGTTTGGAATCCATTTAACAAGAATTTTAAGCTGCTTTTCTAAATTAAAGCTTTATCTCAATGCTCCATTGGAGCTTAAAAACTTATCTCAAAAGGTATAAATTTAAAATTTTTATAAAAATTTTGTTTAAAGTAAATTAAAAATATTAATATAAATATGGAATATTGTTTGTAACTATGTACATACATACCTATTGAAAATTGATATTTCTTATTCATAAATATTTTTAATTCTTATTTATCATTTATATTATTTTTCCAATGCGTTGTTCAGGAGTTTGTTAAAAAGAACTAAAATCGCATAATCACTGCTTAAAATAACATTATGTATAATAATTTAACAGAGATTAAAATAACTCTTTTACAAGAAGTGAAAAATGCTAAACAGTGATCACTGTCACTGTTTAAATAACCGGTGATTTTAAAATCGCATTCACTATTAACGATATTCCCTAAAAATCACGGGATCGCTCACCTCTAACCTTTATCACTTATGTGAAGGTTTTAAAAATGTGATCAGTAAATTTTTTAAAATATAGCCACCATACAAATGTCCATACGGAAAAGACATTTTTAGCTATACTTGAGACGAATATTTCTTTATTTTGAAAAAATGTTTCACACATGATTATCTTTATGCTGTGTTTTGTTTGCCTTTTCCTCTCAAATGAAGAAATAAACTTGGTATGTTCCAGAAAGTTGAAGAGTTGACACGGTGGCTTTATCCGGCTACTCGTCGTAACTGAGTGAGTTCTTACCACTACCAGAACAGACACAACCAAAAACATAAAAAAATCTTCGTGTCAAAGAAAAATAAGTATTAGAGTCCGAAAGTAAAAATACCCACGATAAATAATATATCGGTAGATAGTTTAGTGTCGTTGTCCAAGAGTCCTACCCTCCTCAGTGTACCGTCCGTCAATACCTTTGTGAAACGACCCAGGCCACCCACCCCTTCTGTAACTCAACGAGAATACAGCCTTTGTGCTGCTTTTGGCCCAAATACTACAAGCAACACCCAATAAAACTCTACAGGGGTCAGTCTCATTCCAGGCTAAGTCCGTCTAGTCCTTGTCCTTTGTCCAGTCCCATAGTATCCACCTACACACACACCATCGCGCATCGACTTATAGGGAATTACACCTACATGTTCGTTATGCACACGTTACGTAAAAGAAATAAAACAATTCAAAAAAAAAAGAATAAATACCTGACAATTCTCAAGATTTCTTCATCTTTGCATGAGAAAAAAATAGTAATTAATCTTGTTTATTTTTATTAAGTTTTTTTTTTTTTTTTTTTTATAATTTTATAGCTTTATTTAGACAGGTAGTGTGTAAAATAATTCTGTAATAGTTCATTTTTGCCTTTTTATACTTATATACATATGTATGTATGAATATATAGAATTTACTTAATTGTTATTAATAAAAATTAATACAAACAAAATCTTCTCTGATATCAGTACTAATTATAAAAAGTAAAGTGTTTTCTTTTATTTCGTATTTTAAATTTTTTTTTTTTTTTTGTATTTTTTTTTTGTTTATTTTTATTAAGTTTGTTTATTTGTGTTTTTTTTTTTTTTTTTTTTTTTTTTTTTGTAGATATTTGATTCTTCTTATTATACTATTTATTCATAATAATTCACAATAGAGTAGTGTAATCCCAAACAATAAATCAAGAGAACAAACAAAGAAAATTTTGACAGCTAAATATGGTTGTAAAAAAAAAATCTACTTTTTTAGAAGCATTGCTGCATTACTTAACTTGCTCTTTATTTCTAATTATTTGGGAATGCACTTCTCTTTACAAGAAAAAGTTATATACATATATCAAAACCAAACAGTATTTCTTATGTAAATAAATATTTATACATACATTAACTATCGTTGGAACCTTTCTGTCGTTTGGTGTACTTCAAAAATGTACATAGGTGGGTATATAGATGATCAGCTTCTCCGTTCCTTTTATTGCTATACTTTCTTGGTTTTCTTTGCTCTGCTTAAGTTATGTTTATTTTATTTACACAAATTACGCCTGATTCCAGTTTTCAATTATTTAGTTTTTTTTTTTTTTTTTTTTATATTATTGGATTTATTTAATTTTTGTTTTAATTTGTTTGTACTGTTTTATTTTGTACTTCTTAGGTTTGTTTGTTTCTTCTTATTTTTTTGCTTATGTAGAATAGTTTAATTTTTAACTTTTATTCTTCTTTTGTTTCACGTGTTGTTTTTTTTTTTTTTTATTATTAACACATATGTATGTATGTTGACATATTTTTACATACATTATATTTTTATATATAAAAGATGTATGAAATTTGCATTTCTGTGTTTTTTTTTTTTTTTTATTCAGTTTCCTTTTTTTTTTTTTCTAAATAATTTCTTTTGTTTTAACTTTTACAAGTTTAAATAAATTTTTATTTTTTTCACATGCACTTATGCCAGTTAACTATACTGAGTATTTAAATAACTCTGTTTTGTTTTTTCTTTTATTAATAATCAAAAGGTTTGAATTGTTTTATTTTCTTTTTGTGGTGTTAAACTTATACATGGTGCATTTCATTCACGTTTTTTTTTTGTTTTTTTTTTTTTTTTTTTTTATCAAACTAAAATATTGCATCATCTTATGCACCAAAAGACTTCCACACAAAAAAAAGCAAAAAAAAAGCAAAAACCCACTTCCTTTTCTAGAAAAAAAACGTGTCTCCGACTGACAAAAAACCTTCGACTCTTTTCGTGTCGTACCCATCGGTAAAAATTCCCTCATCAATCATAAACAGAGTTGAAACCAAAACGTAAGTTTTTGATAGGGGTAACAGATTACCAAAAACCGAACCCGTAACCGTAACAGGCTCGCAACCGTCGATACCGTCTTGAGGTATGCAGCGAGTGCGTAAAAAGAAAAACGAGAAAACAAATTTGTACCTACGAGATTAATGTTAAACAGGTTTAAAAGTTCAAAATTAACCAGGATTAAGTTGGTGACTTTTCATAAATAAAGGTATCCTTACGAAACGTGTGGCCTCGACCCACCTAATCTACAGCCAGCCGGGCCTTATAAATAATCAGACTTTTAGGCTATAAATATATCCTGACCATGAAATACGCCTTTGCTTTTTCCATCTAATCCTCCTAGTTCATACAAAGAGTTTCCAAGTACTTTTAAAACAATACACTTTATATTTTTAGGTGCCAACTTAGAATTGTAGCTTTGGATCTTACTGCTTAACTTAAAATTTCGCCGGTATACAATTTGACCTTCCTTAAATTTTACTTCCCGAGCTCTTGTGTTGTAGTGTCGAGCAGAGCGCTTGTGTGATTTTTCTAGGTTTGCAAATACTTTATCCCTTATAAGTTGCATTTTATCAGATTTTACGCTTAACGTCATGTCAACATCCTTTACATTTCCGGTCTTTCGAAGAATTTCATATGCTGCAGCGTGTTGCACCATGTTCATTCCGAAAATGGCGTAGTATGGAGACATTCCTACTGAGCTATGGCAAGTGCTCCTAAGTGCAAATGCAGCGTCACTCAGATGCTGGTCCCAGCTTCGTTGGTCATCTCTGACAAAGGATCTTATCATTTGAAGAACGGACCGGTTAACTCTTTCAGCTGCATTTGACTGTGGGGCATACAGAGCAGTGCGAATATGGTTAATGCCGTATTTTTCAGTAAACTCACCAAACAACTGCGACACAAATTGCCTCCCATTATCGGAATGAATGTATTCGGGCACTCCAAATACATGCAAAACCCGGTTTTCCAAAAACTTTACAACATGAGCGGCAGTAGCAGCCCGCATTGGTTCTAGAAAAACAAATTTGCTGAAATGATCCAGACAAACGAATATAACGGCATTTCCATCTTTGGACCGAGGATAAGGCCCCATAAAATCAATATATATCCTCTGAAAAGGTCTCTCTGTTACTATCTGTTTGCCCATTAAGGGTCTTTTAAAAGCGTTGGATGTTTTGTTAGCGTGGCACACTTCGCAGGTTTTCACGAGGTTTTTTACATCACTTACCATACTAGGCCAATAATAGCGTTCTCTCAATCTGGATAAAGTTTTATGTATACCTCCGTGACCTGATGATGGTGAAAAATGTGCAGCATAAATTAGTTTGTCTTGTAGTCCTTTTGGAACCCAGAGCTTCCAGGCATTGTCCTCATCTAACAAATCCCCACTAGAAAATGATGTTCTCTTATAAATATAGTTATCGGAAACACAAAGATCAGGCGTTTTTAATAATCGCTTCACAATGTTATCTCGAAGATTTTCATACCCAGGTGACCTAAACTCTGAACTGCTTAAGTCAATGTCCAGCAAACGCTCGTTTTCTACGATCTCTTCCATGTACGCTCGCGAAAGGGCGTCAGGCACAATATTGTCGGAGCCCTTGCGGTGCAGAATGTCGAATTCAAACCCTTGGAGTTTTAGACTCCACCTAGCAAGCCTCCCGGAGAGATCGCTTTGGCTCATGAGCCATTTGAGGCTCGAGTGGTCCGTTATTATAGTAAAGGGCAGTCCTTCGATGTAGGGTCTAAATTTTTTCACACTTAATACGGCAGCGTAACACTCGAGCTCAGTGATGGTGTAATTTTTTTGTGCCTTGTTGAGCTTAGCCGACATGTAGGCGATCGGATGTTCCTGTCCTTCACCATCAACTTGAAAGAGAACACCACCAACACCTTGAGTGGATGCGTCACATTGGATAAAAAATTTTTGAGAAAAATCGGGATTAGTGAGTAAAGGAGCCGAGGTTAAGCTAATCTTTAATTTTTCAAACGACGTAATTGCATCCTCAGACAAGGAAAACTTTCGAATTCTCTCCTTCGTAAGGCAGTCGTGGAGTGGTGCTGCTATGGTGGCATAATCACGTATGAAGCGACGGTACCACCCACACATTCCTAGGAACCGTCGCAACTGCTTTGGTGTTTTTGGAGCTGGAAAATTTCGCACAGCTTCTACTTTTGACTCATCAGTTCTAACACATCCGTTGCCAACAACAAAACCCAAATACCGTACTTCTCGGTAACAAAATTTACTTTTTTCTAAATTAATCGTGAGTCCTGCGTTACGCAAACTTTGAGCAACCTTTATGAGAAGGTCCAAATGTTCCTCAAAGTTGGCAGAGACCACTAGAAGGTCGTCGAGGTAAACAAACACATTGTTACGCATAGCAGCTGGGATAGCTTTATCCATGAGGCGACACATTCTCTGGGCGGCATTGCACAGGCCGAAGGGCATAACCGTAAATTGATATAGGGGCCGCCCAGGGACTGTGAACGCCGTCTTTTCTCTCGACTTCCTTTCTAGCGGAATCTGCCAAAAAGCATCTTTAAGATCGATTGCGGATATATATTTTGTTTCTTGGAGCCTGCTTAAAATGCCCTCAATATGGGGGAGGGGATAAGCGTCTTTAATTGTTCGCATATTAACTTTCCGGGCGTCCAAGCATAACCTATTTTTCGTTTCTTTTCTCACCAATGTAACAGGTGAACTCCAACTGCTATTGCTTGGTTCAATAACCCCTAGGCTGATCATTCGATCTAACTCCTTGTACAAAAGCTCCTGAATTACTGGGGACACGGGATAGTGCCTTTGTTTAATAGGAATGTCTTCATTTGTAACTTCGATAACATGCTCTTCAAGGGTAGTTCGGCCAAGGCCCAATTCGGTAAACGACGGAAACAACGCCTTAACTCTTTGCAACTGCTTTTCTTGTAAGTCCGTGAGCTTATGTATATTTGCGTTCTCAGTCACGGTTATTTCAGATATACATGATCTTGACTCCCCCACTACTGGTAGCCCAAATTCCGTCCAAAAATCAATGCCAAAATAAAACTCTTGCTGTAAATCCGGTACAACTAGGAAATCTAAATCCCTTGTACGCCCATCCCAAACAACGGGTAAGGTAACGATTCCTGCAACAGGCACTTTTGCCCCACTAGCGGTTCTAATATCCTGACATTTCAATTTAACAACAGAACAATTACACTCTTCTAAGAATTTAAGACCATTTTTACCTATGCAACAAGCTCCCGCACCCGAGTCCAACAAGGCCGTTACCTCTTTTCCACAGACTAGGGTCTTCGCAAAAAATCTGCTATCATCCTGCAACCTTACAACCGTTTCCACTGCGAGCTTCTTTGCCTTTTTCACTTTTGATGTTCTCTGCCTCAACTTTCGAATCTTTTTATATTTTCTACCCGTTGATTTAATTTCCTCGGCAAAAATTCTGGCCCTAGTTTCCTCATACTCTATTTTCCTCTGGTGCAAAGATTTTCTTGGTGCAGGTAAAGGCAAATTGTTTTCGGCTTCACCCACTGTCCGTTGTAAAATTCTTACTGGTTCGACTCCGGGTTTTCCATGCTCTGGCGAGAGCTCCCGGTCAGCTCTGCCATTTTCACATTTAAAGAGTTTGGTTTGTACACACATAGCGAATCATCCTTACCACAAGCAAAACATTTCATATCATGGAACGTTGATTTGCAAATATTCTCCGGTTTGACCGTACCTACATTCTTTCTGTAAAAATCAACTGGCATTCCACAGGTAAAACATAAATTCAAATGAAAAGGTGACATGCAAAAATATTTCGGCGTTATCTGGGAATTGAAGGGTTTATTAATATTTTCGGATGATTTTGTTACCACCACCTCTTGGGATCCAGGATTTTGTGAGTGGTGACGATCTTTAAACGAACCTCCACTATTATTTCTAAAATTTGTATTCCTGTTAGTCAAACCAAATGCTTCAAGATCTACTGGTCCGTCCGCATCTTCCTTAATCAACTCATTTATAGGTCTTGGTCGCTGTCTTGATTCCTTAATTAGTTTTTCAGCTCGTTTGCATTCCCTTTTTAGGTCTGCTATTGTATCTATAGTCGTGGAAAATAAAAGGCCTGCAATATTACTTCGTAGGTTACCTCTAATAATTTGGACTAATTCATGCTCTGGGATTTTCTTACGTAACCTAAATGTCAATCCATGAATTTCAGTATAAAAATCTTCAAAACTTTGGCCGGGTTGTTGCTTATAGTCCATTATCTCCCGGATGATTTCATAATCACTATCAGCCGATTTGAAATGATTGAGTAGCTCCCTTTTCAACTGAAAATAACCAAAATCAATATCTTCGGCGTTATCTTCCAAAACTTGCCAGTACCATTTTGCCGCATTGCCAGAAACCAAACAATGAAAATCACTGAAGAGCTGGTTAAATGAAATATTATACTGTTCTCTCATTTTTTCGATTCGGAAAATAAAACTTTCCACCGTCATATCTCGTCCAGTACCATCGAATTTTATGTGCCACTTGTCAAGGTCAACTGCTTTTCGGGACTCTATTTCTCGTGGCCTATAGGAGACACTGGGACGTGTACCAGAATCAGATTGATCGGTTTCCCTTCGGTCACTGCAGTCATTTTCACGAGTCTGTCGTTCATGCGTTCGTTCCCTAAGCTCAACCTGTTGTACACACCCTGGCTCTAGCTGGACCTTCCCAATTGCATCCGGTTTACCAGCAGCTCTACTTGGAGTTGAACTTGAACCTGGTCCTACAACAGAGCTCGCATTTGTAGAACCTTCTACTTCAGCCACGCGATTCCTTAGTGAAACAACTTCCCCCCTTACTTGTTTAAGCTCATTCATACAGCTAGACATCATTTGGGTTTGCTGTAGTAACATTGTCATAAGTTGGCCTAACTGGTCGGGAGGAGCAACATTTTGGACTGGATCAACACTCTGCGCACCTGCCTGTGCTAACTGCTCTATGTTTTCGTCTGCCTGTGACATGTCTAAAAATCCGGTTAAGTTTTCAAGTTTCCGCGAAAACCGTATGGAATTTTCAGTAGGGTTAATAAAAACTTCGTCTGTTATCTTTAAAGATGGAGCGCTTGTAGGCTCGCTTACACGGCCAAAAA
The DNA here is from genome assembly GCA_963583895.1 of Melanophora roralis. Lineage (NCBI taxonomy): Eukaryota > Metazoa > Arthropoda > Insecta > Diptera > Rhinophoridae > Melanophora > Melanophora roralis. The sequence goes on along the minus strand of OY757187.1, from coordinate 60,720,280 downwards.
TAAGATTAGTACACCTATTTAAATAATCTGTGGGCACAAAGTCTACTGGGTGTTCGATACCCGTATCTATTTGTGTTAAAATAGAACCAACAACCTGATTTTCCAATGCTCGCGCTACACTACGTGTTACTCGCCTATTTTCCGGAAATATTGATCTAGTCGGGTTGCCCGTCTTCTTACCAAACCTATCCATTCATTAACTTGGAAACAATATGAATATAAATAACCCTTTCCTTATTTTTTTCAATAACGAGAGTATAAAAAATATGTAAAGTACCAAAAATCTCAATCAAAATTTTTAAACAATATCAAATTAGTATTTCATCGATGCGTTTAGATGTGTGTGTGTATGTTAGATAGTAGTAAAAAAGTCAAAATGTCCATCAGTCCAAGTAGTATGTCAGTCAAACCAAATACCTCATGCAACCTCCAGAAGGCGATTGTCACGGCTACCGGTATCCACAATGTCCCTGTAGGAAGACACACTCTATTAAAGGCTCGCCCCAAAATAGAGGATTTCCTTCACTACAGTAAAAAAAAAACCCAGTCATATAATCAAGTCAAACGATTACCACCGAAACAAGCCGTTGAAAGCTTTAACGGGATTTCATCAACATTCCATATTGAATTTCATACTAAAATAAACTCCTTTAGAGTAAATTTTCACTGAAACTCAACTTATAAAGAGGGGACTCACGTCCGTAAAGTAAAAAAAAATTAAGGTATCCTGTCGTTGGGCGCCATATGTTTTGTTTGCCTTTTCCTCTCAAATGAAGAAATAAACTTGGTATGTTCCAGAAAGTTGAAGAGTTGACACGGTGGCTTTATCCGGCTACTCGTCGTAACTGAGTGAGTTCTTACCACTACCAGAACAGACACAACCAAAAACATAAAAAAATCTTCGTGTCAAAGAAAAATAAGTATTAGAGTCCGAAAGTAAAAATACCCACGATAAATAATATATCGGTAGATAGTTTAGTGTCGTTGTCCAAGAGTCCTACCCTCCTCAGTGTACCGTCCGTCAATACCTTTGTGAAACGACCCAGGCCACCCACCCCTTCTGTAACTCAACGAGAATACAGCCTTTGTGCTGCTTTTGGCCCAAATACTACAAGCAACACCCAATAAAACTCTACAGGGGTCAGTCTCATTCCAGGCTAAGTCCGTCTAGTCCTTGTCCTTTGTCCAGTCCCATAGTATCCACCTACACACACACCATCGCGCATCGACTTATAGGGAATTACACCTACATGTTCGTTATGCACACGTTACGTAAAAGAAATAAAACAATTCAAAAAAAAAAGAATAAATACCTGACAATTCTCAAGATTTCTTCATCTTTGCATGAGAAAAAAATAGTAATTAATCTTGTTTATTTTTATTAAGTTTTTTTTTTTTTTTTTTTTATAATTTTATAGCTTTATTTAGACAGGTAGTGTGTAAAATAATTCTGTAATAGTTCATTTTTGCCTTTTTATACTTATATACATATGTATGTATGAATATATAGAATTTACTTAATTGTTATTAATAAAAATTAATACAAACAAAATCTTCTCTGATATCAGTACTAATTATAAAAAGTAAAGTGTTTTCTTTTATTTCGTATTTTAAATTTTTTTTTTTTTTTTGTATTTTTTTTTTGTTTATTTTTATTAAGTTTGTTTATTTGTGTTTTTTTTTTTTTTTTTTTTTTTTTTTTTTTTTTTTTTTTTTGTAGATATTTGATTCTTCTTATTATACTATTTATTCATAATAATTCACAATAGAGTAGTGTAATCCCAAACAATAAATCAAGAGAACAAACAAAGAAAATTTTGACAGCTAAATATGGTTGTAAAAAAAAAATCTACTTTTTTAGAAGCATTGCTGCATTACTTAACTTGCTCTTTATTTCTAATTATTTGGGAATGCACTTCTCTTTACAAGAAAAAGTTATATACATATATCAAAACCAAACAGTATTTCTTATGTAAATAAATATTTATACATACATTAACTATCGTTGGAACCTTTCTGTCGTTTGGTGTACTTCAAAAATGTACATAGGTGGGTATATAGATGATCAGCTTCTCCGTTCCTTTTATTGCTATACTTTCTTGGTTTTCTTTGCTCTGCTTAAGTTATGTTTATTTTATTTACACAAATTACGCCTGATTCCAGTTTTCAATTATTTAGTTTTTTTTTTTTTTTTTTTTATATTATTGGATTTATTTAATTTTTGTTTTAATTTGTTTGTACTGTTTTATTTTGTACTTCTTAGGTTTGTTTGTTTCTTCTTATTTTTTTGCTTATGTAGAATAGTTTAATTTTTAACTTTTATTCTTCTTTTGTTTCACGTGTTGTTTTTTTTTTTTTTTATTATTAACACATATGTATGTATGTTGACATATTTTTACATACATTATATTTTTATATATAAAAGATGTATGAAATTTGCATTTCTGTGTTTTTTTTTTTTTTTTATTCAGTTTCCTTTTTTTTTTTTTCTAAATAATTTCTTTTGTTTTAACTTTTACAAGTTTAAATAAATTTTTATTTTTTTCACATGCACTTATGCCAGTTAACTATACTGAGTATTTAAATAACTCTGTTTTGTTTTTTCTTTTATTAATAATCAAAAGGTTTGAATTGTTTTATTTTCTTTTTGTGGTGTTAAACTTATACATGGTGCATTTCATTCACGTTTTTTTTTTGTTTTTTTTTTTTTTTTTTTTTATCAAACTAAAATATTGCATCATCTTATGCACCAAAAGACTTCCACACAAAAAAAAGCAAAAAAAAAGCAAAAACCCACTTCCTTTTCTAGAAAAAAAACGTGTCTCCGACTGACAAAAAACCTTCGACTCTTTTCGTGTCGTACCCATCGGTAAAAATTCCCTCATCAATCATAAACAGAGTTGAAACCAAAACGTAAGTTTTTGATAGGGGTAACAGATTACCAAAAACCGAACCCGTAACCGTAACAGCTGCCAATTAACATACTAAATAAAAATATTCAAAAAGCCCCATACAAATGTGGTGAAGGTTTAGTCGGGCTTGACCGCTTTTAACTTTCTTATTTTTTTTAACAAATTCTTTTTACCCGTTTCTTTACTAAATTAAAGCTTTTCCTTTGTAATTGCTATATCTAAAATTCTTAAATTTTAACATTCTACATTTTCCTTATTTTTAAAAAAATTAATTTTGTTCATTTTCTAACAAACGACTTTGTTTGTAATACTATAAGCACTTAAAAAGTAAATGCAATAAAGACATAAAGTGCAATTGATTTCAGTTTCTCAAATGCCCACATATACTTACACACTCTCACTTAAATGCAATAAAAAAATAAAGAAAAATTATTTAGAGCAACTGGACTTGCAAAAGTAGCATGAAGGAGAGAGCAATTTAATGAAATGTTAGTGGGATATAAAAAAAGGACTTACAAATTCTACTTTTTCTTTTTGCCTGAATACATACTTACATATATATTTTTGTAAAAAGTAGATAGAAAAATGTTTTCTAGGCATGCTGGTGTATGAAAGGCATTTAGAAAGTTTTTTTGGCCGTAAATGAAAATAGAGAAGAAATAGAGAATATAAAGGGGTTGGCAATTAAAATAAATATGTTTTTTGTTATTTCACTTCGTTGCGATGCGTTAATTCAAACGTACTTAATCGCAATTAAAATAAAACAAGTAAGAGCGCTATGTTCGGTTGTGCCGGATCGTGATTACCCTTCACATTGCACGATGCACAGTGGGTTCGATGACACCGAAAGTGGCGATTAATTCATGGGAGCCGTAGTTTAAATTTTTTTAACTTATTTTTTAAAATCGTTAAATATGCATAAAAAGGGATATTCTGAAAAAAAAATACACGGAAAAAAATTTTTTTACGATTTTATAGACATTTTTATTTTTCGAAAAATTATAGTTTGTTTCAGAATTTTCACCATAATGAATATATTTTTGTAAGTCAAGCTTCAAATAGTAATGACATATAGGAAAAACGTGTAGTTTTTGCATGCACACTTAAGAACTCAAAAATTTCAATTTTTTTAATGGAAAAATTCTGTGAAAAAATCTTCATAGACCTTCAACGAGCAACCAAAATTAATAATAGTACGTAGTCCGTACTTTGAGATTGTTTTGTTATTCTCTGCAAAAATTTTAAATTCTTTAAATTATGTTCATTTGTATAAGATGATCTTAGCTTTAAAATTTATTAACTTTTTTTGATTTTACTGCAACTGATTCAACAGATAAGAAGAAAAAAGCTCGATTACACTTTATTTTCAAAAAAGCAAATCAAAAATCGATGATTTCGAAATGGCCCAACTCTTAGTTGTAAATAACATATGTTGTTGCTTAGTTTTTGTAACTATAAAGAACAGATCTTTCTACTCCCATATTCATAAAAATTAAGCGCTTATTTGACAGATGTCTATGGTATAATTGCAATAAGCAGGATTTTTAAACGATATTTAAATAAAACGATACTAAAATTATATTACAGAAAATTACCCACAAACAATAACACAAATATGTCTATTATTTTGAAAAGTCAATTAACAACTGGTTTTAGTTTCGAAGGTGTCTGGAGATTTTTTAACAAAATGTCCCAAACATTAAAGCCAAAGCCGATGGAAATATTAATATATTTTTGTTTAAGTTCCAGCGTAAACATAGCAAAATCTTTTTATAAATTTTTTTAAAAAATTCCGAATAAATGATTTCGGATTTAAGTACCATAAACCTTCAAATTAAATTCCAAATATATAAGAGAAAGGTACCGAGATTAAAATGTAAGCAAATCGATATTTACATAAATATATATAACAAATGTAATTCTACATAATGAGTTATAGGGTATGAAAAGTATAAAAAAAGAATTCTTTTTATTGCCAAACCATAAAAAAAGTAATAAAAACTGCTAAACGAAATAAAAAAAATGTACTTAATTTCTTATAAATAAAAATATACCTAATTTCCATATATTTACTTACATGTTAATACATTCACATTTATGTATTTTGTATTTAAAGCTTTGTTAATGTTGAAAATAAAACAATTTTTTTTATAAATATTTCAAGATATAACACCTGTAATGCTTGACAATTTTAAGCCGCTTAATTTGTTAGAACTAAATTAAAATATTTATTAAATATTTATGTTAAAAAAATTTACGATAATCTTCTTAGATATGTATTTTAAAATATATTAATTTATTACTTGTAAGAGAGTGTGGCTTATTCGACCAAACTTTTTTCATATCCACAACACATAGACATGTTTGTAACACCCAACAATTTTAGTTTAACTCTCACCTTCAGCTATGGCAATCTAATTATCTCTTAAGTGATTTAAACAATGTCTATTTGTCCATCCGTCAAGAAAGGTGTGCACGTAAAGTTGGCGATCGCGGCGGAGTTCTTGTTTAAGAGTTATGTATTTCGTTATATGTTTATTAACACAAATAAGTATTTTGACGGCCTTCAGATAACTGTTCTTCCGAAATAATTTTTATCGCCAAAATCTTTTATTTAATACATCACATCTTTATGCATTCAAAAATAAAATAAAAGTAAAACTTAAAATAAAATATTTGAAGTTATTAGTCCTTACAAAAGAGCTTACCTTTTAAAGACTTTTACATTTTGTCTGCATTATTTAGAACCTTACAAATAATGAGATGATTCTTATCTGACATTTAAGTAGACATTTTTTTCTGGGCATAATTTTTTAGTCATATTGTAGTTCACTACTTTAAAGCAGTTTAAAAAAAAAAACATCTAAAAAAGGTAAAAAGACCAAACCAACTTCTTTTATTTAAAAATAGGACAATAGAAAAACAGTTTACCTATAAAGTAAACAATAAAATATTATAAAACTTAACAGCATGAAGTAAATAAGTCACATTAAAGTAACAACTTATTAACACACCAAAAAATTTATGTAATGTTGGTTTCTAAGACTCATATAAAATCAAAAAGCACTTTTAAAATAAGTTTCAATACTTTTTACGATTCAGAGGATCTCAGGAAAAGATATTGTGTTGGCTCGGCTATAATAATGAAATCGAGAACCAAACGTCTGATGAAGTTTTCCATAGTCTATTTATTTGTCGGTTTATAAACCCCCCCAGGTTCTCCATAACGAAAGATCAGTACAACAGTTTTTACAAGCTATTACGTCCCCGCTTCATAGCTGCTGAAGACTGTAACGCTAAGTACACATACTAAGGCTCCTGCCTAATTTGCCCTAGAGGTCGTGTCATGTATGATGCCGTGTCAGATATGGGACTTTGCGTTATTTCAACTGAAACATCAAACTATTGGCCAACGGACTATAACAAAATTCCAGGCGAAATAGATTTCGACGTAGCTCAGGCCTCCTTGGATTTATTTTCTGAGCATTTAAAAAAAATATCTACTATTTGCAATCCTTGCCGAATAGCAACTAGTGGTTTTTATTATCTAAAAGAGTAAATTGGTTGAAGAGCAATTCCATATGAAAGCGATCACCTTTTGGACGACCCCTCTCCGATTTTAAAATAAATAGTCTCAATCGATTGCCCAGCAAAAAATAATGTACCTACATATTTTTTTTTTTTTTTATAGTGACTGGTTTAGTGGTGGTGTACACCACTGTCATGTGACAAAATTGAAGAATTCTTCATAAGGGACCTCATTGAAAGTTGTTTTAAAAAAAAACTACTAAAGCGATCGCAACGAGTGATAGCTCGTTGGAAAGGTATTAAATCAGGCTTTAATTGAAAAATAAAATTTTCCTAAATTTTCTTAGAAATTTACCTTTAAATTTTCCCATGAAAATTAAATTTTCCGATTTTCCACAGAAGCTCCTAAATTTTCCGGCTAATTTTTTTTTTTTTGGATTCCTCATAATTTTTGCTTTAAGAATCAGCAATAAAAAAATGGGCCCCGACTCCTTGTTTGGACAGGAGAAGAGCATTTAAGAGACCACCTTAATTGAAAAATAAAATTTTCCTAATTTTTCTTAGAAATTTACCTTTAAATTTTCCCATGCAAAATTAAATTTTCCGACTTTCCACAGAAGCTCCTAAATTTTCCGGCTAATTTTTTCTTTTTTTGGATTCCTCATAATTTTTGCTTTAAGAATCAGCAATAAAAAAATGAGCCCCGACTCCTTATTTGGACAGGAGAAGAGCATTTAAGAGACCACCTTTATTGAAAATACATTTTAAAAATTATTTTACAGTTAAAAAAACATTTATGAAGAAAAAATCTTTTTTATTTTGCTGCTTATACTTAATTACAATATTTATTAAAAATTTCAATTGTTTTGGCATCATTATAAAATTAAAGTAACTTTAAATTTAGCACGTCGGCAGACGAAGAGTACCGCTTTACATTAATTGACATATCAGAAATATTTGGTATGAAGCAATGAAACTTTTGCGTTCCAGTTATAGTTTTGACCTTATTATATCTGTTTTGAATTCGTCGCTCCATGGCATCGTGTTCTTTTTGAGTGCATAAAACTGTGTTAATGGCAATTTCCTTGCTTTGAATCCACGAAAACAAATGTTGTACATTTAAGATCTGGTCAGTATATGGCCTTTGCAAACTTGCCTTAGTCGCCATGCGTTTTAGGGTTCCCCCTAACGCATCGCATGGGCCCTTGCCGTGGGACGTCGCGAAAAAGTGCCACTCGACCTTGCAGTTTTGTTCTTCTTCAATTATGCAAAGATTGTAAAAATTTTTTTTATTCTTGTACTGAGAAGCCGCGCCGTCTGAGAAAAACGTTACTTTGTCGATTGCATCGAATTTTGATCTTAAGAACTCAAACAGTTTCATTTGAAATAAATAAACGGACACATAATTATGAGATAAACTCTCCCCGACAACAACAAGGCTTACGGTCTGTAGTTCGTTATCTTCGTTTTTGAAATAAATGCAAAAAGGATGCACCGTGCACTGGTCGTTTGCCCAGTGATAAGCCTGAATTTCATCCTGAACGAGAAAAGTGTAATTCTCGGCAAAGTCGCTTATCACAATGAATTCATTTTGGGCTAATTTCTCCTTACTTTCCTTTAGAAATTTCGATTGCATCTCGGATATGAAATGGTGCGCCTTCAGTTCATTCAACTTGAATCCGAATTCCTCGATGAATTCCGGAATCTGCTTTACCACGGTCTCAAGGGAACATCTGCCGCTGCTAATTATCCACTGTTTGAAATGCACCTCCTGAATTAACAGCTGTTCAAACTTTTCCGCCAAATATTGCTCTAGCTCGTCAATCTTCGGACAATTGTCGCATTTGGACAGATGACAATTTTCCGTGGGGTATGCGCACAACGACTTCGACAGGAGGTCCCTATATGTTTCAATTTCACCGTGAAATACTTTCAATTTCTTGCATGGAAAGAAAATTAATTTGATGTTTTGATGAAACATGCAAACGCAGACTGAATGCGTTCCGTGCCTGTCTAATGCCAGCACGCATTCTTTTGGTCGTAGGATGGCAAACTTAGAAAATCCCACTTTTTCTGCTGGGTATTTCTCATTGAACTGATGGTATGCTTCGGATAGATTACATAATAATAATCTGCGCTGCTTGTGTACTTTTTCTCCATCTTCACGTGTGATAACATAGTCACGTGTACCTGGGCAGGCGCGGCTGTTGTCATCATTGCAGTAAAAATCTTGAATCAATTTCACCGTTGCTTCGCTGAGGGTCCTTGAGCCAAATTTCTTGGTGGGAGTCGCCAATATGCCCTTCTGTCGAACTAATTCTTTGCTTCTTCTCGCGATGTAAAAAGATGTTTGAAACTGTTCAGAAATCTTGCGTATAGACCATGATTGAGGCAGCACAGATAAAATGAGATATTTCTCCGGAAAAGTGGTCGCTAAATTGAATTTTGTTTTCAACTGCTCAATCATTTGTTTGCCGTCATCAACGTCATCTGCTTGACTGCATTCGTTATCAAAGCCTTCATCAAATATTGTCGCGATTGCACTCATCACCTTGCCTTTTTTCTCTTTCCGTGTTTTATGACTTGTTTCTGCACGTGTCATTTTAGGCGAAATATTTATTACCTGGTAATTTAAAAAATTTACAAAACATTTTATGACCTGTAGCCTCAGTCGGGTTTGGTGTGCCATTACATGCCACTGCTGCTATTATCCATGGATTTATGGCCCATCTTGTGAAGGCAGGCAGACCATATTCACTACACACTAAACTTGGGGCTCTTGAAAAAAAAATTGATTTTTTCTTCATAAATGTATTTTTAACCCATTTCGATCCGGTATTCGATATTTCGAACAGTAAAAATCATATTTTTTTCAAAAAAATATTTAAGTATTAAAAAGGTAGAACTACAGGTAAATTTTGATACAAATGTTAAGTCTTATTTGTTAGCAAAAAAAAAACTTTATTACACAATGACCACCCCCTCCCCCTCGAGCCCAGGGACAAATTTCTTCAACCCATATTTTTTAGGCACTTTTTGATAAATTTTTTTAAAATATTATAAAAACAAAAAATAAAAAAATAATCATAAGAAATTATTGACAATATATGTAATTATTTTATAAAACTTAAAACACATGTCTAACATACATTTGCCTGGCTCCACATATGTGTAAAGTTGACTGTTCGAAATTTCGAACGCTGGCGCTTATCCTATAGTTAATTTTTTTTATGTGTTATCTTATACTTATTATTATTTCATATGTAATATACAAATTGCTAAGTTAATAAAAACTGCGTTTTCGGTAAATATATTTAAGGTAATAAATCGGTTGTTTACCTGCACACACAAGTCCATGCACATTTTTTTGTTTCTTGTTAGTACGGGAAATACCGTATAAAATAGTGATAAAGTAAAGGGATGATGAAGAGAAATATATTCGTAGAAATAAGAACAATTAGAGATATAAATAATATTAAAGGTAATTAGGAAAATCCTTATTAGGAAAATCCTAATTAGGAAACTCCTAATTACAAAATACTGTTGCCAGTGTAGATGACACCGCTGACCTAGAGTAGTTTCTGATACAAGGTATATAAGATCATAGATTTATAGATAAAGTTAAAGCGCCAATATAATAATATTGTTGGACCGGGAACTGATGTGGTGATGCGCCGGAAAATTTAGGAGCTTCTGTGGAAAATCGGAAAATTTAATTTTGCATGGGAAAATTTAAAGGTAAATTTCTAAGAAAAATTAGGAAAATTTTATTTTTCAATTAAGGTGGTCTCTTAAATGCTCTTCTCCTGTCCAAACAAGGAGTCGGGGCCCATTTTTTTATTGCTGATTCTTAAAGCAAAAATTATGAGGAATCCAAAAAAAAAAAAATTAGCCGGAAAATTTAGGAGCTTCTGTGGAAAATCGGAAAATTTAATTTTCATGGGAAAATTTAAAAGTAAATTTCTAAGAAAAATTAGGAAAATTTTATTTTTCAATTAAAGCCTGATTTAATACCTTTCCAACGAGCTATCACTCGTTGCGATCGCTTTAGTAGTTTTTTTTTAAAACAACTTTCAATGAGGTCCCTTATGAAGAATTCTTCAATTTTGTCACATGACAGTGGTGTACACCACCACTAAACCAGTCACTATAAAAAAAAAAAAAAATATGTAGGTACATTATTTTTTGCTGCGCAATCGATTGAGACTATTTATTTTAAAATCGGAGAGGGGTCGTCCAAAAATTTGCCAATTTTGATCGTTTTCATATGGAATTGCTCTGAAATAAAAAAAAATATATCAACACTCCCTGCTCGGAAAACCTTCCGCTAAAAACTCTCAAAGGCATAGATGATTGTCTGAGCAGCTTTAATGAAAACATTAAAAGAGCCATTGAACACGCTTTTTCTGCCTACCTTCAGGCCAGGTGGAAAAGCTTTTATCTGAAAAAAGGAAAGCCCAAAGATAATAGCAAAATCATAGATCGCCCCAACCTAAAACTAAGCTGGAAAATTTTACAAACCAATAAAAAAACTTTCTGGAGGTATACAGACAGGCATCACCTAAGAATTATTTAGATGGTCTAGATGCGACTTCTTAGACAAATTATTCTTTATGGCAATTAGTTAAGTCTGACTAATTGCCATAAAGAATAATTTTTCGTGGTTTTTTTAAATTTCTTGAAACTCACTTTTGCTTTTTTGTCCGGCTAATTTGACTAAATACTCCAATTACCGTATGTTTTCATTAGACTATGGGAATCAAAACAAATCCCTCAAAGCCCGGTTTAGCGCTAAATGGATATACCCTTCAAAAAAACGGTATTTAAAACCTTATATAACAGATTTTTAGGACATACATATGTACATACAAACGAACGTATTTATTTTCTTATCTAACGTAACTTTGACATGAATTCTTTGAGAGCGGCAGGCTAATTTGGGGAAAAATTTTTGCTTTTTTTAATTTTTCACATTTCAAAATATTTCGTGCCATTTAGATCTTCCGTTTTTTATTTTTAGTGAATTTCTCTCTTTGGAGAATTATTTAAAAAAATCCTTGATTGATGACATTTAAGGCAAACTTCTTTAAAATAAAATAAATTTTAAAATTCACCATACGAAAAATCAATTCATTAAAAAAGTTTCCATCCCTGTGGTGTGTGTAGACGCGTTTTTTATCTGAGCTCTCGTTTTTAACTGAGTTTCTGTTGTTGTTAAAGAAAAATAAAAGTTTTTTTGGACTATATATGTTTTAAAAGCGTAATTGTGTGGAACCCTTTTCATATTGTGTCGGATGTCAAGTTACCTATTGGATCTTTTGTGCTACAATCAGAATTAATAAGGCTTGGTGTAATATTGTTTGGGGCAATACATATTCGTTGGAATATATAGCTGAATCAGCTGAGTTGCTATGTAAATGCTGGCGGTCTATTTGTTTCGATTTATAAACAAACAAATTAAAGCTTTTTTAAATTGTTGTTTCTTTAATTTTGGAACGTAAGCTTTTGCTTAAACACCCTATACTTGGATACACAGATTAATAACCAATATAATCTGTTGCATACGTTGGGGATGCAAACAAATATAATCACTACACCGTTTTCAAATAATAAAATAATTCAATAATTATTAATACTAGCTTAAAACTAAATTTAAGTATAAAGATATTATTACTTAGAATATAACCATAAATGTACATGCTAAGAAGTAAAAGCAGGAACAAAAATAAAAATAAAAAAACCAATAACAGAGTAAAACTTAGTATGGATAGCACTGTAAACGCATCAATAATGGATATAACCAAAACACCTGCACAGAAACGCGTACGAGAGTTGCCAATCACGGACTCCCCACTCAGACTTCTTCAAGTTATGGATAAACGCTTTGATAAGCTCACTGAGCAACTGAAATCAATGATTGAAGCGATGAGTCGTGAAAGTGAAGTTCGTCTCTTAAGTGAGATAGATAAGAGTCTGAAGATTGCATTGAGTGACTTAAATACAGTTAAAGATAGGGTTGCTAGCATGGAAACAATTGTCCTTGATGTGAAAACTACTACTGCGAAAGATATCACGGATCTTCGAAATGAAAATGAATATTTAAAAAATGAAGTTGCGTACTTAAAGAGTTGTGCTAGGAAGCATGAAAACTCAATTGTTGCGTGTGATATTCGAATTACAAATGTTCCAGTGGAAGACAATGAGGACCTTTATGGTATGTTTTCTAGACTTTGCCAATCTCTCAGTGTTTCCCCTCCAAAAGTTAAAGCGATTTATCGTGTTAAAGCTAAGAAATATAATACGAATACTATCAATCAAAATAATAATATGAATAGGATAAAGACATATGATGCACCTATTATAGTAAAATTTGAAACAGCATTTGATAGAAATTATATTCTTAAATCTATAACGACGTATATAAAAGCTAATCGTAATGTGTTACGTCTGAATCTTATTGGGTTTGATAGTTCGGTACCCTTTTATGCAAACGAGAATCTCACACCCCAAAATCATAAAATTTTCCTCGTAGCACGTCGACTTAAAAGACAGGAAATCATATCGTCGGTCTTTATAAGTAGGGGTCTTGTCTATATTAGAAAAGCTGGTAATGATGACCCGATCTGCATAGAAGATATGATCATGTTTAACGACTTTTCCCGATTTCAAAATCCTTATGATGATATGCCCTCAAATATCAATGATGCCACGTCGAATTATCTCTGATGCGATGTTGATGTTTAATTTTTTATTTCTGCCTTATTTAAGTAAAATTATAATTTTGATTATTAGTTCGGGTATATTTTTATTAATTTTTCAAACCTATTGTACTATTGTAATAAACAAGTACTTAATTTTTTATTTGATGTACTTTTTAATTTTTGTTAACCTTGCTTGCATTGCTGGCATAGATACATTATGCTATGATTTTTTCATCTGATATTAATAGGAGAAGTGGTTCTAAAGATAACCTTTATAGTATGACAAGAATACTTTCTAAAACAGTCTCTGGCTTAAAAGTTTGCCATATTAATGCACAGAGTTTAAATAACAAGATGGACGAATTTCGTGAGGTATTTGAAGAATCTGGAATAGATGTTATATGTGTGTCGGAAACCTGGTTTCACACTGTTGTTCATGATAGTATATATAGCCTAAGGGGTTATCGTCTTTATCGTTCTGATAGGCCTACTAATGCTGGCGGAGTGGCAATTTATGTGAAAGAAACAATTAATTGCAAACTTAGATGTAAAAACTATGCTGTCGATGAAATGCATGTAAATAATGGTGCAAACGATTTAAACAGTGACGATAGTATTATGATAGCAGCTGATAATAAAATTGAGTATCTCTTCCTTGATATCTTTAATGACAACCAAAAACTTTTGCTTGGCACTGCATACAGACCTAAATCCAGCTTTAGCTTTTCCCCTCTTATTGATATGCTAAGGACTTTAACTCTGGGTTATACTGATGTTATCTTAACTGGGGACTTCAATGCTAACATACTTGTAGATAAGAGTTTGATGGAGGACATGAGCACTATTGGATTAATGCCTGTAAACTATATTTCACCAACCCATTATACTGCCACAGCAAGTACTTTATTAGATCTTTGTTTTATTGATAATCGTTCCAGATTATTGTGTTATGATCAGCTTTCGGCCTCGTTATTCTCAAAGCATGACCTAATCTTCATTTCCTATGATTTTAAATGTAAACCTGATACACACTCAGTAACTATCAGGGACTTTAGAAATATTGATTTGCTATCTCTGGAAATGGAACTTAAATACATTCAATGGAACCAAATTTTCTATATTCCCACTGTTAACGAACAAGTTGTGTTTTTACAAGACAATATTCAATATCTGTTTAATAAATATGTTCGAGTTAAATCTATTAAAATTCGTAAGGATAAATCATGGTTTACAAATGAAATTAAATCTTTAATATCTAAACGAAACCAAGCATATGAGCGATGGAAAAGATTTCGGACAAGTAACATGTACAATAATTTCAGGGTCTGTAGGAGAAATGTCAATACAGCTATTAAAGTAGCCAAGGGGAAATATTATGAGGAAAAATTTAAAGCTGCGGTTTGCTCCAAAAAGAAATGGAACGTAATTCGTGAAATGGGTATCTTGGGTAATAATACTGTGAATGATAACACAATTAACGTTAATGAATTAAATACCGAATTTACTAATATAACAATGCCACCGGTTGATGTAAATTACTATGGGTTAATGGATAGTGCAATAAATACAAGTAATAATCATTCAATTCGTTTTGATTTCATCAATGTTACACAAGATAATGTTTTAGATGCTTTTAGGAGTATTAAATCTGGATCTGTTGGATATGATGAAATACACCCCAGGTTTCTGCAACTTATTTTGCCTTACATATTGCCATATATAACTTACATATATAACTCGATATTAACCACATCTACGTTCCCAGCTGTATGGAAACATGCAAAAGTTGTACCTATATTGAAATCGGATCGAAAATATCGCCCTATATCTATACTACCCTATTTAGCAAAAGTTTTTGAACGTTTGATCCATCTTCAAGTGAGCACGTATTTATTTGAAAATTCTCTCCTCTCTAAAAGGCAGTCGGGATTTAGACCTAAACATAGTTGCATTACAGCCCTAATAGATGTTTCGGAGGAAATAAGGTCAAATCTAGATAATAACATGATATCAGCCTTGGTTTTACTTGATCATTCAAAAGCATTTGACACTGTTGAACATTCCATTCTTTGTTATAAATTGAAAACTATGTGTCACTTTTCTTCAACTGCTGTTAAACTAATTTCGTCATATTTGTGTGACAGAAGTCAGTCTGTATATTATGGTGATGAGAGATCAAGAAGTTATGCGTTATCGCGGGGTGTGCCGCAAGGATCGATTCTTGGACCACTACTTTTTGCAATATATGCTAATGACCTTCCCTCCCAGATCAACCACTGCAAAATACAGATGTATGCAGACGATGTTCAAATTTATATAAGTTGTGCGCCAGCTAATGTTACTAACTGCCTTAGAGACCTTAATGACAGTCTTCAAAAAGTATATAAATGGGCGGCAGGAAATGGGCTTAGTTTGAATGCAAGCAAGTCAAAGGCGTTATTAATTGGAAAATCTAACTCTTTGCCGCATAATATGCCACCAATACATATTAATAACTCAGAAATAAAAATCGTTGATACTGCCAAGAATTTAGGAGTTATTTTCAATAAAAGTCTTAACTGGACGGATCATATAAATGCTGTCTGCGGGAAAACGTATGCTATGTTGCGAAATTTATGGATGACTCAGCAGTACACCCCGACTCATGTCAGAATGCTGCTTGCAAAAACGTATTTACTTCCTTCTCTTCTGTATGGCTGTGAGTTGTTCAATAACTGTGATACTGCAAATAAACTCAAGCTGAAAACTACGTTTAACAATATCGCTAGATACATATTTGATCGCAAAAGATGTCAAAGAATTTCGCAATTTTCGTATAAAATTTTTAATGTGTCACTTGAAAATCTACTAAATTGTCGATCGCTGCTGCTTCTTCATAAGCTGATTTATACAAAAGAGCCAGATTATCTATATAGCCGTTTGAGCTTCTCAAGGTCAAATAGAGGCAGAAAAATCAACTCTATTAGATATGGTAAACTTATTTCCGAAAGACATTTTTTTATAAACACAATAAGACTTTGGAACCTACTTCCCTTGAATATTCAAAACATCAGCAATGCAAAGCGTTTTAAATCTGCAATATTCGAACATTTTCGTTAACAATTATATATGTATCTATATCTCTCACATTTTTTCTAATTTTTGATCTTTTGTACTGAATTTTATAAAAATACTATATAAATTTTTTAAATATCTTTTCGTCAATCTTATTGTCATTATTTATTTTATAATTATTTTTCCCCCTTTTTGTATTTCTTGTTTTATTTTGTAATTTTTTGTTTTATTTTTTTCTATTATCATATTGCTATTGTAAACAATGTTTTAGCAGTTCTGTAATATATAAGATTTAATTTCTTGTTGAACTGCTTTATGTCTATATATATATAATTAATAATAATAATAATAATAATAAAAGCAAACAAAATGACGTTCTTACGTAATTAATCTAACACTCAATATAAAAAAATTTTTCTTAATCACAAAGTGAGTTTATTCTCTTTAAAAACATCAACAAAGTAGTTTGTACTAATATAACTTTGATAACATCTTGTTCTATCAGCTTTAACTTAAGCCTTCAATATTCTTACAAATCTTATAAATTCTTGTGTACCATTACAACAGCAATTGCAGATGCTGTGCCTTTTTTTGCAAGTGACTTAAAAGTTTAACATTTTAGAAACTTTGTGCAATTTTAATCATGCTGTTAGCACAAACTTAAGATGATTATAGTTTTTGGTTTGCAATTTATCAATTGGATTTTGAAGAAAATTTCTAAATGATCGATACAAATAAGTAACATCATTAACGTAAAAGGATATTCAAATATACATATATATCGTTACCTTAATATAGAAAGGCCCAAACTTCTATCATTATTTTTAAGACCAGGTTTTCGATTATTTTGATAAACTGTCTGCTTATATATTACATTTAGCCAAACAAAATCTCAACTTAAAAATTCGGGTAAGGGCCTTTCTATATTAGGGTAACGATATGTATGCACATAGAGGGTGATGCATTATGAGGTTTGATTTATTATTTAAAAAAAAATTCACATACATTTGAAAGTGAACTTAACATTTTTATTATTGATTGAAATAAAAATTTATGACATTTACTTTTTGACTAACACCAAAGGGAATCCATTTGGAAGGTAGAATTTTGGATGAACATATATTTATATGCACATACATTTATATTTTTCCAAATTAATCTCCTAGAAATCAACGTTTGTTTTTGACTTAAGCTTGACTGTTTGCATTTTTCGGCTGCTTACTCTTAGAATTTTCGGAGGATATTACCATAAATGATTATGTTTGTGTTTTGTAATAGTGAAATATAAAACGTTCAATCAAAATTATGCATTAAAAATATGCAAATTATCTGATGTGTATTGGGTTAAGATAGGTTAAGTCTAATACCGGAATTTGCCTAAAAATACACTTCAAAAAATATTAGGCTAATTACTTCAAAAAATTTAAAATAGAACTATAAATGTTCGAAATCTGCACCAAATAAGAATCAACCTAGACTTGTATAATATGATTTTAAGAAATTTTATTATTTTTACTTATATGTTAATTACCACTGATATATTTGAAGTGTACTTTGAACAAAAAACATTCAGACACTCACCTAAAATTTAACGTTTATATCTTTGTACAATCAGTCATACAAAGCCAACAGAAAGTGGCTTAAAATCAAAAAGAAAGATGAAAAAAATTTTTTAATGAAGTCATAAGAATGCACTTTCAACATATTTTTTAAACAATGGAGATGATTTAGATTTGCACGAGAGAAGTTTAATAAAGAAAAGTAGTTAAAGTGATATAAAATAATATAAGTTTTTTTCCCAACAAATCGTACCAGTAATTTAGGATATAAATTTATTAATAATTTTTGTATTTGATATCTGCTTCACATTGTGCAATTTTAGAAAGTATTCTGTTTCATATTCATCTAAGAAAATCACAGCATTTGTTGCAAGGAGTACCAAAAAATCTCTTTAAAGAAATACCATTTTCTGTTAATTATTTTGAACAAAAAAAATATTGCTTTTTGTTACTTCTACAAAAATATTCGAATTTCTCGAGAAACTATGAATATAGTTTTGGTACTTTTTTAAAAACTTAGTACCAATTGTAAAAGTTATATTTGGTACTTTTCTGGAACTTTTTATAATTTCTTCACCAAAAAACTCTTAATATTTTTGAGGTATCTTTTTGAAATTTAGAGCACTAAGGGGTAAAAAGAGGGTTAAAATTTATATTTTGTATTTGTAAGGAATATATACCTAAAAATTGGGATGAAATTTAAAATTGCGCTTATCAGGTTTTAAAATAAAAGCTTTTTTGGGTACCTTTTTAACATTTTTTCTTTGGGTATAATTTTTTCTTACTTGGATTTTAAGACGTAGAAAACGAGTTTAATATTATAAAATGATACTGTTTGTAAGTTCTAAATTAATTTAAATAAAAACAAATAAAAAGTATCATTCGAAAGGTCTTTAAAGGTGAATATATGTATTTTGGGTACTTAATTGAAATTTCGGGCTATAAGAGGTAAAAATGCAAAATTTATAAGTTTGTACTATTTAGGTACTATTTAAGAAATTATATAAATATTTTTTTGGACTTTTTAAAAATTTTGTACCAATAAGGTGACAAAAATGTAAATATTTTATAATGGTACTCTTAAGATACATTTGCATATGCTGTTTTTCGAAGCCAATCAGTGGATATGGTGTTTTTATTAACCTACATAAATACGTTTTTATTAAAAATGTATGCAAATTTAAATAAATAAATCATAAATTGGGTTCGCTGTTCGTATCTTGAATTTTTACTAGCGTTCCACATTATTTACTAACATCTTAAACTACTTTAGGCCGTACTTGCACAACACCAACAAGTTCTTAAATTTTTGAAGTTCAAAAAATGGTAAAAATTTTTTGTCTTTCTAAGAACGCATTGAAACTAAATAAACTTTTTATTGCGAAACCACAAATTCCAACATTTTCAAAAATTGTGTTAAAACGTTGCTTGTTACGGCATTCATTCCTTCGCTTAAAATATAGTTGCTTATGTATGCATAAGTTCATGCATATGAACAATTTCGTCCTTGTTACTACAGACTTTATTGTCTTTGAACTAAATATGTTTGTACGTGCTATGAAATAAAATTATTTTCTATCCATTCATGAATGTGCTGCTATGCTAAATGTCTTTATACATATTTATTATTACAATAAAAGCATAACTGAAACAACCTTAAGACGAGAAAACCACTTGAAGTATGAATTTAATGCTCTGCTATAGTTACTACTGTGGGCTGAATCAAATGCAAGGGGGTACAGATGTACACTTGAATATATAACTGCGTTCATGTATATGCAAAAGTGTAACCATATTATACATAGAGTCTTTGCAATATATGTGTTGGCAACATCTAGTGTAAATTGATAATAACAAGAAAAACCACCAGCTAGTTCCAATCGACCATAAGATACACCCTATTTTTCACATAAGTGATAGGGGTATATATCAGTTTGTCATTCCATTTTTAATTTCTTTGACATCCATCTGCGACCCCATAAAGTACATATTTTCTTGACCCTCACGAATAGAGGAGTGCATTTAGTGATGTCCGTCTGTCCGTAATGTAGTTGAAATCAACTTTTGAAAGCCCCTCCGATGTCGCATGGACCCAAAAGTGGTAAGAATCTGCAAGAAAATCACTATTTAAATCCAGCAAAATCTCTCGATAACTGACCAGGATATAAGCTAAAATCCAAGACTACCTCTGTTTATTTCTCTAAAACATTTTTATGGACATATCCCAAGAACATTTTTATGGACAAAATTTACACCCTATCTTTGCCGCTTAACAGGGTTGCTAAACAAAGTTTATCAAAAAAAATTTTTTTAACGGCTCTCACAGCCTCCAGTGTTCTCCTACGAAGGTCAAATGTTAGACCGACGCCAATTAATTTTTCATCCAAACATTTCTGTGTAACATACTTATTTATACCCTATCTCTAACGCCTAGCAGGGTTGCCATACAAAATTTAAAAAAATTAGGGTAAAAACCCTACAACTCCCCTGCGCCCAAATGCGTAAAGGTAGATCTTGGAATTTGAGCTGCGGGTATCTCTTCCGGTGTTTAGATCTACTTATACGGAACTTTTGAAAATTTAGTCCATGGGCGGGAAAAAAGGAATCAAATGGGGAAAAAATATAGGTTGATATCTCCCAAGCTATGGACGAAAAAAATAAAATCTGAAAAATAAAAAAACCCGTAACTGCCATTTTTGTTTGTCTCTAATTGGCAAAACTGGGTAAAAAATATAATTCAATACTTATCAGTTCGATATGAATATTTTTTTTTATTATTTTTTTTAAGTAAAAAAACGATGAAATATATATGATATTGCTATCTGGGTACTTTTAGTTACCTCTAAATCGATAAGTGTAGAAACGTATCTTAAATTTTATTTGACAAGTCTCGAGTATATATAAATATGCTCTTGGTACTGTTTTACAAAAAAAGGACTAAAAACGATATCTAGGTACTTTTTAGGTTCGTTTTGTAACTTTTAACCCAGAAAACAGAAACATGATATAAAAGGTCTCGAATAACTTGATTTTGTACTTTTTTAAATACTTGGACTCTAAGGGGTAAATATTTTATTTTGGTATTTTTTTAAAATACTTTTAAGTCTTTTTCTTATTTTGAGCTTAGAAATATATTGAGGACTATGGAAATGAGGCCAAAAATAAAAAATCTATACTTTTCATATTTGTTACGTTTGGAATTATAAGTTCAAATATACGTCAAAAGTCAATTAGGTGGTCAAAAGTTATTTCTTTACTTTTTTGGTCAGAAGTAAAAAAGTTTAAAAAAACACTTTTCCCAATTTTTGGTTCTAATCTGCATTTTTTTTTTGCATTGATTTGACATATTGATTCTAGAAATATAAAACAAGAATCCGTTGATCCCAATTGAAGTCAGAAGTTAACTGATTGGATTAAAAGTACTTTTTCGGATCTCTGCTAGTTTTTGCATTGTTTGGGTATTTTAGCTCTGAAATAAAGTTGTGAAGAAAATCAGAAAAATTTTACTTTTTATGCTCATAATTGTTTTTCGCTTTTATTCCTTTATTTTTCTAAATATGTGATACTGCGCTTGCGGGTTAACTGCTAGAATAAAAAAATTAGCACCTTCTTCCAAGTGCTTGTACTGTAAGTTAAAAGCAATTTTTGTAAGTATCGCTTATAGGCAGCATCCTTTCTATACACAAAACGGACAGTGAAAAAGGCATTTTTCTCATGAGCTGAGACCGTGTAGAATCTTTTTTTTAAGACTGCTCTATTTAATAAAACTGAATTAGGTTTAGTCTAAAGTCTAGTAACAGCTTAAGCACACACTTTATTCTAAATGTTACAATACTTAGAACCTCAAGAGGACCACCCCACTGGTCAGTCAGGATCAAGTAAATTACATATATCGGTTCCTTCAACTCCCCCTATGAGCAGAGGGCAGCAAGTTAACGGTGCTTCGTAGCAATTTCCATGGGATTTTTAATAGTTTCTGGTGATTCAATGCACTTGTATCGTTTTAGAAACAAAAAAATTAGTACCAAAGTCGGAAATGATTTCGCTTTTCTTGTGAAAACATTTATCTCTTTAATTTTTTAAGTAAATAAATATTTAAAAAATATTAATTTTATTACCAACCGAAAATCCAAAAAGCTTTATTTTTCGGTCCCTCCTGCCTTGGGTTTTATTTTATGTATTTTACTTTATTTTAATATTTCCACAACAAAATTTTGTATTAAAAATTAAAAAAAAGCAATTCATAACATTTGGCAGCAGATTCGCGTTTTTACAGGAATTTGACTAAATAATGATATGACGAGAGGAGACTTAAAGTAAGTATAGTTTAACCCTTTGGAACAAAAACACTTGACTCTTTCTTGGCTTTTGACAGACAAATAAAACATTAAAGCCGAATAAAAAATAAATCTTGGAATTACAAAATTTCTTAAGCAAAGCAACCTTTATACTTTAACAAACTTCCTCCCAAATGATAACAATTAAGATTTCCGCAATTTGCTTGCACTTGAAATTTGAATCCCCTTTGTCTTCATTCACGAAAACTTAAATAATAGTCATTACAAGCAAAAGATATCCAGCTCGATGTGTCAACACCCACAAGAAACATAAACCAAGTGAGAAGGCAGCGTTTTATTTATTGACATTTGCTGCGACTGTTGTTGCTACTTTTTTTTTTCATCTTTTAAACTGATGAAGGAGTAAGTGTGTCAAGTAGAAGTGACCTTGAAATTAACGCACATATTTTGCTCCACAAATGAACCTTTACCAAAACATTTTCTAGTGATAAAAATTTAACAGCACCGAAATGAGAACAATAACGAAAATCTCTGCCTTTAATAAAAAAAAAAGCTTTACATGTGCTTTAACAACAAACGTTAAAAGCAAATTCATGAAATATTTAAAAGTCTCTTACATAAGTATGTAGCTCTAACATTTTTTAAAGGGGTTACAGTATTACTCAGGGATGGAACATACTAAAAAAATTATGGCCAGAAAACATTTTGTATTCGTTAAAGCGTAAAAAATAGTTTGACAATTAAAAGTTTTATTTGAATACGTACATACTCATTAATTTATTTAGAATTTTTGAAAAATTTTTACAGGATACACCTTTGTTCACAAAAATATTTACTGGAGAGTACAAACTGATAGCGTAAAGAAGCAGTTATTTTACCGAATCTTTTAAAATTTTACTAGACATTTTTCTGCCAGTTATAAAGTTCACACATGCCTTTAAATGTAGACAAATAAACAAAGAAAAGCAAAATCAGTCTGCTCGCTAAACCTACCGTTGAAGACTCCAGAAGCTATTGATGACTGTCTAGGTAGCTTCAATGAACATATTGAAAAAGCAGCTGAACATGCCTCTTCTACTTTTCGCAAGACTAGATATAACAAATTTTTTTCAGCGGATGTGAAAGAACTTTTGTCTAAGAAAATAAGATGCCGTAGAGAATCGTTCCAAGTTAAAGCCAACTTGGGGGAATGCTCAAACAATCTCAGAAATTTGTTGAAGTCATATAAAACATTACCTCTTAGATCACAATTAGAAAGTCTAGATGCCACTCCTCAGACAAATTAGTCATTATGGTGAGCAGCCAAAGGTCTTAGAAGACCCGTTATGGCAAAACCACCACTGCGTAATCTGCGAGGGTTCTGGGCAAGAAACGACGAAGAAAAATGTGACCTCTTTGCAAATTATTTAAGGAACGTGTTAACTCTAAATACTTGTACTAGTTTGAGCGAATTACCGCTGGTTGTTGCTAGGCAGCCTATACAAATGCGACTCGAATTCCTAGAAGTCGTAGAGGCTGTTGATAATTTAAACGCTAAAAAAGCTCCTAGATTTAATTAAATCAGTAACAAAATGCTCTTGGATCTATCTAGCACAGCAAAAAAATAATACCTTTTACTACTTGAACACTTTTCGCCAATATGGAAAGTTGCTTTAGTAAAGATGATTCTTAAACCTGCAAAAGAGCCTCCCAAGGTGGAATCTTATAGGCCTATCAGCTTATTTCCAACCATGTCGAAATTGTTTAAAAAATTGTTAAAAAAGCAAATAAGTTGACTCCGATCTTAAATGATAACAACTACACAGAGCCAAAACTGCCTAATAAAATCAATAAGATTTTCTCTATGAAACGTTTTTAGGCTAAGGGGTATCCCAGCAGAAAGAAGCGAAGATTTTTCTACAAGAATTCCTTATTGTTTTCATTAGGTAAATCTTATTAATTTTATCAATAAGGAACCCACATAAAATCAAGAAGAAAACTTGTTATTCACATTTTTTTTAACTCACTTTCCGTTATTTTTCTTCAAAAAAATACAATCCATAGAGAAAACCTTGTTGATTCTATTAGGGTTTCTTATAAATTGTAAATAATAAGGAAATCTTATTGATTTTATTAGGTTATCTTCTTGATTTTTTTAAAAAGGTTTTCTTCTTAATTTCATTAGGTTATCTTATTGTTTTTTTCAATAAGGTTTCCTTATTAATTTCATTAGGTTCCTATATGATCATGTGTAAATTATCTTATTAATTTTTTTAATAAGGAAACTTGTAGTTTTTATTAGGTATTCTTCTTGATTTTTTTAAAAAGGTTTTCTTCTTGTTTTTATTAGGTTTCTTGTTATTTTATATATGTATATAAATCAACATAGAGACAATTTTTTTATGACCTGTTTGTTGTTTTTTTCATTGCAATATTTCTCTGCTGCAGAGACTTCACACGTGCATGTTCATGGTACAAATAACAAGGGAAACTCATCTGCCCAGTTGATTGTAAGCTGTTTTTTGCTTTTGTGTGCCGAAATTTGTGTGTGTTTGTTTGTGTAATTGCTCTTTTTTACATTTTGGTTGGCGCCATACTTTTATTTGTTAACTATTTGTTGCTGTATTCAGTAGTTTTTTTGGCAACACAGAATTATTTTACAAGAACAAAACGCCTGTTGGCTTTGTAATTATGTTGTTTTTGTAGAGATGAGTTTACCTTGTTCTTTGTACGATGTGCATGTTTGTACATGTGGCGCCACTCATAACTCTACTTTTTTTCACTTAACATATAATTGGCAAATTAAAATTTTAGTTAAAAGTGAACAAGTGAAGAGAAAACAAGTGTAAAAAGCAAATAAATATTTGTCCACTAAAATAAATAATATTAAATTTACTTTTGAAACATTAATATAAATAGTAAACCTAAATTCCTATATACATATATTAAAAAAACTCAGTGTAAGCAAATAAATATGAACGAAAATATATGTACGTCATAATGGGAGACCAAAAGAGTTTAACCGAAGATATTGATGTTTTGCCTATTTTTAAATCGTGGGAACTGTGCGATGAAGCATGCAACATTCTTTTACGTTTCGGGATAACAGCCACAACAATATTAAAAAAAATGGAAATTGAAGACATCGAAAATTTATTTAATAAAATAGAGCAAAAATATACAGGGGAGCTGATAAAGTTTAAAGCAGGCTTAAGGGAATGGAGAAGGAATATGGTACGTACAAAATAATTTGCATTAAAAAAATATATGGGCATGTTCGTAAATGCCTCACTGCACTGCATCGCCAGTGCAAACGTTTACAAAAACAATACAAATTATGAAAAATGTTAATGATGCAACAATTAAAAATATTTTATGTTAAAAAATAAAATGTCACGATGCAGTGCAATGCTGCACTTACGAACAGGCCCTATTTTTACTTAAGTATTGTTTCAGAACATACCATTTAACTGCGAAAGAGAAACGTTATCAGCACATAGCCGGATATTGGAGTGGTTGGAAAAAATTTCTGACAAACTTAGTATTTCAGGGTGTACGGACTCCCAACTCGGTACACAGACGTCAGCAGATAACAACATATGTGGCACTAGCCTTATCAATCTTTTAAAAAGTACTGTAAAAGGACAACTAGTCCTTACATTTAATGAACAAAATAAATACATCGATTCAAAAAACCAGAAAACATTAGTCCATTGCATTGTTGAAAAATATGCTGGAAATAGAGTCAAATTTACATATTCAGAAATGCAGCAATGGTCTTATGCTATCTGCGAAGTATTTACTAAGGAAAACCCGGTAATTATTTTTTTGGTTTAACCAAATTTTATTTCATGTCTGTTTTTTAATAATTTCGGTTCTAATAGGAAACATACTATTTGAAGCGGAAAGACGGAAAGAAAAATCCGACAGGAAAATTATTTTCTCGTTGGGCTAATGTTGAAAAAGAAAAACTTCGAAGTTCTCCGGCCACTGCAGACGAGTGTCTTAAAGATTTTGATGACGGTATGAATATTAAAAATTTTTTAAACGTTACATATGTATTTATATAACCATCTTTCTCTCTTAAAGACAAATATTTCGAACAAAAGTGCTGGTTGCAACACAATTGCAGTCCGTGGGATCAGGTACTTTCTTATTGGAGGGAAACAAGGAAAACTAGAATCGAAGAGATACATAAGGACAGTTCTTTAAGCCATATATTGCAAGAATGGCCACGATACAACGATTTTTTGGGTTATGAACTTGTAAGTGTTGGTATTTCGTTATTTCTTTTTTTTTTAATTTTTTTTTACATTTAATATTTTTATTTTAATTTTTTTTTTGTTTTGAAAAGGTCGAAATAGATTTTGATTTTTTATACCCGGACAAAACAAATAAATTATTCTTAAAATTGGAAACTTTTTATAAAAAGTTGTTTAACATTTTTGACCACGAAATCAAAGACCGTGCATCAAGGGAATATTACATACAATATTTACGTAATGAAATTATTACAAAAGGTACAATGTTGTTTAAATATTGGCATAAATATAAAATTTAAGTATATAGTTTACTTTTCCAGTAAAGTCCAGTAGCTTAGTACATATTGAGTAATTTTAAGAAATTACCCTCAGGAAAAATTTTCGTAGCAAAAAGTACGCGAACGGAAAATTTGTAATAAATTTTGCCTTATTCAAAACAGTTTTTATTTTATTTTAACAATTTAATACAACATATTCAGCCCCCAAATTATAAACTTTGCTATTTCATTTTATTTAAACAATTTTAATCAACATATTTAGCCGCCAAATTATTAATTTTGCTATTTTTGTTTATTTGTTTACGTTAAAAAAAATTTTTTTTTAAATTACTCAGTAAATATTAAGTTACTAACTGGACTTTACAGGAGAAGCAGACGAATGAACCCAATATTGAAAATTTACTCATTTTTGTGTTTCCCTTCAGATTCCAAGTATTGTGTATGTACAATACTTCTTCATGCTTTACTACAACCACATCGTCTTAATAAAGAACATAAGCCTTCAATAGCCGATGCCCAAACCGATTTTGTCACTTTAGTACCAACTATTAATGATATCCAGCCAAAAATCATGGAAATTGTTAAAATGTATGCAGAAAGAAAAGAAACACTTCAGCCAAGAATAATGGTTATTGGACCAGATTTTTCAAAAATTTCCGAGTTTTTCGTGTTTTGTGACGGCTTGAAGTGGAAGTGTGCTTCCTATATGAAGTGTGTAGATATTATTATTAAGTTATCTTACGTTTTTAAGACAGAATATTCCCCAAAAAGCAAGCAAGTATGGTCGTTTTTAGAGCAGTATTTTTTTGATATAAAGTCTGAGGATTTCGCCTCTGTTGCAAATTTGTTAAGTAAATTAAAGTAAAATTATCTATATTGCTTTTTTTTTAAAATGACCCTACTTGCTTGCTTTATTTGTAAAAAATATCATACAACTCCAAATGCTCTTATAAAACATTTAAAATCAATTCACGGAACGCCAACAATATATGAATTTCATTGCGTTCAACAAAACTGCGATCAAATTTTTCGTAATATATATAGATACCAGAACCATTTAAAAAAACATACTAAAAAAGTAAGCAACTTACCAAAATTACCCTCTTTGACGAATTCTGAATTTAATACATTTTCTGAAGGTCAACTACAACTTTTACCAAACTTACCCTCTTTGACGAATTCTGAATCTAACACCTTTTCTGAAAATCAATTACAACTTTTACAAAATTTTTCTTCTTCATATCAGGAATCAATAATATCATTCCTACTTAAGCTCCACTCCAACAAAAACTTTTCTCGTAAGGACATAATTGAAATTCAAAATTCAGTCACACAGTGTGTTACAACGCCAATTTATAATATAGTTACAGCGTTATTTAAAATCGATAAAAGCAATTCTTCACTACTCGAAGTCATGAATGCATGTTATCAGCCATTCTCTGGTGTAAGTAATGAATATAACTTTTTTAAAAAAATAGAAAATCTTAATCTGTATAGACCCCCACAAAAATATGTTCTTAGTGAAGAACTTTCCGAAGTCGTTCTAAACAATAACCCCACTTTGACAGCAGCAAAAACAGAAATTACCCTTACTGACATTCGTTTTCAAATAAAAAAGTTTTTTGAAAGCAAAGGAGTTTTAAAATCATGTTTTCTAAATATAACACAATATTTAAAAAGTAATTCTTATACACATTTTATCAATGGCGATTTCTGGCAAAATTCAAGTAATAATCAATTTTATGAAAAAATTCCTTTATTTTTGTATCTTGACGATTTTGAAGTAAATGACCCTTTGGGTTCAAAATCAGGCCAACAAAAAATTTGTGGTATATACTACAGTTTTCCAACCATACCACACTTTCAAATTAGTAAACTTGCAAATGTATTTGTAGCAGGATTTATAAAAAGTCAAGATTTACATGATAATGGAATTGCTATTTCTTTAACACCCCTTATAAAAATATTGAAGACTTTAGAAGTTGATGGTTTACAAGTCACTGCTGATGGAAGTAGTTACAGATTGTTTTTTAAGTTAGCACAAATTTTAGGCGATAATCTAGGCCTTAATACTGCATTGGGTTATGTCTGCTCGTTTTCAGCCAATTCTTTTTGTCGGGTGTGCATGAGGAACAAACAACAGACTCGCACAGATTGCCTACAAGTTTCTTCTTCTTTACGCAACAAAAATAATTATGATCGCGATGTTTTACTTAATGATCCAGTTACTACTGGTATAAAAAATGTGTCAATTTTCAACTCCTTGCCAAGCTTTCATGTTACTGATAATATTGCTTGTGATATAATGCACGATTTGTTCCTTGGGGTTTGTAAATACAATCTCTCACAAATTTTAAATTATTTTGTTTATAAAAAGAAATTTTTTTGTATACAAACCTTAAATTATAGAAAGCAAATGTTTCAGTATGGGGAAACTGAAATTGGAAACATAAGTCCACCCATTCAGAAACATCATATACAGAACGCTTCCTTTAAAATGAACGCCAAACAGATGAAAACATTTTTTCACCTTATTCTATTAATGATAGGGGACTTGGTAGATCCAAATGATATGGTAAATAAATTCCTTATTTTGTTTGTTAAATTGCTTGATTTTGTACTTTTACCCAGTTACAATAATACAGCATTAAATAACTTGGAATTATTGATTAAACAACATAATGACATGTATCAAGAATTGTTTAAAGAACATTTAAAACCAAAATACCATAACCTTGTTCATTATCCTACAATAATTAAAAAATTGGGTCCTCTTAAATATTTATGGTCACTTAGGTTTGAGGCTGAACATCAATTACACAAGCAATATGCACGCAACATTACTTCTAGAATAAATATTCCACTGACTTTAGCCGTAAAATCCTCTCTAAGATTCGCAAATTCTGTTTTAAATAACGAATTCTTTCAACCGGAATTCTGTTTTGAAGAAGTGCAGACGACTGAACCAATTAAGTATTCAATAAGTTTGACCGATTTTGATTTGTATAAGAGAACGAATAAAATAATTTTTCGAGGAATAACGTTTAAAGTTAATTATATAGTCACTGTAAGTAAAGATGATGCTGTAAATATTTATGAAATAGTCGATTTTTTATGCAAAGAAAACAATATAAAAATTGTTGGTAAAAAATTTATAAACCTGAACTTTTCACAAAGATTTCAATCTTATTTGATCGGGAATGAAACCGAAACATATACCGTGATTAATTTGACCGATTTAGACGGACCGCCTATCCATTTTTACTTACTAAACAATGGATTTAAAGTTATTCGAACAAAAAAATACTGGAAATAGTACTTACCTTTTACTTTTTATTTTTACTTACTTTTTATTATTATATCATATGTACCTATATAATAAAAATTATAGTATATTTAGGGTCATTATTACATCTTGCCGTTAGTTAAATGCAGGTCAGATAAAAAGTTTTGCATTATTACAACGTCAATTTTTTATTGTTATTAGAATAATTATTAATAATATTCGATGGATAAACAAATAAAAAATTAAGGTTTTATAATGCAAAACCATATATCCCACAAAATCCTGCCTCTAACTAACGACAAGCTATAATAATTGCCCTATGTACTGAATAATATTGCTAAGCAAATTTTATTAAATGTTAATGTATGAATTAAAAAATCAATAAAGTTATAAAATAAAATTCAAAAATATAATTTTTTTTAAATTTAATAAGATAGCCTAATAAAATCAAGAAGACAACCTTATTGAAAAAAACAATAAGATAACCTAATGAAATCAAGAAGAAAACCTTATTAAAAAAAACAATAAGATAACCTAATAAAATCAAGAAGAAAACCTTATTGAAAAAAACAATAAGATAGTCTAATGAAATCAAGAAGAAAACCTTATTGAAAAAAACAATAAGATAACCTAATGAAATCAAGAAGAAAACCTTATTGAAAAAAACAATAAGATTACCTAATAAAAACTACAAGTTTCCTTATTGATTTTTTTAAAAAGGTTTTCTCTATGAAAACAATAAGACTTTCTTCTTGAAAAAAAACCATAGAGATATCTTATTAATTTTGTTCTATTTTATAAGGTAATTATTAGGTAGTTTTGGCTCTGTGTACATTCCCAATCATCAATTTGGTTTTAGACGGCAACATAATACCATTAAACAGACACACAAGCTACAAAAAAAGCGTTGGAGAAAAAAAATGCTCTGGAATGTTTATAGATGTTTTTCAAACATTTGATAAAGTTTCGCATGAAGTTCCTTTGACAAAACTAAGCTGAACTTGCCTTTAAATCTCTATAACCTTTTGGAAAAAATATTATACAAACAGACAGTTTATGATCAAAGAAGGGGACCACTTCAGTTGTCCTAAGCCAATTGCGGCCTTTTTTAACAACTGCTGGCTGTAGGGTGTTAAGTTGTTAATATAACAAAACTTAAAGAAATACATATTACAATATATATAGTTCTTTAAAGTAATTTTGTAAAATTTGTGCATTATGACCATTTATATATATGTATTTATAATTCTGGGATCTTAACTTTTAGGAAGGGAGCGCTGAAAGCGATCTAAATAAATGTAGGTTATTGTATTTTATTTAAATACTTGAACTATTAGACAATTTTTAACTTTTAGGATTTTTTAACGTTTTTAACTTTAATTTAATTTATTTTTGATTTTGAATTTAATTTTTAATTTTTTAACTTTTTTATTTTAAAGATTTATAATATTGTAACTGTTTACTAAAATTTATTTAGCATCTAATCACTTTTACTATCTTTTAAGGTTAGGTTTGACTTTGACTTTTAGAGTACGTGTCTTAAGGTGACTTATTAGGAAGTTTGCTCAAAATATGGATAATTAAAGATATTTAACCAATTAATTTTGCTTAACACTGGGTTGGAAAATGAACAAAAGTAATGTCTGTTGACAAATAAGTAGCCTTGCCGCGTGTAGGAGAATCTGCCTGGGAACACATTTACATCTGTTCTCTTAAATGCGAAAAACTCCTTTTCACAAGATTTATTAGCTTTGTATTTTTGAACACTTAAAATGCCACTTTAAAGCTCCACAAATCTAGTCTTGGCTTTTTAATATTTAATACTGTATAAAAACAGATAAAAGATGATTAACATTACTAAAGGTAATAGTTTCCTAAAAAAATCAATTTTTTTACGACAGTGATAAAATAAAGACTTTGTGATATTTAAAAATCGAATCTTGTTGCATGTCAGTAGGATTTCGGTTCAGATAAGTTCAGTGTTTGGCATACGTGGCTTTTCCCATACAGTCAAAAAACATTTATCCTGAGGGCTGTCTTAAAAATAAAGGTTCGCAAATTTTATAATACTGTCTGATGGACAGCATATTTTTGCAAATCAAATACTGATCAAAGAACCCTTTCCCCAAAGAAGTAAGTATGAGAAATTTTTGGGGAAATATTAATATGATGTTTTAGTTTTTTTTTTACAAATGCCTTATTTTGGTCTGAGCTATAGAGTAAAATAAGCAGCTATAATCGTCCATAGAAAAACTTTCCTAAATGTAGTTAAATTCCATAAGCATTTGGGTTGGGTTCAACAAGCCGGCCAGGTTAAGTGAAATTAAATTTATTATTCAAGTCTACTTTGTAAACTTTGTTACCAGCTTAAACTAGGCTTTATTCCTTAAATTTTTTTTTATAAAAAAACCCCAGAAAAATACCCTAGTAGCACTACAAGACTTTATTTTAACCATTTATATGCCAAAATGTAAAACAAAAGCAGTTTATTCATCTCTGTTATATTTGTCTAAAGTACTTTTAATTCATTTACAATTTCATTTGTTAATACAATTCACTTGCTTTTCTCTTACAGCTCAATTTACATTCGTATGTTAACCGTTTGGCATAGATTTTGCGCATGTCGTACCCTAACTTGAATAGCAATAAAACTGAGCGTAACGAAAAACACCCTCCCAGCATCAAGAAATTTTACTCACTGTTAACAGTGGTCGGCAGTGGGATATTGATAAAAATAATAATAATGATGGTGTTTTTTGTTGTTGTTCTATTTTAAATGTAAGGCACTAAGTGCACTTTTTACGAACAATAAAAGGTTTAGTTTATGTTACTCACACTGTGAAACAAATTAAAGATGTTCGTCTATCGTTAGTCGGCTATTACAAGTGGCATGGCAAGTAATGCCAGAGTGTAGACACATTTTAGTGATTTAAAAGATAAAAAGAACCAAAAATCTTGTTTTTTGTTTAGGGAATTACTTGTTTTTAATAGATAAGTTTTAAGAAAAAATGTTATAATAAATTAATTAAGCTTTAATTAAAATTTTAAAATATTTCTCTTAAAACTTTTTTAACTTTTTAAGTTGTAAAAAATTTTTCATTTCTAAGAAGAAATGGTTATAATTTTTTAAAATATTTTTTTAACTAAAATAATTTATTTTTAAATAAATACTTGTTGAATTTTGTTTTTCTTATATTTTTTTTTTTGAAAAAAAAAACAATGATTTATTAAATATTTTTTTTTTAATTGAAAAAAATTCTATAATTTTGGTTTTATAAAATAGGAGAGATATCTGAAGAATTTTTTCTTTCGCTCTACTTTCTAAACAATATTTTATAATAAAACTTTTTAATAAAAAAATGGCTCGGTTTGGCCGTTTTGTACATAAAATTTTTTTGTAATATTTTTTTTTGGCCAAATATACTGTGTTAAATTTAAAGATGTATTTTTTAGAATATACCAACCAACTAACATTAAACATAAATGTATTAAAGTTTTCAAAATAAAAAAAATAAAATGAACTTAATAAAGTTTTAATAATAAAGGCAATTTTTTTAATAAAAAGATTTTTTGTCAAAGTCATTAAAAACCGTATATATTTTCATAGTGACAAGACATTAAGAGATAATTTATTTCTAACCTAAGTTTTCTTAAAGCTTAAATATTAGTCGAGGTGTAGGTTTCAAAACATATAAGTTTGCAGCACCACCCATAAAATGATCATCTGCTATCAGAATTGGTTTAACAACATTTAGAAAAAAGTTTAACTTGTAGGATTTATTTCAATAAAACATTAATATAAGAAATACGCAAAAACAAAGATTTTCAGTTTTTACGAAATTTCGAAAAAAAATTTAGTTTTTAATTATTATAAAAAACAAATTTTTCTTAAAATTCATATCAACAATTTTCCGCCATAACTTCTGGCAACATTTTCTACTGCCATATAGTAGATTGATGAGTAACAATAACAGTAGTACAACATTTGTTGTTGTTTTTGTTTGCTGCTGCTGTTGTTGTTGAGCTTTAACGCCAAACATTTTTTAAACAGAATAGAATAAAGCGCCTAATAGAACCACAACCAACGAGAGGGAAGTCATTCGTTAGTAAACTGGCTGTTGTGCGGCCACGTTCAAGAGAACAAAGCGGACGTGTTTAAAAAACCAAAGATTTATCTAAAAAAAATAATTAAGCAAATAAATAAATAAGATTAAATTCAAATTAAATATATATAAAAATGCAATATAAGTAAAATAATTGATATTTTAAATTGAAAAAAAATAAAATAAAAAATTTATTTACAACCAGTTAAAAGTAATTTGTTTTTAAATCCAACAACCGTTGCGTTTTGCTATTTCCTGTTCATTTATAACATAAACAGACGCATGTATTCAAATGCTTCCGTTTCCTTCCTGTTCATATAAACGTACGGACGCGTCACAACACATTTGTACTTCGTTTTAATGCGTGTGTGTGTGTGTGGGCTGTAGCGGTGTTTCTGGTTGCTTCAAAGTGAGTTTGTGTAAATTTGTGTAAGCTTAAAGTTAAATTATTACACTTATAATTAAAATAACGTCAAAATAAATTACAAAAACAAAAAATATATAAAGAATTCCTTGCTACTGTCTGCAAGACTCAACGATTTACTCAAATATTCAAGGAGTGCGTGAGTGTTTATTATTAGGCGTGCGGGTGCGTTTGAGTGTGGTAAGTGTGAGTGTGAAATTTCCGCTATTTAGCTGCTAATTGTAAAAGCCAACTAAGAAATAGCGCTTCTGGTTAAATAATTAAACGGCAAAGTGTTTAAAAAGAAATTACAACAGGAACAAGTGCAAAGCGTATGATAAAGGAGTTTTGCATTACATCAGTATGAATGTATGTATATCAGCAGGTGTAACAATTTAAAATACAATTTATGTAACCAACTTCACGTTTAAATTGGCCCGAAGCCATGATTTATATTCAAGTCTTCCAATTTGAATTCTACGATATCACGCGCCAGCGCGTGTTAAATCCTCATTTAACTTAAACGTCTTTAGGGCAACACGAAAAAAAAAACAAATCTTAAACTTTAAGACTTTTTATCGATTATAGAAATTCCAAGTGTTTCCTTGTGTTTCGATTTCAAATTTTAATAACAAAATTAACATTAATTTGAAATATTTAGATTATTGCTGCTTAAATTTAATAATAATATTTTTATTACAGTTTTTGTAGAAACTGCTTTGACGTGAGAATTTCAAAATATTTCAATTATTACGCGTGTTTTTTTGCTTAAATCTTGTTAATTTTTGTTGTTTTTTTTTTTGGTGAACATTTGTGTAAAAAGTTCATAAAAATTTAATTGTGTAGAAAGAAAAGAAACAAACAAAACTAAATAACAAAAAAACAACAAAAACAAAAGTAATAAAAGTTAAACAAATAAAGTAAAATGAAACAACTAAAGCCATAAATAATTCTCTTCAAAAAAAAACATTCAAACTTAGTTTTCAATTAAAATGAAATAAAATAAATTTAAAACTTGACAAATTCAGAGCAGTGACAGTGTTTTTAAAGGAGTGGGGGAAATTTTAAGGAAAAGTTTAAAATAACAAAGGAAGTGTTTGTATAAATTTTCTTGCATAAGATTTTTTATTGTTTATTTAAAAAAATTAAAGATCCTAAATCGGTTTTAAGGGGAAGTCTAAGTGAATATATTTTTTCATTTTATGAAACATTGTAAAATTTTTTTGGGATTTTCCATATTATGGCTTCCAATAAATTTTTTTTAGATTTTGAAATTCCTTGATCTTCCAAAAAAGTCTTAATAAAATTCGGTTCAATATTCTTGATACTAAAAAAACTTCGAGCAAAGAATTTACTAAGAAAATAAAAAAAAGAATCCGAAAATTTTTTAAACTTTAAGCTCAAAGTTCTCTAAAGCTAACCGTGATTAAAAGAAACATATTATCTAAACGCTTTTTCAAATTAAAAAAAATATATAAGCACTAAGTGATAACTGATTTATCATATTGCACCCCATACACATAAGGCAAGGGATTTTAAATGTGGGCTGCAAGTTCCCCTTCCGATGTAAAGATTCACTAAGAAGTATGATATTCCTCTCAAAAATAATTGTTTCGTGTCTGGTTTAAAAAGGGTAAACTGGCCAAAGCTAGCCCGAAGGTAACCCCTAATACATTAAAAAACATTATAATTTTGTACATTAAGGGTAGCTTTTGTAATTTCTAAACCAGAAGGTTCTGTTCGACGTGTCAAAATAAAGTGTAGATGGTTTTGTTATTTATTTGAAATTTTAAACATTAGCGAAAAAACTATGAGTACAAATTATATGTTGGTACTTTTTAGGTACTCTCTGCAATTTCTAAGCCATAAAGATGGAAAGCAAATGCATATGCATTCAGCAGCTACAGAACTCAGTTGGTTTTTAAAGCCTTAAATTTTGTAAGAATATTTGAATAGAAAAGTAGATGCAATTAAGGATCATTGACCCATAAAAAGTTCAAAAGTCAACTAGCCAAGAAGTCAATTTAAGTGAAAAAAGTAGTTTTTAACATTTTCGTACACTATTTTTCATTTTTGGCATTATAAGCTTTAAAGCATAAAATTAGGCACTACTAGCCATATTGAGGCTGGAATTGGGCTAAGTGTACCAAAAACCCTATTTAACATTTTGTTGGCACAATATGGCATTTTTTTAAATGGTGAGAGTAAGTCGAATACTTTTGACCCAGATTGTTTTCAAAAGTACTTATTGCATTTTTTTCAAATAATGAGCCTGTATACATAAAATTAGGGACTATTTTATGTATAAATAATATAATATAAATAAATATTAGTAACCCAAGTCGAGTTCAAAAGTAATTTTTTATTATGTGGACAAAAGGTATTTTTTACAATCATGGTACTTTTTGCCTATTTAGATATAATGAGTATGATATAAGATGTATGAAAAAAAAAATGTGACTCAGATTCATTTCAAAAGAACTTTTAAATTATTTTAGTTCTATTTGACATTTTTGAAATTATGAGCCTAAAAATAAATCTGAAATTAAGGACTATTTATCCAGATTGAGGTCAAAAGTAAATTAAGTGTCCCCTTAAAAGTACTTTTAAAATTTTTTTGTTTGCTTTTTTGAGATCATGAGTCCAGAGACTGGAAGAGTAAAACTATGGACCTTTCTTATGGCCGGAATTCGACCAAGTGGACCAAAAATTTTTTTTCAAGTTTTTCTTAATTTTAATTTATAAATTGAGTTGGAAAATTTTTGACTCGTATAAGGTCAAAAGTCGACTAAGTGTACAAAACTTTTTGTTTGTACCTTTCTTGTACTTTTTGCCTTGTTAGAGTAGAGCCGAGAAATATAGATTTAGGAAATGATAATATAACAAAAAGGCCATTGACCCTGATTTTTGCCGGAATATATAGACAACCAACCGGGATTGCAGATATGCTGTTTTTAATTCGATGGCCATAGCTGAAGGTGGTTTTTAGACTATAAAACATTAAGAGCGTACTGAGGTTGGAAGTCAAGTAAGTGGTAAAAATTAATTTTTCCATTTTTTGGGAATTTTTTTTTGATCTAGATTAATTCGGAAAACCATTGAAGCGGACAATATGCATCTTTTACATGGCCTTTTTGGAAAATCTTTTGTAAAAGAATCCTCTGTATAAAATAATATTTTTTTAAATTAAACAGATTTCAGTAAAAAGTTAACCAGTAAAACAAAAAATACTTTGAAAATTAATTTATTGAGAATTAAATCATGAGATACCATGGATTAATGTTGTACAGAAAAGCATGAAACTTTAATAATTTAAAAATAACTAAGCTGCCCTTACGAAGTATCGGGTTAATAACCAAGGCTAAAATAAACATGATTACAAATAATTATACATTTTTACTTATGTTTCTTTTATAATTCCTACAACAAGATAAGGTTGGAAGTAAAGCTTCTTATTAAATAAGACTTATGACTACAGTAACATCGTACATGCAGGCTATGGTGTCCATAGCCTAGTTATAGTTTAGCATAATTATTTTGTTGCTACCATTATACTTAACGTGTATTCCAAGCAAAAACTGGGAGTCTATGGTGCATATTCATAAACAATTCCAAAGTTTAAAAAAGAGGTTCTTATCAAAATGTTCATACGAAATCAGTATTTCAAATCTAATTTATATTCAAAAATTGTTTATAAATATGCCCCAATATGTCTTAACATAAAAACAAAAAAATTCAACATATTTTGGAAAAAAAGTTTTAAACTAATTGTTGTTTTTAATTAAGAATTACTTAAAGCCATATGGCATTAAAATTACAAACAATGTTTTTACCATAAGAAAGACTCTTTTGCCTATACAGATGTAGACTTTATGGCAAACTTAGCAAAATTTTTACACAATTTATTGTAAGGCGCTGTTGCCAAGTTTGTTAAAAAAGATAACTATAAAAGCTGATTTTCCAAAACTTAGCCATAAAGAAAAGAGAACCTTTTTTGCCTTAAATCAAATGAAGGTCATTATTTATTTCCTTTTTTTACAGCTGGAAATTCCTGGTTTTTGGATAAAATTTTTATTCTTCCTCTTTATAAATAATGTTTTATCTTCGGCCCCTTTTGTTGTATCTTAAAATAATGCAAACAAACAAAAAATTTAATTTTTTTGTTGCTAAACAAAAATTTTGTTTAACAAAATGCCCCTCTTATAAGGCCACAGAATTTAGTAAAGGTTTAGGCAAAGTAAATAAAAAAAGGTTTTTCTTATTTTTTTTTAGATTTAGTTTGCTGCAATTTTTTATAGTTTCGATGCGTACAAATAGTAGGACAAATTTTAATTTTGGAAAGATTTTGGTTTCTTTATGGTGTTCAGTTTTAGTTATGGGTTAATAACAACTTGAAACAAAGCTTGTTTCAGTTACTACCGATGTTAGCTGACGAAGCTCCTATAACAATGTCTTTGCCGTAAAAACCTTTTGAGGTTAAAATGGTTTCAAATCCATTTTTATAAAAACTGTATGACAAATTTTATATACAAATTAAGGTGGGGTTTTAATGTCGCTTTAGATGTAAAGGGTAAGATTCAGCCCATCCAAATGTATCGCCTTTATAACATGTTCACACATAGACCTTAATTGCATAATTAGAATATTTACGCAATCAAGGCCTTAATTAAGCTCAATTTACCAAACAAGATTTCAATTAATAAATTGAGCTATTAGAAATTATCGCAATTTATGATGTATGTTTGAACTCGGTATTAAAACAATAAAAGAAACTTTACTTAATAATTTATTATTTTAAACCACCACAGGTTTCTCTTAATCTTTTATATGTTTTTACCAACAGAGGTTTAATTTTGAAACCAAATTTAAATTATTTAAAATTTTTCTAAATAATTATTTTTCACTTTCCCATTTACTCTCCCTTAAAATTTACATATATTTGCTTTAAAGCCATTAAAATTAATTAGTTTTTGTATGGAAGTAAGTAATTAAAGGCGACAAAACACATTTTCTCTCTAAAATAATTTAATTTTCACTAAACTGTGAAAAATGTTAATGTAGAATTCATGTAAAATCATTAAGAATCATTTACAATGAAAGCAGAAAAAGCTAAAAAATTATTCGGTCTGAAAAGCGCGGGTAATTTAAAACATTTTTTTTGCCTTAATTTCTGTGACCAAATTAACAACAGTAAATTGTGAAAAAATTTTTAATAAAAAACAAAAAGAAATCTGTTCTAATGGAGTCTGTTTAAATGTAAAAGCAAAACAAAAACAGACAATAAAGCTGAGAATTAATATATAAATCTCTGGCGTTTATATAATATATTAAGAATTAGAATAATTTAATTTTAGGCTTAAAATATAAAATTAGCTTTATGGCTAGTATATATGAATAATTAAACAAAATTACTTTTTGAGGCTTTAAATTAAGCAGAATATTATTCAAAGAAACCGGTTGCACACCAGCTGCTCCTTTTAATTTTTAAAACTTTAAAAATGTTACGATATTAGAAAGTAATCAAAAACATCTTTCAACCTTAAATTTGTTTGCGTAGATTTTTATGTAAGTTATCTTAATGCAAAAAGGTCCTAACTCGTTTTTTTTAATTGAGATTTTTTTGCTTATTAAGAGCAGACCACTTATTAAAATAAACGAAATTCTGGATTTATAAAAAAGAGTTAGGGCCGTTCTATGTTAAGGCAAATATATATACCTTTGTTCTATTTAATAATAAATTATAAATATTTTCATTTAAATCTTATAAAATCCGTTATATTTCATTAAAACCTCCACTTTTTAAGCGCAGTTTCAATAATTTGTTTAAACAGAATCGTAAATGTGAAGGAAAGAACGTCATAAATTAAAACCTGCAACATTTTCTATGAAATCTTATTGCTGCTAAGCAAACTCAGAAAAACACTTTTTGATCCAGTTAGTTGTCCTTGGAACTTCATCAGAGTCAATAGCCCTCAATTTCATACTTTTAGACTCGTAGTCCTAAAAAAAGAATAAAAATACCTGCAACACACCTTAGGCCATATTGCGTTGTCTGCTTGAATGGATAGCATAAATGCCGGGAAGACAGAAACTCTTGATGTTCTGGGAGTGAAAATCTAGTGCGATGTCTGTTGGACGGAATTGGGTTTTCTTGTTCCTTAAGATGTATTTTCTGCCACAGTTGATATCGACAAATTCAAACAAAACGCCCACAAAGCCTTTCAACTCTATCCTCCTGATACACTCAAAAAATTAGTAGAGTAACTGACTGTAAATTATTTAAAAGTATTCCGTTAATTTTTTTTAATGCAGAAACAGTTAAATTGTAGTGTAATAAATTCTTTATATAACTTGAAAAATTGTTCACAAAAACGACTTAACAAAAAAAAAGGATTTTCAGTTGGAGCTAATTTTTAAGAAAAAGTCATACGAACATCGATCGACAACAAGAAAACAACATTTAACATTGTGTTTTTCTGAAATTTCTTGTTTAACAGTTAAGTTGTAAAAAATAAACAAAATTTGCTTAATGCTTTGTTTTCTTATCCATTGGTATTAATACAATAAATTCAGTAAACTTTTTTCTAGCTTACAAAAAGAAAATTCCGTTTGTTTTTCTAGATAACATGTAAGTTTAAGAGTTGATGTTTACAGCATAAAACTCTACTACCGTTCAAAGAGTTCTGATAAAAAAAATCTGTAGCGAAACTGCATTTCATTTAGCTGGTGTTGGAAATATACATCGTGGTCTTAGAATAATTATTTTAAATTGACATAAATTAAAGAATTAATTTTTTCTTAAAAAAAACTAAAGCCAAAATTACAAAAAGTGAAATTGATCAAAATTAGTTTTTTTTGTTGATTCCCTTAACTTATTTTTGATGACGAAGAAATGCAAAATTAGTTAATTTTATAATTAACTGCAAGTTAAATTTTTAGTTTTTAAATTCAAATGTATTTTTTTTTTGTTTGTTGCAGGTGAATAGTTTTTGTTGGATGGTTAAAAAAATTTTGATTAATTTTGTTGACTTCTGACTTTAATTTGAAATTTTTACACTCTTAATATCAAAATAGGCAAAAAATAACCAAAATTTTAAAACTCCCTTTTTTACTTCACCTATGTGTGAATAGTCTTTAGTTTTAAATTTTTGGAAACTTTATTGAAAAAAATGGAAAAAGTACTAAAAATGTGAAAAAGTATTTTTTGTCCACTAAGTTAAATTATGACTTCAACCTGTGTCAAAAGTCCCTAAAAGTTTAGAGTCCCTAATATAGTATACTACTACATGCAGGTCCCCAAAAATGCAAAACAGTACCAAAAATTTTGAAAAAGTACTTTTACATGTTTAAATTTGGGCTGTCAAAACAAATCAATTATATACTTCTTAATTAATATTGTCAAAAAAAAATTTTTGGGGAAAAAGTACAAAAAAAAATTAATTAGTATGTTTTGTGTTCTGAAGCCCTTTATTTTGTATTCATAAAACTATAAATAATAAAACTCAAATTTTGTGTATATTTCTGCCTTCTCCTTTATCTAGTACTTTTCTTGATTTTCCCGATGGTGTCGACATTGTTGTAGAAGGATTTTCATAAATTGCGTTAAAATCAAAGAAATATTTCGATTTAAAAAAAAATGTATACCAAATGTATCCCTTTCAAGTTCGAATCTCAAAAAGTACTAAAAAACGTTTTTAAAATGGAGTTAAAAAGTACTAATGTATAGTTTCAACTCCTTGTACCCCTTAAGTTCCAATTTTTTTTAAAATACTAGAAATGGGTTCGTTGATGCCCTTTTTTTAAATTGTATGGTGTATTGCATGAAGAAGTTTTTGGGGTACTTGAAGTAAAATTAGGAAAAAAAAAACTTTGGAAAAGATATTTATAGATTTTATTTTATAAAGTTTTTTGCTCTTCTATTGAAATTTTTGTTTGCTGGCTACGCCTTTTGTATTTTAGCTAACGATATTTGTATATAAGCTTGTTGTTAAATCAATTTAAGCCGTTAGTTTAAATTTAAAAACTCTTCTCCCTTAAATAATTGTAGTACAATTTTGAATAAAATTGCAAAAATATCCAAAGTTAAAATTATATAATTAAAAGTAAAAAGAAGTACCCTTTCAAAGGTACCTGATATCATTTTTCAAATGTCAATGTGTGTTGCTGGAAAATATTTGTACAAATTATTCTTTTGTAAGTTGGCGATAAACTTGTTAGAAACTTTATTTTTGGCCCCTGGAGAGTTTTTGTTTTGATAAAATTAGAAAAAACACAAGATTTTTTTGCTCCTTTTTCTGTTGTCATACTTACGCTGGCATTTTCTGGCACAGCAGGTGAATCAAAGCAAGCTGGGACAACTCTAAGTGTCTTTCTACTAGTTGTGCTATTATTACTTACTTTA
This sequence comes from Melanophora roralis, assembly GCA_963583895.1. Lineage (NCBI taxonomy): Eukaryota > Metazoa > Arthropoda > Insecta > Diptera > Rhinophoridae > Melanophora > Melanophora roralis. Next base: position 60,677,516 of record OY757187.1, on the reverse strand, counting down.
AAAAAAAAGACAAAAATAACAACAACATTACTAAAATAAATTTGTGTATATAAAGACATTGTACATACATAAGTATTAAACAGAAGTTTTATGAAACAATTTAAAATTAAAACTTTTTATTTAAAAAATAATATAAAAATTAAAACAAAAACAAAATTAAATAAAATAAAAAAGTTTTAAACAAAATTTGATAATAAAAACTTTAACAAGTTGCTTTAAAATCTATTGCTGCTGTCAAGTTCAGTTGGATTTGATGCTGGGAATAAATACCTTGTTTTCCTTTTTTATTGTTTTTAAAAAAAATATGAGCCATAAAAAGTGATTTAAACAAATTTTTTTTTAATACATAAATGAAAATAATCTTCTTTTATACAAATAATATGAGGTTTACAAAAGCTATTAACAAAACCACAAGAATAAAACAACAAAAAGCTTGATCAACCGAAAACTAGAAGAAGCATGTAATTAAATTTTAATTTCCACAACTAAGGCATGCATCATCATGTTAAATACAAACTGGGGTAAGTTAAGTTATTTTAAAAGTCATATTGTTTTTTTACGATAGCAATTTAAGAAATTTTCAATTAAGACTTTAGCATTCGTTTTTTCTTTTCTTATATTTCGGTTGATTCTAAAGTTCCCTCAACCAATAAAAAAAATAATTAAACATACATATAACTTAAAGGGGAAGTGCACTAAAGTAACTGGGCATAAAGAGAATGAAGGTTTAAGCAATGATTATATTTAATTAAATAGTTAAACCCTGCAATAGGAAAACAAGGTCTCATATAAATTATTTGATTTCTTTAATATTAAATTCCAAAAAAATATCTGTTAAAATTAGGTTTTTGCTAAAACAAGGCAACAATCATTATTATTAATGAAAAAAAAAACAAAAAATTTATGATGAACTTGGCGTTAAATCGTTAATATAAACAAAAAACGCTACTTTGAGGCCTTTAAATATGCCATTTCTATATTAAGCCAACTTTATTCAACTACTTCGAAGGGACCATAAACGCTAAAAATTTGGCCAAAAAGGGTGAAGTAGGAAATCTGCTCCCTCCTCAACTATGCAAAATAATATTAGCAAAAATATTGTATTTTGGAAAGAAAAAAAATTGCAGCCTGTCTGGTTCTTTTTCGAAATTGCGGACCTAACAGGGTACACAAGGTCCAAGATCATACTTCAGTATTCTTAGGATACCAGAAAATATAGATATTGAATTCAAACCAGGTTAGACAGGCATTAAAAAATGTGGAAAGGCCTTGGTACTTTTTAAACCCTTTAAAAATATGATTATGTTTTTGGTACCTTTTTAAGTTCTGATGTTAAGGGAATACATTTAGTGGTAATTTTTGGAACCATTATTAGTTGAGTTATTTTTTTAAACTTGTTGCAATTTATAAAAGTTTATGTAAAAAGCTTAAAAAAATCCAAACATTTACTTGAAGAAAAAATTATAGTGTCATTGGAAAAAGTACTAACACAAGAAAAAGGTGCAGGAAAAAATAAATAATTTTGTTCCTGATTGAATTTTTTATGCTTACAGATTGATTGATATGAGTTAAGCGACAAAATAACCTAAATGGGTTGAAAATGGTATACACCAGAGAGAACGTATTCTTTAACCCTTTCTTCTTTGCATATTTTAAGATTTTGAGTCTAAAAGTCTATTGAACTAATTTTAAATTCAAGGCAAACTTGGTAAAAACTACTTTTATTTCAAATTTCATACTTTTTGCGTTTTTTTTTAATTATCAATCGGTAAGTGTTTAGCTAAGAGCAATTGACCCAAGTCGAAAGACTACTTCGGAAATAAAAAGTACCTTTTTGAGGTTTTTGCCCTTTTTGAGATTTTGAGTCTAAAAGCAGTAATAAGGGCTTGTGAGAAAAACAAAATAAAATTGCATTCGATAGTTTCCGGAAAAATGTAAATACTTTTTATTACTTTTTTTTTTAAATTTTAGGGGCTAAAGGGCAACAAAAATGGGTAAAATTTATATATTGGTGCTTTAAAGATATTTTTTGTAACTTCCTAGCGAACAGAAAAAAACATATTGAAAATCGCATGCAACTGACTGGTTTTAAAAAAAGATGAATACGTAATTTTGTTTCACCAGGGGTACAAAAAATTCCAAATAATTAAAAAAAGGCCTTGGACCCTGATTAAGGCCGGAAGTAAACTACTTCCGAAAGAAGTACTTCTCACAGAGTTTTGGTATTTTTTACTTCTCTAAGATTATAAGTTTAAAAAAATTCATTCGGATATATAAAATTGAGTTCTATTATTAACACTCTTGGAGGCCGAGAGTCAACTTAGTGGACCAAAAGTATTTTGTCACATTTGTGGCAATTTATTACATTAATATTTAGATTCTTGAAATATAAAAAATTTGGTATATAAAAAGTACTTTTGCATATTATTAATACAATTTTTGCATATTTTAAAAAAAGATAAGAGATTAGCAATAAAAAAAATCGTGTCAGTTCTTTTTTAAAGCTCATAGTGCTGTTTTGAATTTAATAAATTGTTTTGAAGGTAAAAAATGAAACCGATTAAGTGTAAACTTAAAAATTCTGGTTTTACCAAATTTGTAGGCTGAAATTAAATTGTGGTTGTGATTTTGTCAAAAATTAAATTTATAATTTTTATTCTTCGCTTTTTTCTCACATATTAATTCTGTTCATCTCTGTTTTATTTTAATTTTAATGATACAAAACAAGCTCAAGTGGAATGAGTTCAGTGGGTTTGGTATTTTGAAATATTCAATCATTCGTAAATATTTTAACAATTCTGCAGCGTAACACACAATTACAAGGAGTGTTAGAATTTAATAAAAATTCTTTTATGCTTTGAACAAAGTTTAATTTCCCATAAAATTATTTCTAGCTCAGCAATAACTATACAGAGACACTCACACATATATACATACACATATTAAAACTGGGGAAATAAGTTTTGATGTGTGCGTATGGTGTATGTGTGTTAACAAAAATCGAATCCTCAGTTGTTTGACATATATTAGTATTTTTTTGTTGTAATAAAATTCTTGAAAGAGTAGTGCCTTTTTATACCCTACAGCAATTTTGAAAGGACTTTATGTAAATACATATTGTAGCAACAAAGTTGATTTATTTATTTTGTATATTCCATTGTGGTAAGAAAATATTGTTTAATTTTATAAAAAAAAAAATATAGATTATGCAACAAAAATTTCTAATTTAGTGGCTTGTAAAACATGTTAAAAAATATTTTTTTTTTGAAAAGTTAATTAGAGGGAAGTGTTTGTTTATTTTAGTAAAATGGTAATTTACAAATAAATTTAAGGAAAATATTGCATCTGATAACAAATAAAAATACAATTTACAAAAATTTCAAATCATCTTTTTTGAAAAAAATTTCTTAGAAATGTTTTGTCTTAAAAAAATATTTTAGTTATTTTCCTGTAAAAAAATTTGCTTTAAAAAAATAAAATAATGTGTTAGAAACTGTTTAAAAAATTTAACATAAAACTATATTAATTAAAAATAAATTTGAATTGTTTTTCTAGTTTTCTTTTTTAGAAATGTTAAAAGTGTTAATATATATACTTCAGGGCATTGTTGGGTCGGTTCTTGTTGTATGCTTTCCTTTAAGCCTTAAGCGTCTTAAAGTTGTACGTCAAAATGTCACCCATATTCCTCATTGTGCTCGTTATAGTATAACAATTATTGTTAGAATTCTTCTTTTATTTGCCTTTTAGCTTCTAATTCCATAAACTATTCAATTTTACCCTTGATTTACAACTGAACTCCTTTTAGATGAAATAACTACAAGATCAATAAACAAAAACAAAAAATGAAAAAAAAGAAAATTACTACAGATATACATATTTTTTTTTTATTACTTAGCCCAGAATTTTCATTTGGAATATGTGTGAGCTGGTATATTGCTTTTCCATATTTATTTTTTCTTCCAATAAAATGCACAAATTGTCGCTTCAACGGCAACAGCCACAAAAAAACAACAGCAACCAACAACTAAACAAAATTTATATGATTTATGGGTTTTATGACTTTTTGCAAAATTTTTCTTTTTCTCTTTAACTTTTTCTCTATTTTATTTTGATTTTGCGATTAAAGTTGAATGAAAAATTAAATGGCACAACAAAAATCAATATTAAATTAATTTTTCTTTTTTTGATTCTTTTTCTTCTTTTATTATTTATTCTAATGATGTAAAAGAAACAAAGGCCAACAATTTTTCATGCCTTTGGCCTTTTATTTTTATAGAGTTAAAAAGTTATTGTTGTCAGCAACTAGTAAATACTAGGGCAAAATACCAAAAAAAAGGATTGATTTGCCCTAAAAGTTTTCCATTAGAATTTCATGTGAAATGGTTGATGTTGATAAAAGGGTTGAAAATAAATTGGTATATAAATGACATAATAAATTGAAAAGTAAAGGCAAAGTTTTCAAGAAATGAAATGCTTTTCAAAACATAATTTGTAAAAATAAAATTTAATAAGAGATACTCTATCCATAAGAAAATAATCTTTTTAATATAGATAGTAATTTATTAAATAAGAATATTAAAAGTTTACATTTTAAAAATGTTATTTAATTGAGTTTCTCGAAAATTCAAATTGTCAGCACTGATTTTAGTTTATTTGATACATCTTGGTAAGTTTGAAAATGGTTTAAAACTACAGAATAATACAAACAGCTTTAGGCAGCAGAATGCGGTGGGATAATTATCAGCTCATTTGGTAGGGAGTTATAATTCTTGCTTTAATTTTGCAATATAACCCTTTTGACTAGCAAAAGACCAGAGTAACTTTTATATCCACACCTTAAAAGGTGTGAAATAAATAATATAAATAAATATTTTAAATTAAAACAAAATAAAAAAAAAAAAAATAAAATAAAATAAAATAAAATAAAATAAAATAAAACAAACTAAAATAAAATAAAATAAAATAAAATAAAATAAAATAAAATAAAATAAAATAAAATAAAATAAAATAAAATAAAATAAAATAAAATAGAATAAAATAAAAAAAAAATTAAAATAAAATAAAATTAAATAAAATAAAATAAAATAAAATGAAATGAAATAAAATAATATAAAATAAAAATAAAATAAAATAAAATAAAATAAAATAAAATAAAATAAAATAAAATAAAGTAAAATAAAATAAAATAAAATAAAATAAAATAAAATAAAATAAAATAAAATAAAATAAAATAAAATAAAATAAAATAAAATAAAATAAAATAAAATAAAATTAAATTAAATAAAATAAAATAAAATAAAATAAAATAAAATGAAATAGAATAAAATAAAAAAAAAATTAAAATAAAATAACATAAAATGAAACAAAATAAAGCAAAATAAAATAAAATATATTATAATAAAATAAAAAAAAATAGTTATATTGTAAAATTATAATTATAACAATATTCAATAATGAAAAAGCTTTTATTTCCATCTTATAAATGTATGGATGATGCCTAACCATTAGTCAAGTGTTGTCACAGAGACCTTAACACAATAACCATAGTGTATTTGGGAAATTTAAGCTTTGTCCTAAATAAAAAAAATAAAAATAAGAGATAGTGTTAACTATAAAAAATTAAATTTGACAATTACTTTGTCGTAAATATATAAGAATCTCCCTCTAAAGATCAAAACTCTTTATTTCAAGATCTCTAAGGTTAAGCTTTTTTTATTAGTGGCCAATAGCTATTTTGCTGAGTTTGAAAGCTTAAACATTTTTTGCAAATTAATTATAAACAATATTTTGGTTTTGCCCTGATCAGGCAAGAAAAAAAATCTTGTTGTGGATAAACAAACTTCCGGTATGATTTTATTTCTGAGTTCATTAACTCGTTATCTCTACTTTATCTAAACGTTATCTTCCCATGTTTTAAGCAGCTTTTCAACTGCTTTATTGTTTATGTCAAGCCAAAATGTAAGTTCATGATTGCAATGCCATTAGCATATGCAGAGAAAAATAATTTAAATCATTAGCAAATCAGAGAAAATTATATTAAGCACAATACCGTATAGAGTACCGGCATTAAAGTTTGTTAACTTATTTTACATACTTTACCCTTAAAGAGGCATTTTTAATAGATAAGGTTTTAAGTATGTAGTGAACTGTGCGTATAACAAAAGTAATATTATCTAATTTTTATCAAAGGCCTCTGCTTTATCTAAAAATAGAACAGAGCAATTTTTTTTATATTTTCATTAAGTTAAGTCTATCTAAATTTAAACTTTTTGTAAGTAAAAACATTTATTATAAACTTTGGTTTAAGTTGAGCATTTAGTTTTCATACCAAAAATTTCCAATATTTTTTCTTTATTCTTTAGTTTTATTATTTTTATTTTACTTAAAATAAGTAAATATATGAATTTAAGTATGAAATTTCTCTTTAAAAAAAAATTTAACTCTGTTGTGAATATTTATATTAGTAACACATAAAAATGCTTAGAATCATACCACCTCCTTATACATATTTCTATTGATTGAAGACTTAATTTAAGAAACCTAGGAAAATTGAAATTTATAGTGCCGTCAAAATAAGAATAACACATATACATACATATGTTTATATTTATATTTGTTGAAGCATTAAGCTTAAAACTTTAAACATATTTTTTAAGTGTTTTGTTCTACACAAACATGACGTGCCTTTTTAAGCTGAGGCATCCCTTAATGCGCCCAATGGCCTTAAAAAGTTTTGCATATTTTTTTCTTCTTTTTCCCTTTGATTTTTGTTAATTTACCAAACTTATAGTGACTTTCAAATTATGTATGTACAAAAGAACCTCTCTTAGAAATACTCTTTCAAAGAAAATTGTGCAAAAGTTTTTTTTACTCCTTAAGCTTAAGGTCACAGATTTTCTAGTGGGTGCGGTTGCTTTGTAGTTTTCTTTTTAATCTCTCTTTAAGAGAACTTTTCGTTTCCACTTGAATAAGCAAAGTAATACAAAATTAACGGAAGTCATTTTGAACGTAATTTCTTACAAACCAAGATATTTTGAAACTTGTTTGCATAAAATTGTCCTTTTGAAAACACGAACAACGTAACAGGGTAAGATTCTTTAAATATTACAAGTGTTTTTGAGATAAAGTAAAAAAAAATAAGCGGCTTAATTTTGCAAATAAAAAATTTTCTCTTTTATAATACAAATGGTTAAAAAAGACGTTAAAAGAAATAACTTTTAAAATAAGAAATCTATTGAAATTTACAAACCTTTTGAAAAATGTTTGTTTGTTGTGGAAAGTATCTTCAATTTAATGTTAAATTTTTTTTAAGAAAACTCGTTTTTTTTTAAGATTTTTTAATTTAAGTTTTAATAGCTTTTATTTGTTAAAATAAAATTTTATATATTCTATTTCATTAACATAAGTATTTAAGGATAATTTCGGCAATAAAAAATTTATTTAGGAAAATTAGGGCTGCTGCAGTACTTTCAAGGAGTTTTGTCTTTTCAGATCCGCCTATAAATCTACAAAAAATAAGAACATTTCAAAAACAAATGTGTAAAATTGCAAAAAAGAAAAAGCATAATTAAAGACATAACCAATTTTTAGGAAATACATACATTATTTATATTTTTTTGCTACTGGTTTCTATTCATTAATTTCCAAATCATACCCACTGTGCAGCATTGTGAAATAATAAAGTTTAGTTTACTTATTTAACAGATTCTAATTTTTTCGCGTTATCTTGCTTTTAAATTTAAATAAAAATTTTTTTCAAAGTCGCAAGAAAATAATTAAGAGAAAATAAAAAATTCGTATAATTTCCCATAAGGAAAATTAAATATTTGAAAAATCTATCTTCGAATTTACATATAAGGAATTATTGACAAACATAAGCCAAAATCTATTTCATTTTAGAAATGTATTATTTTACAGCAATTAATTATTACATAAAATATTAAAATTCCCTAAATTTTATATCCAATCTTAGACCAATTTTTCTGCTGTGAGACTTTTTCTGGTTAAAACGAATATTACTTTCTATCTGACACTCATAAACAGAGTAGTTTAAAAAGGTCATAAAATAAAAAATTTTCAAAAATATGTAAAACCGTTCCAAATATATAAAGAAAAGTGAATATGTTTTCACTTAGTTAATTTTCGGTTTATAGGGGTAAGAAAGGTTTTTATTTCTAGGTAAATAGAACTAAGTTTCTTATATTACACAGTATTAAAAAAAATTAAAATGAATTAAAAATTAAATTATTTTTCACATATGTATATGTAGATCTAAATAAAATTAAAAAAATGTGCCAAAAGCACTTTAGACTCACTAGGTCGACGTTCAACCTCAAAGTAAGCAATCATTCCTCAATTTCAAATTTCATGACTAATTGCCTCCATAAACTAAAAAAAATATTAAAACATGTGGGAAAAGAACGTTAGAATAACCAAACTAACTTTCGATGCTAATATGGGTAAATAGTCCTTAATTTCACGTGATCTAAGAAAATGCAAAAATTACTTAAAACGTGTAAAAATTACTTTTTGCCGAAAAAATTAACTTTCGACTTTGACTACAGTCAATAGACACCGATTTTATATTTAAAGCCTGATTGTCCCAGAAAAAATAAGACAAGACCGATTTTTGTCTACTTATTGACTTCCGGTGTCAATCAGGATCAATAACTTCTTGTTACTTGACCAATCACCCTAATTTTTATATTTCTTGACTCATTATCTTAGAAAATTTAAAAAGTACCACAAATGTAAAGGATATTATTTTTGTCCACTTTCCTATTTAAAAGTAATAAAAGTTGTGAAAAATGCCCAATTTGTCAAAGAAGTTACCAATAATTTTAAAAAGTATATTTTGCATTTACCAGTTAAACCTCAGTTAGGCTATCGAACGCTTTTGGATTAGGTACCAAGATTCAACTTTTACCCCTTAGGAAAAATTAAAAAAAATACCACTAACGATTTCATGCTGTTTTTAGAGTTTTTCAAACGTAATTTGAATTATGTTTCTACTGGTTTTGAAGTTTCATAAGTACATAAAACTTATAAAAGTGTAACTTTTTAACTTTTTTCCCTTAAGGAACTATCTTTCAAAAAAAGTACCAAGAATTTTCTTCGTATATTTTCGAGGCCAATCGTCAATAACTTCAACTGTTTTTAATCTTTAATGGAATATTTTATTTCAAGACTTTTACTTTACGCGTATGGGATATATTTATGATGAATAAATCAGTTGTGCATACATAAATGAGTACTATTATATGGTATAAATTTTATACAGAATGAGAAAGCTTTCAGTATTTGAACCTAACCTATATGGAGCCAAAGTAAGTTATGCAGCGATTGAATTGAAAATTTTGGCAAGTATTTCCGTTAGATAAGTATTTTAAGGATAAGGATTATAAAGGTTTTATAGAGTTTTGTAGACTATTAGATTAATTTAGATTTTTATTCAAATCTAAAAGGGAAAAGGGAAATCAAAACAGCTCATGGCGAAAAATGGTTTGTTGGGTTCTTAAAAAGTTTAATGAGGTTATTATATAAAGGCAAAATATATTCATGGGGTTTTTGAAGAAACCTACTGATGATTTGGTGTAAGAACCGATGAAATGCATATAGGCCAACTTAACGTACAACAAACCCTATAAATAAGTTTTAAGCATTTTAAAAAATTTTTTCTGAATACTTCAATTTTTAGCTTAGCATGTGGTTTTAGCTAAATTAAATAAAATTGTTAAGGTCAATAGAAAAATGTGTAAAATTACACGTTGCTGTATGATATGCGAACAGATATTATATTAAATAAATTAATCCACATAAAGAAAACGCAATTTAATCAAATAATTGATCATCTTTCAAAATGTTAACATAAATAATAATTAAATTCTGTTTATTTGCAATAAATAAATACTATAAAATCAAATAAACTTGAACTTAAACTTGTACTAAAAAAAAAACCAACAAAAACAAGAAAAAAAAAACTCATTACACCAATCAAGAGAATAAAAAGAAAAACATAAACAAAAATCGCTGAACGCCAGTGTGTGCGTGCGTATAAAACATTCATGTACTCGTTTTGTCGGCACAAATATGTAGCTGCAATTTTAAAGAAAAATCAATAAAACATGTTTAACGGTAAAACAATTTAGAAAAAAAAAACGAAACATATAAGAAACGCCAGTCATTTATTATTTTACTGCATTGAACCATAAAAATCAAATCAAGTAAATTAAAAAAAATCCAGAAGTAAAAAAATTCAATTAAAACAATAAATATAATTTAGGCCAGTTAAACCAACAACAAATTGTAAACAAAATGTTTAAAATAAATAAAGAGTTAAACCAAAACAAAGCAATCGAATGTAAATTAAACTTTTTACTTAAGAGTGTATTATTAAAGTTTTATTAATGAAAATGACGTGTTTTTGTTTTTAGTTGTTGTTTTTATGTTGTTTGTTTTGTTGGATATCTAAGCCGTAACGGGTTGCGTAACCTCAAGAAATACTGCTTAAACATTTAAAATTAATATTTTATTTTATTTTAGTTCTAAACCACAAAATCAAAAATATACTTGTTATAATAAGCAGGGTTTACCACATACATACATATGTACGTTATAGGGATATTATGCGTGTGTAAAGATGTTATTATCAGACCCAGCTTTAATTGAACTGATAGACTCAAGAAACAATTTCTAGGGGGATTATAGCGTGCCCTTCAGCCTATTCTTCTAGCTGGCTGCCATTTGATTTTCTGTGATTAGAAAAAGCATTTTTAAAAAAAATATTGATTAGATTTTACCCAGGGATCAAGCCTTTTAAACTGGTGTTGATTGAGTTAATATTTCATAACAAATGTGTTCCCTAAGTAGGTAAGCATATTGGACAACCGAGGATTGGGAATGGCCCTGTTAAATTTCAGGAAGCTCAGTCCGTTGGATTACAATATGAATTTTCCCGAATATTATGTTCATAAGTGAGGGAGTTAGATCACAGAGGGCGCAAGTGACTTATTTTTTAATAATGAAAAAAAGTTCAAATTAAATTGCAATGCAAAATGTTAGATGCTATCTGGAATATTTTTTTAATTGAATAAGACATATTCTAAGATATGTTTTAGTCTAACCAGATCAAAAATATATAACCTTTAACATATAAAAACACTCGAAAATTGTATTTACAGTAAAGGAGGTTGCACTTATACTCCTTGTGCTTTAACTGGTTTTATATTTCTAAACAATGAAGCCGTAACTAAAAGTAATACCTACAAAATAAAACACAATTTTTTAATATTTTTTACAAATAAAGAACTTTGTTGGTTTTTTGGTAAATTTTTATAGTCATAATCAGATTCCCTATCATTGGCTCATTTGGCTCATTTTTAACCTCAACTTGGATTTCGATTCTTTACAGAATTCATTCCATTCTGTTGTAACGTGGTACCTTAAACCAGTAATGATTAATTGGAGATAAATAATTTTCCTCTTTTTCAGTCTCTACTTGAAGGGATGCACAATGGACCCATAACGTCTCGGAATGCTGATGTATGAGAGGGCTTGCCTCTTTGCAACCTAACTTAACCTAAGAACAAATATCTTGGGGCTTTGTAGATTTTTTAAATGTAATTGGTTTTACATATTTTTTTGAGAAAGTTGTAGGAGTAGCAGCACGACCCGCCAATTTTTTGAGCTTTCATGTTAACTTTGGTGAAATTATTTATAGGATCATCTCTGTACGAGAGACCAATAAGTGTGGCCACCGTATCTCTTAACATCCCCGTGGATAGATCTAAAACACGCTTAAAATGTCTTGGGTCTTACCTAGGCCATGCTACTATTTTAACTGCGCACATAAGTTCAACCCCATCTGTTTTCAGCGAGTCTGTTAGCGTATGTTTCAGTGTACAAGTCATAACACAAGATAAAATAATATCAAAAATTTTAAAAGAAAATAGCCAACCAAATTCTTATATATTATTATATGTGAGCCTCTAATATTTTTGATTTTTGTTAATAGCTTCCTTAATAACATTATATTTGTAAAACATTAATTAGGACTTTTTGCTTGTCGCGCACCCTGAATTTGCGTGTCAGAAATTTGTATAACAGATACGAGTATTATTGTTATATATTCTTTAACATTTTAACGATAGTAAAACAATAAAATAACAAACAATAAATATCAAAAAACACATTTGCATATTTTAATACATACAAAGATATTTTATTGTTATTTATTTTTTAATGAAAAAATAAACAAAAATAACTTAATTTTCAATGATGACGCAATACAATTTTTCCTTTTTTATAAAGGATCAAAAAAATAAGGCAAGGAGTGGTCTATATCAGTTAATACGTTTTTAATAAAAAAAATACTTAAATTATATGGTCATAACAAAAATATAAAAAATAAGAAAAAACTGTTTATATTACAGTCAAATCTAATGACTCGCTCTCTCATTTATAATTTGAAGCCAAGTTATTAATGAAACAAAAATGATTTCCATAAAATTTTTTTAAAGCAAGTTATGCGTTTTTAGATAAATTCGTTTGAGTTACCAATACAATATTTTGGTTAATTTTTTATACTTTTCCACGAAATATTAAATAGAATCGTGTAATAAGCATTACAAAATTTACCATGGGTCCCATGTTTGTTCTAATTTACGAAGCATTTTTACTAGGCACCGTAATAATTATGCTTAAAAATAGATTTCAAAGTAGAATAATTCTTCTTGATTTTTGTTTTTTAAGTATTTATTATTTTTATTTGATTTTTTCTTTTTTTTTTTCATAAAAAATAAATTTGATTTTATTGATTTTGATTTTTTGGTAGAAATAAAAATATCAAAAAAAGTTAGAGCGTTTTATTTCGCTGCACCGAGTTTTCACCTTTACATTGACCGTTTTGTATACCCAGCCGTTTGATCTAGTCACGTTGCTTTCGCACCGAATAAGTATATAATAAAAAAACTACTTTGAGCTGGGTTCAAAGTCGATAAATATTATAGTTACTGAAATAGAAAACTTCACAAAATTTTAACGTTTGTATGGGCCATGCTACCTCCAGGCTCCCATCAAATAAATTTTTTTCAATAAAAAACATCATAATAAAAATACCATGTAGAAGGTTCTAGGTCGATAGTTAACAGTATCCGACATTATTCGTGCATTTAAAGTTGAAAAAAAAATTTTTTATTTGACCCATTCAACCACTTTCCCTTCTCAAATCCAACTAATTTTTTTTCTAGCAAGTAGGCGTTGTTCCAAAATTGCTTTTTGTAAAACATTCTAAGTAGACAGCTGCTATAGTTTCCGAGATAAAGCGTATCAAATATTTTATAAAAATTGCTCATTTGTATGAGGGCTCCCCGCCCCTGCTTGTGCAATTACTTCCTGTTGGATATTTGAAGTCGATAACTGTTATAGTTTCCAAGAAATTGCTTACAAGTAGCTCATTTGTTTGAGCAACCACTCGCCTCCTGCCACCTAACTAAATATACCCACACTACGTACGTGGTCTGAGAACCACCTTCAATCATGCCAATTAACTCTTAAGTTGATTTAAGTACGTCCGTCTGATTGGGTGTCCCTGTTTTTTTTTTGTGAACACGCTACTAAAAGTCGCAATTTTGAAGATATTTGATAAAATTTTACACAGATAAGTTTTTTGGCCCTGGCATGAAGCTTATTGTTTTCAGTGATGATGATCCATTTGTTGATATATTCTCACAGTATTAGAATTTTCGGTTATAACTAACTCAAATATAACTCTTTCTTTACTAAATTTTGCACATTTATCTTACTTAATACCACTAACCAGCATGCTGAAAAAAATAAAGTTGGTTTTTTTTTATATAGCCCAATTACAGATGTCCTCCCGGAATAAAACACTTGGGCTATAAATGACTAGAATATTACTTGAGCTTCTAAAAATGGTGCACGCACGTTAATCTCTATGCCACCAGTTTTTATGCTAAATACAAATAGGGCGTATGATCGGGCTTGACTGCCTATAACTTTTTTACTTGTTTCTTTTTTTCAAAATGTTCGTATTTTACTGGCACTGATTTGGATCCAATTACAACTCTATAGCTGTTATAGTTTCTCAGATAAAGCGCATAAAAAATTAAAAAAAAAATTAATGCCATTGTAGGGGGAATACCACTTTCTCTGTTTCTACCTAAAAATGTTAAAAAAATTCTGGCCGCCACTTATGAAGTACTTGTGAAAAGTTTTTTGACAACTTTGGCTATATTTTCTGAGATATATTGAGATATATGCATGGATCTTGTCCAAAAACTGCATTTTTAGGTTTCGGCATGGTTAGCCGGTCTTTGTTATTTTAAACAGTGTTCTAGTCTATAAAAGTTTCCTATATTTAACATAAAAATGTTTTCCGCTTTGGAAACTTGATTTTAGGTGACAGTTAGACGGATGAATGGACATGGCTAAATCGACTTCCCTGATTAGTTATAAAGATTTTAAATATATATACTTAATTGGGACGCATATGGATATATTCGAAATTAAAACTCAATGGCCTTGATCCAAAAATTAAGTCTCTTAAACTTGCGGACACCGTATGCATATGGCGGCATTTCATATAAATAGTGGTATAGAGTACAATACAATTGGGCTTGAAAAAGTTGAGCTGAGTTGAGTTGAGTTCTTAGAAAAATTATAATTTGTGCCAAATAATATACTCCACATAAATACCCAAAGTTGCAACAATTAAAATAGATTACACCTTATGACAGAAATATTTTTTCCACATCCCAGCAAAAAAATTAGAAATTACAATAAGAACAACTTGAAATATAATGACTTACTTTAACATTTATTTCTCGACTAACAAACACATTAACAAAGAAGATAAAAATGCAATTTGTTGTGGTTTTTGCCTGTTTTTAAGTCACTTTTAATTTTTGCAACATTTTACTATTTTTTACGTACATTTTCCATTAAAAAATATATATTTATAAATCAATAGCACAAGGCTTTTAACGTTATTTACACTATATTTGCATTTTTGTAGTTTATTTTTGGCTGCTATCAAAGTTTTAAAATTAAACTGTGTAACAAAGAACTAAAAGGTCAATGGCTTCTCTTGTGGCAAAACCGGGCAAGACAATTTGCATTTGAAAATATTAAGTAAAAAAGTAATTGATTATCTGTAGTATAAAATAATTAATTATTAAGAATTGATTGTTTGAGTCTTATGCCTTTTAGATATAACAAAGTTACTAATGCAGTTGGGAGGTAGTTCCCCTAAAAATGCTTAATTCCACACTCGATAATTTTTTAAAAATTTTTTTTTACTGGGTTATGTTTAGAAGCAATTAAAATTTATTAAATATTTTTTTTTTATAACTGTTTAAACGACTGACTGTATGACTGAGCTTATACAATTCTGAATTATTGTAAGTACCTAAGTATGTATATATGAATGTGTTTTAATTTATCCATAATTTAAATTAATTGTGGCATGTGTTCGTTGGTAACTGGGTAACAGACAGTGTGTCGAATTGTCTAATAATGATAAAATCAACATTTTATATAAAATATTTTATTTTAATATTTTTTTCTTTTATAAAAATTACGAATGTTATTACAATATATTCTTTTTTAAATTTTAGTTTGTTGTTATGGAGAAAAATGTAATTTAAATTATTATTACTTTTGCATTTAATGATAAAATTTATGAAAGAATTTTTGTATTCAAACATATACACATTACTATAATTGTTCTTTGCATTTATTATAATGATGATTGTCCGCTGTCGATTGTCGGTTGAGTTTAATTATTCTTTTATACAAATACAAATTATTCTAATATAAATGATTTGAATTGAAATAGAAATGCATTTAGCATACATTTTTTTTGTATTTAGTTTAAAAAAATTGTTATGTGTTACATATTACTTCCTTTCTGTCAGATGCAGATAATTCCATTTCTTTGTGCTGTTTGCCAAGCCGCACATCTTTTAAGACAAAAAAAAAACAAAAACAAAAAATAACAATCAAAAACTAACTACATCAAAATATATGTCAGAAAAATAATAACAAAAATAATAATTAAACTTTTAAAATTTAAAACTGTGCGAAAGTGAAAAAAGCACTTTGAAAAGTTTCTATAAAGCACAGTGGGCTTAAATCATTATTTTCATATGGGGGATTCCATTATGGCGAGTATTATTTCTATATTCCCATATTTTGAGGTTATTTAAAAGTTAAAAAATTGTAATTCAAAAAAAAAATACTGAAAGTAAATATTCTCAGCTCATAATATCATTTGGAAGCGATTATAGGTGCGACCTTTAGAATTAAATTCTAAAAAAAAAAATATACAGAACGGTCGTAAAAAATTTAGTAAGTAAATTGGTTAGAGTAGTTTGGTCGTATTTAGTTTTTGATATACAAACATATAAAACAGAAGACCAAAGTTAATTTTTATTTATTGTTGAACTAATTGTTTTTAATACAAATTTTTGGTTTTTAGTTTGGCTTTAGTTCATATAAATTTCTTTTTTATTAGAAGAAATTATTATTTTCCGTTATTGTTGAAAGAAACTTTCAATTTGAAAAAAGCTGATTTTTCTACCGCTACTAGCCGAGTAGAATGCATTTTCGAAAGCAGCTACGCAATTTCATCATCAGTACTCTTTGAACGGTAGTAGTATATATGGTTGTAAACATCACCTATTTAACTTACATGTAACAGAGAAAAGTATACGGTATCAGTGTTTTCCTTCTGTTGTTATTTTGTAAGTTAGGACGAAGTTTATTTTTCATATAAACTATGCTTTTTTCCATCAAAAGTCTCTTTGGCAACACTTGACTAACGGACAAGCATTTGTCCATCTCTCAGATGGAACGAAACGCTTTTTATTATTGTATATCATACAATAGGGGTAATCACTTTTTAATTTCTTTTATTGTCAACGACAAATTGATAGAAATTATTAAAGATCATTTTGCACCGTGCCATGTGTGAGTTATATGTTAATTTTTATTTATTGTTGAGCTTTTTTGTACATATTTCCTTACATAGTTATTTATTTTTTAGTTTTCAATTTTTTTTATATTTTGTACTTATAAATTGTAATTAGTTCTTAAAATTTACATCTAAGTTCATGTACTAAGTTATAGAAATTGGTCTGTTGTTCAGGAAGTCAATCAAAAAATAAAAAGTACTAATTATTTCTTAAATATCAAGCAAAATGTCGTGACAAGGAAACGTCACGTGTCAGACAAAAACTTAAGTTTTCAAAACATTTCCAAAGATTTTATCTAGGTGCGACAGTATCCCTTCTCTTCAAACGATTGTGTCGGCCATCTTTCCAACTTATTTAAATACTTGTCTACATAGTTTAGCAGTTCAAGTTTAACTAGTGGAACTTGTAGATCCTTGTGGATGTTGCTGTTTTTAGCATACCAGGGAGCACCAGTTATCAGTCTTAGGATTTTATTTTGACGGCGTTGAATTTTTTCTACGTTGGAAGCGGAAGCAATGCCCCACAATTGTATACCGTAGCAGCAAATTGGTTTTAAAATTAAATTGTAGAGTAGAAGTTTGCAATCAATATTAATCACAGAGTTTCTTCCAATTAGCCAGTGCATGTGGGCTGTTTTAAGTTTAATTTGTGACCACTTCGCATCTATATGTGACTTTTACGTGAGGCAGCGACCCAGTTCAATGCCAAAATATGTCATCTCAATTCGTTCAACCACCATTTGGTCGTTAATAAGAATTAGGGCGCACGAATTCTTGCGTAAACTAAAAGTAACGTGGGTACATTTTTTTTTAATTTTTCTAATACCCCATTACTTTGCCCATATCTCTACTTGAGTTACATAGTGTTGTAGTTATTTCGAGGTATAATTGGCAAAAAATTATTGGTTGGCATATCTACTGTGTAAATCAATAGGACCTAATATACTCCCTTCAGGTCCACCAGCCCTTATTTGTTGAATATATTCACCGGTAAGCTCAGCTTTAGTTTATTTAACAGGCCTTAATGCTAAACTTTATCAAAGGCTTGAGAGACATCAACAAACAGCGCGGAGCAATAATTATTTTCCTCAAATGCTTTTCTTATAACCTGTATCAACCTGTGGGCTTGTTCAGTTGTACAATGTTGACTCCGAGAGCCAAATTGGTGATTTAGAATACAGTTATTTTCAGCAAGATCGGGATCCACTTATTTTAAGGCAATATTTCGAACAATTTGGACATAGTTAGTTGGTAGCAGACTTATAGGTCTGTAAAACTCCACCTTTGAAGTATTTTTTCCCGGCTTAGGAATCATCTTTGCCAAGGCAAATTTAGATACTGACGGTAGAGTTATTCTTTTTTTGTGCAAGGCAGCTCTAAAAGCATTTGGCCACTGATTCCATCAAAGCCAAGCCACTTTTTTAGCATTTAAAACCTCGATAGCCTCTACGAAATCTAAAAGTTGGAAACGTATTTCCAACGGACATCAAGCAACAACCGACGGTAATTTACTCATGTCAGTGCGTGCAGTTGGAGTAAACACATTTACAATATGACTTGCGAGCCGATCATATTTTTCTTCATTTCTCGCCCAGGATCCTCTCAGATTTCCTATCGGTGGTTTTGTGATAACTAGGTCTTTATATTTAGCTGATCGCCATAGTAAGTAATTCGTCTGAAGAGTAGAGTATAGGCCATCAAGGTATTATTTAAGTGATGCCATTCTGTAACCCTTTAGCAAATGTTTCAATTTGTTTGTTCATTATTTCAGCTTGGCTTCAAGTTGTGGTGATTTGTGCCTTGGACATTCTCTTCGGGCTCTTCTTTTTTCAGATAAAAACTGTTGTACGCCAGCTGAAAAAATTCTGTTGTATAAGGTCTGCCGATATTTAGAAGAAGCATTTTCAACGGTTTTTTTAAAGTAATCATAAAGGCTGCTCAAACAATCATCGATGTCTTTAGGAGTTTTAAAGGGGATACATTTCCGAGCAGTGGGCGCTAATAAATTTTGTATAATTTTCCCAATTTATTTTTTTAGACCAAAAAATATCACTAGTTACAATTTGGTAAGGACTGAAAAATGTTATTATTGCGGGAAGTATTCTGAAGATAAATGCAACGAGGCTTGAGCTTCAATAAGTTCTGAGAATATAGCTTTTGTTACGCCGAAATCGATAACATCCAGATTAAATAACGCTAAGTCCCATTTCAGATATGGAATCATAGAAACCACGACCTCTGGGACTAAGTAGGCGGAAGCCCCAGTACGTATGCTTAGTGCTGTAGTCTACAGCAGTTATGAAGCGGGAACCTAAAGATTTGTAAAAATTGTTGTACTGCTCCCTCATTATGAAGAATCTGGGTTGACAATAAACTGATGAAGTAACTAGGTTATGGAAAAATTTATTAACGCAGACGTTTGTTGCTTGTATATTACATTCAGAGAGACCACCAATCCATTGTTGTTTGATTCTTGATTTGACTACCATAGCCAAGCCACCACATTCAAGAGTTCTTCCTAAGCTCCAACAAACTATTATTCATTTTTAGCTGTAAAAGGTTGAAAACCCATTATATAAAACCCTATGAACAGCCTTGACTTACCTTATTGTATTGCCATTGACCTAAAATCACTTTCCCACCCATCAGTTTTCCTTAAAAGGGACATGCTGCACAAAAATTGCGGAATCAGTTATTTATCGTAGGTGCTGTATAAGTGTATGTAATAATAAGGTAGTGACAAGACGGCTATAACTTTTGAACTTGTTTTGAAAACTTTTCATTTAAAGCTAGGACTTAAGTTAAAACTTAAGCAGGTGTTCATTACTCAAAACTATAAAACCCAACAATTGACTACATATAATACTTAAGCCAGAAGTTGTAAATGTGGCTTGTTAACCAGTTTAAAACAGGTATGAGTACAGCTGCAAATGTTGTAATATATACCATTTCAATACAACCAAACAAAAAAATTATTTTGAACTTAAATCAGTAAGAAGCGGATAGCAAAAATTTAATTAGTATAAATATTCCTAAATACTTAAGTTAAAAAAAAAAAACTTAATCAGGAAAAACATTTTGCTCTATGTAAAAGTTTATTTTGTAAGTAGAAAACAACATTTTATTAAACAAAGTTACTTTAATATTTTATTTCTTGTTGTGTATTAAAAGTTCTTAACTAAGATCTTTTCCATTTTTCGTTAAAATTATACTCAATACAAATATTTTTTTTTCTTTATAATTAAACTTATTTGCACTTTTATAAGTGATAATAAATAATTATATGTTTAAGTGTTTACAAACAAATCTTTCTAATTAACTATTAAGTCAATTTGAATTAAACAACCTTATTGAATTTTATTTTGAAAAAAAATTTAAAAATTTCTGTTGTATGTTTTTATACTCTTTTCAATATTAAAGCAAATAAATTTCTAGGAAATATTCAACAACTATTCATTTTCATTTGCCAGAATAAAGTTTGCTTCTGTAGTGCAACATGTAAATAGCCATACAAATGCAAATAGATAATTCGCACATTAAATCCTTAAAACAATTTTATACTCCATATTGCTATGCTTTAATGTATGAATGTCCTTTTGAAAAAAAAACGAAAGAGAAAATATATTGCAGTAAAACAATTTTTAAAAGTTTTTTATAAAAGTATTCACTTAATAAACACACTCAGATTTCTAGGTAAACATAGAAATTTATTTTTAATTTTAAAATATTTTTTTTCTTGAGTAACCAAAGAAATTTAAAAAAAAGTTTAATGAAAAGAACAGGTAACAGAAATAGAGTTGGTCAAACCAGACCATACATTATAAGCCCTACACTCCAATTTGTTTAAGGTTCATTTATACGTAACTTAACCATACCATAGTAAACAGCTGTTCGAACTAAACTTATGGGCAACACTGTATATGATTATATGTGACTTACCATTACGCCCTAAGCATAGCCATAGAAACTAATTGAGCTTTGGTTGTTAAGGCAACGCTTGTGGTTATGACGTTATGGTTAATCACATATAATTAAACCTTTAGTGAGGCTGATTAGCCTTCGTTTTAACTTATATTACCTTCTTTTTATGTTATATTTCCGTAGAATCTTAGTCAAATTTAAATTGTAAAACGGAGAAAATTAATTGTAAAAGAACAAGTGAAGCTTTGTAAAAATAGTAATGTTATTTGACACATTGAAGTTAAGTTACAATTTAAAAAAAAAAACTTTTTGTAAAAAATAAGGGCAATAAATGTATTTAGCTAGATTTAGAAACCTCATTTGAAGTAAAGTTTTTTTAAAGTTGGTAAAAATTTTTTTCAATAATAAATTGTAAAGTAAAAAACCTTTATGCTCGACTACTTATCTCAGATTCCTGTTGATTGTTAAACAAAGGTGAGCACAATAGCTTTAACCATAACTACAGTCAACCAACCCAATTACTAATAATTTTGCCCTTTACTTTTCTTAATTCGATAATTATAATTACCACCAATAAGTAACTATAATTAAAGGTAAATCTTTCCCTACTTGGTCCCTACTTGTTTTTCATTCTCTTCTTATGTTGCCAGATCCACTAAGCAAATTTACCACAATACTCCCACAATCTGCACGGTGGTATGCCCATAGGAAAAATTATTAAGTAATTATCAGAGTATTTTAGAGGCTTATATGGGATCAGTGGTAAATATTGGGCTGACCAATCATTATGAAAATCAAAAAGACACTTGGTGGCATAAGGTCTTAAACAAAAGATACAATTATATTCGTAGCAGTTTGGGGAAGGGATTTTATATGGCGGCTTAAAGAATTTCAATTAAAATATCTCTTGAAAGACGGCCCAGCTATTATCTATTAAGAAATTAGTTCTGAGACCTAAAACTCTAACAAATAACAGGTAACTAAGGTGCAACCTAAAAGTTCATACATTTTTTTTATTGGTTTTATAATTCGAAGATATAATTAATGTATAATAAGTTCCTATAAAATCTTCTTTAATATCCATTTGCGACCCCAAAAATTATTAATATTCTGAATACTTTTAGATAAGAAAGTTAATTTAAATCATGTCCGTATGCCCGTGTTATGGTTTAATTCAACTTTCTGAAGCCCCCTGATATCGCATAGATCCGAAAGTGGTAAAAAACTATTAGAAATATCTGCGAGAAAATCGCTATTAAAACTTAGCAAAATTGCCCGAAAACTGGATGAGATATAAGCCAGAAAAGAATACCTCTGTTTCTTTCTCTAAAATTTGTACATAAAAACCTCTACAACTGCCTCGAATTTGCCCCGCACAATGTGCAATGTAAGACCAACCCAACCAACCCACGAAAATTTTTTAAATCGCTCCCACAGATTTCAAGGTTCAGCTACAAAGGTAAAATGTAAGACTGAATCCAATAAATTTGTCCTTCCAAATATTTTTTTGGAGCATACTTACTCTCTATCTTCAGCCCCTAAGATTATTGCCATTCAAAATTTTAAAATTAGGGTAAAAACACCTACAAATTCTACGCAATCGACCCTAGAGAAATAAATTGTACGCCTTATCGAAATTAGTTTGTACTCGCACACATATCTCTAGAACATACTTTCCCCCTATCTCCACGCCCTAAGTGGATTGCCATATAAAATTTAACAAAAATAGGGTAAAAATCTCCACAACTTCCCTGGAGTCGCCTTAGACGCCCATTCGTTTTTCCTCCCAAACGTTTTACTAGAGTATACCTGCCCCCTATCACCATGCCTTAACAGGGTTGCTATACAAAATTTATAAAAATAATGTAAGAATATCCACAACTTTTTTTAAATAGTTGCATTCTTAATCTCGTAGTGTACGGACGTGTGTACGCGAGTGTAATATTGTTAATAGGTGATATTAGTAATAGGTAGCAAACGAAATTATTAATATACATACATATATACACAAAAAAGTGAGAAAAGAAAAACAATAACAACAAACTAAATAAATAAAAAAAAGCGAACTGTTAATGAGTAACAGTAATCGTAGTGACAGTGGGCCTGATAGCCGAAATGCTTACATTGTGTTAAGCAGTGTTAGCAATGAGAACATAAGAGACCCTGAATTTAATAGAAATTATTTAAATGCGAGACCAAAAACAATTACAAGCAATCTTAGTTCAAGTGCGCCTAATTTAGATAAATGTAGTGAACAAGGGACTAATTTAGCCCAATCTTTATTTAATAATTATAAAAAAAATTCTGAGGTACCATCTTTGTCGCGGTCACCATTATCAAATTCTGGAATTGAACCTGCAGCTGCTACAGCCGCATCAAGCTTAATTTCTGCACCGGCACCTAAGATCCAGGTAGGGATGGACCGCTATGTGACAGTTCTTAAAAGGGGAAGAAGCCCTAAATCGGCAGAAGCATCTCAACCTGCAAAAATTTTAAAAGACGATGAAAGGCCAACCTCATCGCAAAATCGTTTTGCAATTTTACAAGAGGATAATGAGGCCCCCGTTAGTGAAAGAAAGTCCTTTAAGCCACCTCCCATTTATTTGAGGGAAAAAAACTCAAATGATCTCGTAAAGTTTTTAGTCGGTTTGATTGGGGAAAATAACTTTTATGTTTCAAACGTTAAACGCGGTAACATATTTGAGACAAAAATTCAAGTGAACCATGAAAACGCCTACCGCGCTACGGTTTCGGAGGTCGAAAAACTTAACAAAAACTTCTATACCTACCAACTCAAGACCGCAAAAGGCCTTCAGGTAGTCATTAAAGGCATTGATTCTAATGTTGACCCAGAAGAGGTCAAGACCAGTTTATTAAGCAAAGGGTTTATGGTCAGGAGGGTATCCAATATGAGAAACAGGGAAAAACACCCCCAGCCATTATTCAGAGTGGAGCTTCAGCCTGGTGATATCAAATTGAAAAAAAGTGAAACTCACCCCATCTATGATTTAAAATATATTATGCACCGACGAGTTACTGTGGAAGTGCCACATAAGCGATCTGGGCCCGTACAGTGCTTTAACTGCCAGGAGTATGGCCACACTAAAGCTTATTGTAAGCTGCCTACTGTTTGTGTTGTGTGTGGGGATCTGCACGATACGACCAAGTGTGACAAGCCAAAAGATGATCCTAGGATGAAGAAATGCAGCAACTGCGGGGGAAACCACACTGCCAACTATAGAGGTTGCCCTGTTTTTAATTCGGTTATGCGCTCAACTAAGCCGAAAATAGTTCCTGCCCCTCCCCAGCCTTTAGATATACCAACTACAAATATGCCTCCGTTAGCACAACCAACTACAAATCAAGTTTCTTACGCCGCTGCATTAAAGTCTAACCAGCCTAATGCACGTAAGTCTACCGAGCCTACAACACAACAACAAGTGCCAACAAGTGAACCAACTGGTCCCAATTTTAGCCGCCTGGAAGCCGTAATTGACAATATGGTCAAACAATTTACGCAGGTAATGGCGCAAATGGCTAGCATGATGCAGGAGATGCAGAAAATGCAGTCTGCTCTCCTGCAGGCCATACTTAAAAGACCATGAACTGCCTCAGGGTTTGTTTCTGGAACGCAAACGGCATCCGCCAACACAAAAATGAGCTCGAATACTTTTTAACACACCAAAAAATCGATGTCATGTTGATTTCCGAAACTCATATGACATCTAGAAGCACTTTCAAAATAAGTGGCTATACTTTTTATGATTCAAAAGATCCCAGAGATAGGTCATGTGGTGGTTCAGCTATATTAATTAAATCAAGAATCAAACACCAATGGATGGGTGGTCTCTCCGAAAGTTATATACAAGCAACAAACGTCTGCATCGATGAATTTTACCATAATCTCGTTATTTCGTCAGTTTATTGTCCACCCAGATTTTCCATAACGAAGGATCAGTACAACAGTTTTTACAAATCTTTAGGTCCTCACTTTATAGCTGCTGGGGACTACAACGCTAAACACACATACTGGGGCTCCCGCCTAATAAGTCCCAGAGGTCGTGTCTTGTATGGTTCTGTATCGGAAATGAGACTTCACGTTATTTCAACTGGGCAACCAACATATTGGCCAACTGACCACAATAAAATACCAGACGTAATAGATTTTGGCGTAGCAAAAGGCATATCCCCTGAGCTTATTGAGGCTCAACCCTCCTTGGATTTATCTTCTGATCACTCACCCACAATTTTTACTATTTGCAGTCCTCACCAAATTGCAACTAGTGATATTTTTCTGTCAAAAAGAATAAACTGGTTAAAATACAGAAAATTTATCAGCACGCACTGTTCGGAACACCAATCTTTAAAAACTTCCGAGGAAATCGATGAGTGCCTTAGTAGCCTCAATGAAAATATTAAAAAAGCCGTTGAAAATGCTTCTTCTACCTACCGTCAGGCCAGATACAACAAAATTTACTCAACCGATGTTGAAAAGCTCCTATCTGAAAAAAGGAGAGCCCGAAGAGAATGGCAAAAGTATAGATCGCCCCTACTTAAAAATAAGCTGAAGGAATGTACAAACCGATTAAAAAACATGCTGGAAGTACATAGAATGTCATCAATGAAGGAATACCTTGAAGGTCTAGACGCGACTCCTCAAACAAACTATTCTCTATGGCGAACAGCCAGACGTCTTAAAAGACCCGTAATCGCAAAACCACCACTGCGTAACCTGAGAGGATCCTGGGCTAGAAATGACGAAGAAAAATGCGATCTGTTCGCAAGCCATTTAAGGAACGTCTTCACTCCCAATTCATGCACTGACGTGAGAGAATTACCGCCTGTTGTAGCTAGACGTCCTATAGAAATACGTTTCCAATTTTCAGATGTTATAGAGGCAATCGCTAACCTAAATGACAAAAAAGCTCCTGGCGTTGATAAAATAAGCAACAAAATGCTTCTAGAGCTACCCTTCACAGGTAAAAGAATTATTCTTTTTGTTTTTAATGCCATAATTCGGCTTGAACACTTTCCGCCAATATGGAAAGTTGCCTTAGTAAAGATGATTCCCAAGCCTGGTAAAGATCCTTCGAAGGTGGAGTCTTATAGGCCTATAAGTTTGTTACCAACTTTGGCGAAACTATTCGAAAAGCTGCTTAAAAACAAGCTGAGTCCGATCCTTAATGATAACAACTGCATCCCAGATCACCAATTTGGTTTTAGAAGTCAACATAGCACAATCGAACAAACTCACAGACTGGTGCAGGTTATAAGAAAAGCCTTTGAGGAAAAGAAGTACTGCTCCGCGCTTTTTATCGATGTCTCTCAAGCATTCGATAAAGTATGGCACGAAGGCCTGTTAGTCAAACTAAAACTCTATCTACCAGCTAATATTTCAAGCCTGCTAGAAAAATACTTAACCGGCAGACAATTTATGATCAAAGAGGGAAACCAAATAAGTTGTTCCCAACCAATAGAGGCTGGTGTACCTCAAGGGAGTATACTAGGTCCAATTTTGTACTTGCTTTACACAGCAGATATGCCAACCAACTGTTTTACGCACACGTCCACATTTGCTGATGATACTGCTTTTCTCAGTATTGATAAAGACCCTAAAGAGGCTTCGAGTCAACTGCAACAACACGTTAGCCAAGTTGAGAAATGGGCAAGGTTATGGGGAATAAAAATAAATGAACAAAAATGTACTCACATAACTTTTACCTTACGCAAAGAAACGTGCCCTCCAATCACTATTAACAACCATTTGGTGCCTCAACGATCCGAGACAAAATATCTTGGTATTCACCTGGATCGCCGCCTCACATGGAAGCCTCATATAGATGCAAAGCTGACGCAAATGAAACTTAAAGCTGCACAAATCCACTGGCTTATGGGTAGAAACTCTGTGCTTCATCTGGATTGTAAACTTCTACTATACAACTCAATTTTAAAATCAATTTGGTGCTACGGTATACAATTATGGGGCACTGCTTCCGCCTCTAACATAGAAAAAATACAACGCCGTCAAAATAAAATCCTAAGAATGATAACTGGTGCTCCGTGGTATGTCAAAAACAGCAACATCCATAAGGATCTAAAAGTTCCACTAGTTAAATGCGAAATCCTGAAATATGTGGACAAGTATTTAAATAAGCTGGAAACACATCCAAACCCGCTCGCTCGAAGTATCTTGCAACATAGTGGACACTCCCGTCTAAAAAGGAGGGATACTATTGCGCTTAGATGAAGAAAACTATTTATATTATGAGAACGTAAATTTTAGTTTGGCACTGGCTGGACTAATATTATTTCCTTAGTCTTAAGATTTGAAAACTTATTGTTAGTTCGCTAAAGCGAAGATTCAATAATTAAAAATTATGCAAAAAAAAAAAAAAAAAAAAAAAAAAAAAAAAAAAAAAAAAAAACTTTTTTTAAATAGGCCTTAGAGTACTGAAGTGTACGAACGACCCCCTTTAATTTTTCCTCACAAATATATTCCTAAAACATACTTACTTCACCCTAAAATGGTAAAAATATTACACCAGCCCCTATTTAAAAATTAGAAATATTTCATAAATAAAAAAACTGATAAAAATAATAAAACGTTCGGAGTTTCGCAAATTGAAGGCTATCTTAGATTCGGCACAGCCGAATATGGCGCTCTTACTTATTGTGGGTGGAGGCCATTTGAACTCAATTAATATTAAAATTTCATGAATTACTTTAATACATATGCGCTAACTCAAATGTCCTTAGCCCTCGGAAGCCAATGCGCGGCATCTTATCAAAAAAAATTTTTTTTTGGCAGGGCTCATCATCTACCCTAAGATAGAAACATAATCTATATTGCTCTGGGCAGGTCTCAAAAAATAATAAATAAGTTTTTGGTGCTTTTTTTGAAAATTTTAAAGCCAAAAGGTTTGTCCCTTAAAAAAAAATAAATAAATAAAAAAGAAAGACAATTGACCCAAACAGAGTTCGATAGTACAGTAATATACAAAAATAATTTTTTTACGTTTTCCGTATTTTCTTGCCTGTTTAAAGTTACGAGTCTAAGAGCGTTTTCTACGGGACCACTCGCATTTTACTTTATAGAAATAAAAAGGGGGTCTAGCCAAAATAAAAACTGGCTAGGCATGGGACGGCCCATAATTTATAAATCGTATTAAGAAATGGTAGTTTTTTTTACAGCAAATGCAATAAATTGATTTTTTTCATAATGTAACATCAATCAAAAACTCCTTAATTTGAAAAGGTTTTTGTAGGCATTGAATTTTCAAAACATTAAAATTTCTTAATAATTTAAATTATGTATGTTTTTTAGTTCTTTTTAAATTTCCATTGGCAGCAATAAACAGCTCTGTCTCGCGACACAATTAGATCTTAATGGCTTTAGTGGCTTTGGATAAAAACTAAGGATTTTCTTTAAATAATTTTACATGGCATTAAAACCTTAACGTTATATTATTGTTATTATCATAAGCCCCCTGGGACTTACTTCTCAAATGTTTCCAATAGAAAAATAAAGAAAAATGAGAGTTTTGTACAAGCATTACCCGTTGAAAACTGTTAATTAGCTTCATAAAAAATATTTGGCAACAATCACGTTCAGTATCTACAACAAATATTGTTAAAAGCATATTTTGTGTAAAAGAAACAAGCAGCAAGTGTGCCAAGAACATTTAATTAGAAATTGTTAGACCTTAATTATTACTATGCAAAACGAAAAAAAAAATAAATTGATTTTGATTAACCAAATTTACCAGGATCTTAATAATTTTCTTTTAAAGTTTGGTTTGTTAAATGTTAAACTTCTCTATTTATGCATAAAGTTGACAAAGAACACAAATTGCTTAGAAACCGTTCATTTCGCTTCTTATTAATTAAGAATATTTAAAAATATTTCTTAAGACCAAAAACTCTGTTACATAAAGAACATTATTTTAAATCTATTGTAATTTATCAAAATGAATTAACAGACACAGTCTTATCTACTCATTAGATATACAGAAACAAGAAATTAAGCTTTGAATAGATGAAAGAACAATTTTTTTTTAATAAATGAACAAATGACAAATATTTATTAAAAGTCTGCTTGTTGTAATTTGTTCTGCAAAAACGTTGTTTTAAAGAAGATTAGAAGGACTCAAAGAAAACTGGTAATAATGTATGTTCAAGAGCAGATGAAGAAGGGAAAAAAAGAGTTTAAATAAAAAGCCAGTTAAACAAAAATATGTAGAATAAACCATGCAGTGTCATTAGAAAACAATTTATTAATATTTTTAAATTAAAGTTTTCTTATTAACCTTCCTTGAAGTTTTCTATAAGACAATAAGGAATTTTCAAAAACAGGAAATTTCTACGGCCTTATTTATAAAATATTATTATATTTCCTAAGGGCTTCTTAGGAAAATTTCATAAAGTAATTTTCCAATAATGAAATCTTCACCTGACTAGGATAAGAACATAGTCATTATGTAAACTTTCCCTGTACCAGAAAGTATTAGAGTGGGACTTTTAAAAGTCTAACACTCAGGTGAATGGAATAGAAACACTGACTTTAAACTTCATGGAAGAGATATACGAACCAAGAAACGCGTCCAAAAGAGCCTTAGCCCCCAAGCTTCATGCAAAAAAGACATTTGAAAGAACCGATTAGAATGTATAAGTTCACTGTGGGGTAGTAGAAAAGGGTGGTAATGTAAGCTTTTTACTAAGGTAAAAAGATATGATTCTATTAGTATCACCTGCACTAAACAAAGTACACCTCAAGCGGCACCAGAAATACTGCTGGTCACGTAAAGATATAATGCGGAATTGAAATAAAAGATGTCAGAAAAGTTTGGGAGTCTAGAATAGACTGTATGTTCAAAGAGGTCAGTTTTGAGGACACCACCGGTAATAAGCCTTGAAAAGAGCTGTTGTTTTGTATCCTAGGCTTGTATAAATGCGTGCAGCTTCCACTGTTACAAAATTATCCTATTTACAATCTGTTGACAGTAAAGTGTAATCCAGTCAGAGATATCGGACATATTAAGGGCAACAGATCTTTAAGTGAATTATATTTCAAGGGATATTTAGGTCAGTTCTTATGTCAATAGTCAGACAGATCTTAGGGCCTTGAAGGCGAATTTTGTCAAGTCAAGGTTAATAAAGAACTGTAGAAAGGAATAAGGTGGAACTATAAAATTTTTTATCGTCAGACCATGTGAGATTCAGAAGTTCTGTAATATAGAATAAGGCAGTGTCACTTTTATAGGGAGACTAGGATACAAGCGCTTTTTAGAAAGTAGGAGAGAAAAAGTGACAGTAGATTGGGCTAAATGTCAGATCGGGTATAACTCTGCTCAAAAAAGAAAGATTGAGTCCAAGGATGAAGAGTCGGGTCATAACTGGAAAAGTTTGGTTAAGATGTGTCAAACAGATGAAATCGTATCACTACAGATTATGGTAGGATATGTAAGGAAGAGGAGGAATTAAAAAGAAGATCATGTTGTCTATCACTTTTCGAAACTAAAAAACCACATAATCTTATGGAAGAAAAAAAAAATTACAAGAAACTAAGCGATGATCCGGGATAAAGCAAATTTTCATTATAAAAATTTGGGTGCCAATATGAAAGTCATTTGTGAAATGGAGAAGGGAGTTGAGTCTCACACGACTGCTCAAGTTTATTTTTTCTTCTTGATCTGAGGCTATCTCTTTCCTTCTTGTTAGCTTTACAACTTTTTTTTTCCTTTGCATGATGTATCCCAACCAAATTAATTTTATCGTATAGCACCCATACAAACGTTATTTGCTAAAATATAAAACCTAGATCTTAATAATTATGATAAAGTACAATTTTTTTTTAATTTTCTACAAAAAAAAAAATATTTTTTTGGGTTGAATTTTTTTGGCAAGATAATTATTTTTAAATTTTTTCTAAATCGATAACAATCACGATTATTTTTTTGCTTTTGATACAAAATAAAAATAAAGCAATTTTCTAAGCCAAAAACAAAATTATTATAACATTTTTCCCAAGAACAGAAATTTAGAAGCAAAATATTATCAAAAAGAATTAATAAAAAAGACTTGGTTTTCAGAAATCTATTTTAAGTCTATCAAAATGGCATACTTCATTTGACCCTCCGATATTTCCTTGAAGCTAGTAACGGTTTGAAATTTAGAATTTGTGCTAACATGTTCATTAAAAAATCTATTTAAAACAATTCTTAAGTTTTAAATGTAATTTGTTGTTTTCTTTTTGTTTTTTTTTAAGTTTTCGAAACATTTAAAAAAATATTCTCAAATTAATACCCCTTAGACAATCAAATATTAAAATAGACATTTCCATTTAAAAAAAATTAAAATCTTGCAGTCAACTTTCACAACCGCAGGGTTGTACTTAGATTTAATTTAAACATTATTTATTAAAATTTCTTATTGTCTTATCTCATGTAATTACTTTAATGGTTTTAAATAGAAAATAATGAACATTTAAGTTACAAATTTGATAGCAAGTTAAAAATGCCTCAAGATATATTTAGAAACCAAATAATTAAGGATTTAAATTTATTTTCCTAAGAAATAAATTAAATGTGGTTAAGTTTTTTGAATGTTAAATTCAACAAAGGAAATAAATTTATTATTCGTATATTTATCAAATTAAATGTTTATTAAAAAGCTTTTAGCAAGACTATTAATCGTGCTGATAAAAGGCAACATTTACAAGCTACAAGTTATTATTGCAGATAAGGTTTCATGATATTGATTTTAGCTACTTATATAAGCCTTAAGCAAAAATATCTATAATTTATATATTACATAAGTTAAGTAGAGAAATATTTTTTATATTCATAAATAATTTATGATGAATATGAAACTTCTCTTTAACACACTTATCATATCCACCGAGTTCATACAATGAAGTTAAATTATGCTTCAACCATGTTACAAAATCTAGTCCATAAAATATACATTAAACATATATATTTTAAAGATAACCTGTGCCTTTTTTGTTTTTTTTTTTGTTTTATTTAAATTCATAATAAGTTAAAGGCTTAACTTAAATATCCCTCCACAGTGGCATTACATTTATAACCTTAAGCATGACATCCTTTCATTTAGTTTGTGCTTTCTAAGACTCAAATATCTTTTAATGCTGTTTGTCTTTGTACTTAGTAAGATTAAAAAGTTACTGAATGAAAGACAAAAAATAAAACAGTAATTAGGAACGTTTGCAACATTGAAGAATAATTTTTGTTATACTCAACACAAGTACATGTAAATATAAAATACTTCAGGCGAAAAGTAATGTTATAATAAAGAAATATTTTTGACATATTTATATGTCGTGAAAAAATAAAATAAAATAAAATAAAATAAAATAAAATAAAATAAAATGAAATAAAATCAAATAAAATAAAATAAAATAAAATAAAATTAAATAAAATAAAATAAAATAAAATATAATAAAATAAAATAAAATAAAATAAAATAAAATAAAATAAAATAAATTAAAATAAAATAAAATAAAATAAAATAAAATAAAATAAAATAAAATAAAATAAAATAAAATAAAATAAAATAAAATAAATAAAACAAAACAAAAAAACCAAATAATATTAAAAAAAACCCATAATGTGCTAAAATACGATGAAATAAAAATAAATAAAACAAATAATAGTTGGGAAAATTTAATGTTTAACCTTAATATTTGTCGCAAAAAGATTGTATGAAAATTTTCGCCCTTTTTTTAGAAATATTAAAAAATTTTCTACGAACAAAAAACTTTTATCTTCTTTATCAACCCTTGTAAGCTGAAAGTTCCTTTCAAAAATATTTCAAACTGAGCTTCTTAACCTCAATTTCAAAATGTTCGTTTTTTTTTAATTTTCATGATGACATACTATGGGTATGTAAAAGTATTAAACATCACAACTTTTTCTTAAGTCTAAGTAAAATGCATTTAAGTAAAAGCCATTCTTCTTGTCTCCTCTTCACATATAAAAGAAACCAGAGTGAATGTTTTCTTAACTAAAACACTTTATACTTGCTTCCGGATTATGCTAATCTGGATTTAACAAAAGTTTTCGTATTTTTTTTGCTCTTTGGCATACATACTTATTTGGCACACAATAGATGTTCTACTTTTCAACATTTTTCAGATAGTTTTAAGTAAAATTATAAAAAAAACTTTTACTCCTCCGTTGTATATTTAAAGTGCATTGCAACACCCTTCATTGCCATTCGTATGCATTTGGATTTAAAACAATTGGTTTAAAATTCCAAAGGTAAGTGTCGAACTAAATTAACATACATTAATTGAAATACTTTATTAGTTAAACTTTAAAAAATTTTTAATATAAGTTTAAGCACCTCTGCTTAATGCTTTAATAACTTTTTCTATTAACTAAAATCCTCATGCAGAGCCAAATTCAATACATGTTTCATAAGGTTAATATAAATGTTAACATGAGGAAAAAGTCTGAAAGATAAGTTTTCTGGTTTTGGTCGCTTAAAAAAGTAGTTCAAATTTAATAATGATGTTTCGAAAGAATCAGTTTTGAAAGCGTGCAAAATATTACGTCCTGCCACATATACTAAGAGGCGGCTTAAAGTGACAAATTTAAATAAGATTAATGAATATAATTTTATTTTAAAACTTCAGAAATATATTTAAATTGACTATAACTGTCCGGCTAAGTGTGTCCGTCTGTCCGGCTAGACGTCAATGTAATCAAGTGATTAAAATAAAGGTGGCAATTTAAAAGACATTTCCATACACTTAAACTCCTAAAAAAGTATTTTAGGCAGTAGCTGCCTTGAATTTTACTGTATCTTCACAAAATTTTGAATTTTACACAATAGAAAACTTGAATTTACTAACTTATTTAACACATATTTTATCTTTAATATAAAATTTCGTTTTATTGTTTGAAAATTTTGTTGAATTTAATTAATTTAAATTTATATTTTTAGAAATAATAAGGCAAAATACATAAATACCATTTTATCACTAATTGGATTTTCTATTTTTTGCATGTAGTTGCGTATGATTATTGCATTTAGTTTAATTAAATTGGAGTTTAGATCATTAGAACATCTATTTAAATCTGCTGGCGCATTAATTGTGGTTGAACCTGAAAACAACACAACAAACAAACTAAAGTTTTCAACAAGAATTTAATTTATTTTAAAACTTTTATATGTTTGTAGCAGAATAAGTATTCGCAACAGTGTACACTAATTCAATTGCAACAAACAAATAATTGGGAAAAACCTGTAGTAAACTGTATTAGCAATTACCTTCAAATATATTTTTGCAAACAACCCACTTCCGAACATGTACAAAACAAACTTAAAAGAAATGCATGTGCAACACGTTGCAGCAAATGATAAAATTATTTTATTTTTTAGATTCCGTATAAGCTAAAAGTTTTTATTTCTTCAAAAATTAAAATTCAATAAAAAACTTACGTGCGGATACAATATATTCAGCTTAAAATTTAGTTTTAGTTTAATGTTTCTTGAAATTTTGAAATTTCGGTTGTTACACTGAGAAAAATAAAAAGTATTTGGAAAATTTTTATGTTTTTACAATTTTCAAAAATTTTTGGTACCAACAATATTTAATGTATTTACAATTTTAGATGATGCTACCATTTTAACAATTATGTTCTGACGTGAAGCCAGAGAGAATGTTCTGCGCCAATGAAAACAACTAGTAGGGCATTATAAAATTTTCCTAAAACTTCTTTATAAATGGTTTTAATTAGGTAAAACAATATATGAAACAGAGTTTATATGACAAAATTTTACGGCTTCAAACAATTTAGTTGTATTTAATACAAGTTCTTTGTAATTTTCTGACCAGGATCCACACGTAGAGAAACCCATGGTTGAGTGTAGATACAAGAAAATGATCATGGACTCTTTCATCATTGTATAGTTACGTATATCATAATTACTACAGCCATACAATAGTTGTAGTAAATTTTGAGCGAAAAATGACATTATAGTTACGATTAAATTTTTGAAATTTTGAAAAATTCAGTCAAAACAGGCTATACGAATTAGAATCGGAAAATCCTTTATTTTAAAATAAACAAAGAAAATATGGCATTCTATTTAAAAATGTAGCAGTGTTTGGCACTTCTTAAAATCTTCACTACAAATTGTTAAAAAGGTCAAAATTTTAGTAATATTTACGTACATTTATAAGGTTTTTAAACAAAAAACATAAAAACTTAATTAAGATTGCTATAAAAGGCATTGAAAAATATAAAAATTTTTTTTGGTTCTTTTTGAAATATTTGCCCCTAAGGAATAGTAAAAGAATATAATTGAATTTTGATATCCTTAAAGTAATTTTTTTAAGTAACAGACACAAAGATTGAAAATTAAGGATATATCGACTAATAAAAAGGAAAATAGGGAACATGTTTTTTTTAAATTTTGGGACTCTTCTAGTGTAAAATTAAAGACTATTGACTCACATGGAGATCTAAATCAATTAGCTGGACAAAGAGTTTTTTCCACTTCCAAGATTTGATCGACTAAAATATCATATTTTTTTTATCTTTGATGCTTATATTAATCCTTTACTATGGCAAAAAAAAATGTGAATTGCATGTTTAACAAAGGATCTAAAGAATAACAGCCTATCTACCTACCTACCTACATGATTAGTTTTTTTGGACAAAACACAATTTCGAAATTTGTTGCATGCTTTTAGAGTAGACTGTGATTGCACAAAAATATTTAAATTTAATACAATGAACGATTTTTATCGCCATTATTTGTTTAATTTCTAATCTTTAATGCATCATATGAATGCTGTTGCCATATTTGGTTGTCAGTATGTCTGTCCATCTGCTAACGCTTTCATTTGTCCATATCTCTGTTCAAATTAATGTCCATTATCTTAAACACACTGCACTACTATGTGTTGATAAGTACGAAAGTACATATTAGTATTCAAA
Source organism: Melanophora roralis (assembly GCA_963583895.1). Lineage (NCBI taxonomy): Eukaryota > Metazoa > Arthropoda > Insecta > Diptera > Rhinophoridae > Melanophora > Melanophora roralis. The sequence continues at coordinate 60,641,633 of OY757187.1, read as the reverse complement.
ATACGAATTTTATTATGTATTTGTGATAGATTTTTTTATATGTTTATAGAAACATACACAAACTTTTAATAATAATACTGTTTTTGGATAGTAATTTACACCAATAAATATAAACATTTTTAATCTTTTTGATATTTTTGGTTATCCTTTTAGAAAATAATTATATTCTGAGAGTGCAACCAATCGCGTACAAATAAATACATAAACACCTTTAAATCTATAAACATGCGCAAAGATGATGGCTTAAAATGGTTAATACATTTTTAAATTATTTAGATAGCCCGTACGCATTCAATGCACAATAGTAACATAAAATAAAAATATAAGTAAAATGTGCTAAAACAGGTGCAAGAAGTGCGCTGCAAAATGTTTGAAATTCTTTTTAAATAATTTAATTATGAAGTTGCTAGCTTTTTCTGGTTTTGTAACGGAAGTTTAGCAAAATCCTTTGTTTATTTTTTTAACATTTAAATTGTTTTGCAATTCTAATAAAACAGGGATGAGCTATTGAATGTACAAACTATTAAAACAAATTAAACATCAGTTTTTTTAAATTCAAAAAATTAATAAAACATGTTTAAATTATATTTAAAATAAACTTCAATACAACTTTGAGACATCTTTAAAATCTGTGTAGGGCACATCATAGCTCTTGCGTAGCCACGAATGATGTTGAAAAAATTATTTCATGATCATTTAAAGTTACGTCTTTAAAAAACTAAATGCTGACTTTTGGTTTGTAGTTTTTTTAATTAAAATTATTGTCAATAATTTTACCTTTTTTATTTTTTTATAAATATTTACTTTGTTTCATTTTTATCATGTACTGTTTACTTTAATGTATTTGGGTTTTTTATATAATAAATATAGAGAGAGAAAAAAAAGAGTGTAGTGTGCCACACTTTTGTGCAACACCTAATCACCACGAGTGCTAAAACCTACACATACCTCTATGAAATTGGTAGAGTAAATAAATATTAAATTTCTTTAGTTGCAGTAAGTAAGCACAACCACAAAAATTGATATACGTGGTGTTAAGTGTCTTAACTTGCACTAAATAAAAGTATTTCCTATTGGTAATATATTTGTGTCAATGGGAATACTATTATTTGTAATTCTTTTTACACAATTTCATGACGGTATACAATTGACAATTTTAGGTATTGAGTTATTTTCAGAAATATAATATAATAAACTAAAATTTTGGAGCTTCAAAGAAACTTAAACCATTTTTCATTTACCTTAAAGTCACACCACAACGTTATAAAAACAAGAAATTTATTCTTGACTTTATTTAAAATCGCACTTGAAATTTTAAGGTACGATTTGACTTTGGTTTTCTCAAATAAAGTCTAGTAGGTATTACTTTTATATATGTTTTTGCATTAAAAATCAAAGTGTCTTGGTGACCTAGGTAGCGCGCTGATGTTGCAATTTGGAAAGTCCCAGGCTCAAATACGAGACATGTTTAGTACGAAGAAAATAAAATATAAAACTCCTATTTTTTAATAAAGCCTCAAAATTAAAAAAAATACTTTTAATTTTTGTATTAATTTATTTTATTCCTCAAACCGGCTTAAACCGTTTTTTTTCAGCTTACATCAAGTATGGTTTCTAGCTTAAATCAATCCTTTTTTGGCTTAAAGAAGGCTAAAAGAATAAACTTCCTAGTAGATAAATCGTTCGAAGTTTAAGAAAATCCTTGATTTATGAACATATTACTTGGTTTATTTTTTGTGTGCAGGGAATGCGGTTTTGTTGGTTTTGTAAAAATTGTCTTTGTGCCTGAGCTCTGACTATTCGTTTTTGGGCGGTTTCGATCAAAGCAAATTGAAAGGATCTTGACGAATATAACTTAGGTTTTTTTGATTAAACAACATAAAGAAATTTATAGTTTCCATATTAAAGTCTTATCACATGCACTGACAAATAAAATTCATTCTAAAAACAACACAATCTCTTAACTTTACAAACATTTCATGACCAAATATTCAACATAAAAATCGACTTAACCAGCGTAAGCTAGAAATAAAAAAAAAATTTTTATGTATTTTTTTATTAAGTGCAACACAGAGCGAAGAATAAACAAAAAAAGATATTGCTGGAATACTGAAAAAGTTCTTCATTGCGATTGTATTTTTAAAAAAAATATTTTACAGTTTTGTTGTTCATATCTACTTTACAGCTGAAGCTATTACCAATAAACTTTTACTTTACCCTGACACCACATAGGTCAAGAGTGAAGATATTGTTAAGCTCCTGTTGCTATTTTTATATTAAATTTTTATGTGCTTAAGAGCTGGTGTATACTTCTGGTTTCTTACACATTTAAAACCCTGTGTGGAAAAATGCGAAGGTATCAAATATATACAAATTATAAAATATTAAAAAATATAGTTACAAAAATTAAGAATATTTTATAAAACAACAAAATTTTATCTAAACGTTTCTTACAGTCAAAGTCATATATACTTACATAAATTAAAATTTGTAGTATGTTTTATTAGCAGCAAAATTTGGCAGCTATGTGAATAAATTTGCGTCAAGAACACTTCCCAATTTGTAAATGTATGTTCACAGATTTTGCTAGCTTAGAACTATTTGCAAAAAAATTGATAGTTTTTGATTATTTACAAAAATTTATTACCATTCAAAAGTATTTACACAATATAAAAAACATTATAAAACACAAAAAAAAAAACAAAACAAAAATAATTAGTAGCCAGTTAAATTTCCTTCATTATCTATGACAGCTTGTAGACTAGCTGGAATAGATGCAATCAAATTGCGTACAAACTCGATTTCGAAGCTGTTCCATTTACTTATTTTTTTATCAATAGTTTTCTCTCGTTTTCGGCCCATTTTGAAAGATCTCTGCCTTTTATGAATGCCCATATATTCTCTATTATGTTTAGATCTGGACTCTGGGGTGGCCATGGAAGAACATCTTGTCCAACTCGATTTAAAAAACTTGTTGGTAAACATGCTTTGTGGCATGGAGCATTATCATGCTGCAAAATTCAATTTTCATCAGAAAATAATCTCTAAGCCGAAGAAAAAGCATGGTCATTCAAAATATCTACATATCCTGCCTGGTTTAGAGTGTCTTGTATTGGTACTAGATCTCCACATCCATTGTATGAGGCACATCCCCAAAACGTTACTGAACCCCCGCCGAAATGATTAATAGGTTGTACTGCTTTATGTTTCGATCCTTTAGAAAGGTGCATATAAGTTTTTTCAAATGACCCTTCAAATTGAAAAGAAGACTCATCCGTCCATAAAACATTATGCCAGAATTCCACTGGCTTATGGATATACCCCATGGCAAACTCTAGACGTTTTTTTTTTGTTTTTTTTTTAGATATGTCTATTACTTTTCTCTCGACATATGTAGGTCTTTATATCATACGTGCTTAATCTTCTCCGAATTGTGGATTCACTTACAGGTTTTCCAATGATGTTTTTTTCTTTTGCAGCAATTTTAACCAGACTTGCGACTGGATTTTCTGCGAATATTTTAAGAAAAGAACGATCTTCTATTTTGTTTGTCACATATTTCCGACCAGTTCTGACCCTATGTTGTAGGCTTCCATAGGTTTATTTCTTCTCTACAAAATTGTATATTGTTTTCCGACATATTCCGTACTCTTTTCCCAAGTCTGATGCCGAGGAACGCATTCCAAACTTCGATGCGAACTCAACTCGCGTTTCGAAGGGAATTTTCTTCATTTTTACCATTTAAACGTTTTTTATAGCGACTTTTCTATAAATATTTATTTTTATGCAATATAAATTTACTAACTTTCAAACCAAATAAGGTTTTTTTTAAAGGATTCCGCGTTTTTAACTTAAGTTCACAAATGTGTAAATACTTTTGACAGACAAAATAAGTGTGTAAATAATTTTGAAAGATAAGGCGTAGACTTCTTCTGTAAGTTAAGTCAACAGCCGTCGAGTTTTTTGCTAAAAAAATTTTAACTAGCATAAACTGTACATTTTAGGGATTACAATTGAGTAGATTTCAATTGAAAATTTATTTGAAAAGCTCAAACATTTTGTTTCATTTCTAAGCAAACTAAAATTTTTAATTTGTGTAAATACATGTATATGACTATGTCGGTATATCTAGATCCATTAAAATACCTTTACCTATTGCTGTTTTATATATTTTATTTGTATTAAGAAATGAAGGTTCTGCTCAGGCCCATGTGATGCAATTATGAATAAAAGCTTTTTTTAAAGCAATTATTACGCTCACAGCTTAAAAATGCTTACTTTAGAATTTTCTTTTAATTACAAAACACCTAACTGGAGGCAATCATTCAATCGGGAGAAAACATTGCTGCAACTATTAAAAGAAAATATCAAAGTATAAAAATGCTTGCACAAGGCCTGATGTACACTTAAGGGTTAAAAGGTGTATTCAACAAATTTCGTTATACCCTAGAAAGGTCTAATTCAATTTCTTTATTAAAATGCTTAAAAAGCAGCATCAGGATATCCTTTCAAAAATTAATAAAACATTTTAAATTACAAAAATTTTTAATTCTCAAAATAAAAAAAACTTTAAGTACAGGAAATCGTATGAGCAATGGTCTGACCGTGTTAAGAGAGTTTTTTTTTCCAACCTGAAGTATATTCAAATATAAAAAAATTGCTTTATAGAAATCAGGGAGAATATCTGTACCCAAAGAAGTTTTTCTGAGGAAAAATTTTTAAATTCAAAAAGTTAGCGCAATTTCGCCCGACACCCTACTGCTACAGGAAAACATATGTATGTACATAAATTCATATATATAACTCTGTGTTCATGTATTTATGAACAGAAAAATATTTTAAAATAAATACACACACACACTAACTTACTCTTTATGATATTATTTATATCCTGTTAAAAAAATATTACATTAAGTTTTGTATGCCATAGAGAGTATTAAAACTTTCTACAGGATATCCTTAAAAGCCTTTAAAGCAAAAAATCATACACCTTGTGTATTTTTTTTAAGGAATGCGAATTGGTGTGTCACAAAATTTAAAGCAGTCACACGATATAAACTGTAAAATACGACAAGACAAAAGTGTTCAAAAATTATTATTTATTAACAATACGAGCATGAACTATATTATTATTAACAGAACAAAAAGGCTTTAGGCATTTTCCTTATTCTTTGAGACGACAAACAAAAATGCTAAAAAAAAAACATTAGTACCAGGGGTTAAAAGGCAAAAATTGTCACGAAAAATGTGTATTTGACATGTAGAGGTTTAAATAGGGGGAAAAAGGAATGTTCTACTAAATTGAATAGGTATGAACTTTAATCCAAAAAAATTTAAGGATTTACTGTGAATGAACTTTATATACTGAGTTTTCATATTTTTTTAAGGTTTATAGCAAAATCTTTTTAAGTTTTTTTATATTGTTGCTATACATTTTAAATTAATGCTGAAAAGCAAAATAAACAATTGCAATGAGTTCATTTGAATGGGTAATTACACTTGAACGACAAACACTTAAACAAAGTAAATTAAAAACAATTATTTTAAATATTTAAGCGGAAGAGAATACGAGTAAATATTTTAAATTGTTGCCCCTTTTTTGTTTAAATGAGTAATTTTTTAATTATTTATTATTTTGCTTCGTTCTTTTGCTCCCTTCTTTTAGTTTGTTGTTTCTTTCATTTTCTGATTGAAAGAAATTTTCAAAGTTATTTATATTTTTGATTATTACACTTAAAAACATTTGCCATGTACAAATTAATGAATTTTAAACTTTTTCTATTAAAACAAGTAAAAGCGCTATATGCGGCTGTACCGAATCTTATATACCCCTCCCAACGTGTAGGAGTCTTTACCCTAACCCTTAAGTGGATGGATATAGGGTGTAAGTATGCTCTAGGGAAATGTTTACAAAAAAAATGAGTTGGGGTGAGACTTACATTCGATTATCCACGGGCACCCTGAAAGCTGTAGGGGATGACTTATAACAATTTCCTTAACTTTGTATGGGAGCCCTTTAGGCGGTGGAGTAGCGGGTAAGTATGTTCTAGGAATACGTTTGGAAAGAGGAACTAATGGGGAAGTTATGGGCGTTTTTACATCATTTTCATAAATTTTGTATGGCAACCCCTTAGTTGCTGGAGATAGGGGGTAAGTATGCTCTAGGAATATGTTTGAGGGGGAAAGCTAATGGGGGTCTGTGAGACATTTTATTCCTTTACAAATAGCTCCAAAGAAGTTGTAGGGGTCTTTACACTAATTTCTTTAAATATTGTATGGCAACCTATTATTAGGATCTGGTCCCTTTAGCATCACAAAAATATATAAAAGAAAAAATTAATTGGGGTCGGTCTTACACTTGACCTTTGCGGAAGCACCCTGAAAGCTGTGAGAGCGATAAAAGATGTTAAAAAGTAAAACTTTGTATAAAATCCCTTTTGGGGTGAGTTAGCATGTTCCACAAACAAATTAGAAATTTGTAAAGAAAAGTTAATGGGAGTCGCTATTACATTGCATCCGTGTAGGGGCAACTCGGGGGCAGTTGTAGAGATTTTTATGTACACATTTTAGAGAAATAAACAGAGATAGTCGTGGTTGCTGGCTTTTAGCTCTGACATTTGTCAAAAGATTTGGCTACATTTCAAAAACAAATTTTTTGCAAGTTTACTTGATATCTTTATACACCAAACAGGGTCGAGAATTATCAAGAGGCTTAAGAAACTTGATTTCAACAGATTAACGGACATCGCTTAATCCACTTTCATATCTATAAGGATCAAAAATATTTTAATTTTGACTGGGAATCGCAACACTTCAAAAAATATAAATAATATTGCTTGTTGCATGGTGTAATTTGATTTTTTAGTTTATCCGATACATACATACACACAATCACACTCTATTAAAATCAGCATGTGTGTTTTTAAATGTTTGTTTGTTTAGATTTGGCGCCTAAAGGTTCTTGAACTCAAATGACTGCAGTAATAAAATTTTATTTTTAAAGTTAAATATTTTTTAAAACACATTTTCTTTCAAAATGCAAATTTTTTTTATTATATTTTCAATATACAAAAATTAAATTAAATTAAATTTTAAAACTAATTTTTCATTTAGTTTTTTTGTTTTATGTATTAATGGAATCTACAAGTTTAATCACTTTTTTTAAATGAACAAAAAACTTTTTTGAACATTTTTTGTAATTGATTTTTGTATTTAAATAACATTGATTCTAATTGCAAAAAATTATTTTTGCTCTTGTAGCCAAGCGAACGAGATGATCATCTGTTTAAAAATTGCCTTTTTAAAACCTTGTACATACGTTTTACACGTTTTATTGTCACATTCACTTGACTGACCATGGTTTCGTTTTATACTTGTCGGTAATTGTACCCACACAAAATACATACGTGAAAGGGGCATTATGCGCTTGTGCAGATGTTTGTAACGCTCAAATGTAATGGTCTGAGACCCAACTCCAAGTTTATTTCCTGAGTCGATTTAAGCATGCTCGTTTGACCATCCGTCCGTTCGTCCATCCATCTGGTTGGGTGTCCATGTATTCCAATAAACACACCACACGTTGCAATTTTTAAGCTGTTTTGAAGATATTTGGCACAGATAAGTTTTCTGGCCTTAGGACAAAGTTTTTTGTTTTTGGTAACTATCGGTTAATTTTTTGGCATAGCTCCGATACAAATGCCCTCCCGGAATAAGCATTTTTAACTATAAATAGCTCAAATATTGTTATATATTGACAAAATTTTACATATTCATCCACATTTATGTCACCAACTCGCATACTGATATATGTTTGATCCATTTTTTGGTATAGCCCCCATACAAATGCCCATCCAGAATAATCTATAGCTTATATATAGGGATATTTGAGACATTAATATATTAATGGCTCGAATATGACTTTACCTTTTTAAAACTTTGCACCAACTATTGTAGTGGACACAAAAGTTATTGGTATATTTTTTTATATAGCCCCAATGAAAATGTGGTGTAGGGTATAATGTGGTCGGGCTTCACTGACTTGTTTTTTTTTCCTAATTTGTTGTGTTTTATTTTTAGAAATTTCCTCAATTATTTATTTATTTTTTTATGTTGTATAGTTTAATTTTAAATAGAAAGACAATAGCGCTATAATCGGTTGCGCCGTTTTAAAATAAAAAATTTATGCGTGAAAATTTGACAATCAATTAGCCCCCCGTATGTTCAATTTCCAGCTCAATTTTTCGTTCTTAGAAAGAAACTTAAACTATGAAAATTTCCCCTTACTAGGAAAAGCTGTCAAGTTAAGCTTACTATTTTTACACATTTTTATACCCTTCACATAGTGATAGGGTATATATCACTTTGTCATTCCGTTTGTAATTTCTTTTTTATTCATTTGCGACCCCATAATGTATATATATTCTGGATCCTTATAGATAAGGAAGCCGATTTAGCGATGTCCGTCTGTCCGTCTGTTGAAATCAAGTTTCCGGAGTCAAATAAAAAGATACAGACTAGTTAATGGTGTCAAACGATTAGAAATATCCCGCTAACAATCGCTATTTAAAATCAGCAAAATCGGTTCACTATTGACCGAGATATAAGCGAAAACCCAGAATAACCCATTTTTTTTTGGACAAAATCTGTGCATATATCCCTATATATCTCAGTAAGTATAGTCACTCTTGCCACATTACTTGGCACGGATACTCCCAAAGAAGGGACCTAAATAATGGAAAAAGTTTTTTCAGATTGGACCAGGGGAAGGGGTAGTTTTCCTACAATTGCAGAAATTTGGGGAAATATTTTATGCGCTATATTTCGTAAACTATAACAGCTATCGACTTAAAATGCTCTACAAAAAATAATTGTACGCAAAGACCTACACTTTAAAGAAAAAATTGTTTGAGTGGGGGCAAAAATAGGGGTAGCTCCCATACAAATCAACAATTATTATAAAATATTCGATACGCTATATCTCGGAAACTATAAAAGATATCGAAATGATATGTTCTACAAAAAGTAATTGGGCAAGAATGCCTACGCTTTAAAGAAAAAATTTTCGGATAGGGGGTGAAGAATGGGTAGCTCCCATACAAATTAACAATTTTTATAAAATTTTCGATACGCTTCTGGAAAACTATTACAGCTATCGACTTCGAATATTCTACAAAAAGTAATAATCAAATAATTTATACATATTGGAAAATAAGTTGGAGAAGAGCAGCGGGACTAGAACATTAAATAAGTTTTATTAACCTTTAAATATGGATAATGTCGAAAACTTTAAAAACTCTCGACCTCAAATCTTCTTCATCTATTTCTATTATTCAAACGAACGTTAAAATTTGGTTATTTTTTCTATGGGCTTTAAAACTCGCACAAGGTTTTTTATTATATTATTTGCAGTACAAAATTACTCGGCTGGGTATATTTAAAGACCAATGTGAAGGGTATATAAGATTCGGCACAGCCAAATATAGCGCTCTTACTTGTTTTATATATGACGGTTGTAGATTTTTTTAAAATTTTTTTTTTTCAAATATGTACACTTATTCTTAAAAATGTTTGATCATAATGAAATTCTGTAGGGAATACTTTAGTTAAACTACCAATCTTCTTGGTCATTTGTGTGAGTATAACTGATCTTAATATATATATGTTACTAACGCAGAGACGTATTAAATATAGTACCTACTATTACATTTTGTATGCGATAAAAACAAAAGCGGAAATGTATTCTGTATCTGACGAAATCAATTGTTGTTTTTTTTTTATAAAAAAAAAACTAAATTAAATTAAAATTATTTAGTTGAATGTTTTAGATTTTTCAATGCTTAAAACTTTTTTACCCCAGGGTGCAATAACCTTGCCCAAGGCCTTAGTATGACTATATCTAAGTGCAAAATTAGTTAACGTTTTTCTTATTTTGTTATATTATGATATTTAAAGTTATAAAGAGCTTAACTGGGCCATATATCTAAGAAATAAAATCAGACCAAATCTGCACAGTCAAATGTGGCGCTTAATTTATTTCAAATCATTTTTTCAATTTCCTTTTGCTTTGAAGAAATTAATATTTTTCATTAATATTCAAATATACTTTATTCGAAAAAGCAAGTTTTTATGCCGAAAGAAGCTGAGTAGAATGCATTTGCAAAACCAGGTATGGACTTCATCATCAGTACTACTGTGTTTTTGGCTTTAAGCGTCACCTATTATATGTACTTATATGTTATCCAGAATAGCAAACGGATTTTGTGAGTTAGGACAAAGTTTGCATTTTGCAAATGCACTATTTATATTTTATTGTCATTTGTCACACTTGACTAATGGTTAAGCTTCATCCATTTGTTAGATGGCACTTTGAAATCAATTTATTTTAGAAACAATTTTTTCAACGGTCCCTGAAAAAGTTGTTTTAAAAATTTTTTAAGCCAGAAATATTGCAGCTGCTCCAAAATATATCTTAAAAAATTCTTTCTTAAAAATATGTTGAACATAGTTTTTGTTTTTATTTAAACTTCATAGATATTTTTATTTCCACGAAGTAAGCATTTGTTTTTTTGGTTTCCATTAAATACATTTTTATAAAAAAAAAAACTTTTCATTTTTGCGAAATTTTAATCCAATTCAATTGCTTTGATAAATATATCTGGCTTGTTCATAGTCCTCACATTTTATATTAAAGCTTATTAAACAAAATCTTTTTAAAAATATTTTGAATAATTTTAAGACATTCGCATCAAGTCCTGAATACATTTGCGAAAATAAATTACTTTTCAACAACTTCCTACAATTTTTGAAAATTTCTCCCCCAATATTATACCAGTAAATTCATTAAATTTTTTTCACCTGACGTCAGCATATTTTTAAATACAATTTTAAAAATAATGTAGTTCAGTTTTTTGGCAAATACAACTGACTGTTTGAAGTCTTAATATTACTGCAAGCATTTACATCGATTTTTTTTTCTCTTGGATTTTTCTTCGGTGGTTTTCCGTTTGCCAAATGTTATTAAATTTTCATTTGCTTGAGAGAAAAAAAGATAATGAAAAATGAAAAGATAAAATATTCAAACACAAAAATTCCAATCAAATAATGTGCTTTTAATACAAGCAAAAAGGTTTCGCATATTATTCACTCCCCCAACAAATGTTGTTCCTTTTTGATGAAGAGTTGTTGGTTGTGTTGCTTTTTAGTACTTCCGCATAGATTCTACTTTATATGTATGTAAGTATGTTAAAAGAACACGTTTCCCTTAGGCATGTGTGTGCGTAGGTTTGTATGTAAAGCTATTAGAAATCTACTGAAAAGTATGCCAGCAAATACAAAATAAATTGGCATAAAATTCGTTTAAAATGATGTTGATAATGAATAAAAGAAACTAAGGTTGAAGTGTGATAAAGTGCGGGTAACCGGCAAAAAAGCAAAAAAAAAAAAACGTGATTTATTTTACATGTCTAAATGTATGTTTTCCAATTTGTTAAATTTAAACTCAAACTAAATTTTTTATAAACCCGAAGTTAAGATTAAAGGCACGCAACATTTAGCTGCAAGGAGTAATAAGTTAACTTAGTCCGCTTTATTATAAGAAGGCAAATGTAAAGCAGTAAAAATTATTCTTATCTTTATATATTAGAAATGAAATAAATTTAAGTCCAAGATTTATCACACAACTTACAAAAATTTATTTTGTAGAAGTTTAAAATTTGTATTAAAAATTAGAAATCTCTTGATTACGAATTAGCAAACAAATGACAATGAAAATAGCAATACCTATACCAGATACTTGGTAGAGGTATTATGCGTTTGTGCGTTTGTTTGTTACTCCTAAAGATGAAACTTAACACCATACACACCCTTAATTAAGCCAACTGATTCAAAGTCTTTCCTGAAATGATTTTACGGTGACAATTTAGCAATTGATTTTGCCAACGCTGATGTCAGTTCTAATGTTAGTGTCAGTGCTCGGTCATGACCAATGTCAGCAAATACTGTTTCCGGGGACAAAAAATAATAGGAATTTACATGCAAACATAATACAGAGAGCATATTACAAAAACAACAACGCCTTGTTTTTTAAATAAAACGCACACACAAAAAGCACCACTACATTCTCATAATTCACCTTCTCTTGCTGGGCATCTGAGCTTCTTTGCCCAACAAACCAAAATTCAATTCTATGGTTATGGCATAATGTTAGGTCGCCTATAATCAAATACAGTGCTGCCCATAAGTTTGGTTCGAACAGCTGTTTTGTGTGTTTATTGTTATGTCACGTATAAATTAACATAAAAATTATAAATTAATATTTGTAAAATCTATTTTAAAAAAATTCTTAACAATTCCTAAAAAGATAGTGATTATAAAAAGCTTTAGAACCTAATGAAGGAACAAGTTTACAGAAAAATAATTTTGTCAGTCTTTTTAACAGGTTATAAATTTTTAGTCTTTAATTTACTTTTTATATTCACTTCTTAGATTTACTGTTATTGTTTTCTTTTTAATTTTACTCTTTTAGTAATTAAGTCACTCTGAAAAATTTTGCAAACAATACGAAATTTACGCAGCCGTCATATATAAAAACACTTATAAACCTATGGTGAGCAAAAGTCGTTTACAATTGTGCTTGTAAAGTTATTACTCAGAAAATTTTATAGCAAGCATTGTTAAAAAAACTGTTATTATTTTGTGCATAATTAAGACAATATTTAATAAAAAGTAATATTTTATGTCAAGCTTATTCTCCAATACAGCAATATTTTGCTTAGAAATGGTTAGCTAGGTAGTTCTCTTACATGTTTATTTTCATTAATTTCTTTCTTAATAAATTTCTTCTTTTCTTGTACTTTTCTTATTAAACACACATATCAAACTTAATTTTAATACAAACACAATAATTGACGAACAAACAGATAAATCTCTTAAATCCGATCAAAGTTACTGGATATTTGTATGTGTTTGTCAGCTTTAATTTAATTTAATAAGAAGCCTGTTTATAGTAAAAGGTTTTTTTAGAAATAATTAGAAGCAATAATCAAAAGTCACAATTATGTTTTGGTCAAAAAGTATTTGGGTTAAGGATATTTAAACATGAGAATATTTATTAAACAAATAAATCGATTTTCATGACACTCAACACTAGTTAAAAACAAAAACATAAGCTACACAGAAAAAACTGAGTTGTAGAATCAGTAACAAATTTCAGAGAATCAGTAAATATTTTGTCTGGCTGAGGACCTACAACGAAAGTTGTAAATTAAGACAAACAATTTTGCAAGAATTTTAGATTCTGTTAAAAAATTTTGTTGAGCTGGTTAAATATTTGAATTGTCTAGGCGAAAATTTTGTTTGATTTAAAAATCAAATAAAAATATTATTAGAGACTATTAAATAAATTGACTAAAAAAATAAATTATTTTGAACAAGAATTTGTTTGAAAAAATTTTTTTGTAGTTTTTTGTGTGTACTGTAACGAAACCATAACAATTTAAACACTTTAAGCAAAAGTTAGATTAATAAATAAAGAAAATAAAAAAGTAGAAGGAATCATGTTTTTGAAATAGGAGATTTAATAAAGAAGGGTAAAGGTAAAAAATAAAAAAATAAATAAATAAATAAATAAATAAATAAATAAATAAATAAATAAATAAATAAATAAATAAATAAATCAATAAATAAATAAATAAATAAATAAATAAATAAATAAATAAATAAACAAATAAATAAATAAATAAATAAATAAATAAATAAATAAATAAATAAATAAATCAATAAATAAATAAATAAATAAATAAATAAATTAATAAATAAATAAATAAATAAATAAATAAATAAATAAATAAATAAATAAATAAATAAATTAATAAATAAATAAATAAATAAATAAATAAATAAATAAATAAATAAATAAATAAATAAATAAATAAATAAATAAATAAATCAATAAATAAATAAATAAATAAATAAATAAATAAATAAATAAATAAACAAATAAATAAATAAATAAATAAATAAATAAATAAATAAATAAATAAATAAATCAATAAATAAATAAATAAATAAATAAATAAATAAATAAATAAATAAATAAATAAATAAATAAATAAATAAATAAATCAATAAATAAATAAATAAATAAATAAATAAATAAATTAATAAATAAATAAATAAATAAATAAATAAATAAATAAATAAACAAATAAACAAATAAATAAATAAATATATAAATAAAAAAATAAAAAAATAAATAAATAAATAAATAAATAAATAAATAAATAAATAAATAAATAAATAAATAAAAAAATAAATAAATAAATAAACAAATAAATAAATAAATAAATAAGTTTAAATAAACAAATTTAAACAAATAATTTAATAAATAAAATAATATTTTTTTTATATACTAGAAATTAACCCTCTTCTTAATTGCAGTTTCAATAATTTTTTGACATAGAAATACACATTGTTTGTATTTTTGAAAATATTTAACAGCATTTAAATTATTCAGGTGACATATCGGCAATTTCAGCAAAAAGAACAAAAACAACAAAAGCAAAAGCAAAAATAGTAATATTTTGAAATGAAAACACTCTATAAAATGAAAAACTTTTGCGGTTAACAATTTCTAACATAAGATGATGATAATAATATTTCTTTGAAATTTTTGAAAGCATTTTATTTTTATTGACAGTTTGAATGTTTATCGACAACTAAGACCTCAAAAGCATTTTAGTTTTAATTGAAATACTTTTTAGATGCCACAATTGTGCTTTAAATTATAAAAATATTTTGTGGTTTTTACAAGAAATTTTAAAACATTTCATTTCATTTAATTTTTTTATTTTAATTCAAAGCCATAATTTGTTTAGTTTAAATAACTTTTATTGTTTCTCTTGCTTTATCTTTGGTTTAATGTAGAAAATTTTAAATGAACAATGAATGTACATGTGTAGAACTGTCTGTCTGTGTGTTTGTTTTATTTTTCATAACCCCCCAAAGCATAATAAAATTTTTATTAAATACTCTTCTTGTTTTAATGCGCCATAAATGTTTATTCATAAATTTATTACTTTTCATATTAGTCAACAAATAAACATGAGATATGGGTCAACAAGATACAATAAAGGTGAAGGAATTTGTGCGGGATTTTAAAGAGATTATATGGTGGCTGTTTAAAAAAAATTTTACTACATTCTAAAGCCAGTAATTAAAAACGGCACTTTAGTGGCCATAAAGTGATTGTTTCCTATATAAGATTTCTTATTATATAGTTTAATTTACAATTAAGAATTGATTATCAGACAATTAAATTCATATTTTTATTATAAAAAATAAATTTTTTTTTACATTAATAAATTTTTAATTTTTTTTTTGCAGAATTTATTTCCAGTTTCTTGGAAATTGAGGTAAGTGCAAACACTCTTTTAACGCCTAAAGGGATTATAAAAAAAATAAAAGCTATTAACTTAAGAAAATTATGAGTAACAGCGGACAGCGGCGAAATTTATATTTTGAGGTAAAAATTTTTCGTTTAGACAATTTCAAAAATCATTTAGGAAATGATAAGACTTTTGTGTTTATTTTACTTTGCATGAAAATCTTTTAAAATATTTATATAATTTAAGGCAACAATAAACAGCTCATAACTCTAAAGCCAAAATAATTTTAAATGCCTTAAGAAAATTTAAGACCATAAAGAACTTGTGCTTACCTTAAATAAAAGAAACATTTTTTTATTTCTTTGGTGAATCACTTCCGATGTGAAGAAGGGAAATTGAAAAATCTTTTAACTGAGATAATAATAGTCATCACATTATTCTTTAACTTTTTTAATTAAGCTCGAATAAAATTTATTTGTTTCTTTTTTTTTTATAAAACGCACCTGAACTTTTATTAAAATTGTTTCTGTTTACCACTTTTTTGGAAACAGAAGGGTTAAAATTGAAATAATAAAATTCCGGTGCTATTTGTTATGAATCGTAGGGTTAAGCCAAATGAATCGAACAATTATTCAAAACGTAAGTAGATGCTTTTTTAAAGTTTTGCACACAAAGACGTTAAAAGATTGATAAAATTTATAGTTTGGTACTTTTTAGGTACTTCTAAAACAGCAAAGGTAGAACTAAGTTGCATTCGACAGCTGTTGTACTCAATCAAAGTTAAAAATGATATACGCAGGCAAAGTTTTCGCATTTTTTATAGAAAATTCTTTTTAAAATTTTTTGAAATATTGGAGTTTTTTGAATTTTTTAAAAACTAGAAAATATTGAACTGAGTGAACAAAAAGTATTTCTTTATATTTCTGGTACGTGGTTGCCTTTTTTGTATTTACGAGTGATATTAAAAATTTTAAACTTATGTGTATGTATTAAGATGGGAATTTAACTAAATGGTTAAAACGTATTTTTCTTTCTATTACTGGTTCTTACATATGTTGAGATCATAATTGAAGAAATATAAAATTAAAAACTCTCGATTAAACAATAAAAAGATATTTCTTCTGATTAAATGCGAAACTAAATTTTAATTAAATCCGGTACTAAATTTTGCATTTTATAAAATTATTTGCCAAGAAATAATAGGCAAGTGGCCTTGATAATAGTCAAGAGTCAACTAAATATGCAAAGTAATTTTTTATACTCTTGATAAATGTTTGTTTTTTTTTGACTACGAGTCAATAAATTAAAGACCATTGCGTCCATATCGATGTTGGAGTCCAATTTAGTGGACCAAAAACACTTTTTCGCCTTTTTGGGTACTCGGTTGCATTTTCTGACTGACCAAGAAATAAGAGACCATTGACACTAGTTCAGAGCGATAGTCAATTCAATAAAAAAAGTTTTTTTTCTTTTTTTTGGTTTAAAGTTAATTTTTTAAGAAATGAGTAATGCATAGTCCGACCAGGAAAAAAAGTATTAACTTTTTTTTAAAGTTAAAGAAAGAAATAAATAATTTGAGATCAAATTAAATATTAAAGTAACAGATAACTAAAAAAAAACTCTTCCAATTTGAACAATTTGTTTAGCTTAGTTGAACACAAGAGCAGTATTTCAATTTAATAAACTTTATTTGAAGGTTTCGTTACCGCACGAAGCCAAATTCACTAGATGCTAATAAAACACAAATAGTACTAGTGGTTTGAGACAGTGTTGCCGTCCCACCAATTTAAATGTTGAAAATTTCCACCAAAAAAAATTCTAAAAAGCAAAAGATATGTAAACCTAAAAGTGTGTTCAAATTTTTAAATTTATTTCAACAAAAAAATTTATAAAACATAACAACGTCATAACTCAAAATATTAATTTTTGGAGTTAACGATGCAGAATTGTTGGTAATGATATGCTTTATTTATGCTCTTTGCATTTGATAAAAAATGTTGCTTGTCTTTTCTAATAAAAATAATATATAAATAAATATATCTAAAACTTAAAAAGCGATTTTCTCAAAATGCCTTAAGTTTTTCCATTAAAAGCGTACAAAACACCCTTAAAAGTGCAGAGCTTAAAGTTGATCCATAAAAAGCACTGCCATGGAGAGGACAAATGTAGGACTGACTCCAACTAATTTTTCTTTGCAAAATTTTCTAATCTCCAGCTCCTAAGAGGGCTGCCATACAAAATTTGAAAAAGTTAGCCTAAGCTCCCCTACACGTTGTGAAGGCTACAGAAGGTTCGACACAGGCGAATATAGCGCTCTTACTTTTGCTTGCATTAATATTTATCTTTATTTCTGGCAAAAATGCTTTTGTGCCCTATTTATTTGCAATCATGATGACGATCATCAGAAAATTCTCAGTTACAACCTTTTAATAACTGTTTTCACTATCTTGTCTAAAAAGTCTTAAAATTGTTTTAATAAGAGCCTAGAACTTTTGTTCATTATCTGGTAACACTTGCTTGTTTAAAACGCGAAACAAAACAAAAAACAAAAACATTTTTCCGCATTGCATCATTAACCCTGTTGTGTAATAAACTTCTAAAAATATGTCTACAAATATTCTACAACAACAATAAGCAATAACATTGTGTGAAATTGTATTCTCAATTGTTTTAAATGAGATTACTTCGCGAGTGACGGACGGAACTATATAAATGAATGAATAATAAAAATAAACGTACAGAGTCAGCGAAGAAAAAAATAAAATTAAAATTAGAAACAAGTGCCACAATAGAGATAACCATCACATAAATTGTTCATATTTCATGGGGTAAAAAAATAGAAACAAATTAAATATGAAAATTGACAGCAAAAATAAAAAAATATTAAAATATGTGCCATGTTGCCCAGTTGGCATAAACGTTGATGACAAAATTGTATTGTATTAGTTATTTTAGGTATTTTAGATACTTTTATGTAGCTGATTATGAATTTTCTTTTATACCCAGATAAAGAAAATGCCATGACAATACTTGCTCTAGTATGTAAGTAAGCTTTTAGCTTACGTAGGACAAATGCAATTTTTTTTAAAGATTCTTGACATGACATGAACTATGTTTTTACAAGACAACTATTTTCATTATATTGCCGAAAATTGAATCAAAGTATTGTCTAAAGAATTAAAACTAGTCGCATTCTTTGAAGATTTTAGGTAGCCGTGGCCAACTGGGATGTGATACGTACATATGTACATACATGTTTGTTAATGCAGACGTAGGTACATACATATGTGCATATGTGTAATAAAAATTTCAAGATTGATTAAAAAAATTAAAGGAAAAACATATTCATAACTTAAGTCTTTATTAAGCTCAATATTGGTAAATTAAATTCAAGTTTATGACAGACAAAACAATACCCTACTTATAGTTCATAAGAGTCTTAAGTTGCATATATATGTGACTTAACCATATCACAATAAACAGTTCGAACTAAACTTATGAGCAACACTGTATTTGATTATAAATGGCATACCATAACGCCATAACCCTAACCTTAGAAACCAATTAAGTTTTGGTTTTTATGGCAGCGGTGAGGGTTATGGCGTTTTGGTAAGTTACATATACAGTCAAATCCCGATAATTCGTACCCCGATAAATCGTAATTCCCGATAATTCGTAATAAACTGTCGGTCCCTTGAAAAAATCTCGTTAATTCGTAAAATTTCCATACATTTTGGTCCCCTCGCTAATTCGTAATTTTTTTTCAAATTAAATCTTCTTTACCTCTTATAAATCGTAACTGTTTGCTAAATACCACTTATAATTCGAAATAAAAACAACAGAAACATGGAAATAATGACTTTTTGTTTACCGCTATTTTTTTACCTGGGTTTTTGCTTGTGTGTGTGTTTGTTTTCTTAAGATTGGTTTGTTACATGAATAATAAACTTTTATTTATTTTGTATTTTATTTTATGTTTCTTTTTATCGTTTTAGTAAATAAATTGAAAAACCCCGTTAATTCGTAAATATTATATTTTAACCCCGTTAAATCGTAACCCCGCTAAATCGAAAACCCCTATAATTCGTAAGAAATGGCCGGTCCCTTGCGATTACGAATTATCGGGATTTGACTGTAATTGAACCTTTAATCGTTTAGTGTGAGGAAACTTGTGATCCCCATCTTCTAAAGTTTCTATGTCGTAATTTTTGTTCGATTTAAAGTCTTAATTTCATTTGCTTTATAACTTTTTAATTATATTTTTATTTAAATTCTTTTAAAGAAATGTATTTTGACAAAATGGTTCCTACTTACAATGCCCTTTATCTTTATACTAAAAGCAACAACATAATAATTTATAGCTATTTTCCTATTTTTTTTACTCAGTTAGGCTGATTTTTAGTTTCTACTATTGCCCCAAACTTTTAAGCAGTTTGGGTCCATTGTTAAGTATTGATCTTTTCACAAGGAGAATTTTTTAAAAAAGAAATTACCCCATTTAAAAATTGTCCCAAAAGCGTAAATGACAATTTTAGAAATGAAAAATGCCCCCAAATATATAGAAAATGGCTTTAGAAAAAGACAAAATTTTAAAAGAAAAGAAAAATGACTTCAAATATGAAAAGGAAAAATTAGCCAAAAACTACTTATTAAGTGCACAGAAAAAAATGGCACTAATTTAAATATTTTTTTGAAAACCAAACAAAATTTTAATTTGTTTTTTTTTGTTAAACAATTTGTGAACGACTGAATTTTAAAAATTACCCAAAATTTTTGCAGTTTTTAAAAATTAATTTACAATTTTTGGTTGCTTAAACAATTTTGGTATTTACATACATACATACAGGAAATGCAGCATATTATCTTTGCTAAACAAAAGGAATCGAATTTGACCGATGTTGGCGTTTATTGAAAATTTATATCCAGATCAAAGACAATTGATCGGAAACTACACGAAATTTGGTCGCAGAGAAGAAACAACAGTGCTCGGTATAAGCAAGTTTATTTCTAAAGTTCGTTAAACTGGTTTCACTGTAGACGCGAAACACGTGAACATGCTCGTCAGCAACATCATCTCGCCATAGTTCTCAAGAATAAAACTGACAAGCAATTTTTTTTGTGCCTGCTCCTAATGGTATTGATGTGAACAAAGTTTGGTTTTAACAGGATGGTGCAACTTGCCACACATCTCATGCCATGTTTAATGGCCGTTTAGCTTACGTCAATTGGCCGCTAAGAAGATGCAATTTTCTATGGAACGCTGTTTTTATTTTTTATCTAGCCTTCAGAATTGCAAAGAGACCTAAAACTTTAGTGAGTTTAAAACACTGCCCTTGCTAAAAAAATTTTTTCCATGTACACCTCCATGGGCTAAAGCGAGGTCCCTGTCTTAAGTTCAAACAACCTGAAATGCCTTGCGGCAGGCTTAGGCCGATGGTCCTTTTTTAAGGAAAATCGTATTACGACGGTTATTTACCTAAATAAGCGTTGCATACTTAAAATTTCTTATTGTCATTTTAATGTAAGAAGACAAATGTTTTTAATGTTAATATATAAAAGATTGCGAGATCCGCCTTCCGGCTGGGTGTCCATATATTCTTGTGTTAAAAGTTTTTGAAGATGTTTTAATTTTTGGTTTGCAGTATTAATTGGTCCTTCCAGTATAATCACCTGGGAATATCTTTCAAAAAATTTGAACAAGCTTATACTCAGCTTTATGCTCCTTACTACTATATTGAATATGAATGTGATCGGCCCTCGAATGTTACAGTATTCTTGCGTTTTTTTTATTACATAACAACACATAATGTTAAACGGAATCTTATAATTAATTTTTTAACTAACAATGGGTGACATTTAAGTCTAGCTGTTTGGCTATAAATTTTTTACTGAAAGCTCATTACTGAAATCGATGCAATTTTAAAATTTTCGAGTTGGCGCCATTTTTATTTGCGACTTGGGACAATATTTTTCAGGAACAGATAATATCAAATAAATTTATCTTCTCCACGAAATTGTTCATTCGTTCATTGCCAATTTATAAGGCTTTGCGGTTTTTGCTTCTTACTAAATCCTAATCTGATTAAAAGGCTTTTAATCAGAAATTTCTTTTCTATAAAAAAGCAGAAAAACTCTTTTCAAGAGGGTGCAAAGGCAATGTCAAACTAGAAATGACTCTGAATGGAACTTTGTTTTCACACTTATAATTTTTCCAAAAATATTTCAATAATTTGATACCAGAAATAAAAAATGTTATGAATATTTCTTTTTTTTTGTAATAAAAAATGACAGGCAGTATGAATTACCAAATTGCTTTTTTGCCACTTTGTATAGCATATTATCTCGCAATTAATGAAAACATGCGTATGATAAATGTTTTACCTTTTGTTTAGCGCGTATACGTATCGCAAAAAAAAAGTGATTAGTGACCGCAACTTGAATTTATTATACTACTTTTCTGTACAATTATACAATTAAATTTTTACCATTAATCAATTATGTATATCATTTGCAGTTGTTCTAATGAGTAAACAAGAAAAAAACCAAAACAAAAAAATTGTAAATTGTTGTATGTTGTAAACACTTAACACGTGCTTATCTGTAGGGTAATTTTAAATAAGTTTTACTCTAAAGAAAAAGTTTAATCGCCAATAGTAGAAAATTTATAACCACAAAACAATATCAAGCACTTGGTAATGAAATTTAAATAAACAAACTAAATAAACAGCAACAATTGTTGACAAATTTACAACAACATTATTATAAAAAGTGTCTAAAGCAAAATATTAAAGTAGTCACCAAAGTATTTTACAATACAATAACAAAACAAATCTTATCATTCACTTTTGTTCCGTTTTGTTTAATTTAATATTGAGTCAAATTAAAGCGTTTAAATAAAAAATCAACTATAAATAATTTTTTTAGCTGGCAAATATAATATGGAAACAAAAAATAAACAAATTTAAATCAGACAAAAAAAAATTTTTATTAAAGTAAACTTGGCAGTTTTAAATTTTATATTTATTGAATACATTGTTTTCCCTATATAGTCGTAAAGCGTATAATATGGTTGAACACTGTTATATTGCTATTTTATATATATGATGGTGGTTTGTTTATTTATAAAAATTAAAATATTATAATTTAGAATAGGCTTGAGGCACACTTTAAAGTGGACAGTTATGGAATTCATTAATACTCAACTGATAAATAATGTTGTCGTTACAAGGAACTAATTGCTAATCTAAGAAGGAAATCATATTCTGAAGCAATCGTTAATATGTTAAGTTGTTTTTGCGACAACCATATTTCCCCTTCTTATGAACTTTAAATAACTCCTTCTTTTGTATTCATTACATAACGTCAACTAAATGGTGAAAGGGAAAAACAACCAAAAATACAAAAATCTATTTCTTTGATGGATATCATGCAACATATTTAAACTGACATCTGTAAAAATTCTTTTTCCTATTTATAAAAATACCGACTTATTTAAGTTAACACTAAAAAATATAAAACAAGTAGGGTTTGTTTTTTCCAGAATTTTTTAATTTTTATTTTCGTTTTCCAGTTTCTCTGAAATCTTGGGAATCGCGCTTTTCAAAACAAAGAAAAATGTAAAGGTTTTGCTAATGCTTAAAGCACTGTTTTTATGTATATTAATATATTTGTATCAGAGATCTGCAACGAATACTCATGAAGTTAGTTCACTTGAATCAAGATTTCTTTAGTCGTTGATATATACGCATTCTTACTTATTGAAAAGACTTCACTACTCATACCCACTTTTAAGTTAAAGGTGCTCATACTACTAATTTTAAGCAGCACGTATGACTCGGTTGATTGCTTTTTTTGTTCACGCAAAACAAAAAACCTATAAAAACCGAGTATAATTCGCATACTCATTATAAAGTTGTGCGTTTAAACTAGACTTGCCAGATCACAATTCGACATTCGGCAACATTATTTTAGATCAGAGATCGGCGCACACATACATTTATATGTTTTGATTGTTTGTTTTTGAGCGTAATAAGTTGTCTCTTATGGCAATAGGGTGACCACCATTGAACGTTTAAAATATGTTTGAATTGTATTGAGGAAGTTTTGAAATGAACTATTAAAAACTAAGCCGCTTATGTTAAAATAAATTTTCATAAATGCGAAATAATTTTGCCATACTACTTAGTTTTGCAAAATTTAATAAATATTAAATTAACATTGACAACATTTTATGCGGATAAGACTTTTGACATGTTAATAACGTAGATTATTTCTGATTTTGCTTTTATTTATTTTTTATAACCAACTCAAAGAATATGAGTATTTTTTTAAAAATATGAATCAATGTGGGTACTTTTGCGAATCAAACAAATTTGGTACGGTATAAGTATAAGTTCGACGCAGCACCCTTGTTCTTTGTGAGCTGTATTTATAAATCGACGTGATTGAGAGTGTTTGTACGTCAGTTAGATTTAAATGACTTATACGCACTTATACTCGAATTTTTTTGAGCCACTATGAATTGCGAAAAAACGACTCAAAGCTAATCTCTGATCTGTATATACCATACATACTTTCATAAAAGTAATGTATTCGAAAACCAAAAAAAAAAAAAATTATGTGGGAGGAAATAGATTAGGCTAGGTTACGAGGGGTAGTGGTGAGTCCAATTCGCCACCTCCACTCGGAGGCCCTGAGGCCCATTTTGAATCACTTCAGAAGAGTCAAAAGGAAAAAAAATAAAAGTGAAGAGAAGCATCTAATAGGTAAAAGGAAAAGAAAGCAAGAGTGCCGTTCGCAAGGTGTCCCAGGAAGTCAGTAGTTAAAGGAAAGGAAATAAGATTATAGGAAAACTAATCAATATACAAATAACTTTAAAATTAATAAAAATTTGGATTGTGTCGGTAAAAACTTGATTTTTTAGTAAAAATATTTTTTTTAAAACTAACGCGAAATGTGTAAAATATAACAAAAAAAAAATAATTACCTTATTTGGAAGTGATGAAAATTTAGTAGGAATTAAACTTTAGCCTTAAAAAACAACAGAATTTTTAAAAATTTTTATTAAACATTTACCTAAATAAACAGTATAAATAATTTATTTAGGGTCTAAAATGTTTATGTATGTTTATGTTTATCAAATATTCAATATCGCTTGCTCACTATTACAGGGCTTATGTCCAAAAATGTAGATGTTGAGCAAAACCAATTTTTAATTTTTTTCTGTCATTTCTTAGTAAATTTAAGCAATAAAATTTAGTTATAGCAGTTGGATTAATCCTAGGATTTCCACTCAAAATAATCCGAAAAGCGAGAAATTCAATTTAACTCCCGGGGAAAAAAGCCTTAATTATCAGTTTTTTGGACTATTATGTTAAGTTTATTTTTAATATGAAAAATATTTAAGGCAACGATTTGCATTTTTACATTTCAGATAACGATATGTATTTACCCAAAACAGGGAAAAGTATTGCATGCTGATTTGCATGTTTTAAAAGACAAAGTCATTTTTCGGCTATCAAAATGAATGAATGGATGAAACGAATTATTTTAATAAAGCTTGAACAAAACAATTCTTTTTTGTGAAAAAAATATATTTAATTACGTGTAAGTAGTAGTTTACTTCATCAATGTGATGTTGTTAATTAAATTCAAAGTAATATTCTTAACGAAGTGATGATGTGAACTGCATGCAGCTTAATCAAAGATTCAAAAGACGAAACAAAACATATAAAAATGTTGAAATTTAAATTGACATAACATGTCTACATAGTATGATAATGACACTTCAATCAATTTAAATTAATCTGCTGAAAGTCATCGTCAAGAAATTAATTGATTGATGAATATGTGAATAAAGAACAAAAAGTAAAAATTTGTAAAACTTATTGCTAGTTTCTTGTGTCTGGGGCAGTGGTTCTGAGTACAATTATATTTTTGCTCATTTTTCGAATACCTGTGGGGTCATTTAATATCAGCGATGCGGTCACACGAATCAACTAGATCTCTGCCCGCATCCAAAACAATATATCCAGCAGCCGATTAATAAGAAGGTTTGTGGGGCAATATCTACTACAGGTTGATGAGAACTTTCTTTACGATGGATTTTTTAGCACTCGTTTAAGTACATGTACATACATATAAACGGATAAGTATTCGTCCCCCAGAGACACTCTTGGCCTACATTGAATTACACGCACGAGTGCATGACATATGTCTTTTAAATGCAAACTACTTTTGTAAAAAAAAAACTTTTTCTTTCTGTGCATGTTTGGAAAAATAATTTTCTTTTTGAACACATTAAACATTTTAGATTTTTATTTCTTCTACGGATTAAGTCTTTCGTATTGGACGTATTCTGAATTCATTTTTTCACTTATTCGTTTATTTGCTTTTTCTTCTCTTCTAGCATTTAATAAAGACGTTTGAATTTATGTTCCTTTTAAAAGCATAAATAGTTGTGCAGGTGTTTATTACCCTCTTCTGCTACACATACATATGTACGTTAAAGCGAATTCATTTCTTCTTGTAAAGAAATAGAAAGAAATAAGAGCAGAATAGAATGAGATAGACATTTTGATATATTAAAATAAGATTTAGTGCTAAAACTAAGCAGACCGTACATGTGTGTAAGACATAATTCATTACATAACAAATGGACCATATTTAGTTACGTGTTTGGCCAAATTAAAATGTGGTATAAATAAAGGTATTTAGTGCCAAATGATGGCAACGGTGGGAATTTTTAAACCAAGCGATTTATGGTGAATAAAGAGAATTTATACTAAAATATACAGGAAATTGAAAGAAAAATAAATGCTCCTTTAGAGTTAAGTAAATTTCGTTTTAAATGATTTCTTCAATATTTTATCAGTGCTCAAAACGGGAAAGCTTAAAACGTTTAGCTTTGACTTACCATCAGCTAAAGCATTTAGTTTTTAGATCCTGTATCTTCAGTTATATTTGAACAGGGAAATTTACTGCAAATAATATTAGTGTTCAGGTGAATCGATATGTTAAGATAACTCGCAGTCACTTCACTCGAAGGTTTCTTTATGCACAAAATAAACGTATTCCGGTTAGCAAACTTTGCACATAACTTCGTGCATTAAGACTTTATGTGTCTACAATATTTATACCATTCGTTAACATAATCTGGCTAATCTTTTATGCTGCTGATTTCTGAAAAAGAGTGGAAAGGAAGCAAAGTTTAACAAAATGATAGCAATTAAGGTTGTTATATATAATTTAAGTTCAATAAACTTAAAAAAACTCATAAAATTTATAAGTTCCTCTCTTATGACTCACCAGCTGACTTTTGGCCCGCATCAGCCAAGGTCAAAAGCCCTTAGTTTCTGGGTCAATTCTCCAAAAATTTCACTTCTGCAGGCTAAAGATTTTGATAAATGCAAAAGCATAAAAGAAAGAAAGCCTTTTGGTGGGTTAAAATGCATAGAACAAAAGACTTCACAGAGATCCTTTGGCTTCCTTTTATCGCTAGACCGGGTGCCCCGGTAGGTTAGTGGTAAGTGCACGAGTCTACCAGTCTGGGGTTATTGGTCCGATTCCCACCAGAGACCCTGGTAAGTCTGCTTCATTCTTCTGTTCTTTTTTTTCTTATCCTTCTCTCAATTTTTTCCTTCCTTCCTTCCATCTCAACCTATTCTATTTGCCTCTGCAGGTAACACAAAGGGAACGAGTTAGGCGGACCCAAGTGAGCTGTATCCTTTCCTTCAACGGCTGCCTGTTCTACCTAACCTAACCTAACCATCGCTAGACAAGAAGAAACGATCACCCAAAAATTTAATCGAATGAAGTGAACGCAAGGATGCGCCATTTTTTGCAAATGCCAGC
The DNA here is from genome assembly GCA_963583895.1 of Melanophora roralis. NCBI lineage: Eukaryota > Metazoa > Arthropoda > Insecta > Diptera > Rhinophoridae > Melanophora > Melanophora roralis. The sequence goes on along the minus strand of OY757187.1, from coordinate 60,614,397 downwards.
GGTCTTGTTTTACTAATTCTTAAGTTTTCAAACTGATGAGGCAGATAAGAGTTTGCCTGAAACACGAAAGCGTTCAACCATCACCTGGCATAATACAGAATCTTCAAACATCGCTAGCCAATTTTGGTTCCCCCTCTGACTTTGACTTAGCCGTTGTCATTTTTGAGGTTCAGTGATGTGAAAAAGTTCCCACTAGAAGGCCGTATTTATCTATTATCACACCTGGTTTCGACATGAAATGTAATTTTCGGACCATGTGGTTGCTGTTACGTTTTTTGTCTTCAATAATTCTTTCCAAAACATTGAGTCTCTTTCACAGCTTGCTGTCTAGTTAAGCTTCTAGGCAATGTGTGTGCCCCTTGGGTACTCGCCGTGGTCCTTTGCACTATCCTTTATTTTAAGGATAAAGAAAACCTAACTATTTTCCCCGGATTTAATCCAAAGCCTGCCTTTTCCGCCCATGGGCTATTCTCAACAGTATAGCCTAAGTCACAGGGGTGATAGTACTCAAGAACTTTTTAGTGGCAATAAATTCTCGATCCTTAAGGCGGGAAGATCCCGTCCAGCCCGGGTAAATAATATGGTTGGGGTAAGTCAATTGCTGACTAAGCCTTACCATGGTGGACCATAAAGCAATCTGCAGTCTTCACCGTGTCGTGGGACGAAATCTGCCAGGATAAAAATATCTTTGCAGCCGGAAAAGCGAAGCTGAAATAAAATGCTCATTATTGTGTGAAAGATTAAAACAAAAAGTCGTCGAAATAATTGGGTCATATCAATGCGGCCTTGCAAATCCATCATCGACTATACAAAAGACCCAAGAAAGACAGTTCGACACACATCACCTATTTGCTGACTATAAGGCTGCTTTCGACAGCTCCATACGTTCAAAGGTGTTTAAGCTATTTATGTCTGAGTTTAGTATCCCTGCAAAACTAGTACGATTCTGCAGGATGACTTTTGCTGATAGACAATCCTCAGTTAGGATAGGCAATTCCAAACGAGGTTTCAAACAAGGTGACAGCTTCTCCTGTAATCTTTTTAACATCCTCTTAAAAAAGGTTATACAAATCGCAAATGTGAATAGAAGTGGCAAGTTATTCTCAAAACAGCAAATGTTACTTGTTTACGCTAACGATATCGACACCATGGGGCGAATCTTGCGAGCAGTAACTTCCACCTTTGAAAAAGTCGAGAAAGAATCAGCAAAAGTGGATCTGGCATAAATGCAAATAAAACCAAGTTGATGGTATCAAGACCTACAGTAGACTTGGATAGAGAGTAGAAGTTGGAAACTACAACTTTGAAATATTCAACGATTTTATCTACCTCGACACCGCCACTAAAAAAACAAACAGCAACAGTTTTGAGATAAAAAGAACAAAAAAATTTGCCAATAGATGATACTTTGGACTAAGTAAGCAATTTAAAAGTAAAACCACCTCCCTACATAAAAAAATAACTCTCTACAAGTAACTGATACTTAACGTGCTTATTTATTATTCTGAAGCATGGGTACTTTCGAAAGCAGATAAGGCAGTGCTTGGAGTTTTCGAGAGAAACTTTTTTTGGAGAATTTGTGGACCAATCTGCGTTGACGGAGAATGCCGGTGTCGCGACATATTTACACGTATCAAAATTCAACGTTTACGTTCGATAGGTCATATTGTGAAAATAAATGAAGATGCTCGAGCTTGGAAGTCATTTGAATACGAACCTGGTGATGGATCACGCAAAAGAGGAAGACCGAACTCCTATGAAAAAATCAAGTACAGGGAGCAAGTCATCTTAAAGCTTGGTGTCAGATGTAGGAGAAGAGGTGTAGCACCCATGTCCTTCTTTGTGCCACCAACTATTATACTGAATACAAAATTTATCGGTTTATATTTATATAACCCTCCAACAAAATGTCGTGTCTATGTATGTTGGTATAATATGGTCGGGCTTGACCGAACATAACATTCTTAATTGTTTATTAAGTAAAATTCTCTACATTTTTAACTTTGTTTCACTCGTGAATGGTTAACAAAATATTTAACTGAATTTAAAATTGATCGGACTATAATTCATACTAAATCCCACATAACTCCCACTCCAAAATTTCAAATTTGGTACTTAGTATGATGCTAATAGTTATAGGTTATAATATATTCGGATTTGACCGACTCTTCTACTGGTATTTGGTATTATTTTAGCCCAACGCTAAAATTAAATACAATGTTTTTGGTTAACCTTTAAAATTTAAATTTGAGCTTGTTCATCTAATTGGAACGCAACCAAAAAAATGTGAAATTGTTTTTTAAATAAATTAAGAGGAAAACAAAATATTTACCCAGAATGTTTAAATTTTTTTCAAATTTACACAAACACATATGCCAGAGAAAAAAAAAACGTTTAAAATTGCTCGCATTTCAATGCCAAACTAATTACCCACAGAGCCATAAATACATCCATTAGCTACACTGGCTTTGACATTTAATATAAATAACAGATCAATTAAACAGCGGGAGTTTTGAATGATAAGAATCACACACAGAGTCTCGGACACATTCACTCACACAGTTAAAGAGCGTGAATGACAAAAAATGTGGAAAGACGAAATCAAAGAAAGTGAAAAGTTAGTTTCTAAACATCGTTTAAGTAAAAAGCTTAGTCGATGTTGTAAGAAGCAATTGATAAGGGTATAACTCAGACACTTGATATATAAAATGTATAGATACCACTTAAATGGGTGTAATTAACTTCACCGCAGCCACTACCAGACTTTAGGGGGTTTAAATATTAGCGGTGGTAAAAGTCTTTAAAACCAAAAAGGCAGAAAAAACTTTACACTGCAATAGTAAATATGTAGATTGTTGCTGAATTTGCTTTTGTGTTTGAATAAAGAACTTGTTGTTGTAAATATGTTGTTAGACCTTGTCACCTAAAGGTTATCTCTTGTACATGGAGAATATTTTAGCGGCCACTCAAATATCTGCTGTTTTAACGAAAAATTAGTTATAAAAAAATTTTAATTTAACTTTTTTTTATTTTTTGTTTATATAATTTTTTTCATAACGTCAGATGTTTAATTTTCAAATTTTTTTAATCTTGTTAAACATCTTACGGGTAACTTTTTTTGAACTTTTTAGGTCCTTACATTTAAATTTACAAAAAAATATTTACTTGGTGTGGATTGCGTGATCTGAATGTAATAATAATTTTTATTGAAATACTCTGGTTATAACAAAACCAAATTCTTTTCATCTAAACTTTTAACTTTACCAAATTTGTATTTCCTTTTAAGAAAATCAACATCCTTTGTAGATAAAAAACGTATTTGTTTTACTTTTTCTTTCAAAAATTTTAAAGCACTAACGCCCCTCAAAGCCAATATGATTACTTTATATAATTTATTGACATAAGTGTATAAAGTGGAGTGCGCATGAAAAAAATGTTGCATAAAATTAAACTTTTTCAATAACTTAAAGGAGGAAATATAATTCAACGTATATTCACACCCTTCCAATGTTGAAAGGGAATATGTATATTATTTTGCCATTTCATTTTTAATTTTTGAAATATTCATTTGCAATCAATCAAAGTATATTTTAAGGTAAGGAACTCTAATTGGCTGTGTCAGTCTCTTAGATCAAGAGTAAATTCACGTCCTGTAATAAATTTTGACTTCAAACTAACACAAACAAATCAAATCGGAAGGAGCGTCCTGCTACTGGCCGAAATAACGAAAAACTACTGGAATAATGAATTTTGTATTAAAATTGAGCCCAACTCTTTAAAGGGGTTTTCAGAAAATTACAATTATGAAACAAATCGTTATATGTCATTTAAAATTTTTATTGATTTTCTGTACCTGACGTTTTTGCTTCAAGGCTTAATACTTTTTTTAATTTATTGTTAATTAAAGTTCTTTATAACCCACAATCCCTTCAAAAATTTAAAAGCATTTTAAGATGAATTGAGATTTATTAACTTCGACACGAGGTCCTGAGCATAACAACATTAAAATTTACCTAAAATTCTCTATATGCGCTGATGTAAGAAACATTTCTTGTAAATATTCTAAAATTTTTCTCAAACTTGATTAAGCTGATCCAATTTATGTGTTTATAATTCTTAAAATCTCACACTCCGCCATTGTTTTTATTTTCTTGATAATTCTTAAACAAGTGAAGAAGTTGTAGCTGTTCAGGCCTGGTTATATTTAACCTTTACCATAAATTATTTATAAATTTAAAATAATTAAATTATTGATCGGTCGCTCTAAATATCAGTAAGTCGAGTAGCCGCATAAGGTCCAAAGAAATGAATGGTGATACATTATTATTCGTTATAGCTATAGCCAAAAAGGGTAAACTTCTTAAAAACAGTTGATTCACCAAACAGTAACAACACAACCGGTAGGTGAACGACGACAGTCTGAGGGCATTAGGGCAAAAATTTCCTCCTGTAAAGATCAACTAGGGAACCTGGTGCCTGACAAAAAATGTGTCCTAAGCATATGGAGAGAATACTTTTCTCAATTGCTGGTACCCTAAGAAGGTAGCAATGAGGATACGCCAGATCAAATCATCGACGATGGTATTTATTGTATACCGACCAGCAAAACAAAGGCTAAAACACCTTTTTTCCACTCAAATTATTATGATTTATTAGGAGGTGATAAGTTTATAGGGTTTAATGAATCAACTAATCTGTGCTATTTGGAGAGACGAACTCATTTCAGAAGATTAGAGCCTACGTGTACTATGTCCTGTGGATAGAAAAGGAAACAAATTTGTCTGCGCCAACTACATGAGCATTAGTGTCCTTCCAATCGCATATAAAATTTGGCTTCAGTATTGTGTAAACGGAAAAAGGCAAATGTCAACAAAATCATTGGCCCATACTAATGCAAATTTAGTCCTGGCAAAACAACCGTGACAGACCAATTCGCTCAAAGGTATATGAAGCCATGTCTGAATTTGGCGTTCCTCCAGACTTAAGCAAGATCATAGTTTAAATGGAAAATAATATTGCCGAACCGTTTAACACCAAACGGGGATACAGACAAGGTAAATGTTAAGAGTGTTACATTTTACATTCCCCTAGAAAATATTATACGTGATGCTGCAGCAAACAGAAAGAGATTTTTTTTTAACAAAAGTCACATGCTTCTTGCATTTGCCGAAGATATTGATAACCTGAGAAGAACTTTATAAGATGTAACTGTTGCTGAGACGAAAGGCTGCTGCTGAGACAGAAAGGCTATTAGAGTGGATGGTACTGCAAACCTTAGATATTATAGTTTCGAGGCTCTTGAGGAATTTGTATACTTCGATACTGCCATCAATAAAATAACCATCACCAGCTTGGAAGTGCGAACAAGAGTAATACTTGCAAATAGATGTTGCTTTGGGCTGAGTAAATGATTAAGAAGAAAATACCTTTTTTGTTAAACGAAAATAATACTTTGCTATGGTGAAATCAGGGGAGCGCTTTAGAGAGAGAATTCTTGGCTCTCCTGTTACTTTATTTGAAGCTTAAAACAGGCATGGTGAAGCAGATGAAGCTGTACTGCGCATTGGAGAGAAAGGTTCTTCGTAAAATATATGGTTGGATTTGTGTTAACGGAAAATTATCGGCATCGCAGGAATTATTTGCTGTACGATATTGAGTGGAGCGCATAAAAATTGAAACATTGCGTTGAATCGGGCATGTTGTACGAATGAAAGAAGATATTACAGAAAAAGTGGGCAATTAAAAATTCGTTGGAAAAATCAGATACAACAAATTCTTGATAATCTGATTATCCTGAATTGGAGAAAAAGCGCAGAAGATTGAGTTTTGAGATCAGGCTTACCTTGACTAAACATCTAACCAGGTTGTGAGAAGTCAGTCACGAAGAAGTGATGTAGGAGCAGACATTTCATCAATTGATATTTAAAATATATAAAAAGCCAACATAAAAGTTCTTATACATAGCTAAAATTAAATGCTAAAATATGATATTGTATATATTATATATACTTTTAGAAAAGTTAGGCCAACTTCTTTTCATGCGCACTCCATATTAAACGATACATCAGACAGATGAATTAAAAAAGCGACACAAAAACAAAAAATAACTTTTCTCTTGGTATAATTTCACTTTAATTCAATCTTTTTTTCTATTTTTGTCGACTTTTTTGTTTTTTTTATTTTCACTTGAATACACCCCCCGAGCGATAGCATTGTAAAATAATATGAGAACATAAGATATCTCAATTGATGTCTGTGCATTTTTATATTATCCACTCAATGAAACAAAAATGTGTACAGTACGGTGCAATTTATTTGTATTACATTTACATGTTTTCTTCAATTGAAAACTTTTTATTTTGAATTTATTTTTTTAAAGGGTTTTTTGTAAGTTTTCGATCAATAAAGATAAAAAATATATTTCAAATAGCATTCGACCGGTTTTGGAAATATATTTGTGGTACGTTAAAAAAATTGGTAAAAATTATATTTTAATACTTTTCGACCAAAGTTTTTCGAAAAAAGTTAATATGTTGTATCATTTTCCTCAAATTTTGGCCACTTTGGGATAAAAATGGATAAAATCTATTATTTTGTGCTTTTGGGTGTTTTTTATAACTTCTGAACTATCAAAACAGAAATATCATTTAACTTGCATTCGCCCTTTTTGGTACTTTTTTGAAACTTGGTACCTTTTTTTGGTCCACAAAAGTTTATTTCTAGATTTATATAAACAAAGTTAAATTTCTTTAAAAGCTTTAATTTGTAAGTTCGTGCCTTTTGCCTCAGCTTTAACGTTGGAAGTGTATTTTTTTATAGCCATAAATTTATCAAATATTCAACTAAAGCTTTTTATTTTAACGTTACTGTTCGTTTTAGAATTGCTGAGATATTCACTTTCATCATATCATCAATAATTTTAGGTTTTTTTTAATACAGGAAGTATAACTAAAATTGTGTATTTTTGATTGTTATTTCAAACATAATTTCACATGTTTTTTTCCCTCCTAAAAGCATTTAAAATTTTAATTTTGCAAATGTGTTGTACCGTTATTTACATACAAATATAATTTAATCTACATTGTGTTGTCGTATATCAACAGATTTATTTGTTCTCATTACAGAATATCAGTTGATTTTTATTGTTAAAAAATTTAATTTTTCCATACAAAATGATTGTTACAAAAATAATGTATTTTTTTATTTCCTTCCGTCGTACTTTTTTTATATGTTTTTTTTATTTAACAATATAATTAAAGTAATTTTTAATTGTATTTTCTTCACTCCATTGCCTTTAAATAAATTTGATTGTTTTGCTATTAAATTAACAATTTATTTTTTCGTTGTTTAAGTCGTATTGTTTTCATAAAATGCCATTAAATATCACAAAATGATTTTTCTTGAGTAGACAAGTGTGTTATTTTTGCAATATGTCATGTGTTTGTTACTTTCTTTAAATCCAACTTGTATGTAAATTTTTTTAAACTAAAAAATATAGGACTTTTGCGATGAAATATAAGACATTTTGCTTAATTTTAAAAAAGTGATTCCCTCAACATGAAAATAAATTCAGGGACTGTAAAAAATTAATATTTTCGAATTTTCCATGAAAAAACCATGGAAAACCCACCTTGATGGTATATAACCTTTTTTGAAAATTAAATGCTGTTTCAATTTTTAATTTTTTTCTTTTAAATTAAATGAAACAAAAAAAATTTTTTCAATACCACTTTGGTCTGTCCGATTTACAACGTTTATTGCTCGTCTCAGCAACTTCTAAGCTGAAAAAACTTACACACAAAAAATAAACTAAGTAAACTTTACTTACATCAAGCCGCAGTTGTGTCAAAAGTACGTTGAGTACTGTTTTTCTTAAACCAAGTACAAAATTTCTTAAGCCAAGTACGATCTTTCTAGGACAAATTTCTTATTTTTACTCGTAGCAATATTTAAGCCAAAACAGGATTGCTTGAGGTTTGAAATTGTATTTGGTGTAATGTTAAAAAAGATTTATTCAAAAATGAAATGACATTTTTATGTGTTATGGAGCTTTATTAAAAAGAAGAAAAGTTTTACTTATATTTTCAGTTTATGTACCTACCGTTGGTGGGATTTGAACCAGAGAATTCCCGCACTGCAGCACCAGCGCGCTACCTTTAAACCACCGAAGCACTTTTTTTAAATGTGGAATAATATATTAAAACAAGAAGTTTTTATTGCTTGATTTGTTGAAGTAAACTACATAGGCTTGATTTTAAAAAATCTAAGTACGGATCGCACTTAAAAATTCCAAAAAACATTTTGGATAAATTCAGAAACAAAATTCTTGATTTAAGAAAGTGTTTTTTTTTATGTGTACGGGCTTGATCATCAATATAAAACCACTAGTAAATAATCTTATTAGAATTCCCATATTAAAAGCATCGACAACTCAATTGATCGAGTAAATTTCGATTCAGGAAAAAATTCTAAGCAGTTTTGTTGTTTGTCAGTTTTGCTTTTACCTCCAGAAAGGACATTCGCCAGTTCACTATATTTCAGGCAGACACTCTGCACAAAAAAGAATATATCTAAATCGGTGAAAATTAGTGCATTCAAGTTGCAAAATAAATACTTACGACTAATAAGCGCATTATAAATTGATTTTTTGGAAAAAAATAATTGATGAATTTTTTTTCACGAAAACAAAATTTTACGTCCCTTTTTAAATCTTTTGACATTCTTCTTCTTTACCATATCCTTGTGATTTCAAAACTGTTTTGAAAAATTGTTAGAAACACTTCCAAACTAAACGCAATGTTACAGATGATATGCTGCATTAATTTTATTGCTAATGTATTACAATTTTGACAATCTTGTTATTGGCTGATGCCTGGCTAAGGCAAAAATGAAGGGACTAAGTAATTTGTTCCGATTCGTTCTTTTTTTGAATAGCAACTTCAAATGTGGTTATTTCTAAGAAATCAGGGGAAATTACTTAATATGCACCAGTTGGACCATATTTGAATGTTGGCAAAGATCTTACTTTAAAATTTTTCTAGTAAAAGACAAGCACAAAAAACTAATGATAACTGCGTCGGGTCTAAAAACTGGAGTCCTTTTGTCAGTGATGCCAACAATTCAAAAGCAAAAAGGGCCTTCCGAGTAGTCAAAAAGAGCTAAAAGGAGCTAAATTAGAAAATTGAGGATTTTTTCGTTTTGAATCTATGGATGTATTTATTATTTAAATTGTACTTCAAGATTTTTTTTACAAAATAAAAATAATATAAAAAAATAGAAAAAATAAAAAATAATGATAGAAATATTTTTTAACATTAACAATATACACAAAACAAAAAAATATTTTTATTTATTATATGCTTCAATTGAATTTATTTTTACAAATACGCTTGCTGGCAACTCATAGTTTAAATAGCATATGCTAAACTTTTGTAAACCATATCTATTATATAAAGAAGGGGTGTATGTATGTATGTATGTATGTATGTATGTATGTATGTATGTATGTATGTATGTATGTATGTATGTATGTATGTATGTATGTATGTATGTATGTATGTATGTATGTTTGTATTTTATAGCTGGCCACACCAGTGGATCGATTTTTGTGAAATTTTTACAGAGTGTTACTTCAAGTCTAAAAGGAACAATAGGCTACTTTTTTTTGGAAATTATTGCTGCCACGCCCACACTACGCCCATTTGTGTGGGAAGGTCAAGTAACAAAATTACCCAGAGCCATACTGCTCACACGCGTAAAGCTAAATACTTGAAACTTACACCACGTGTTAAGCTTTACATGTTTGCTTAAATGCACATGAGGGATAAAAAGGGGACAAAAAGGGAAAAATCGGTAACCTTCTATCTCTTGATGTATATAAGATAGAAACAAAATTTAAAAAGTTTAGCGTTTTCCTTAAAAAATAAACAGACAGACATCTGGAGTTTTTTTTAAATTGTGGTCCGAAAGGCCGAAAAAAAGGGTTAGAATTATATTTTCGTACTTTTTGGTACTTTTTTTTACTTTTAAACCAATAATGATAGAAAAATTTTTCAAATTGCGTTCGATTGGTCTTACAAAAATATTATTACGTTTTTCGTACTTTTTTAATTTTGGACGCAAAAGGGGAAAACAGGGTTAAAAATATATTTTGATTTTTTTATGCGTTTTTTTTTTTACTTTTCAACCAACAAAGATAGAAACATAATTCAAATTGGATGCGACAGGCCTAAAAAATATGAGTACGTTTTTGTGTCTTTTTTGAATAATTGGACTCTAAGGGGGGAAAAAATGTTAAAATTATGTTTTAGTACTTTTCGTAACTTTAAAACCAATGAAGGTAGAAACATAATTTAAATTGCATTCGTCAGGTTACCAAAAAATATTAATATGTTAATAAGGGGCTAAGAATATATATAGAAGTTTATAAATAATTTTTGCTTATTAAAGCTTTCTAAATATATCCAAAACTGTAAGCCTGGTAAATTTCCAATTTTTACGTGCTAAGTAAACAGTAGGGCTGACTTATTATTTATTGCAACTTATGTGAGGCAACCAATAAATTAAAAAATATATTAATTCTTTTGTTTACATATTTTAATAATTTTACTATGATTGGGGTAGCGAAGCACACCGGGGCTTAGCTAGTTTTATATAAATTAAACTATTAACCGTATTCAAAGCCATGCGGTTTCTTATTTTATTCGATAAGATAATATTTTTAAAACAAGCAATGATGCACTTAAATCCAAATTAGTCGGTTCTATTCTTTAAAAAAACATTTTTTACGCTAAATGCCGAAATTTATTCCAACATCTTAAAATTTGTTGAAAATAATTTAGAAAAATAATTTCATAAATTAGAGTTTTTATTAAATTACGTTTAACGATATGTTTATCTGATACAGTTACATATATTTAAATTTTCGTATGCCTTCTCAAAGTTATATCCTAGATAACAGTTGTTTGTTATTTATTTTAGATTCAAATTCTCCAGCTATATAATCGAAGTCATCTGTCGGTATAATGATTTTATTTGTCAGGCTTTGTAATAAATGAAATAAATCAGTAAATAGCTTTTTATGTTCCGTAAATGCCATAAAGGCAAAAACAATAGGGTAAAAACGGAAAAATTTACTATAAAATTAAAAAAGTTGAAACAGTTGAAAAGAGCTGTGTTAGCTCCTTTTTTTAAAAAAGAGCTTAAGGGAAAATTTTCGAGTAAGAAGCAGTTAAAAAGAGCCAAATCTAGCTCCAAAGTAGCTAAGTTGGCATCGCTGACTTTTGTCACCCTCGCATCTTAAGCGAAAATTTTTCCTTTGTTCAAACGGCACGGGCTTTATAACATAATTTGCTCTTAAAGATTACAACGCTACAAAATATAAATTATTTACTTTAGTTGTTACAAACAAAAAAACTGCGTATATTTAAGTTTGATACATTTTGTTTTTTAGTGATGAACTTTTTAAACTAACTTTAATAAGAACATTAAAGTAAAGGCATCAAGATTTTTTTTTTAGTAAAAATGCATTTTTTTGAAATCGCACTAAATTGGAAGCACGAAAAATATTTTTGTTACCAGCTTTTTTAAATTGATTTTAAAAACTGCAAGAGTTTTCCAATTACATTCATATACATCTGATTCAACAAAACAATGTTCGATATCTTAGCTGGTAGCCAAGCAATTTTTTTAATTAGTGCCATTTGTTTCTGTAATTTTTTATTCTTTGATTTAGCTTTAATTTGATTTATTTACTTCTGATATTTAATGCAGTTATTAAAAACCATAGATTAATTGTTTTAAATTACTTTAATTAAAAACTCGGCTTAGCAATTCATAAATAATTTAAAATAGATTTTAAACACTGATTTTGTATGAAAATTTCATTTAAAAAATCTATTTTATTTTGTTTATAAGTAACTTGTTCACAAATATAGCTTAATTCTGCTTGAAAACACATGTAAACACACATTTGATTGTTTAAGGTTTGAAATGAATGGCACTGTGCTGCAGTGATTTTTTTAAAACCTACGCCAGTATTAATATTAAGGGCGGTTTAATTAATTTTTAAAACAATTATTAAACTAAATCTCTCAAATATTTTCTTAGCTGTGAGACGAACTGTTAATCAAATATTGTAAATATAGTTTTTTCCGATTGATTTTTATGTAAGTATTTTTGTAAATTCAAAAGAGTTGGTTTTTGAGGAATTGAAAATTATATGCTTTTTAAACAGCGATAAGTCTCAAAAACTATATTCAAATTACAAAAAAACCTATATGAAGGCATTGGAGCTCAGAATTCGAATTGATTTAAAATATTTACAAACTTTAAATGAATATTTTTTTGTTGGCTTGTGAATTTCAACAACACACGTAAATAACAGATTTTATTAAAAAAATAATTTTTGAATATTAACGTGTAATAAATCAGAAAAAAAATATTTAGGGGCGTAAAATATTTTAGTCAAAAGTGGATGGATTTTCCCTGTTAGAAAACTTTTACGCCAATATTTTTTAATTTAAGATTGTTTTACTTCAAAATATGTTTGAATTACCTCGAACGAAAATAGCAAGAAACTCAAAGAAGAATTTTATTATTTTTAATTTTTAACCTTAATTTTTAAAAATTTTCCATATAGTAGATGATATTATTGTTTTTATTTACTTTGAAAAATATACTTTTAAATATAGTTTTGTCAGTTTTATTTTTAATTTAATATTTAAGAAAGAATGAATGCGAATGTATGTTGCAGGCCACAAGAAATTATCATTATTTCGAACAACCTCGCATGTCAACCTCATAAAAACATACGAATTTAACAAATTTAAGTAACACAAACCCTGCAAGCTTCAACATACTTGTTAACATTGAAACATGTACTAATAGCACCAATGCTAACATTGGCGTCTTCATTATTATTTCTTTTATATAAACGAATACATAAGTGTGCTTATATGTGTATGCTATTTGCCACACAATATAATCATAATAATCTTTATACAAATTCCACTTTAAGTGATAATGCGCCCGCTCATAAACACCCTACCAGTAGTTGAGAGTGAGTATCATGTGATTTTACTAAAGTCTTATATTTTATCACAAATGGGTCACACTATCCACCTATCTAATGTCTGTATGCATGTATGGGAGCTTAACTATTATCATCATTGGCTACCCTTTTAAATAGCGGGAATATTTTCGAGTGTCATCATTTTTATATAATTTAAATATTAAAAGTTTTATTTTCTTTTTGAATGTTGTGAACGTGCGTTGATTATGGAATCTGTTTTAGGGTGAACATATTTAGTTTTTTATGTTTTATGTAGTTCCCTTTAACATTTTTTGTAAAATAAGTACTATTTCATTAAAAATTCCAAATACTTCAAATAGCATTAAAGTGGTTGTCATCACTAGAGTTTAGTTTTAGATACCAATGTTAAAACTGATGGTGATGAAATTGATAATGTTGTGTTAAATTATATTCTATGTTGATAACACATTTTTAGGTTAAGTTTTACTTAATTAAATTATGTAATATATAAGAGCTTACGTAATTGTAAAAGAGTCAAAAACAAACTTAGCCTTAAGCCCAATAACGTATTAAATTAATTTCGTTTTAAGACTTTACTCTGAAATTTTAGGCAAAAAAATGTATTAAAAATATAAAAAATTATTTGTGTGCAAATAAATAAATTCAATGTAAAACTGAAAAGAATGAAATAAAATAAAATAAAATAAAATAAAATAAAATAAAATAAAATAAAATAAAATAAAATAAAATAAAATAAAATAAAATAAAATAAAATAAAATAAAATAAAATAAAATAAAATAAAATAAAATAAAATAAAATAAAATAAAATAAAATAAAATAAAATAAAATAAAATAAAATAAAATAAAATAAAATAAAACAAAATAAAATAAAATAAAATAAAATAAAATAAAATAAAATAAAATAAAATAAAATAAAATAAAAGAAAATAAAATAAAATAAAATAAAATAAAATAAAATAAAATAAAATAAAATAAAATAAAATAAAATAAAATAAAAGAAAATAAAAGAAAATAAAAGAAAATAAAATAAAATAAAATAAAATAAAATAAAATAAAATAAAATAAAATAAAATAAAATAAAATAAAATAAAATAAAATAAAATAAAATAAAATAAAATAAAATAAAATAAAATAAAATAAAATAAAATAAAATAAAATAAAATAAAATAAAATAAAATAAAATAAAATAAAATAAAATAAAATAAAATAAAATAAAATAAAATTATATAAAATAAAATAAAATAAAATAAAATAAAATAAAATAAAATAAAATAAAATAAAATAAAATAATATAAAAAAAAATAAAAGAAAATAAAAGAAAATAAAATAAAATAAAATAAAATTATATAAAATAAAATAAAATAAAATAAAATAAAATAAAATAAAATAAAATAAAATAAAATAAAATAAAATAATATAAAAAAAAAATTTATGCTGCTTTTTTAAGTGAGCTTGGGTAGCGAAGCGCACCGGGTAACATATACAATAAAAATAGTTTTAATAAACATATTTGGTTTGTTGTTATGTCTATATGCATTTCATTGGTTCTTACACAAAATCATTATAAGATTTATACCAAATCCTTGAAAGTATTTCTGACTTTAATTTGCTTATAGTGATATAAAGAAATATCTTCAAAAACCAACAAAAGGTTTTTGTTAATTTCTTGTTTTTGAATTTCTACATATTTCCCTTGTACAACTGAAAAACACAATGGTAAACACAAATTATACCATTACAGGCTACCGATAATCAAAACTCTTATTGTATTCCAACTCTATAAGGTGTCATTGTATATTATTCAGGGGCATATTTTGGCATTCGATTGGAATTGAAATTTTAAAGTTCTTATTAGGATTACTATATTAAAAGCACTGGCATCTCGATTGATCGAGTAGAATTTCGATTTGAGTCCAACCCCGTAATTTGCCCCCAGGTTTTTTTACCGAATAAACTTAAAAACTGTTTGTTGGTTTTGGAAGGTATTTTTTATTTTATTTTTATTGTTCTTCTAAGTCTCAATAAGTTAATTAAGATTGTTAAATATAAGCAAATAATAGTTAGAAATATTAAGAATTTGGTAGAAAATCTTATGATTATTTGGTGTAACACCAATGAAATGCATATACATAAATTTACTTAAACCAGCAACAAATCAAATGAATTTAATAAAATTGGAAAAAAAACTAACATAAAATATAAGAACATCTTGTTATATTATTATTCACAAAATATGAACTTCACACTAAAAAGTGAAAAAATTACATATCGAGCCTTTGGTGCAATACCGTAGTAACTCAAAATTTGAATTTTTTGAGCTGGGTATGCAGAAATTATCTTTGGGGAAATATCTATCTAAAGAAAAAAAGATTATGATGCCACCTCTAACTGTTCAGATTCTACAGCTAAAAATGTCTTTATTGCCTCTAGGTATTTCCAACAATATTTATTTGCAATAATGAAATATTTCCTTTATGACAAGAAATTTACTAACAGAAAGCAATTTACGAAAAAAGTATAAAGCAATATTTTTTTTGCTACGTTTTAGGCACAGAAACACAACTGCATAATTTGATTTCTTTTTTACTTGTTCGTATTATTTCATATTACAACTTTGTTAGAAAAAAAATAGTTAAAAGTTTATTTGCTATAATGATATATTTCGAATTAATTTTTAAGTTTGTCATGGGTTTTGTGACAATAACGATACATCATTGATAGGTTGATACAAAGTACTTAAATATAAATAAATATTTCATATTTTTAATAATTTTTGGCCTTTTTTTTATTTTAAAACATTCCTTTTTATTTAAAAACTTGTAAAAAAATAACTTTAGTAAACGAAAATACTATCACAAAGATGGTTCAAAACTTCAAATGCATTTTTCTCAGTTCACGATTTTTTGAATTACTACGGTATTGCACCAAAGGCTCGATATTATTACTCATAAACTTGTGGTGTAAGCAAAAAATTTTCTTTCGCCAATTTTAATTTGTGGCTAAATGTTAATAAATATTTATGTTTATTTTTTCATTTACAATAATGCTTAAATATTTATATAATTATTTTTGTATGTAAGTATAGTGAAATAATAACACACTTTTGATGTATGTACAAAAAATAAAAAAAAACATTTTTGTGTTTTAAAAAAGTATGTATATAATTGCACTTGACATTTGGACCAGCAACAAAAACCAGCTACCCGACAATGATGATAAAATAAAAGCAACTATTGATACATTTAATTGAAAATTAAAAACAAAATACATACGGAAATAAACAGATAATGTACAAAAAAATGTTTTATTTTTATTACTAAAGCATGATGTATTTATTGGCGGCAGTTTAGCAGACCCGCCCATATCACTAAAATGTAGACACTGTATTAACAAAATTGTGAGTGCTTGTAGTGCAGTAGAGATTAAAAACTTGTAAAAAGTTTTAAATGTGCATAAATAAGCAAGAGTTAATATATTAAAAGCATTTTTTAGATATCACGACAACAAAGCAAAAAAATTTATTTATTTAAAAAAAAAAAACTTAAAAAAATATTCTTATGTATTTAAAATTGGTACTTAATATTAAATTTTTACAAAAAAATGTTGTTTAAAACACTTTCACATAAAAAAAGTTAAATTCTTATCAATAAAAGTTTTTAAAAGTGCTTCATAGAAATAAAGGTTGTAAATCAAAGTCTGCAATTACATATATTTAAAGCAATTTCTAAACATATTAAATTTTTTTTAGTTAATAGGGCATTCAAATTTTGTTATATCCTTAATGGTTTGACAGTGGCCTTTAACTGAATAATTTTATTAATTTTGTATTTTGTAATTTTATTTAGTCGTTTATATGTATTTTATACGAGTTATTTGTAGAGCTGTACTGAGCATACTAAGAACGTTTTATGAACTCTAGAAAACTTTGTTTTTCTATCGGCTACATATATTTAAAACTAATTTTAAGGCAGTTAAAAATAAAAATCATCAAAACCCTAGTAAAAACCTTTCACTATTTTCAAAGTAATAATATAAAATTTATATGATTATTTAGAGGCAGAAGCAAGCATAAATAAATTTATGATAAATTTTTTTTTTATGCACGAAGCTTAAATTGCATACGTCTTTCCTAAATAAGTACAGCCCAGCAAAAGCTGCTGCTTCATCTAGGAAGGTTTGTAAGGGAATATCAAGATGTTTGTTTATCCTATTTATTTGCATTTCGTGTTAAGCGCTTATTTCGGCGCTATGAATATGCAGTAAATTCATGTTACTTTGATGCTACTTAAGTTGTTAAAATTATTGCGTCATCGAAGTAAATGTTTTGTCGTGTAATTATGTTCGTTACTTGACAAAAAATATATGTTTTTATACTCACTGATTTACACTAGTGCTTTTTAGTATGCATTATGTTTAACTTGATTTATTGTACGTCTTGACGAGACAAATTCATGCCTAGACAAATGTCAAGATATAAAAAACAGTATGAAAATTCCGGATTTTTTTGATTATATTTGTGTCATTTGTCTAGGCATAAATTGGTTCGTCAGGACGTACAATCATGTTTCAAAACTTTAATAATTTAATTTTATTCAGCATGTTGTACTTACGGAAAATATTGTAAGTAATTTATTAAATTTATAGCCTCCTTCAAAAATGTTGC
Source organism: Melanophora roralis (assembly GCA_963583895.1). Lineage (NCBI taxonomy): Eukaryota > Metazoa > Arthropoda > Insecta > Diptera > Rhinophoridae > Melanophora > Melanophora roralis. The sequence continues at coordinate 60,596,679 of OY757187.1, read as the reverse complement.
ACATAATTTGTTAAGACAGCATATTTTTTACATTTAATTTTTGCTTAGTACAATCTTTGAAGTTTTTTTTTTTAATTTGATTTATACTGTAGGTATCAACCACACTTAACAAAAAAAATTTTTCCTAAAATTTATAAACAGCAGCAGTTTTAATTTGTCTACTTTTCGATAAACATATTTCAAGTTTATAGAAAGAATCTGTTTAAAGCTTTTAATTTTTCTTGCTTTTGTCAACATTTTTATGGACCAAAAGGAGTTACTTACAAGCGGTAGTCGTTATAAAAAAGTTAAAGAAAAGCATTACAATGAAGATGAACATCTTCATAATTAACAATATTATTACACTGTAATGTCGCAACTATACGTACATATATCTATAAACATGTATGTATATAAAGCATTCATATGTGGATTTCAATGACCCTTTATTGCTTTTTAAGAACCATAAATGGCAATAAAATGCATACGCTTAAAAAATTATTAAATAATGTCAATATCATATGCATACGTATGTACATACACAACACCACATGCTATAAAAACCATTTCAGAATAATAATAAAGTTAAAAGATTTTATTTATTTTAAACAAATGGTAGTAAAGTACATCACTTATTTACACATGTGTGAAAATGACATTTGAAAAATATTTAAATTTAAGAAAAAAAAAATTTAAGGAAAAACAAAAAAATTCACTCTCTGACTTTAGCAACTATTAGGACTATAGTCAAATATGTTTTTGACTTTACGCGCTAGGAATTTAAAAAGGCGATAAGTTTTAAGAGTTCTGAGTTAAATAAAATAAAATAAAATAAAATAAAATAAAATAAAATAAAATAAAATAAAATAAAATAAAATAAAATAAAATAAAATAAAATAAAATAAAATAAAATAAAATAAAATAAAATAAAATAAAATAAAATAAAATAAAATAAAATAAAATAAAATAAAATAAAATAAAATAAAATAAAATAAAATAAAATAAAATAAAATAAAATAAAATAAAATAAAATAAAATAAAATAAAATAAAATAAAATAAAATAAAATAAAATAAAATAAAATAAAATAAAATAAAATAAAATAAAATAAAATAAAATAAAATAAAATAAAATAAAATAAAATAAAATAAAATAAAATAAAATAAAATAAAATAAAATAAAATAAAATAAAATAAAATACAATAAAATAAAATAAAATAAAATAAAATAAAATAAAATAAAATAAAATAAAATAAAATAAAATAAAATAAAATAAAATAAAATAAAATAAAATAAAATAAAATAAAATAAAATAAAATAAAATAAAATAAAATAAAATGAAATAAAATAAAGTAAAATAAAATAAAATAAAATAAAATAAAATAAAATAAAATAAAATAAAATAAAATAAAATAAAATAAAATAAAATAAAATAAAATAAAATAAAATAAAATAAAATAAAATAAAATAAAATAAAATAAAATAAAATAAAATAAAATAAAATAAAATAAAATAAAATAAAATAAAATAAAATAAAATAAAATAAAATAAAATAAAATAAAATAAAATAAAATAAAATAAAATAAAATAAAATAAAATAAAATAAAATAAAATAAAATAAAATAAAATAAAATAAAATAAAATAAAATAAAATAAAATAAAATAAAATAAAATAAAATAAAATAAAATAAAATAAAATAAAATAAAATAAAATAAAATAAAATAAAATAAAATAAAATAAAATTAAATAAAATTAAATTAAATTAAATTAAATAAAATTAAATAAAATAATATAAAATAAAATAAAATAAAATAAAATAAAATAAAATAAAATAAAGAATTAATTAAAAAGAGAGGAAAAAAACACTTGAATACATGTTTCGGTAGACAAATCAAGACAAAACAACCTTTCTATTTTGTGACAATAGCATACGAAACGGTAATCCCTCATTTAAGAAAAGAGTTAAAGAATCCAAAAAAAAATTGCATACTTAAAAAAATTGTAAACTTATTTTTTAATATGTGTGCATTTTATACGTTTAAATTATTTTTATGGCCCTTAAAGCATTTTTCTATTTGCTGAATAATTTGATACCCAATAAAAATTTTAAATTGTTTTTATGAGTTTTTATGTGCTGCTCAGTTGTTTTGTTTTTCTTTGATTCTATAAATTTCAACAGCGCAGGCCATACATTACATTGTGGCATATTTAGGACATGCTAATAAATATCAAATTTAAAAAAAAGGAGAAATAATAAATGCAACGACCATAAAACATATACATATAAAAGTAGGCCCAAAAGTTTCAACGACCTCAATGACAAGACAAATGGTCAATAAAATATCAGGATTTCCCAAATGTATGACGATGAAGGGTTGTCAGTTTGTTTTGTATCACGTATCAAGCTTTGTATCACCACTCCGTGTATATTTTAACCCCAAGATTTTTCTTTTAACAAATTTTGTGATTTGTAAAAGGTAAATTTTTTTTTGGTCTGTTAATTTTTATAAAATTTTTTTAAATTGAAAAAGTTATATATTTTATGAGTGTTAAAAGAAACTTTACTTGAAAGACAAGTTTTCTACCGATAATAAACTAAACTTATTTTTGTTTAAATACAAATTTCTGATTATTTTATTTAATTTTTTATTCAAATAAAAATAAGTTAAATAATAAACTTAACCCAGAATAAAAAATCAGAAATTTAATAATAAAATACTTAAAAGAAAAAATGTGTTTTAAGGCAATAAGTTCAACAAAACATGCAAACCAAAATATATTTTATTAAAAATTTGTTACAAATTTTTAATTTGAGTATCATTAGGGCCCATATTATTGACAAAAAAAAACCCAGTCAGACGGACAGACGTACATCCCTAATCAACATAGAAAACGCAACGGAGAAGAGGTATTTTGCGTTCATGTCTATATCACTCTAATGTATAAGTCAAAGCGGCTGTGCATAAATCTATCTGTCTGTCCATTTTAGCAACTTCCATACTTAAAGGTTTTTTTGGCCGTTGCTTCAAAAATTTAGAAATAATGCTGGATCTTTTATTCCTTTTCTTTTAAAAAATTTTTATTTATTCATAGATTTCGCTGAAAAAAACCAAATTTCGGTCTGAAATATTTTCAAAAAAGAAAGGGTGTTCGGAATTAAGCCAGAAATATCCGTTCGAGCTCGTCTAACGAAAGGGTATTAACGGATCTAGAAATTCATAAGTCTGCCATGCCGTTAGCAAGATCCAGCCGCAAAATACAGAATGCCGGGGTTATTACTATATTCTGCAAACAGCTATTGTTACTCTCATCTCAAAAAAAGAAAAAGCCTTTCCCAAGATTATAGTGCCTATGATTAGCTACCGCCTTGTCAACTATCAAAAATTCACGATGGACTGTATAGAGGATATTCTAGGAAGGATCTACCAGCATTTATAACAGCAAAATAGTGTATCTCCATTCATTATTTTGGCGTTTGATAAATTCTGGTACTTAGCGATTCTTTCTGAACTTATTGTTTTTGGCGTCGATACAAAATTTTTTCGGTTGATAATGAGTTTTCCTGGGATATATACCATAGCCGCAAAATAAATAGTTATTACTCTTTCGGAACTAGCATGTGGCGTAGGGTTAACCGAATAATATTATTGGCTCCCCCATAGCAAAGCAAACTAAATTTTTTATAAAAAATCTGACCTTATTTTTAAAACAAAAATGAAATGATAAATAACAAAAGAAAAAATAAAATAAAATACAAAACAACCTAAGAAAGTTATAGTCGTTTAAGCCTGACGACATTGTACCCTTCATTTAAGTTCACTTTAAATGTGTTAATATTTTTTATATAGAATTTTAATTCCGGGTTAAATGTAATTTCCCCGATCTTTACATATGTTGGACTATGATGTTTAAGGTGGGCCAAAAGAAATCATCCTGTTGGAAGATACTTTTATTTTTGCAAATGGCAGCCAATGTCAAATTAATTTTGACTTTTAGACAGATGTGGATTACAAGTAAACAAGCCGTTGAGCGACACACTCCCCAAGAACGCGGAATAATAGTGTGTATTTTTGAGGTTGGTGCAGCGCGACTGCGCAAACACTGCGTCTTAAAGAAAGTGGGACCACACGATATGCTGCCAAGAGTGGCCGGCCTGGAGCGTCCGTTCTGCCGAGAATATTGCCGCTGTTGGCAAGGATGTTGAACTGTCGCAAGGAACATCGACCAGACGCCGTGCCTCATAATTAGCCATCAGCCGATCGCCCCTTTAGCGAATTTTGGTCAAAAACCAGCGCGTTTTCCTGCACAAAGTCCACTCCGTGCACGAGCTGCTGCTTGTTGACCTCCAAATGCGTGTAACCTACGCCCAAGCCATCCTTAATTCCGAGACCGAAGTGGACGATTTTTCGACCAAAATCATAATGAGCAATGAGGCTCATTCCACCTCAGCGGGTACGTTAACAAGCAAAACTATCGCTTCTGGGGCACCAAAAATTCAAAAGTAATAAGCGAGTAGCCATTACATCTACTCAGAGTGACTGCATTACGCGCTGTTTCCGCTGTAGAAGTCATCGGGCCATTTTTTCGAGGGCGCCGCTGGTTAGACGGCAACAGTGAGCCATGCACGATATAGGGCAATGCAAGCCAAGTTTTTGCTACCGCAATTGAACGAACTAAGACTGGAGGACATGTGGTTTTAACTGGATGTTGCAACGGCACATACGATATTCTGAAGGTGGCGTTCCCGTGTCACCTTATCTCCGTTTTGGCGATTTACATCGCCAGACTTAACTGATTTAGAGTGTTTTTTGAAGTCCCGCATTTAAGTAAATAAGCCCGAGATCCTAAAGCATTCAAAGGCAACATTCGACACAAGTGCGAAAATCTGACGCCCGAAGTTCTCGCCGAAGTGATGAAAAATGAAATAACACGAGACCGTATAGCAATCAGTTGGGATGACATCTATTTAGCCGATGTCGTCTACTTGACTTTACCAATAAAATTCTTAAGGTTTAAATAAACATTAGCAAAAAACAGAATCGAAGTTTTTCATAAGAAAAAAATTAGAGCCAGCAACATCGCCCAAAATGCTTATTTTATGAGGAAATTTGTAAAGAGTGGCTATACAAAAAAAAAAGAAAAATACGAATAATAGATACTTTCAGTTTATTAGATAATAGCACAAAGTTAAACATATGTCCAAAACTTGGTAAAAATAAAGTAATATTTCAGAAATTCAGAACTTATAAGCATTTTATTCCGGAAAGACATTTGTACGGACAATATGCCAAAAAATGGACCGATTTCCACCACAAGCAATAGTCTGGTCATTACAGCAAAAAAAAACTTTTCTTAAAAACAAGAACACATTGATACCCAGCTGGACAGACGTACCGACATGTTTTATTTGATTCAAGAAGAGATTCTGAGTCGGTCAATATACTCGAAGGTGGGTTTCATTCTATTATTTTTGTGCGTTACAAACATTTGCACAAACGCATAATACCCCTACCACGTATATGGTGTGGGTATAACTTCGTTATTTTACTTAGGAAATACAACGGATATCTTTAAAACGGATAAGGTGCCGCTTAATAATACAAAAAGTTCAATAAACCGAAAATGAACCAAAAACAAACCGGAAACGAAAAAAAACAAACGTGAAAACTGAAATAGACAAAAGGATTTTAAATTTGGCTTAGACCAAATAAACGTAGTGTTCCTAGCGGAGTCAAAAGTTTTCTTTTGGATTTGCTTAAATATTTGCTGAACATATGGTTTTTATAAATTTCTTATGCTGATTGGCTCTAGTTGCAAATTGGTTCTTATGACATCTGGAAAATAGTGAATAAATAAAAAAAATATCAAAGTTTTAACTTTTTTTTAAACAAGAACTAGTAAAACTTTCTAGTTTACTTCAAATAAATTTTCTTGTAAACTTATTTTTTTCCATTTCGCAATTTTAAAGTTGTAGTTAAAAAGTTTATGATTTTATATTTGTTTCTTGTAAATATATTTTCTATATGACTTCAATATTTATTTGCCTCCTTGATACACTTTGTAAAGTTTGTATGTTATACTTTTGTCCTTATTGTTTTCTAACCAGGGCAATTGTAAGTTTTGCCAAGATTTATATGGCTTTCGAAAGCTGTTTTAGTGTTTCGTTTAAAAGCAATTTGTTTTATTTTAAATTAACTTGAATACAATTTTGAATTGTTGTTTTCGCGCTTGGCTTAACGTAACTTTTATTAGGACTGACAACAATAGAGAGTGGTAAAGGATTCATGGGGCTGCAAAGTTTTATAAAGTCAAAAGTGCATTTTATTAAAAAAATTAAAAAAAAAGTTGTTTTAATAAAAACAAATTTAAAATAAATTATTAAGGTTGTTTAATTTTCAGCACAATAAAGTATGAAAATATTCAAAAAAGAAACTATAAGCCTTTTTATCTCTGTATAATTCTATAACGATTTTTTTAATTTTATGTTTTAAAAAACATTAAGATTTTTATAATCGCATTTGTATACAAAATACACATAAGTGTGCACGCATCCACATATTTATACATATGTACGTGTGTATATTTATGTATTCCGAAAATGTTTTTATTCCCCAACATAATAAAAAATTTAATTTCATATAAAACTTAAGCCCTTAAAACAAAAACACAAACACTTTGATTTGCCATTTTTTTTTTGCTGAGTGTCATTTTTACTCAAAACACTTAAGATTTTTTTTCCATCCATTTTAAACGTCCCTATTGCACAGATACAACCTTCAAATGCTTCCACAAATAGAGAATAATTTAAGGCAACCAAATGTTTGTCCTTTATTAAAGCCTTGATTTTTGTTCAGAAAGTGAAAATGAAAAAAAAAACACAAAAAAATCTCAAAAGCCCTTTTACTTTTGTATCCTTCATACGTATATTTCAAGGGTTATTGTAATGTTTGTTTTATTTAAAACAGAAAATTTATTTACCATGAAAGGGTGTATGAAACAGTATATACATACATACATAAGTATGCATGTATGTAAAAGTTTGTGTTTGTATGTAATTAGCAAATTACCTATTCAGAAAAGTTTTAACAACTACTGAATGAACAAATTTGTGTGTGGCTGTTTGGTGGCATGAAATGTTTGTTTAACCTTTGGATTTTTGAATGCCACATACCAAGTTTCTATTATTTCTATTAAATATTGTTAAAATTAAAGGCAAAAAATACTAAAATAACGTTTTGTGCTCTTTATTTTTTCTTGATTTTATTATTGTATTGGTGACAAATTTTTTTTATATATACTTCGACTTTAGCTAATTTTTATTTAATTTCATTTTACTTTGAAGAAGTTAATAATTTCCATTATTGTTTAAAAACACTTTATTTTAAAAGCATGTTTCCCAACGATATTTCCCAAGAAGAATGAAATATGTTATATGGAATTAAAGGGGCAATCTTTTATTTTTTTTTTCATTAAATTTTTTATTAACAAAAATAAATTAATTGAAAATTTTATTTTTCTAAGTAAAAGAAACAAATTAAAAAGGTGAAGAAAAGCCAAAATAAGCAAAAATCCTAAAATTCTGTCGTAAAAAATTTAAACTTTTTGTAAAAAGTTCAATAATAGTTTTTTGAAACCAAAGCCAAGTTCAAATGTCATTAAATCATTTTATTTATTAAAATTTTGAAAATATGAATTTCATCTGTATGGTTATTTTCACGTAAAATAGACTAAAATGGTGGAAAACCTTTTTTTTAAATCGATATACTTACGTCTAAAATAGAAAAAAATTATAAAAAACCTAAAAAAAAATTTTTAATACATTTAAATATAATTTATTTTGCAAGAACTTGTAATGACAACGTTCTAAAAATTCAGGACTTTTTCGTTTGACATTTTGATTAATATATCACACCCGTAAAGTTTCCTCAAAGGTTTTTATTTATGAAGAAACTTTTTTTTGCAGAAATAAAGTATCAAAAACGACTAAAAATAAATATCAAAAAGGGAATTCCGTTGCAAGAATATTTTACACAGTCCATTTTTAAAGTCAACCTTTTTTAAAAGTAAATTTTGTGCGGTCACGCCCATCACAATCTTCTACCTTATTCCTTAAACTTCCGCCTGCAAACCAGTTGGGATAAATAGGAGCAGGGGAAGAGATTCTCGCTACACAAATTGACCCACTTGATAAAATGTTTGGATAGAAAATATCTGTGAAACTGTTTCAACATTGGACTATAGTCTACTATAAGATGCACATGGAGAGTGCAAGGGGTCTGCAAGCGGACACATTTTATATAAAATATAATGCAAGATATCTCCAAAACGCCTCAAGACTTTTTTTAGATAGTTCCAGTATAATTAAGTCGCATAAGGATTAACTTTATAACCGATAAGACCTATGCAAGCTGTAAGGACCTGTAAAAAACAAAACGAGGTTATAGTTTAGTTTTGTTGGTTGTAGATCAAGCCGTAACGATTTAAGCGTAGCGGTGTCAAAATTGCAGTGCATGTGGAGTTTTCGAAACCAAAAATGGATATTCTTAAGCCAAAAACCACTTTTCTGGTACAAATTTTTTTTATTTAGTCACATTTAAGCCAAAAAATTTGAATTTCACTTCGAAATCATATTTGTTTTGACTCGATTGTTCAAAGTCGATTCAAATGTTAATGGGATTAACTTAAGAGGAAAATTATTTTTTTGACTTGCGGAGCTTTTCCAAAGAAGTAGGGTTTTAAATTTTATTTTTATATTATACATATTTAATATCTTTTATTAAAAAATTTGCTTCTGTACTTGCCGTAACTGGGATTTGAAAGTGGGCCAGCTCGAGCTGCAACACAAGCGCGCTACCATCTTGACCTTCAAACACTTTGTTTTTTAATGTTAAAGTATATTACAAAAACAACAAGTTTTATCTGCTTGCCTTTTTTAAGCAATTTCAAATAAACTTAATTTAAGAAGAGATTGTAAAGAAAAAATTTAAGTACGATTTTGGAAAAATTTAAGAAGAAAATTCTTGATTTCAGAACGTGTTTTTTCTTTCATTGAAAAAATTTGGAACATATAACTAAATAGTAGTAGGCGTATAGATAAACAGACAGATATATACACAGAGGAAAGAACCCTTCGAAAAATACCGAAATCGACACCATACGTTGGCAGATGTAAGCTAAGCATGTTTGTTCTCTATTTGACAAAGGAGGGTGTCAATTTTTTAAGAACGCCTGGCACATATTTTGACAAAACCTGTTCTTATTTCGGAAACGCTTCGTTATTAAATCGACAACAGCCGTTGTTATTTTGACAACGGTTTATTCTTAATTTTTTAAAAAAATTTACCTATTAGAGACCAATCAATTTAAAAACACGTACATATGTTTTTAATTAAAATTAACTTTTAACAACAAAACTTATGCTGTTAATCATGGAAAACTGTTTGCAAGTGGTGTTATTTAAGATGATGGTCTGTAATTAACAATTTATAATTTTGACAATTTGCTTAAAAGTTAATTTCTAATCTGTGTATTCTTTTAACCAATAACAGCACTCGTTGAAGACATTGTTGTGTAATTATTTCCGTTGAGCCATCCCTTCTTTAGGTTATGCCAAAAGAGTTCGTTTATCCATTCGGAACAAAAACCGAATATGATAAGATTTTAATTAAAATTAAAAATTACTTTAGAAGAGGCCGTTCAAAATTTGACAACGATTGGTATTTTTCCTTTTTTTGTTCTTTATTTGACATTTAGTATTTTTTATAATTGCATTCTTGATTTAAAAACGTTTGTAAACAGATGTTCTTAAAAAACTCAGAACGCTTTGTTTACAATTTGACTCAATTATGCATCATTTTAGAGCTTCTTTTTTTGCTTTGTGTAAGACCTAGTTCTGTATCCTATAAATTAGCATTTTTAGTATCTTAACGGGGTCTTAAATAAATATTATAAAACAAATAAAATGTTTATATCAACATACATATTGGCAAATAAAAATGACATAAAAATAAATTTTATTATTAAATAAAAGATCCAAAAAAATATTTATAAAAGTGGTACGTTTTCAAGTATTTTTAAAGTTTAAATTTTGAATTCTTAATAATTTTCTAATTTTCTTCCCCTGGTAACTAGCCAAAGTTTTCTAATAAATTACTTTTTTAGTTTTTTAAATCTACTTTTTTCTTAAAGGGTAATTGACTTAATTATAGTGAAATCAAAAAACCTCTTAAATAACTTTTAATTTGAAAGCACATTGTTAAAAGCAGCACATTTAATTATAGTAAAAAAAATTCTTTTGTTATACCTTAAATCCTTTCCAAAAAAGGACTTTATTACAAAAGTGTTAAAAATAAAATACAAAGAACCAAATATAAATGTAAACATATATTTATATACATACACACACACACACACACACACACTCAGAAACATATTTATATCCATGCTATAAAAATTATAATGTTTCCATGAAAAATTTCTCAGTGAAGAATTTTTATTAACACGCAGTCAATTTACGCCAATTTTACCACAAAATAACAAGGGTCATAACCTTAAAAAAATATAAAACGAAAAATAATGGCAGCAAAAGCAACAAAAGCAACAATAACAAAACCAATTTGAAGTGTAATCAATATAGTATAATATAACCAGGAGTACGAATTTAAATTCCAAAATCGTTTTAACAATAAAGTATATCAACATGCAAACACACACACTCCCTTATATCAACATGGATTCTTTAAAAAAAATCTACAAATGCAGTGAAAAATAATTGAAATGATAACCTTGTCAATTTCCAAAACTTATTCCAACAGGTCCTTTGGCAATTAAATTTACTACTTAAAAAGCAAATATTTAGCAAAAAATGAAAATTATAATGAGTGGGAAAATGAAAACTGAAATATTTTATACTAAAGTTTTTTTATAATCTGCGTAGTACTTTAATCACCTGCTAACAGCTCAATGTAAAATTTTATTATTTTTTGGCCAACAGCAGTAGAAATTTTCATTTGGTGTTTTTAGCACCAACACGTGTATAGAGCTTATTTAAAAACAAGTAAGAGCGCTATATTCGGTTTTGCTGAATCTTACTTATTGCACTTATTACAATTTTACCATACTTTGTATTAAAGCCCCCTTAGGCGATGAAGATATGGGGTAAGTACATATATTCTAAGAATATATTTGGGAGAAGGAACTAATGGGGGTTGGTCAGACACTTTATTTCTCTGAGGCCGATTCTGGGAAAGTTATGGGCATTTTTACATCATTTTTGTAAATTTTTTATGGCAACCCCCTTAGGTGATGGGGATAGGGGGTAAATATGTTTGAGGAGTATGATTGAGAGAAAAAACTAATGGGGGCTTGTGAAACATCTAATTCCTCTAGGGGCGACTCCGGGGAAGTTGTTGGGGATTTTACCCTATTTTCTTAAAATGTTATACGGCAACCCCATAAGGGCGTGGTGATAGGGAATAAGTAGGCTCTAGGAATATATTTGAGAGGAAAAACAAATGGGGGTCGGTAGTACACTTTATATCTCTAAAGCCGCTTCTGGGGAAGTTATGGCCACTTTTACATAATTTTTGTAAATTTTGTATGGCAACCTCCTTAGGTGATGAAGATAGGGCGGAAGTATGTTTTAGGAATATGTTTGAGAGGGAAAGCTAATGGGGGCTTGTGAAACATCTTATTCCTCTAGGGGTGACTCCGGGGAAGTTGTCGGGGATTTTACCCTATTTTCTTAAGATTTTGTATGGCAACACCCTTATGGTGTGGGGATAGGGGATAAGTAGGCTCTAGGAACATATTTGCGAGGAAAAACAAATGGGGGCCGGTAGTACACTTTATATTTCTTAAGCCGTCTCTGGGGAAGTTATGGCCATTTTTACATATTTTTTGTAAATTTTTTATGGCAACCCCCTTGGGTGATGAAGATAAGATGTAAATATATTTTAGAAATGTGTTTGAGAGGGAAAACTAATGGGGGCCGGTAGTACACTTTATATCTCTTAAGCCGTTTCTGGGGAAGTTATGGCCATTTTTACATAATTTTTGTAAGTTTTGTGTGGCAACCCCCTTAGGTGATGAAGATAGGGGGTAAGTACGTTTGAGGAATATGTTGGAGAGAAAAAACTAGTGGGGGGTCTGTAATAGATTTTTTTCTTTTAGGGGCGACTCCGGAAAAGTTGTAGGGGTTTTTAAAAATTTTGTAAGGGGCACAGACGATAATTATGTTTCACAAAAATGTTTGTAAGAAAAACTTATTGGGGTCGGTCTTACATTTTACCTCTCAAGGAGAACTTTGGAAGCTGTGGGACTGATTTTGTTAGGAGTAAGTATCTTCCACAAAAATGTTTTTGGGGCAATAATAATGGGAGTCGATCTTACATTGCACATTGTATGTACAACTCCGGGCCAGTTGTAGAGGTTTTCATGTACAAGTTTTAGAGAAATAAACAGAAGTAATCTCGGTTTTTTTCTTATAACTCGGTCGGTTATCGGGCGATTTATCTCGCAGACATTTCCGATAGTTTGGTATCACTTACGATTCTGTGCGAAAATGGGGGCGCTTCAACCATAACATTGATAGACGGTCAGACGGACAGATGGACACCGCTAGCTTGACTTCCCTATCTATAAGGGACCAAGATAGATATTTAAGAAATTACAAATGAAATGACAAACTTATAAATACCTTACTTTATTATACCCTTCAGATAAGAGTTTTGTAAATTGTGTTACAAAACTATTGTGACCATTTAGAGTGCTTTAGTGCAGTTAAACTTCTTACATGGTTCGAGGGGAACAATTTAAAATATAAAAAAATATAAAAAAAAAGTAAATTTGAGCCAAATTGATTGCTTGTAGCTAAAAACCCTTAGCACATAATGAAAGTTAAAAATTGCACGGTAATGCATATCTGTGCATGCAAAAACACACTTGTGAAAAATCGTATAGTAGAAAAAAGTTCCCTAACTACAAAAAAGTATCAAACACCAGAGGTATAAAGGTATGAAATCGATCTTTTTAAGTTTTTTTATTAATTATTTGTGATACCTATAAAACGGATGTATCTTTGAATGCAAAACCATCTTACAACATTTAGCAAAATTTAACAGGAAAAATCAAACTTTTTTTACATTACAAAATTTGTTTCAGGCTTATTAAAAAATTTGTTTCAGGCTTATTAAAAAATTTGTTGTCATATTCCTTTAAGGAAAATGTAATCAAATGTATTAAAATTTCAATTTAGAATTTGTGTTAGTTCCATTGTTTTGCGATTCAGTTACCGATGTACTCCTTGAGCTCTATTACTTTTAGGTAAAAGAATATATGACCAGATGGGTACAGGTAATTGAAAAAAATTAGCTCTACGATGTCCAACACTTCTTTGGGATATGTCAACAGCTTTCCCTTATCATAGTTTTCTAGAGTCATAAAAAAAGTGAGACCCTATTCGATGTTCATGGAGCATGCAAGTGGTGATCAGTTACACAAAATATGCCCAAAATTCTTTTCCTATACAGCGCAACACCTACACGTATTATTAGCTAATTGACCCGCTTTTTAACGCAAAAAAAATTATGGGAAAAAATTAATGGCAGTTGTTTTTCCCTTTTTTATTTCCTCTACTTACTTTTATCATAATCATTTTCAATTATTTGATTTTTTAATAAAAATAAAATGCATTTCTTTAAAGACCTGCCTCAAATGGAATACTATCTTGGAATTATGTCACTATGTTTGAAATTTATTCACAAGTGTGCATATAAAACAGAAATGCTAAAATGCATTTAGGGGAACGATTAAGGTTGAACAAGAGATTTGTGAATAAATTTGCAACATTTTGCTAAAATTTGCAAAGACTACATCAACCTCTAGGGCAACTATTCTTTAAATAGGGTAAAGTAGTTCACACCCGATAGTAAGACTCTAAAGAAGGTTGCAAAAAAATAAAGTAAAATATACGAATTGTATATAATTAAATATAAAATGCTTGCAGTTACATTCTTGTTTCATTTTAAATTTTAAGCGCTTTTAAACTGTGTATGAAGGGTACCCTCTATCCCTGCTCTGATCTAACAAGTTCAAATAAAAATTTTAGCAGATATCGGTTAAATTTCTTTAGACAAGTATGCCATAAAATCTATTCGATTTTTATAGAAGGTACCATATTCGATTAAAATAAAATAATAAAACACAGCATATGTCTGTTAAAGGGGTAAAAACATAACCCTTGGGAAAAAATAAACAAAACAGGGGATAGGCTAAAAAAAATTATCTCTTAATTATTCTTGAATAGATGACAAAAAATTTGGTGTAAAAAACGTATCGTTTGTGAGGGTGTGTATTAAGCATTACTTTGTAGCAAGATTGAAGTCAAAAGCTCTATCTAGAGTCAAAATAGCGTATTTAAAGTTTTTTTTTTTAATTTATGCAACTGTAGCGTCAACTAGTTCCCTTGCTTCTACTAAAGTTTAATATCAGTGCTAAGTTTTGTTGCAGCAGTGACTATTATTACTGAAAAATATCCTTGAGAGTATATGCGTGGATTTTGTCCTAAAAAACGGGGTGCCTTATGGGTTTCTACAACTCGGTGAATAGAAATTTATCTTGCTAAGAAAACTACTGTTTTAAGTTAATTCTTATAGTTTGACTGTAAAATGTAGACGGTTTGATTTGGCTCCGGAAACTTTATTTAAGCAGAATGGCATGACCAAATCTTAAGTACTATTCACTACTTAATCAGCCATAATAAATACTAAGTATTTGCTATCACAACTGCTGCTCCTCTGGCTATTACTATAACTACTGCTACTACTTCCGCTACTACTACCTTTTTTGCTATTATTACTACTTTTTCTACTTCTAATAATACTCCTGCTACAATTTTATTATTACTATTTCTACTATTAAAACTAGTACTTCTAATGCTTCTTCTATTAAAACTACCACTACCGATACTACTGCTACCACTACTACTACTACTCCTACTACTACTACTACTCCTACTACTACTACTCCTACTACTACTACTACTAATACTACTATTAGTATTATTATTATTAATACTTCTACTAGTAAAACTAGTACAGGTGGGCCAAAAGGAGTCAACCCAAGCTGTTTGGCTCTTATTTGTTTTCTTAACTAAAAACTCCAAATTTGGTTTTTATTTATGTTTTTTTTTGAACCTTCATAACTGTATTAGTTAAGTCAAGAAGATGATATCGGCCAAATGAGCGCCGTCACAATTGATTGCTAAACGAGCTTGTTTTATGACATTATTTATCACTTTGGCGAGAACTTCGGGTAACAGATTCTCGCACTCGTGGTGAATGTTGTCCTTGAGGTCTTCCAGGGTCTCGGGCTTATTCACGTTAACACGGGACTTCAAAAAACCCCACAAACAATAGTCTGGAACGGTTTAGTTGGGCGTTCTTGCGAGCCAACCTAAATCGCCAAAACGAGAGATAAGGCGACCCGTGAACGCCGTCTTCAGAATATCGGTTGTGACTGCGCAGTGTTTGACATTGCTCCATCGTGTTGAAACCGCATGTCTTCCAGTTATAGTTCGTTTAATTGCGGCAGAAAAAACTTGGCTGACATTGCTCTATAGCGCACACCGTCTACTGCTGTCGTTTGACCAGTGGCGTTCTCGAAAAAAATGTCCGGATGATCCCTTCAGCGTGAACAGCACATCAAACAGTCACACTGAGTGGGTGTAATGGCTCGTCATGCATCATTTGTGTCCCAGAAGTTATTGTTTTGCTTGTTCACGTATCCGCTGAGGTCAAAAAGAGTCTCATTACTCATTATGATTTGGTCGAAAAATCGTCAACTTCGGCCTCGGGATACAGGAGGGCTTGGGCATAGAGTACATGCGTTTGCCGGTCGACAGACAGCAGCAAGGAATACACATTTTACGGGAAGTTGCACAGGTCATTGACAAAAATTTGCCTTGGGGTTGGCAGGCTGATGGGTAATTGCAAGGCATGGCGTCTGGTCGATATTACTTGCGACAGTTTAACATCCTTGCAAACAGCGGCAATATTCTCGGCAGAACGGACGCTCTGGGGCCGGCCACTCTTGATAGCGTCTCGTGTGGTCCCATGCTCTTCAAGGTTGGTGGCTAAAGTAAAACCACCAAATATTTACCTACAGATTTTTAAGCAAAAAAAATAGTCATTTTATATCTATTGTTTGCCGATAAGCAAATAACACTCATGCAACTGGCTGTTTTTGTTTGTAGAATATCCTTAACCCTTAAAAAATTTGCTGCATAAATTACAAAGTTTTAAGTGCACATTATTAACAAATTTCTTTGGCAGGTAAAATTCGCAAAATTTTTTGTAAGGCCTAAATAGGAGTATTTGTGTGTATGTGTATGTACGCTTTTAAAATAAATTTTTCTACTTTAACTATAATAATGCAACACTTAAACTAAATTTTTTTTGTTTAAGAAAAATAAGAGTCACCATTATGTATGACTTTTTGCACGCTTTACTTTGATATTTTTGTTACTTTATTTTTTTGCCTTCAAAAAGCTGGTAAGTTTGTAAACAGAAAAAATGGCAAAATATATTAAATTTATTACCAAAGTGGTTTTAATTAATTTTAAGAGCTTTCGATAGGTTTTCATGCCTTGCAAAAATAAATTTGAAATTGCTGGTATTAACAAAAATATTTTTTTGTATTAACAATTCGGAAATTAATTTAAGAATTAGTCTGTCGTTATATATTTCTGTTCAATAATTGTATTATTGTATATAAAATTGTATGTACGTATAAGCGTATATATATATTGTTATCGATGTGGCAAAAAATTAAAGTGTCTGCTTAATGTAATTTATACGCAGACACTTTTATATAAAAATTTGTATATCCTTATATACTATTAAAGTTGTATCCTCTTTGCATGATACGATATCATAAGGATATTTAACAAAACTCTATATGTACTGCTGGTAGAACTTACTATACTACTGCTTTGTGAGTATAAATGCCTAAAAGTATAAAATAAATTGTTTCTTTATCGCTTTTCTGTATGATATCACATCGTTAAATTCCAAAATGTTATAAAACACATATACGGCTAATACACATACACATACAATATATGAACACAGGCACATTTAGACTCTAACTTATTCTTGTTTCATTTGTATGCAATAAGAACACTAATTGCTTGTATGTGTGTGTGTTTATGTGCAAAAAAACTTATCGTTCTGTATTTTAACGTTTTATCAATTTTTTTTGGGTTTTTAGCATATAAAGTGAGAAAAAACAGAAGATGTAAGAAAAAAAACTTGACAACTATTAAATTTGCAATTACTCGTTTATTTGATTTTGTGTCATTCACTTATCTTTAACAATTGGAAAACAGACGCATACATACATATACAAACATAACCGGTTAAAGACTTACACAACGACATTTATTTATGCTTTTTATTCAGCTGAATAGATACTATTTTAGAAGTTAAGGTTAAGAATTTCTGGACAGAACGTTTATTTCATAATTTTAAAAAATGTTGCATGAAAGAAATAAATGCTATTTTAAAACGCTTCTCTGGGTAATACGTTAAACAGCTTTTATTTTTATCCCTGCGGGAAATGTGGGTCAATTGATCGGCGTAATCGTCCTGCTACAGGTACAAAACATGAATTATACAAAAGTTATTGGTCGTAATCGGTTAAAAAGGCACACATCAAGTAAATGGTTAAAAGGTGTTAAATAGTTTAGGAGAAATACTGACCCCTATACATAAAGATACATCTATTTATATTTACACACGCACACGCGTAAATACAAACAAGGTATATTGAACATGATCTTAAACAATTCGTGCAAAATTTGGTAATATAGGATTGACCTGTAACCCGTTCTGAGGTGTTAGTTTTGAACCAATTGCCCATTCCAATGACAACGCAATGTAAAAGTGATAGGTTCTCTTCATATAAATTGCAAGAACTAGAACCAGTCCCTGCCATAAGAAACCGTTCATAACAATAGTCTTGGACCAGTCCACTTCCCCGTAGGGATATTATTCAATTAAATCTTATTCATTAAGAAAAATTTTCTAAAAATACAAACATTTATCTTAATATTGTTTTTAAAGGATTCTTTATTTCAATACAGAAAAGGACAGTGGTAAAACCTGATCTATTGCATTCTTCCTTTATAGTGACGTTACAAGTGATTTTCATTTAGCTGTCAACATTCGTCAATTGAAATGTTTTTGCAACACTTGACTTTAAACCTCCCATCTTATATTTGATGCTTTTTGCAATTTTAGCAAAAAATTATTAAAAAACAGCGATAAACAATAAAAAACTGACAACTTACTTGCTTCAAACTGCCAAAGCTTTAAATTAATCTAAATGTTGAGTTTCTTGCGCTCAATATAATCAGATTAGTGATGAACAAAGTTAAATTAACAATTTTATAAAACTATTGCAAAATAGGATGTGACAAGATATTTAATTTAAATAAAAAGGGAAACAAAATAGCTTAAAGAACTTACGCTTTCTATAAAAAAGGAAACTTATTGCTCATAAGATAAAAACAAAGATATAGTTTAATGTAAATTGATTTTAAAATTTTTTTATATTTAGGTAACTCGCAGATGGATTATATGTCGTTTATGGATATTGTCTTAAAAAAAAAATTTTTTACTAAAGATTTTGTTTTTGAATGGGAAAATTATTTTGAAACCATTTAAAAATATACAATATAAAAAGAAAAGAAAATTGTAATTCTTTTAGGACATTTATAAAATAATCTTTATTATTATAATAATAAGTAAGTTTACTTACATAACATTAAACACTGATTTAAAAGGAAAACTGTACTTAGAAAAAGTATTAAATTTTTTATAATAACTCATATTAAATTTATGGTATTACAACTGAAAATCAAAAGCACAATATAATGGCTGCATTCAGAAAAAAGAATGATAAAATATAATTAAAATTGTTAACAACGACCATCAACTCAAATTAATTATAATCAAAAGTACCAATTAAGTAAAAGTTATTGCCACAATGCCAGTGCTTCTGCAACTTGTATGTAATATCTTAAGTTGTTTCTGTCTCTACATATAAAACATTAGAGTTTACTAGTTTTGTAACTATCTCTTAAATGAACAGAAGGCGAAGGCCGATTGAAATAGCATGTTTAAATAAGAACATATTCATCGAATTTTTTGTATATGTATATGTATTTGCAAAGTTGGTAATAGATTGCTAAGAAAACAAAAAAAGAAAACGAATAATTTTTAAGCGTAATTTACATAAAATAATTGAATAAATAGTTTACATAAAATTTTTTATTTAAATGTTGTTATTTGTATTACCAGCATGTTTTATGTAAAATCAAGTAGGAGCGCTATATTTGGCTGTTCTGAATCTTATATATCCTTTACAACGTGTAGGGGTTCTTATCTTAATTTTTCTTAAATTTTGTATGCCAACCCCCGTAGGGCGAGAGGTATTTTCTAGGAATATATTTGCAAGAAAAAATGAGTTGGGGCAGTCTCACATTTGACCTATCAAGGGACGCCATGGAAGCTGTAGGAGAGAATTTATTACAATTTCCCAAACCTTGTATGGGAGCCTTCTTTCGCGGTGGAGGTAGGGGGTAAGTATGTTCATAAAATATGTTAAAAAGAGGAAACTAATTGGGGTCGGCAGTATACTTTATTCCTCTAAAGACGACTCTGAGGAAGTTATAAGCATTTTTTATCATTTTTGTAAATTTTGTATGGCGGTGGAGATAGTTGGTAAGTATGTTCTAGGAATATATTTAAGAGAAAAACTGGGTCTGTGATACATTTTATTCTTCTAAGGTCGACTCTGAGGAAGTCGTTGGAGTTTTTGTCATAATTTTTTTTAAATTATGTATTGCAACCCTGTTATGGGCTAGAGATAAGGGGTAAGAATGGTTCACAAAAATGTTTGGGAAGAAAAACTAGTTGGGGTCGGTCTTACATTTGACCTTTTGTAGGAGCACCCTGAAAGCTGTGGAAGCGATTTAAAAAATTTAACTTTGTATGACAACTCTGATAGTGGGCGCAGATAGATTATAAATAGGTTGAACAAAAAGGTTTGTGAGAGCAAATTTATTTAAGTAGATTTTAAATTGCACCCATGAAGGGGCAAGTACGAGGCATTTTTAGAGGTTTTTATGTTCAAAATTTAGGAAAATAAACAGGGGTGCCCTTGGTTTTCGGCTTATATCTCTGTCAACAACCAAGCGATTTCGCTGAATTTCCAACGCAATTTTTTTTTTTTTGACATCACGAAGGGGCTTATGAGACATCGGTTTCTTCAAAAAGTAGACTTCAACCATAACACGGACAGATGGGCAGACGGAGCGACGGGCATCGCTAAATCAACTTCCCTATCTATAAGGGTCAACAAAATATATAAATTATATGGTCGCAGATGAATATTAAAGACATTTTAAACGGAATGACAAACTTTTATACATATACCCTTATCACTTATGTGAAGTCCCTAAAAATAGTAACAAAATCAACAACTTTAGCTTTTTTACAGTTTTCACTGATTTTGAATTTGCGTAATTTCCATCAGCTATCCCATGGCTTGATACTTATACATAAAGTAGTCGTCTGAAATCAACTGTTAAAATCAAGGTTCCGGAGCCACCTCAAGTCCCCCATAATGCATTTTGGGGTAATGCTATTAGAAATCTTTATAGACAAAACGGTTTATTAAAAGCAGAAAAGGGGTATGTCCTGAATAGGCTTGAGATTTAATTAAAACAGTTTTAAGTATATCTATTTATTACTCAAACATTTTGCGAAGATAAGTGATTAGAACAGACCAACCATATAGGAATGATTCCATATGTGCCTCACTCTTCAAAACCCAGCATGCGGCACATATTCTATACATATGCTTATAACCAATATTAAATAGTTGTGTAGTCTTACTAATCCTAAATAATTAAAAAAAAATGTTTGCTTTGTTTTTCATTTTAAGGTAGCATCTGTAATAATGCTTTAAATGAAAAAAATGATGCTGATTTTTTTTAATAAAAAAATATAATAATAATAAAAAGGTTAACAATAAAAAATATGTGAAAAATCCCCAATCAATAAGTCATGATTAATGGCTTATAAGACTGTCTTTTATGAGTCTTTTTGTTTTTTTTGCTGTTGTAAACATTTTACTTTAATGTTGTTGCTCAAGGAAGGGTTTGCTACTCAATTACATATGAAATACCTTAGAGACCAAACAACTTACAAAACGAAACCATTTGTTTGCAATTTTTTCCATTTTTTTTCTGATTTAACAAAAGTGAAAAGGGTGTGTATAGATCTGTCATCCCAATGTTTGTACAATTCGTTAAGGTTCTCATAACGTAAATCATTATAAAGGACACTTTACTTAGCGCCACCCGGATATCCGTGTGTTATTTGATATTAAGTTGTTAATGTCGGCAATTGCCTTGCAGACCTAGAGGTCACATAAGTAAAACAAATAGTTTTTGGCGAAGGTTTTTGTTAAAAATCAATAAAATTCCAATGAATGAAAACCAAATCAATGTTAGTTTCAAAGATGTCGTTAGTTAAAAAAATGATGTAAGATTACCGTGGATCAAAAAGAGTAATCAAAACATGTTTTCCTACTATCAAATTTATTTTTTTAAAAGAGATTTGATATAAATACATTTGTATTAATGTATAAAAAATTAACATGTAAAGTTTTCTCAATAAAGTATATACAGCTTAAAATATAACAGTTTAGCAATTTAAAGTTAATAAAAGTCCCTTAAAAATCTTAAAAAACCACAAAAAAAATTTGTCTTAAAATAAATGAGCAACTACCCTTAAATCATAAACACTTTTTTACACTGAATTGAACTAAATGTTTAATTTAGCTTTCAACAAAAACACAAGAAAAGTATAACAAAATATAATGTTTCTGTCGCCAAAATGTCAAGCATTTATTTTACCACAAAGACTAAGTCTGTAACCACAACTGTTTTGTTCATGAGAATGGACGTGTTTAAGGACACTTTTTTAGTTTTGCGTCTCTATTTAAGTAAATATTCTTGTTCGAAAGCTAACAAGTAGAGAAAAGCACTGTAACATTCATGTGAAGGGCAAAAACAACATTATTTTTTTATTTCCTTTAAATGTCAAAGTTTTCTATATTTGCTCATATATTTCCCTTTTAATGTGAATGTAAATTGAACAAAATATTTTTTGGCAAACCATTTAATGTGAAGGTCATTGTTAAAGTAAAAATCTTTTAAACAAAACAAAGCAAATAGTTTTCTAATGGAAAAAGTTGTTATCCACAAAAGAGGTTGCTAGAAAATGTTTATTATTTAGAAATGAATTTAATAAAAAAATCTATAATAATATTGGATTTGAATGTAAATGTAGTAGACCCTTAATACGGTGAATTATGTTAAATTTATACAAAGGAACAGTGTTACTAACTCACAAACCTTGTAAAGCCCAAAATCTAGACACTGGAAATTCGAAGAGCGTGTGCCACTTCCGTTGTATATGTTTATGAGGACGGGGTTGTGAAATATGTGCGTACTAAGGGGGTGAAAGTAAGCCAAATAAGAAAGAAATTGCTAACTTTATACGATAGAAACAAAATTAAGAGAACAAAACAATCTACTTTAGGCTACCTAGTTAGAACCCTAAAAGGTAAAACTAGGTAAAATTATATTTTGGTACTTTTAAGGTAAATTTTGGAACTTCTGAACAAGCAAAGAAAGAAAAAAAATAAAACTGTGCTCAGCTGGTTTTAAAAAGTCATCCCTAGTGTGTTTGGCGTTGTCGTGTCAAATGTTGTTGAATTTGACAAAAAAAAAACGACAATGGTGATATTCATTTAACATTGGCGTATTTGTTGGACGGTACCAAAAAAAACTTAAAACGACTATGCTAACTCCCATGCCAACCACAATAAGGGTGAATATTAGTCCTTTTTAAAATATTAAAGACACTAAGTAATGAGAGAAAGGGTCAAAGTTTTATATTGGTACTTTCAAGGTACTTAGTATAACTGCTAAACGAATGAATATAGAAACATATTCCGAATTTTTTCTCGGGGTTAAAAATGGTTTTATCCAGCAAAATATATCTCCAGCGCTTGTGGATGCTTTCGGATTTTCCTTTTTAATTATTTGAGGTTCTGAGTCTACAAATTTGCTTAAAGACTATCAGCTCAGACCGGGCTTAAAAGTCTAGGTGGATAAAAGTACCCTTATCACATTTAAGTATTTTTTGCCTTTTTCTAAACTATCAGTTTAAATAAAATTGGGAATATTAACCAAAATTTAAGTCAAAAGTCAATGAAAAAATTAAAAATATTTTTTGCGCATATTTGGTATTTTCGGATCTTTAAGATTAGTTAGAAAAATAAAATTTTGAACTGTTTACCCTGACTAAAGTTATAAGTCAGCTAAGTGAACAAAAATTCTTAATTATGTATCATGCTTGGAATAACTACCCTACAGGGAAGTGGACTAGTCCAAGACTATTGACGTGAACGGTTTCTTAGGGTGGGGACTGGTTTTAGTTCTTGCACTTTATATGAAGAGAACATGTCATTTTTACATTGCGTTGTCATTGGAGGGGGCAGTTGGTTCAAAACTAACACCTCAGAACGGGTCACAGGCCAATCCTATATAAGCAAATTTTGCATCCTGTTCAATCTACTTTGTTTGTACTTACGCGCGTGTGTGTATATATATAAACAGATGTATATTAATGTGTAGGGGCCAGTTTTTCTATTTTTTCACCTAACCTTTTTAACACCTTTTAACCAGTTACTTTATGTGTACCCTTTTAACCAGTTACGACCAATAACTTTTGTTCAATTCATGTTTTATATCTGAAACAGGACGAGTCACCGACCAATTGACCCACATTTCCCGCAGGGATAGTATTAAGGGTTAATTTTGGACATTCGTGTTTTTGTTAGGATATTATCTTTATTATTCATTTAAAATAAAACAACCAGCAAAAGCACTATACATTTAGCTGTGCTGAATCTTATATAACTTTTTCATTGATCTTTCTGCATACTCTGACAACTGATCTGGCCAAGTTGCTTTCAAACCGAAAATATAAATATAAAATTACTGCGTGCCCGGTTTTAAGTCGATAGCTTATCTTGTTTTTGAAATAACGATGGCCGTGTCACTTTTAAACAAAATATTCTTTAAAATAAAAAATTCATAACAGAAATACCATGTGGAATGTTAATTTAAACAGTTTCCGAAACATTTCATATTAAAAGTTTTATAAAAATTATACAATGTATCGCTTGAAAACTTTTTGAATTATCGTACTTTAATATATCTGCACAAAATAATTTACGCTATGCAACCGAAATATCTTTATGAAAGACTAAGCTTCTCGATATCTGAGAGAGGGAAGAAAATAAACTCTGTTCGCCATCGTAGTCTGGTATCGACGAGACATTTTTATGTTAACTCGATTCGTCTTTGGACTAAGTTACCGTCCAACATTCAAATAATTAGTAATGCAATGCAATTTAAATCTGCCATTCTCAAACTGTTTAATTAATTGAAATGTTTTGTACAACAATAGTTAGAAATGCTCTGCCAATAAATAATATGTATTAGTTTTAAATTTTTTTATTTTTTTATACTTCTATGCAGTGTTTTCTATTTAATGTATGTATGTTACTTATATCTATGTATCTATGTATTTTTTTGTTTTTTTTTGTTTAATACCTTAACTATATAAGTTTGTTTGTAATAACACCATTATCCCAGTACTATAATATAAGAATTGTTCTTGTTGTGCTGGATAACTACTTTAAATAAATAAATAAAATAAAATAAAAAAATAAAATTTTTCATTTATGGGAGGTTTTCCTCTCTCCTGCTCCCATTTACATTATTTTTTTCCATTATATAGGCGTGGTTGTACAATTATTTCTTCTAAGATATTTAAAGTCAAGAGCTGTAATTGTTTCCGAAAAAAAACATATCAACCCCTGCCCCCAACAAAATTCTTTTTTCAAAATGTACAAATTTTACTGGGATTTCCAGGACTCAAGGCAATAAATGTTATAGTTGATTAGATTTATATAATTGAAGGGGAAATTCCCTCTCCCTGCTCTTACCTAAAAAAAACTTTTTCCATAATTAAGGCCGCCGCTTGTGAGGTATATGTAAGTAACTTTGTTAGAACACTGGCTACAATTTCTGAAATTTATTGGAATATATGCATTGATATTGACCCAAAAAAATTGTTCTTTCCATACTCTTTATTATTGAATCTGTCTAGGTGAACTAACAATAAGTATTAAATCTTAAAGCTAAATAACTTAAATTAATCCAGCCAGTGCTGGACTAAAATTTAAGTATAAAACATTTCTAAAGGTTTTACCTGAGTGCCACAATATCCCTTCTCTTCCCAAAAAAATGGTTTATTTTAGATTTTCACTTATATCTCGGTCCGCTGTTTTTAGATTTTGCTGATTTTAGATAAGGTTGAGCCTAGAAATTTATCTGATAGTTCGGAAACTTTAACTAATTGAACTTTTAATGGCAGATAGCCTTGAACATGTGAACAAGATATACAAAGACAACGAGGGAAACGGATGGATAGATTGATAGGTATTTGACATTTTTTTTGACGAAATATCTTCATTTTTTTTTTTAAATTTGTAAAACTTTCTAAACTATTTATTTACCATATTTACGTCCCTAATAGCCTCAACAAATTTTCAAATAAATTCCCTATTTAGGATATGGCTATCTTACCTAATAATAAACAGTTTGGCAAACAACTAAATTCAATTACAATAAGATCATAAAATCGCATACAATTTCCGTTGCGCCAAAAAGGCAAAAAACTAACATTCACACACTTCAGTAACTAGCAAAAAAATACTATGGAAAACACACAGAGTATTGAATGAAATAATGTTAAAGATAATATCACAAGAATACATAAAAAAATATTAGTATAAATAGCAAATAAATGTATCTACATAGTAACACACAAAGAAAGGTATGTTTGTTCCACATATACATACAAACATATAAATAAGTAGAGCACACTATAACAATAAACATCTAATCCTCTAATAACAACAAATGACATTTTGCATTCGTATATGTACTTAATACTTTGGTATGTGTAAAATGCTGCCTGCCCTATAAAATGTAGTAAAATCATACAACTACAAATTCAACTATGTTCAACTAAGACTTTTACTTGAACATGCAGATTAAATAGATAAAAGAAATAAAATGAGCAAAAAAATTTACAATAACACTCGCAGGTTCAATGAAAAGACATAGAGATGTTTAAAGACCTTCCTTGATACAAGGAATGTTAAAGAAATTTCGCAAAATCTTTCCACTCCATCGTGTTATAGTTTATTTTTTTGCAAGCCATAGCAAGAAATTTAAAGATAAAAGAGGACTTATTTTTTTAACAAGTGAGAAACAAAAACAAAAAATAAAGTTTTATGTAATTAATTGGCGAAAGTCTTTTGAAAAATCTTCCATTACATTAATTACAGGATATTCGCTACACATTTGTTTAAAATTTAAAAGTGTTCTGTAAATTAGAATCATAAGAACTTAAAATCTTTAAGAAAATAAAATTAAAGCAACAAAAGCAAATTTGTATGAATAGAAATTTCCTTTCTGCTTTTGAATAGAGTATCTAAAAGTACGTTAAGGGTAAACGTAGTTACAAGGTGGACCAAAAGGAGTCATCTGATGTTGTTTGGTTTAAATTTTTCTTCTAAACGAAAAACTTCGATTCCCTTTTTTGTTTATGTTTATCTAAGCCCTTAGGATTTTATTTTTCAAGTCCAGAAGGTGATATCGGCCAAATGGGCGCCGTCACAATTGTTTGCTTTACGGGTTTGTTTTATGGCATTTTTTTACCACTTCAGCAAGAACTTCGAGTGACAGCTCTTTTGCAGGGTCTTGGGCTTTTTCACGTAAACACGGGACTTAGAAAAACCACACAAAAGGTCTAGAACAGTTAAATCGGTGGATTTTGTGGGACAAAACAAAATGCCAAAACTAGAGATTGGCCGACCCGGGTAACACCGCCTTCGGTTGTGACTCACGCAGTGCGTGCCTTTGCTCCGTCCTGTTTGAATCACATGTCCTCCAGTCCTAATTCGATCAATTGCGGCAGAAGAAACTCGGCTGACATTGTCCTGTAGCACGCACCGTCCACTATTGTCGTTTGGCCAGCGGAGTCCTCGAATAAAATGCCCCGATAAATACTCCAGCGATAACTATACACTCTATTTGAACGGATGTAATGGCTGCTCGTGCATCACTCTTAGATTTTCGGTGCCCCAAAAGTGATATTTTGGCTTGTTTACGTACCCATTGAGGTGAAAATGAGCCTCATCGCTCATTATGATTTTGGTCGAAAAATCATCCACTGCAACCTTGAGCCATCCTCAATGGCTTAGGCGTTGGTTACACTCAGTGGACCAAAAGTTTGCCTTAAGAACGACCGGCTAACAGCTTATTGCGATGCACGGTGTCTGGTCGATATTTCTGGCGACAGCTCGATATCTTTGCTAACAGCGAAGATATGAAGAAGTTCTCCAGAACTAAACATGCAACATACTTTATGTTAGTTAAGTGTTAGTTTATTGTATTTCTAAAGGTATAAGAATAGTAAATTCTATTTGTAAATGCGCAAGTCTACTCGTCTATGGGTCGCTGGTTTATTCTAACGAATTTAGAAAAACTTTTTTATTTTTTTTAATTTTTATTAAAATTTAATTGTTGTTTTTTTTTTTTTTTGGTAAAAATTAAAATATTGCTTGTTGCTTTATTATTTTCTGGTCGTGGTTTTAATATGGTGAACAAAATTTCATTAATTTTTTAAAAAGCCTATAAGTTTTTCCTGTTATAGGGTTGGTCAATAATGTATATAACTTTGCTGTTTGTTGGTATCTTTGCAGTGTTTTTTTGCAACACCATAAGGAAATTTTTTTGTGATCCTTACAGACAACAAAATAAGTTCAATAATGTTTATTTGGTGGGCTTAACTTAATTAAAGGCATTTAAAACTTAATAGAATTTTATGAAATTTATGTTTGTCATTTTAAAATATTTATTAAGTTTTTATTGTTTAATACTAACTATTATATTTTTTTTCCATTTGTAACGCGTACCAGTGCACGTTGGTCAAAAATCCATTTTTTTTGGCCAAAATGTATTTTTTTTATTGTCTTGTTTTGCACTTTATAGTTCTTCATAATAGTATCAACACTTCAAATCACAAAAAAAAATATTTTGTTTTTATATACCGTTATTTACTGTTAATGTGTACAGCGACAAACGTACAACTTTTCGATATTGTTGAACAATTTAGTGCTAGCAGTGCATTTGAAGTGTTTGGTCGAAGAATAATTTAGAAACAAAAAAAATTAAATTTTATTAAAATATTTATGGATTATTAAGTTGAAAGTAAGTATTTATAATATATCTAAATAACTTTTAAAAATATAATAGCTGGATTTAAAAAAACCTGCATTTTCTGAAGGCATATAAAAAATATAAAAAAAAATGGTTTTTTCGAATTAATTATAACATTTAAAAAAATGTCCGAATTTGTCCGGTGCGAAACATAGTATTCGAAAATACTTATAGTCTAAAGGGTATTAATCTGTAAATATATCCTTCAATTTTTTTCAATTCTTAAAAATAAATAATTTTTTCTTAGGTAATGTTAGCATCAAAAATGCCAATCTTTTTAAAATATGGCTGCAAAATTCTTCAAAAGAGGGAAAAAAGAAAGCTTTTTTGACAAATATTATTAAAACAATCGGCAAAAATAACTCTTTTGATGAGTATAATAAATAATTACAAAAAAAATTTGACTTTTTTGTAATAAGTTGGGGCAAGAGTGGCGAGTCACAGTTCCGAAATGGCAAGTGGCTTATATCTGAAGTAATTTTCAAAATATGTAAAGTGAAAATAGATGTCCCATGTTCTTCTAGAGCTGGTCAACCAAGCTTACTATATTCAGGAATGTTCGAGCACATCAAAAGAAGGGAAGCGGCAGGCCTTTCATCATTAAAGCAAAGTGAGACAGATTTAATAGTTCATGCGGCATGTATTTCAGCTCGAAAAAGGGGGAAAAATGATTTAGCTGCTGTTTTAAAAAATAAAACTAAAATTCTAACGCGTCCATATAAAATCAGAAAGGTATGCTGTAAAAATTTTAAAGATCCTGTTTAACTTTCTGACTAGAAACCGTTTGCATTTTTTATTGAAAACGACTTCACGAAAAAGCTATGCTCTAATATTCGCATGGAGAATATAGATACAAAAAAATTGCAACATATTTCCACCCTATTATAGACTTTTGGCAGTGAAAGCTCTCTGTAGGCCTAGCAATATGTTTGTAAGTGAAAAAGTTGAAAAAATGCCTTTACAAATGCTTTTGCAACATACTGCAGCAAGAATTGTAGAATCGCAAAAAGAAGTTATTTAAGGTATAATGAATATTGAAAATAGAGCACTAATTTTGTCAGAATTATTCTTAAGTTATGGAATTGACGGTAGTAGGGGCCAAGCTCAATTTAAGCAAGGCTTTAATTATTCACGCTCACTTCAAAATACTGATTACAACCTCTTTGCAACCACTGTAATACCATGAAGATTGATCGATACTTCAGGAAAACCTTTATGGTGTAATATTACTCCCCAATGAACTAGATATTGCAGGTCATTAAAGCTAGAATATTTAATTAGTGTTTTATTTAACATTAATACTTTTTTCATTTTTATGCATTGTAAACATGTTAATCCTATCTAATATATTTCTGTTTGAAGCAAACAAATATGTATGTATGTAGGGTTTTTTTTATAAATTTTTTTAATATCAAATGCATATCTAAATTTCATATATTCGATACAGCATTATTATAGTAATTCATAATAACTCATTTATTAATAAAATAAATTGATATATTTTACAAAAATAATTTTGGCCAAAAAAATGAATTTTTGACCAATGTGCAGTGTTAGTAATAGTTTGCGGTAATTGCGAAACTTGAAACTTAGAATTTGAAATATCCAATATATTTTTAAGACAATAAAATTTTATTTTTTTCTTAGTTTTTTTATATACATATATGGAAAGAAAATTTTAAATAATTTTATTTAGTTAAAGTCATTTTTAATGTCACTCCAAAACAATTCTTACAATCGCACATTTTTTGTCTTATTTTTTTAATACCCTCGTTGTTTTATCTTTTAAATGGGTACAATAAAATTTAATGGGATTTTTGAAATTTTCCGCCTTTTAAAAATACGCCTTTCAGTTAACTGCCGAAAATAATGCAAGAGGCTTAACAGTAATGCCATGATAAATCCAATAAATTTAACGGCTTAGTGACAACTTATTTTTCTTTTTTTTTAAGTGACAAAATTAATATCTCAGAAAATTACTTTTTTTTCTTTGTTAAAAAAATTTAGGGGAAAATAACATTTATTTCTTGGCTTATTTTAATAAGGTATCGTTAGTAGAACTTTGAAGTATCCAAAATAATAAAGTTCTGCATGATATTTTTGTGTACAATTTAGGAAAGGGAGACATCATACAAAATAAAATTTTTTTTAGTCTCTTGACATAACAAATTTTTGGCAAACATCTTCAGCTTTACTTTTAATTTTCTTTAAACCACTTCCCGGATAAAATCTTTATTAAAAATTTCGTATTGTATTCAAACAATATTATAAGTAGAAAATATATGTCATGGAAATAATTGATCTTTATAAGTAACTGTTTATAATAAAGTGGGCAATGTGTTTATTTCCAAATCCAAATCACCACGCTTTTAAATTATGAAAAAAATTTATTCAAACTCGAGGTCATTAGTTTTTAATTTTTGTATAAAACTATTACTTTTTGTAATTTTTTATAAACCAGCTTTAATCTATTTTCATATTATATATGTATTTTTTATATGAATGAATTTACCAGTCCCTGAGCATTTTATTGTAGTATGTGCCAGAAAGAAGTTCAGCATTAAAGTTTATTCCATTGAATAAGTTTAAGCTCAGTCATCAAGTTACTATCCTGTCTCGTTGAAGACCAGCCTTTTTAACATAACCTTACCTAAGTTAAATGATTTGCAAACTAAATAATAATTAAAACAAATATTTTATTGCGAAATTTTTCAGAAATTCTTTCTTCCAATTTTTCATGGCAATCGTTAAAAAAGTGAATTATTAAAAAAATTTTGTCACATTTAATATTTTCTTTAAAGTTTATTGTAAACAAATCATAATATTAGGACATTTTTCAATCGATTCTAAAAAAGGGTGGGATGAAATATCATAAACTCGTTTTGCTGTTATAAAAATATTTAATCGTAACAATACTAAATTATCAAATTATCTCGAAAAATCAGTACAACTCAGTACACACATTTTCAATAAGTTTATCATGTAATATATCAGTTCATGTGCTCATGAAATCAGTATTACGATTCAGTAACCTATTTTAGCAATAAATATAAGAGTTTGCGATATACGCTATCGTCAAAGTCAGCTGTTATGGTTAAGTAAACAGCAAAACTTTTTTGCGACTTAAGCAATCATTATATTTCTACATTTAACGATAATAGTTTTGTGTTGTTAGTTTTGTCGACAAAAGATTATTTTGCATATTATATATTATTTTTAGTATAATTATGCTTTTCAATTTGTTAAAACTTATTTTTCAATCAATTTTTTTTTTTTTTTATAAGATACATATAAGATACATATAAGAACTTCTTAGTCTATCACTTAACTCTGGCAGCAAAAGACAATTTCAGTCGATTAATATAATGATCATCGAATTTTTAGAAGTTACTGAATCGAACTACAGTACGAATGGTTACCCTAGATA
Source organism: Melanophora roralis (assembly GCA_963583895.1). Classification (NCBI taxonomy): domain Eukaryota; kingdom Metazoa; phylum Arthropoda; class Insecta; order Diptera; family Rhinophoridae; genus Melanophora; species Melanophora roralis. The sequence continues at coordinate 60,564,775 of OY757187.1, read as the reverse complement.
TATTATTTCATAATATCACTCATACGCCATGTGCGTATAAGTAATATACAATTTGCAATTTTCTGTGGTTTCCTTATTAATTTTAACCACAACTTTTGCAATTCTGTATTCATTTAAAACGTGTTCGTTCATTTATTGTCAGGGATCGTGATAGTTTTAAAAAAATCTCAAAGAATAGTATTTATTATATTAGTTTTACTCTTATTTATTAATATTTTTGGCTAAAAGTATTTATTGCAACAATTGGTTCTTATGTTATACAAAAATTTAGCTATTATTTTGGAAAATAGTTTAATTTAAAGATTAATTATGGTTTTTTTTTGAAAAAAGAACAAAAAATAATTTTTTTGAAAACCAAATTAAAAAAATTCTAAGCCGCTGTGGTGCACTTCAATTGACTTTCCGATTTTTCCTTGTGCCTGATTATTTTAATTCTAAATGCTAAAGTTATCTGTATTTGCAGTCCCTGTTTATTATTTGGTTTTCATGCAGAAAACTAACATATAAATTATAAAACAAACATATAAACCATAAATATAATATATTCAATATGATTATTTTAAAAAACAAAATAAAATACTTATGATGCCTGAAAAGAAATACACATTTGATATCCACTACATAAATAAAATTGATACAATGAATTCAATAAACAAATTAAGCAAGAATCATTAAACTTAAAAAAGTTATTATAAAAATATAGTGCAAAAGTTTGTATATTAATTTAATATTTTTTTTAAAAATTCAATAATTATTATTTACAAAACCATTTTCACGTAATAAAGTTTAGTGTATTTATTGTATATAAATATTTATTAAATTTATTAAAAATTATTAATGGAATAAAATTATATTTACTATAAATATAATATCTAGGGTACTTTAAAGCAGACAGATTCCTACTAATGCAATTTGGCTTGTTTTAAAAAGCATTATTTTAAACTTTTATTTTAAAAATTATTTTTTTTAATACAAATTTTTGCTTTTTAGTTTGGCTTAAGTTCATATAATTTCTTTTTATTAGAGAAAATAATATTTTCCCGTTAATGTTGAAAGATTTTTCTATCGATAATATTAATTATTTTTTTTTAATTTTCCTGCTATTAAAATATTTTTCCATTGTTTAATTTTCAATTTCAAAATTGTTAATTACACTAACGAAATTCCAAAACTACAACTACTGTTATTATACATATGGTTTTTCTAAAACTCCTTTTCTTGTGCACCTTTTTGAATTAGAATTTGCAGGTATGCTGCCATGCAAACGCTCATAATGCTACTAAAAAACAAATTTCTTGCCAAATGAATTTAAATTTTCTTTATAAGTTTCTTTTGTAAGTAAAATTACTTGCCAAAAAATGTTTTCTTAATGCGAAATACATACTTCTATGTTTGGTGCACTCAAGCCCTTAAAATAAAAACGTTTAATTAGGAAAATAAATTCGTAAATACCAATTTTCATTTTTTAAATGGTAAAAATAATTTAATTGGCATTAAATTGATTCGTGGAAAGATATTTTAAAAAATTAAATTTATCACAATTGCATTAAATTTTTTTCAACTGCATTGGAATGATCCATCTCTCTAGCCTTATAAAGACCCATTAATTATAGTAACCAGTTGTGTTACAATTAGTTTAAATTTTTTTTTAAATATTATTTAATTTTCATTTGAAACTTTAACAGCAGATTAAATTTATAGAATATCTATAGATTATATCCTTAAGACATGCAAAAAACAAACATATTTTGTCTTCTTAAAACTATTACGAATAAAAAATATTATTATAATAAAATATTACAAAAACGTTAAGAATAAATTTAAGTTTTTTATTTCCAGTTTATTTTTTATGATTCGAAGCCAAACATACAAACTTACTCATATCAAAAAATATTTACGAACAACAAAAAACCCCCAAAAGACATTTCATAATTCCAGTAAGTTCTTACAAAAAGACGTGTGTGAATGTTGTTTTACATAAAAGAATGAATGAAGAAATGTTAAGTTAAACACAGCAAGGAATTGTTATCACAAATGTTTTTTAAAATAAAGAATAAAAAAAAATTTAATTTAAATTTTTTATTTAATAATAACAAAACTTTTGATGAATTCATATTTTTTTTCTTCTTTTTTTCAGACATATTGTACCGGTTTCTTTGGATTAGAGTAAGTAAAACTTTTTAGACTTTATTTTAATTTATGTAGAAACATTTTGATTAATGTATGCAAATACGCAGAAATATTTGTGTCTTTATAAAAATACAAGGAATTAGGAGTTTTTAAGTAAAGGGTTAAGGGTTTGCTTAGCAAATAAAAAAAGTTAAATTTTAAATTTCCTTGACAAAAAGTTAAAAGTAATTGAAGTTAAAATATTTTTGCTGCGGGTTACAGTGTTTTTCAGGCGCCTACATTCCTTTTATGTAATCTAATGGCACAAAACGGAAGTATTTTTTGATTTAACAATTTTATTGAAAATTTAAAAAAGAAAGTTTTTGCTTAAAAATAAGTTTTATTGATTTCTAAAATCAAATTCTTTAATTTAAACAAAATTCAGTCAGTTTAACCAAATTCAGTTTAAAGTATATTTTTGATATTTTTCTTTTAACAATATACAGGAAAAATTGGTGGTGATAAGCTATTTGACCTACAAACAAAAGTCTTCTGGTTAAGGATTTGATTATGCAATTTTTTGATAAGCCACGATAAGAAATTTTTTAAAGTTGAGTTAAAAAATTCTGAAATTAAATTTAAAAATTATTCACATATTTTTTAACAAACACATTAAATAAAACAGTTCAACGCCTTAATTAAAAAACTTATTGTCTCAATTAAAGACCAAACCAAATTGTAAAATAATTGGTAACAATAATGTTTACATATAAAAAAAGCTTTAATTTTGCATAGAAATTTTGTAATATTAATAAAAAAAATAATTTAAGCTTCGAAAAACCCATGGCTCGTTGATCTAGCGGCAGAGGCTCAGCCTGTCAATGAGTCGGTGCCAGATTTAAAAATCGACGGGTCAATGATTAAAAAATTTTTTTGGTTTTGCTTTTTATTTTTTTATTACATTTTCTTAATTTCATATTTTTGGTTGCACTTAGAGCTATGCTTATAGAGATAAGTTTTTTTTTATAAAAAAAAAGTGTTTAATTTATTACTTTATTCAGGTGTTTTTTAAGGAAACCTTTTCTTGATCATTTCAGTTTTGTTATTCAGCTCTTAGAATAATTGTTACTTTTAGGATTATGCTAACAAAATAAGTTCGTATAAAAAGAAAGGCATTCCACGTTCAGAATGTAGGCGTGGTGCAGCAGTTAGAGCTACCGAACATCCCACAAGCAGCCTGAGTTCAATCCCTAGCCGATTCAAAAAAATGTATATTTTTTATTATTTTTTTTTTTAAATTTTTTAGTTCGCTCAACCTGATGTTAGCAAAAATTTTAATAAATTTCAGTAATCGAAACCATAAAATTATAACTTGGATACAAAATAACTATTTTTCAGTTTTAACATTTTAGGTAATTGATATTATCATTTTGATGGCAGGTGCAAATTTAAAAGTTTTACTGGTTGATTTAATCATCTTGGTAATTGAACTCGTTTTTTAATTTTTCTTCAAAGGTTCTATCAAAAAAACTCTTTTTTTTTGTCTATACGTTAATGAACTGCCAAAACAGATTTTTTATTGCAACACTTCCACATAATGGCTTCTTCTAAATCCAGAAAAACAAAAGGACATTGTCATATCGAAAAAGGGTCATAACATTTTCTCTGACATATCAGTTTACCAGGGATATAGGAATATTGAAAACATTGAGGTTTAATTTTTTTTGTGTGTAACACATATTTTAACACAAAATTTGAGTTTGATAAATTAAGTAAATAATTCATTTAATTAATATAAATAATCATTTGAAACAATCTTTTAGTTTGGAATATATATTTATAAATAAGGTGTAGCATCACAAAGTAGCTTAAACTTCGTGCTGCATTGCTTTCTGCGTTTGGCAACAACTAGTAGCCATATCCTTTTGCCAGTAGCTATAGCACTACCTATTGAATAAAAATTACAAAAAATTTAAATTTCTATTAAATACTACATCCGTTTTTATATATTTTTTTAATCCATTTGAATTTTCCACTCCTGTAAACGCACTAATATTAAGAAAGGATCCACAAAAATTTCCAACAGAGTGCTTTGAACTGATTTAAAGTGATACTAAATTCAAAATCATGTTTTTAGGTAAATTAAAAATGGTCACGCAAAATCAAATTATTTACAGAAACTTATTTAGTTTGCAAAGTTTTATCCAAAAAAATGAAACAAGAAATTAATCAACTGTATGCTTTATTCTGTAACAATATCATTTCAATTTGAGATGAACTGGCAGCAGCGGCTTAGGGATATTAGAAAATATCAATTAGGCATAGGTGGCATGTTTAATTGGCATTGATATTGCCATTGTTAGGGTAGACGATTGATTGTCAAACATTGATCGAGGAGTCAGGCAATTTTTGGTCGAGTGGATACTCTAGGTAAGGTTAGTTTGGGTAGTGACGAGTTAAACTTGCCACCTTCACCCTGGGGCCTATAGCCCATTGTGAATACCTTCGGAAGAGTCGAAAATAGTTTACGCTTAGTTTTATAAAAATCAATGCCCTAATCGGTACGATGTAGCCCGCCATTTAAAAAAAAAATATTCTATCACACACTCCGTTAAAATAATGTCTATGTTCCAAGCTTATTAGGGAAAAACCGTGACTGCAAAAACAAACAAGCTTGCACCTAATGTTTATAATACTTTTACTAGGTCGTATTCGCCAGAGTTTTCAAGTAGGTATTTCGATCAGAAATCACAACCTTAGCTATCTAAATCTTTTTAATAAAATTACTTTAAATAAGAGTGTTATAACAAAAAAGTGGAAAGGTCTTACTCTTCTAAAGGAGTTTGCCCTCAATTATTTGTAACCTTTTTGACTTTAAGTGTATTACCACTTTCATTATTTATTTCCTCTTTAGATAAATTTTACCTCTTGTTTGTTAAATATTCTTGAAAAACTACTGATGAAACACTTTAGAAAAAATTTTATGGTAAATGCTCCTGTAACACAATAGTAAAGATGGAAGTGCGTAGAAAAATAACACTTATTCACCTTAAAAGTACATACTGTCACACGCAGCTAAAAAGGCTAAAAGTTTAATACATAAAACAATATTTAACCGGCTGTAATCTACATTTAATAACAGAAAAAAATAATAAAAAAAAAGAAAACACAAACATATTTTATTCACAGTGCTACAACATTTGTTGCGCTTTATACAGGTGTATGTATACAGCTAAGTGTATGTTTTTGTGTTTTGTTTATTAACAACAATAAGAAAAGTATAATAAAATGGCACTTAATTACTTTTAGCTCTCATCCTCCCTTAAGAACAAAAATCGTACAACCCATTGTGCAATGACAAAATTTTTTTTTAGAGTTAACAGAAGTGTTTGTACATATTTTATATTAGAATGGCATTGAAAATACAAGATTATTTTTATATAAAAAAGTAGAGGAGCTCCTTAATAAAAATATTTTCTATATATGTTGTGGGTTTTTACTGGGCTTCTGCAGTCTTGAGAAGCATGTTTTATGAAAGGTGTGTAAAGGATCTGTATAATACAAAATATACTTTCTAAAACTAAGATTCAGTTTAATGTTTTTGTGTATAACCTTAAGCTGCAGTGCGTGTTGAGAAAATATTAATGAGTAGAATAAATAACAGCAACATCTTAAAGTGGCCGTAGGGAAACATTTTGTAATAAAAAATAATTATCTTTATAATACTCGCCCATATACTTCAGTGGGTCTTGATTGTTTGTGCATTTGTTAAACTTGTTCTGTTTTAATAGATAAGACTTCTTTTGAGGATTCAAATAATTTTGCAAATAAAAATTTTGAAACATTAAAAAATAAGCGATTGATTAAGTTTGAGCTCATAAAATTTTCAAAAATTTTTTGTTATTTATTTGAGCTGGTGTATCGCTAACGATATACTCGGAAAATCAAGATTAGGCTAATTTGGCGATCAGGAAGGATCTTAAAAAAACAAATTTTAAGCAAAAAATTGAAGACCATTTAGATATTTGACATACTTTTTTTTCTAGTGCAAATATAAGTAAAATGCCGATTTTTGTTGCTGGAAAACGTACACAAACACGATTCCAATATCTAGATTTTAAACGGTTACCCAGAAAAGTTACTTTACCCACCTTTGAGATATTATTTCTATCTCCGTCCCAACCTGCCTGCTTTTTTTTAACTTTTCTAAAACAATCGGGTTGATAAAAATTGCACTATTTAAAGTCTTTGCCTTTCATTAACGATTTTTTTTTTCAATTAAGTTTTAAGTATCTACTCTCAATGCATGTATTGACGTGAGTTAATTACTGGCTGTTGTTGCTAGATGCCCTATAGAAATACGTTTCCGATTTCTAAATGTCGAGCCTATCACTAGTAAAACTGGCTTTGATGAGATAAGCAGCAATTTGATTTTATATTTAACGCTATATTTTTAGCTCTACAACTTAAATTTTAGTCTGGCACTAGCTTGACCAACAGAAATTATTTGTAGCTTTCAGATTTGAATACTTATTTTCAGCTTGCATTAGCAAAGGTTGAATAATAAAAATAAGAAAAAAAATATGTTTATGCCTTGCATCCTTTTGAATAATTTTTAAATGTGCATTTGGAAATCACGAAAATATCCTACTGCCTCCAAAACTTAATTAATTTTTGCTGATAACAGTGCACGACAGCATGAAAGAGTGCCCGTCTTTTAATGGGACAGTTTGACCATATTGCTTTGGGAAAATAAAAAAAAATTTTTTCCAGAAATAAATAAAAACACGGAAGTTGTAAAAAGGGTTTGTTACGCCTTTTAAGAAAATAACACGGAACATAACCTTTAAAACCATCAAATGTTGGATTCATTTTGGTTTCCAGAGCCCTTCTAAGAGGCTATGACCAAATTTATTTTAGGCACCAGTTATGTTAATCTTAACATCAAAACAAAAAAAGAAAGAAGAAGACAGAAAACACAACAACAACAACATTTTGGCCCTAATAATTACTTCAGTTTGGCAGCTTTTAAGTGCCAAGCTGAAGCTCTTCCAGTGAACAAAATAGCCTTGAAATTTTGGAAGTACAAAAGAATATAATTGCAAAATTTCAATGCAATTTTTTTAATTTGTAAATGTTTATTTTTAAACATAATTACATTTTTAATTGGAGCAATTATTTTTTAATTAAAAATGGCGATTTTTTAAACCAACGAATTGATTGGTAATAATATGCGAATTATATATTCTGTGCAAATTTCTTTCACAAAAAAACTTTATGAACCTATAAAATTTAATTTTAGACACATTCAGAAACAAGGCGCAGACTGCAAGGGCCAAAATTTGCATTTAAGTAAAAACGTAAACTTGTTTTGTTACAATTTATGCAAAAAATACACATACATGTCTTTGAAATATTAAATGCAAAATAATTTTAAGACTCACAAAACTGAAGGCAATATAAAACAAACAAGACATGTTTAATATGTCTGCTGTCAGTTGTTTTGAAACACCATAATTTAAGCGTGTCTGTGCTTGTTTTTTTGGTACGACCTAACAAGTAGCTTTGAAAAGCTTTCATGTTGAAGACAAGTTCTTATCGTGTTTTTTTGGTTTTAAAGTATATTATTTCTTATGCAGTTTGTTTCCTAAACATGTCTTGTTTGGATTTTTTGTTGCGGGTTTTTACTAGCAATAAACAGAACAAACAGTAAACAGAACTACAAATTCGCTCTGTGAAAAAAATATTTTTTTATTAAAGATTTAAAATATGTTAAAAAAATATATTTGTGGCTTACAGCCCAAAATGAGAACAAAAATAATTAATAAAAAGAAATCAACGTTTAATTTATATTTGAATGATATTTTAGCATAAGAGGAAAACTTCATTTAAATGAAATGGTATGTGCTGGAAAAAATCATGATTTAAGTTAAAATAAAAGAATAAAAATTTTACATTTCTATGAGACTCGAATCATGCTTTCCGTATGCCTTAAATAAAGCGACAACAATTAAATAAAGCTGCAATAGGACGACTAATTTATTAATCGACCACCTTAATTTAAAACATATTTTACTTCTGAAACTGCAACAATTAAGGTACAGAATATTAAATTATATTTTAATATTAAACGAACCTTATTTTTATTATTATAACATGTTTTTGATTATTTAGTAATTTAAAAAAAAACTTATAACAAATTGAAGTAATTAGTACTTAACAAAAGTTTAAGTCCTTTACTATTTAACTTTGCAAGTTTTTTACAGAAGAAATCCTATATATTTATTAAACACTTACACAATTGAAATTAAAACAATTTTCCTTATAACCTGTGCTTAAAATTCATTTGACCTGAAAGTAGTTTAATTTTAAATCATTTAACTCTTTGTATTTGAAAATTGGATTAATTTCTTACAAGACAACAAGTCACTCTTAATTGATTACAATTATTCTTTGTCTGATTCGTGTTTATATTTCTTGTAAAATTCTTGTGTGTTTGTGCACCGAATTGCAGGCATATTAAGCCAGAAAGTTACATGTGTATTTGTTGCCACTGGCGTTGTTGTAGCTATTGTTATTGGCCTTAGTTGTTCTTGTATTAAACTTCTTCTTCGTTTGTTTTTCTTTTTGACTTTAAAGAATGACATAACATAATTGCAAACATATTGAACATGTTCATTGTTTGTCTATTCTTTTAACTTGTATGTATTTCAATTTTCTATACACCTGTTATGTATGTGCATATGTAGTATTTGAACATGTGTAAACAATGTATGATTGTTTATTGGTTCAGGTGTTGTAAGTGTAGTATTTTACGCATGAAATTCTGCCAAAAGCTACAAAAAAGTTATTCTCCCATAATGATGGCTTAATATATAAAGGGCGTATCTCAATTTTTTATTACTTAAAAGGGGGAAAAATTATTTTGGTAAATTTCATGCAAAACGGCCCAAAATAGGTAAAAATCTTTTTTTATTTTATAAAAAATCAATGAACTTAAATCTAAAAGAAAACGAAAATGACCAAAATATAAAGAAACGGCTTTATTTATTTCGCAAAACTTTAAATTTGTCACAAACTGAATAATCGGCTCTTTTTTTAAGCGTTTGGCGAAAATCACATTTTCTAATAATTATTTTTCCTTAAAAAAATTTAATTTTTGTTGAAGTGAAGCAAACAAAATTCGACAATATTGCACATAACAGCATCCTAAAATCAAAATTTCCTAAAATTCAAATTTGTAAGGTCACACCCGGCACAGTTTTCAACTGTCCATTTTTAAGCAGATTAAATGATTCTTCCGTGTTATGTTACGTTTTAAACGCTTAAAAACATATCATCCACTTATATCATATTCTCTTTCTGAAAAAATTTATAATTATTTGTGGATCCGTCACAATAAAATCGCTTATTTGTAAATTTTTTCCTATAAAAAGTTTTATTGCAATCTTTATTATTTTAACTTGAGTATTGTTTGCAAAATTCAACAAAGTTGCGCCCTTTCTTTATTAAGCCATCGATGTTGTATTTAAACGACACACAGTTTTGTGTGTTTTCAATCCATGTACATTTTCAAAACAATTACTTTTATTGACGTTAACAATCTGTAACAATTCTTAATAGATTTCATAAAAACATTGAGAGAAAAGACAAAATGTTTAAACTAAATAAGTGAAATTCAGATGTCTGTGTGGGAGAAAAATAAATAGAATAGTTGACGGCTATTTTTATAGCCACATACGTGGTGTAACACACAAAAATAATAGCCTGATACCTACCTTTAAGTAAACCGATCAACTCAGAATCGAAGTCATCCGTCCGCTTGTTCGTCCATCCGTCCGGCTGGGTATCCATAAATTTTTGTTATCACAGAACAAGTTGCCTTTTTAAGGATACGTTGATAAAATTAAGCATAGATAAGCCTTTTATTTATGGTTATGGTTTATTTAATTTTTTGCACAGCCCCCATAGACATACTCTCCTGAAAAAATATTTTTTGCTGCTACCGCTTTAAATGTCTAATCTTAACAAATTTATGCATCACGCTTTCTTTACAAACGATGCTATTTATTTTATTATATAACCACAATATAAAAAAAATTGTGGAGTAAAGTATGTTATGGTCGGGTTTTAAGCGAATATATTTATTTTAATGGTTTTTAACTCAAAAGCTGGGCACAAGAAATTGTCAATAATAGTTAAATGATATTAGAAAACTTTAAACTCTAAAAAACGAATGTTTGCTAGTAACAGAAAAACTAAAAAAATATACTTTAAAAAAATTGTTAATGTGAAGTTATTAATTTTATATACATTTAAAAATTGATGTAAAATTAATTTTTGAAATTAGATTGTGTTTGCTAGACACCTTTAGATATTTTGAAAAAAAACCCAGAAAAAACACAAAAATCCCGGATTCTCCAATCAGCATCCCTAATGCTTAGAACATGTGTGTAATTTTTTGTAAAAAGTGTATTTACAAACATTTTTTAAACCATTGAGGATAATTTTCAATTGCAATTTACCTTATTTTTAATTAACCACAGTACGTATAATTAATATTCAGTTCTATACAACTATCATAACACTCATACGCAGTATGTAACAAAAAAAATTTTATTTGAAGCGACTAGCAATAAGCAAAATTTTAATATCATATACACAATTTTATTAGATTTCTAAAAAATTTATTTGGAAGAAAATGCTTAATATTTTAAGTAAAAAAATGTTTGCTATTAAACAAAATTATTTTTTAGTTTTTCCTTTATTTTGTTTGACATACAAATTAGATAACAATTTTATAAGGATCTAATACAATATTAACTGAAGAAATTATAATTTAAAAAATGGTTTTGTTTATATAAAAATTTGTAAAGTTTTTTTCTGTGTAGGGAGATTTAATAACAATTAATAAAATCAAAAATATTAAAGGCAGTTTATTTTAAATAAGTGTAGTTAAATACAGCAATTTCAGTGTACTTCACAGATACATAAGTTTCCTTGAGACTGCTTTAATTAAAGATTTTAAAATAATAATTATTACAAAACCTGTTTTTTGAGCTTAAGGTCAATAACTAAAATTCTTTTTTTATTTTAATTGTCTGCCAATATTTCGCAGCTCTTTGTGTAGCTTTTTCAGGGAAAATTTTTTTATTTATTAATAAAAATTACGTTCTTTTAAATAATAAATAACAAACAAAGGAAGATCTTTTAATAATAACTATTTTTATTTCTTGATTTTTAACATAAAGCTTTAAACAAAAATTATGCCAGCTGAAGGGTTTTCTTAAACTTTATATGTAAAAAGTCAATTTGAGCGTTAATACCGGTTTTTTTACTTTATACAAATAGAAATGTTTCGAAAGGTACAAGATCGTAGAAAAAAGAAGAACGTATGATTAGTAGCAAAGATTAGAGAATCATTTTGTTTTCTGACTTATGTATATCAACAATTTTTCAAGAATTTAATTTATAAATTGGTATATTTTTGATTAAAAAAATTTTATTTTTGATAAAATAATTGTCTTTTTTGTTTAAAAAATTTAGTAAGAAAAAACTTTTATGGTGTTTTCCATTCTGAAAAAAATGTATCATTAATGATACCATTCGAGCGGGCTTATGTTCCATTCTAAAAATACATGCAAGAGTGAAAACAGTTATCGTTTTCCTTTCTAAACATGTTGCATTAATAACTGGCAAGAGTGTAACATATCTTACCCCCAACTATATTTCAGTGTAACAAAGTACCACTTTTTACAGCTGTGTTATGTTAGTAAAAACTTTTTTATGCAGACGAGTTTTTCACACAGTTTTTATTAAAATCAAGACATTTTGCTGCTCCATTGAAACAAAAAGCATGGACAATTTTATAAGTGTGTCTGTAAACTGATAAAAATACAACACATACTTATTGTAACATTTTTTTTAAGAATAGAAAGCACCATTACTTTTATAAAGAATAATAAAACTTAAAACGTCCAATAAAAAAAGGTTATACAAATACGGAAATTTATTTAAATATTGTTTAAATGCAATAAACCACTGTCAGATTACTCTTTATTTATAACTTTAGCTCCTTTTTTCCGAAAAGCTTCCTGTTTCTACCGCCCTCTTACGATATTAACTGAAAAGGACATGGGAAACCTTTTTTGCTCACACATATCCAAGAGCTTTTTTACCACAGTGGCTTGATGGTAAGCCAGGCCAAGATTACGAAGGCAACATTATAACAAAATACCAATAAATATAATGATTTCGCGATTCAGTGTAGTTTTTTAACGATATTCTTTAGCGTTAAAGTCTAACCTGAGCTTTTGCTTTGCACACAAAAGAGTCAGAGTATTTAACTTCACAAGCTGCTTTTCTAATAGAAGTGTTTGGCGCTCTTCGAAAGAGATAGTCATCATATACTGCCTCGAAATTATCTCATAGACCTTTTTTCGTCTATACATAGGTTTTCTTTCATTGCTTAAAATTGTTCTATACTGTTTAGTGGCTTTTAAACAGCGTAACAATGAACTTTTTGGTCTTTTGCTATTTTTTGGAAAGTCCATATTGGATTTTTTTAAAATGTGCCTTCGATCCTAAATATAATAACTTTTACTGCAAAATATATTTTTTTATAACTACTAAGATTAGTCCCTTAAAACTACTTTTAAATATAGAAAATAAAATTTTCTACTTCTGCCTTTAAAAAATAATAAAATGAAATCATCTTAACTTATTGTTTGCTGTTACTAAACTACAGATAAAAAAACCTAATAATTTGCTTGTTGTTCAACAAGCAATTCTGTAAAAAAAGCTAAAGCTAAAATGTTAAATTGATTATATAAATCCAGCTTTTTTATACATAGAAATTTAATGACAGGTTACAAGTATATATTTAATTTAATACACTTTTGCAAACCAGCACATGTATAAAAAAAAAATTTTTTGGTACAAGATTTATACAAAGGATTGCTACTGATGTGCATGTGTATGTGGGCGAACAGACAGTAGTTAATTTTATTTATATTATGTTTGAATAATGTTCTTAGGACTGTCAAAGCTCACCAAATGATAAATGATGCAGAATGACAGCATCCATTAAATGCAAACAAACAAACATGTTAACTAATACATACTTAACTTAACTTCATTGAATAACCAAATTCAAAAAGGGGGAGAAGGAAAAAAAAGCAGCAAAAATATTATTTACAAGTCGTATTGCTGCTGCTGTTTTTTCATAAATCTACTAGGACACCCAAGATTGTATTAGTATGTATAAGTATGTATGTATGTACATAAGCCCAGGCTGTTACAACTTTACCATGCTTATAATGAACGTCTTTGTGCTTTGGTTGTTAAGTTAAAGCTGTGCTGTTTGCCGTTGATAATAATGACCACGTTGTCCCCAATGTTGATTATAATGTAACTGTTAATATTGTTAATGTTCAACCATTTCACTCAAAGCATCATAATGAAAATGAGTTAAAACTAATTGGTCTTCAAAATAACCAAGAGCGGACTATAGTAGTCTGTAGTCTTTATAATATGGGGAAGGTAGCCTAAGGTTGAGATGTAAACGGATCTTTGTATTTTATAATTGACAAGGAATTATACAACAAGGATTATTATTTTTATTAAACTGCTTTACTAATTGATAGTGTATTAAAGCAAGGATAAACATTATTGCCTTAATACTTGTTGTGTTCTTTGTATGCCTAAAATCTTTTGTGTTGAGAAGGACAATTTACTTCAAAATAAAACAACAAAAATAGTAGGATTGTATACCAGTTAATAGAATTTACAAACAAATATCTTAAACTAAATTTTGTACAGAATACTTTTTGTTTGTTTTTATGATGGCTTTAGTTCATTTTTATTTTTTTTTTATTAAAAGAATTTATTAGCATTTTTTGTTTATGTTGAAAGAAACTTTTATTCGAAAAAGCAGGTTATTTCTACCGATAATAGACGAGTAGAAAGCTTTTTCGAAAACAGCTACGCAATTTCATTATCAAAACTTTTATGAAAGATGGATGATGCTTAAACATTAGTCAAGAGACTTGAATACAAAAAAGCAAAATATATTTGAAAATAAAATTTCGTTCTTACTTATAAAATAACAGAAAAAGGAAAATATATATTCCTTTTTCCTTTCTGATTAACACGTAAGTTGAATAGGTGATGTTTACAGCAAACAACACTTCTACTAGTATAGATATAGGTAGAAATATCCTGTTTTTTATTAAAATTTTCTCTCAACACTAATAAAAATAAATTATGAACTTAAGTCAAAATAATAAGAAGCAAATTTTTTTTAAAACAAATAAGTTAATCAAAAATATAAATCAAAGCATATATTTTTTTTCTTAATATCCTTCGCTGAAAAAGATTTTTTTCTTATTAAAAGGATTAAAAAAACCAATTTTTATATAATCAGCACTTACTGTACTGACTTAGAAATAGGAAGTAAAATAAATTTCAGTTAAAAAGTTTGTTATCAGCGAACATATTTTGAACGACAGTCAAACTACACGTCAAGCCCTTAATTCTTATGAAATGAAATCGGTAGCTGCTATGTACCTGAAGTATTTCCCTTAATAAGTTTAGAGTGCAAAATTTAAAGGATCCTGACATTTTTTGCATACCATTATCCTTCTTGTTGTCTCATGTAGAAAGTTTATTTCTAGTTTTAAGCAGGAATTTAAAAAAATGATTCGAAAAAAAATTATAATTCCTAAATTAAATGAAACTTACACCGTTAAATATTGTAAAAATTCAACAAGCAATAAAATATTGTCATACAACTCGTTATTCATCTATTTATCCCTATTTTCTGAATATCTTTTCAATCAAAATTTTATCAGGGTAACCGCCAACAAGGCCTACTACTTTCTTTTGTCGCTATTTTGGTTAACATAAGTCTTGATTGTTTTTATTTGGCAGCATTAAATGAGAGACGTTGCAAATTTATTTTGAAAAATTATTCGCTACACCAACGTGTTTCAATTTTTAAAATATCACAATCCATTAAAAACTCGAATTTCATGAAAAAAATTTAAATGAGTGACGAGGCACGTTTTCTTTTCAATGGATATGTGAATAAACAGAACACGTGGTGTCAACAAGACGGTGCTACGTCGCATACAGCCAGGATTAAAATGGAATTACTGCGATACCTCTTTTCACAACAAGTTATTTCAAGAAATGGTTAATTGTCCTCCACGGTTACCTCATTTGACTGCTCTGGACTTTTTTTGTGGAGATATCTGAAAAACAAGGTTTATGAAAACAAATCAGAAGCGTTAGAGCAGCTTAAACGAAATATTCGTGACAAAATTAATGAAATAACATGTGAACTATGTGAGAATATAATGAAAAAATAGGTCAAAAGTGCTCACAGTTATGAGGCTAATAGAGGCGTTCATTAATCTGATGTTGTATTTAATACATTATTGCCAACACTAAATAAAACTCTTATCAATACAAGATCCATTTTCTTCCATTTATACTCTGTAGTTATTTTCGTTACCTTTTTCGAAGCGGGGATTTACGTACTCCTAAAACTGTTCTTTGATGCCTTTCCGTGTCTTTTTATTAGTTTTTAACATGAGCCGAATACCATTCCACATGCTTAAGTTCTAGAGAATTAGGTATATTTTACGGTACAAACTTGACATTACTGTTTAAATTGTACTCATGGTCCTTTTTTTAAGTGGCATGATCCCAAATTTGGGCAGCAATATAGAGGCAGTATGTGCTACATATTTCAAAAGGGAAAAAGCAGCTTTTATCATTTCTAATGTCACAAATGATTGGCCTTTTTTTCCCACAACTGAAAATGGCTTGCATACATAAGGGGAATTTGTTACCTCGTCAATCACACGCATACAAGTTTTAAACCGGAAGCTGTGAAATTTCGTCTAGTACATAAGCTTTATAATTTTTCGCATAAAATGTGTATTTTTCTACAAAATTTGAGTTTAGTTTTTGCCCTTCTTTTGTGTCTTTAAGTTGTTTGCTGCATTGCGAACTGAAACTTCGGGACTTTGGGTATAAACACAAAAACACCCACAAGTGGGTAGCTGCCTTTTTGATAAAAGTATTAGGCAGTTTTAGAAAAAAATTTTCGACTTTATTCGCTTAAAAATATCGGACACAATATTGTTGTTGCTGTTTCAATTATTTTTTCGCGAACTTTTTGTCGCTTATTATTTTGAAAAGTTGAAAAGTCATGATTTACGAAAAATAATATCTGAAGTATTTTTAAAACTATCGTAATTAACAATTAATAATTTTTTTTAGCATGTTTTTATCTGTAATAATATATATAAAATATTTTTGACTTACACCTTAAGGCCGGTTCTCAGTTCAGCCGGAATTTCTGATATGAAATTTTACATTTACTTCTAACGGAAATTCAATTGTGTAGACTGTTGTTAGGCGAGAAAAAAATACCAGACATTGGTATTCAAATTCGATTTTTCGTATTCTTTTTATTAAAATCAGATATGTGACTTAAGGAAAACCGAGTGCTTGATAATTATTAAAGTTTGATTCTCTTAGTAAAGCTTACAAAATTACTTAAATTCCCCTACTTTTCAAGTTGTGCTAATCAATCTTTTTATTCAACACAATTCTCTCATAAAAAAATCATTTAAAAAAACTCACATTCACTCACAAATTTAAAACAAAAAAGATTACAAAAATTATTAAAATGTCAAAAATTCGATAGCGAAACAAATGTTGGAGTATTACATGGCATTTAGACTATGTTACTTGTAACACATTACTGTAACATGTTACATTTTTTGGAGGGCGAATTGGGTAGAGAAGGCAGAGATGTTACAATAGTAACACGATTTCTGTTTTTCATGTTAGTTTTTGACGTTTCTCTTTTGACGTTTTTGTTTTTTTTTCTGTTTTCCTTATTCTCTTTTGTATATGCCATGGTACAATTACCTTTAAGGTAATTGTACATTACAATTAAAGTAATTGTAAGGTAATTGTACCATGGTCAAAACGTTCAAGAAGAAGAACAAACAACGAAATCAAAACAAAAAATAAAAAAGACACACGTTTGTAGTAACATAATGTAAGCTCTTGAAGTTTTTGGAAGTTACTTTAAAACGAAATAAGAAAATATTCATGTTACAAGTAATATAGTCTAAATGCCGTGTTACTTTTTGTTTCAGTTGACAGAAAAAAGTATCCACAAACTTAAGTGGTGTCCCTTTATTAAGCAGCAAATGTTAAAAATTACTTTTTTTGAGTAACCTACTGGCAGACGAAAAGCTGACTGAAAATTTTTAATTTCTAAATTATTGTAATTTTTAAAATTCAGGCAAATTAACGTACGGTTTTTATTTTTAAGTAAATATTTTAGATCTAAACGTAGCAAAAACCACTGCTTACCTGAAATACTCTATAAAAACAAAAAGCCTTAAAAGGATTTAACGAAAGTTTCACAACTGTTTGTTTAATTTAAATTAATATCAATAAGAATACCATCCCTGTCAATCAAAATTGTTTTTATAACAAAGTGAGTTTCTACCATCACCCTTAAGTATCAATTATTTTCCATTTTTGAAGTTTATATGCCAAACAGGAAGAAGTAACAAAAGATAAAATCAAAATTAATGATACATCATTGCCTACTTGACATATTAATGCTCTTGTTATTGACATTTCAATGTGATTAATTGATGCCTTCAATGATAATGATCTGTAATATTTGAATATAATAAGACTAAGACAAAAATATAAAAATAATCGAAATATTTTTGTTTATCATGAGAGAAGAGATTAAGCTTTTAAGTTAAGAAGTTTCCGAAGTAACATCTCTTGTAAACTTTGTTTAATTTATAAGTTAAGTACTAAGTTTTCTCATATATATTTGGTTTTCAACCTGGCAGCAAAGTATTTTTAATTTTGTTTATTGTAGTGGACAATTGAGTGGCTAATTTGAGTTGATTTTTCCACGCTGAATTAAGAGAAAAATATATTTTAAAAAAATTTTGTAAAAGACTACGTCTAAGAGAAAACTAAAAAATATGTATTTGACAACAAAATTAAATACAGCAACGGTATATTCAAAAAGTAGATATAAAAATTTTTTAGGAAGAAAAAAATTAGGTAAAAAATTTTAAGAAGTTTTCTTAGTAACACTAAGAGATTTATAGAAATAAAAAGGGGTCTTTATGATATTAGTAACCATGAGAATACATTTTTAAAAAGGACAAAATCAAGTTAAAGTAAATCAAAATATGTATATAAATATATATGTGTGCAAGTATGATTATAATTTTTAATACGCTCTAAAGTTGGCCTTACTTGGTAATACAAAGTATTTAGACCTTGTGGAATCAAAATATTATGAATTTTCTCTCTGATGAAGAAAATTAAATAAAAGTCTGTTTTAAATATTTTCTATGCTTAAACGGATGGTGTTTGTAAAATAAAAAGCTGTTGTTCAATTGCTTGTTATCTTTCGTGGTAACCGCAGGTGGTGTGAGTTTTACAATATTGACTAAAACAAAATAACAAACTTATTCGTTGATTTTGATTGTTTGTGTTTTGTTTTATAAAATGTGGCCACCTTCATTAAATGTTGCTTGTGCTTCCAATCTTTCTCACCTCTGTAGTGCAAATCAGCAAGCTTTAACGGTTCGACGATCCTACGGTTAAGTGATCACAAAGAACATTTAACGGAAAAATTGATTTTTGTTTGTATTTAATTTTTAAGAAATTGGTTGTAAAATAAATAATAAAAATACGAAAAACATAAAACAATTTTGTCGATGAAACTTGCAATTTAAAAATTATTTTCGTTAAATTACCAATTATAACGATTGTAGACATTGCTTAAAAAATTTCCTGTTTACTTTAAAATAACAGTTGACTTTAACGATAGCGAAAATCGTTAAAAAATTTTAATGAATGTTAATGTCATCCTTACAGTTGTTGTTAACTTATTTTAACGATAGGAGTTTTGCTAAATTAAGTAACTGAATCGCACTACTGATATCATGAGAATAAAATTCTAAAATGGTTTAAAAAATAAACATAAAGCGAAGATTTTTAAAATTTTGTATCCCTGCTCTCTTCTGCTGAATACTCGTACATTATGCTTTAGGATGATGAAATTTTTTTTATTATTCCACAATTTTTTTGGGAATGCCGTAATGTATGTGTTATTATGTAAATTCACCTTAAGTAGGATTCATTTTTAACAAAACCCTTTTCACATAGTTTACCTTTAAAATATTAAATAAACATTTGTGAACTTTTTCTGTAGAAGTTAACAATATAGGGTTTCTACAGAAATTGTAATAATTTTTAGAAGTAATTAAACGAAGTAACAACTGAAGTAAAATTTGTTGCTAAGCCCAGAAAAAGTGTCAAGGTAACCTGATTTAACTAAAATTCAGAGACTGTAAACTAAAATTTTTTTAGAAACATCGGAAAGTCAATTTTTAATTTGTAGTTTTTCTCAAAAAAATAAAAATAATTATTATACCCTTCAGATACTGACAAGGCTACACATCAGTTTATCATTCCATTTTTAATTTCTTTATTATCCATTTTTTACCCCAAAAAGAATATATATTTTGGATTCTAATGGATAGGGAAGTCGAGTTAGCCATGTCCACTGTGTGTCTGTTGAAATCATGAAATCAAGTTTCCGGGGTATATCTAAGTACTACGGACCTGATTTTGGTGTCAAACTATTAGAAATATTCCATGGACTTAGTTATAGACAAAATATTGCGATTGTCCCAGTTTCTCCAGTTTTTTAGAACAAAATCCATAGAAAAAATTTAATAAATATAACCAACTGGCAACACTGTCATATGGATGTCAATAAATACGCATTAAATTTCTGTTTGTATGTTTGGGACACGTTTGACAATTAAAACGCAAAAAAAGTGAGATAGTTATCGTATCGTACCTGTGTATTGTTTTTGCCTAATTTGTTTTAAATTTTTCTGAGAGCCATAGTGCGTGCGTGCCTGTGTGATTGTTTTTATTAGCTTTTATTAGCAATTTGTTTTCTGTTTTTTTGAGCATGTGTGTGTTAATGTGGTTGTTGTTATGCCCTTTACAAAGTGGTTAAGGTTTATATTAGTTTGTAATTTCGTTTTTAATATTTTTTAATATCGATTTGCCATCCCATTAAGTATACATATTCTGGATCCTTAAAAACAGGAAAGTCAATTTAATTGTTCAAATATTGGGAGCTTTTAGTTTGAAAAATGTGAACTTTAAGCCCATTACATATTACTATAGTGTTAAGCATTTAAAAAAACAGTCGGGCGACTGGGCAAACAAAAATACCAATGTGAAGTGTGTATAAAATTCGGCACAGCCGAATATAGCGCTCTCATTTTTTTAAGGTAGTTTATTTTTTGGAAGAAATCTGATTTGCAGAGGATCATTGCAATTAGTTTTTGCATATTTCAATGCGCTGTCTGCCCAAAGACGTTGATCGTATCTATGAAGCAAACTTCCCGATTCAATTTTGGAGGACTTAGCAAACTATTAAAATAATTTTACATATTTTGGAATTGTTTTTGGGATACTGAAAAGTGAATTTAAAATAAAATAATTTTTAAATAATTAACCAATAAAAATTAACATTTTTTAAGGGTAATAATTTTAAACTTATTATTGAAAAAAACCTTGGATTGATAATAATCAAAAACAAGTTTTTATGTATTGAAAGCTATATTCTACAATAATATTAATATGCTTTTTGTCATAGGGTTTTTACAAAGCAAAAACTTTATGAAGGATTAACATTTTGTGATTTCTTAATATTATAACAACAAAAAATTTGTCAATATAACATTAAAAAAGTTTAACTTAAATATATATTAAAGCCTTAAGATGATTTAAATTTCAAATTTACTTTAAGATTCCACTTTAGAAATGACTTGACCTAGAAAACACTTTAAGAATTTCTTAAATCTCACTCTTATAATTACTGTTATGAACCTGCTATGATTTTCTGTCAGATACATTTTTGTCGTCTCATTTTGAACACTCCCAGTTTTGTATTTGGCTGTTCTTTTTGGTAATAAATAAAATGAATGACTTTAGCAGTTTTTTCTCTTTGTGTTTAGTTTTTATTTTCACATAATCATTTTGTTACACCTTTGCGTACAGATTTGTAATTTTGCAATTTGTTGACTTTTTTTGTAGCAACAAATAATTCATGTTACATCAATTTGTTTATTCAGCAAATATTTCAAAAATAAAACAAAAACATTTGTTCATATAAAGACGTGCCCATGAAATATGGTGATGTACAACTTAATAACAATATACAAACATAAATATTTATGAGTTTATTTTGTTTTTATGTAATTGTATGCGTGTGTATGTGAGTGTACTTATATTAGGGCGGGTCAAATTGTATGGATTAAAAAAACTTATAATTTTTATAGCGAAGTAAAGCTAACGAAAAGTTCTAAGAGCCTCTTTAAAAGAAACTGTAGTTCTCCAATCAGATCCTAACCTTTGAAAATCCACTAAGCAATTTTAATGAACATTTGTAAATTATAAAGAAAAAAAATTTTAATATAAGTTTTTTATTTTAAGAATATTAGGAAATATTTAAAAACCTTAAGTAACTTGCTTTTGAGAGGTTAATAGTTACGGCTATAAATGCCAGTGACAAAAAGTACACTGCACAGTGGGAAATAATTAATATTTTTTGTAAATAATTCAAAACAGATTGTCCACACAGCACAGCAGAGTTATATTTTAATTAATGACTTAAAGAAGAAAATCTCCCTCAGTCCAGAAGCAGCGCTATAAAGTCGCAAAAGGGGCACCTCGAATGTGAGGAATTCTACAGCGCTTGTACAGGTCAAATTTTTTTGTTTTTTTTTAAATATTGAAAAAAAAGCCTTTAAATTTTTTGCTTTAAAAAATTTTTTGTTGAAAACTCAAAACAAATTTATATTAAATATATTTTCTTTTAAATAAAAAAAATTGTTACCCAAGATAATATAGTTTGACCTGACTTATACGTCATTTACCCTTTTTTCGCAGAAAAATTAAAATTTTTTAATCCTTCGTTTTGAAATTCCAAGATTTTCATTAAATATCAAAGCTTAGACTCTGAAGCTCCACTTAAAACTTATTTAACTGGTAAATTATTTTTTTACCCCTAACAAATTACAACCGTTATTTTAAAATCCCAAAAATTATTTTGATATTGTTGTTAGGTTTTTGGGAATTACAGGACTGGCTTCTTTTCCGCTATATATATTTTTCTGGTTTTATTCTTCGTTCAACAATGTGCATTTACCAACACGAATTCCTCTTGGTTTATTTAAAAATAAAACTTCTGCAGCAAATAACATATTTGTGTTTCTCCAACAACGTATATTTAAACAAAAAATTTAAGATAATATCCCAACGTCTGGACAAGTTTTAAAAATAAATTTTTTTGTTTCAAATTTCATGTCAATATGTCTACTAATGAACATTCTGTGTCAAGTGGTTTTTACAAAAAACTTAAATTTTCACAAAAACTTTGGACAACCTCCCGATATTTGGAATGATTTTTGACAGATTTTTAAAAGCTTTATTATTCGTGTCAAATAGTAAATTTTTTTATTGAAATGATATTTATTAAGTTTCTGTCTTTTTAAATTCCAACAATAAACTACTTTAAATTAACGGACTTTGAAAATTTGTGCATTAAGTAAATACATATATTTTAAATTATTAAATTTTTTTTTTTATTACAGCCATACAGTTAATAGAATAATGGGAGCAGAAAATATATAGGTTAATTTTGGAAAAATAAAACTAAAATACAGATCTATGATTTTTCTCTAAATGATGTTTAAAGAAAAAAATTTAACCACCCTAATACCTATGCTTATCAACACGCTGCCACATGCACAGAATTGTGGCATTAGTGTTCGTGAATATTAACGGAATTACAACGTTGTGTTACAAAGAATTATAGGTATTTGTGGTGTTTGGTGAATTTTAAAAAGGATTACAATGAATATATTTTTTTTTATTTTATTTCCTTTATTTATTTTTTTATCCCTTTTTTGTTCATTTTAAAAGGATTCAGCTTCCAATTTAAGCAACAGATAATATGATTAGAGTATTAACATTAAGCGGAGTACTCGGTAGGTGAGACACAAATTTTGTTAAATTGAAGTTTTAGAAAAAAGGTTTGAGAAAAATTTTTAATAAAAAGAAGAATATTTAGTACTTACTTGTTTTAAACATACTTGAATATTGAAAGTCTAAAAAAGTTTTCATAAGTATATTACACTTCTCTTGCTATTTTTTTTCTTTTTGCATAATAATGAGGCTAAGGTTAAGGGATTTAATTTGGTTTTTTACTTTTTTAATAATAATAATTTTTGATTTGTTTTTTTGTAGACATAATTTTTATTTTTAAACTTCTCTAAGTATTAATTGTTTAAGCAAAAACTTTTATTTTTTTAATTTTTATATAAAATTAAAATATAACAATTACTTTTGCAAAAAAAACCCCAAAAAAATAATAGTTATTTTTTACTTAAAAAATAGTCAAACCTGAGGTCAGGCATAGTTTTTTTAAATTTAAGTAATAAAAATCAAGTAAAAATTATACAAAAATAAATTTGAATTATTTTTAAGAAAAATTAAAATTTCAAAAAGAGAAATTTTTTCAATAAATTTTTTTTTACCATTAAGATTTTTTGCATCTTTTTTTTATAATTTAATAATTTTTATTTGCAGGTATTAGTTTATTGTTATATCTGTAATGTCTTTAATATTGACTTGAAACTCTTTAAGCTTTTCGATTACAATTTTTAATCCAATAACTTTAATTGCCGCAAGCTTTTGAAAAAACTTTTATTTTATCTTTGCCCAAGGGGCAATGGTAAGTCATTGTACCACCAGAGATGATAAGTGATAATAATAAGTACTAGCTGCACTATCGTCAAGTGAGATATTTAACAGGAAGATAAATTGCCTTCCCATTGGCAGTTTGTGGCAAACAGGGGAAAATTGTTTTAAGTAAGATTTTCAGTATTAATATCTTGAATAGCATTTTGGTTTGGTTGAGGTCTTTTTAAATATCCTATACGCTATTTCTCGCAAATTTAAAAAGAGTGAAACCGTTTCCTATGCTTCGTCCAGTTTTTGATCGCAACAAACTTCTCTTACAATTTATTTCATATATTTTTAAATCCTTAGCACTAAATACGTTTCAAAAACGTTGCAAAGACTTACACCGCGTTTCAACTTATCTGCGTCAACTCTCACAAATTATATTTAAGTAGAGATAAAATCAAAAAAGAAATTTAAAAGGCAATACGCTACAAATCACGGTTATTTTAAAGTTTATAGGTATGGGTACAAATATATACCGTTTTGGTTAAAAAGGTTAAAGAATATAAGCTCTGGATCCTTAAAAATATATAAATCGAATTGCCATCTGAGTAGGCTTAGTTTTGGTATAAATCTTAATAACTGTGGATGAAAATAAAGTCTTTAAAGTTGGCAAGCTAATTTGGGACAAAAATTTCTGGATGCCAATAATTAATTTTTCTCAACTTCTTATTTGTAAAAAAGGACTTATATTCATAAAAATTCGTATTTAAAAAACGTTACCTTGATAATCAATATATCTATTTTCTTGTTTTATTTTTATATAGATTTTTGTTATAAATTTTTGAAATTTACTGAAATTTATACATTTTCTTGTGCTCTATGAAGAATTATATACACTTTAATTTTTAACCCATTTTATAGATGGCAGAGTATTTATATCCAGGGAAAAAATCTTTTGGTAGATAAAATTATTAACTCCCTCCTCAAGAGGACTCATATAAATATTTAATGTATATGGTTTTCAGACAAAAGTTTCATTATTATTTGAAACAAAAAGTTGAGGTTTAAAAAAATAATATATAACACTGGGTACTTATTCGTTTTTTTTTGCTTCACTTAACTTTTGAAATTTGCCTAAATAAGTGTTTGAAACTCTTTTGAAAAAACTTAAAAAAACAAACGGAACAATTTTATAACATTTAAAAATGAAAACTATGTGTCTTGGTATGTGATTTCTAATAAAGCTTTTATTTAAAGGAAACTTAACATAAAACTTTTCATACAAAAGTAGTGAGTTTCTTTTGTCGTTATTGTTGTAAGATTCGGTTCAACAGAAAATTGTGCACATACATATGTATGTATTTGTTTCATTTAAACTGTGATTACTGCTTAATTTATGTATACGTAATATTTTAAATACACATGAATTAAATATTACACATACGCTAAGGTGAGATAATTAGACATATGCACATTTAAACAACTACAACAAACAAACAACATATGAACATACAAATAAGTTTTGCATATACATATATATTTTTCATTTCACACAAAAATTGTTGTACAGTCAAATCCCGTTGATTCGTACCCCGATAAATCGTAATTCCCGATAATTCGTAATAAACTGTCGGTCCCTTGAAAAAATCTCGTTAATTCGCAAAATTTCCATACATTTTGGTCCCCTCGCTAATTCGTAATTTTTTTTGAAAATAAATCCTTCTTTACCTCTTATAAATCGTAATTGTTTGCTAACTACCACTTATAATTCGTAATAAAAACAACAGAAATATGAAAAGAATAATTTTTTGTTTACCGCTATTTTTTGCGTAGGTTTTTACTTTTGCTTGCGTGTGTGTTTATTTTCTTAAGATCAGTTTGCTACATCAATGTTTTTTATGTTTTTTTATTGTTTTATTAAATAAATTAAAAAACCCCGTTAATTCGTATTTATTTTATTTTAATCCCGTTAAATCGAAATCCCGCTAAATCGAAAACCCCTATAATTCGTAAGAAATGGCCGGTCCCTTGCGATTACGAATTATCGGGATTTGACTGTATATTTTTGACATATGTTTAAAAAGAATATTAGTCTAGCATAAGACACCGACCTCACGCACCAAAAAATTATTTAATTTGTTTGCAAACTGCGACAATAACAACGACATTTAAAATTATTTCAAGATGAAAAAAACAACTTAAATAAAAATTTATTATAAAGCATTGAGCACATGGACGCACAAATCATAACCATTCTTAATATTCTTAGAATTTTTAAAATTTGCAATATTAAGGCCAGTTAAACCATTTGACCGATGATCATAATTTTCAGTAATACCTACATTTAAAATTTTGTCTAAACTAAAAAAAAAACTTTTTTAAGCACCAAGTATAGCTGAAAACCCAAGAAAATTAAAAGAAAAGACGAACCTATAGATAAAAACTAAGAACTTTTTTTAATAAATTTTGCAATAGACTCTAATTCTTTAAATTTTTACAAATAAAACATATATTTTTTCCTCATTTAACTTATTTAGTTTTGAATTCTAGTGTTCCGAATTTTGAGTTATCTAAAAAGAACTAATTAGATAATAAATGGGCTATTTTACTAAATAAAACTATTTTTTTTTTCTGTTAGAAAGCCACACACGTACTAACCTTATGCTTACATTTACGAAAAATAATTTAATATGTTTAAAAATTGTGACAATGATAATGACAACGAAAATATTATTTAAATTCATGTCAAAACAAACAGCAAAAAAACTCAAACACACTGATGCATAAAAAAGTAAAAAAAAATATTTTTGGGCTCTCATTTTAATTTTTTGGTCCGATGAAAAAAAAATTAAATAATTTGCAATGTAAAATTTAGAAATTATTTTAAAATGGTATTTTTATTTATTGTTGAACTGTTTTTAATACAAATTTTGCTTTTTAATTTGGCTTAGGTTCATATAATTTCTTTTTATTAGAAGAAATTAAAATTTTCCGTTAATTAATGTTGAAAGAAACTTTTATTTGAAAAAGGCATGTTCTTCTACCGATACTAGCCGAGTAGAATGCATTTGGTAAATATTATTTTCCGATTATTCGCGGGCACTTCTTGTTACTTTGAAGCCTTTAAATTAAGGAAAGGTAATTCAAATTTAATGGAAAAGATACTAAAAACTTTAACAAATTGTTTTTATTTTTGCTTAATGTTTGACCGTTTAGTTAAAAGTTTTACACATTTTTAGGTCCTTATAAATAGAAATATTTTCAAGTTTTGACGAAATATATGAAAAGGTTTGGTCTTCTACTACAGTTCAAATAATTGTTTACAAAAAGTTGTTTAAGAAGAGGAAAAAATTTCAAAATTTTGGGCTTTTTCAAATGTTTGTGTGTACACATATACATATACAAATAACAAAGTAACAGACAACCAATTAAGCCTTTCAATCGTAAATGCAGAAAAAACCTATTTTAGCGTTTTTTTTAAAATATTTTTTTTAATTGAAACTGAGAGACCTAAGAGCTAATGGCTCCAATTATAGTCTTGCATTAAATATAAAAAAAAATTATTTAACTCATGTTGTTAGAACGTTTTTCTAGTTTTTAAGATTTTAAATAAAACATGAATATAAAGTCAACTAAGTGGTTAAAATTTATTTTCTCTACAGATTATTCACTTCTTGCATTTTTTCCGAATTGTGAGTATCAAAAAAGAGCTATTGGCTTTGAAAATTTCTTACAAAAACTAATGAAAATAAAGTTCTGTGTCATATACCTAAAGTTAATATCGAAAGTAATCTTAGTAAACAAACAGCTTTTTTCCTCAATTTCAATTACGTTTTTACATATTATATATTGCTGCCTTCCTAGGACTATTAAATTCATTAATTATTATTTAGGCCCGTATTAATAATAATAAAAGTGACCTACTTTTAAGGGCTTATTTGACAGATGTCTATGGGATAATTGTCATATAAGCTCTGAGTATATTTTCTTTAATTATTATAAATAGGAACGTTTGCCTTTTACAACATTCGGGGACAATTTTTCCCAAACGCCGAACTTTTTCTATTAAATTTTTTTTCATGCTTGAGCCTTTTTATTAATTCTGCTAATTCTCAGCTTCTTCCGGCAGTTTAAATTGTGCGGCGTGCATAGACCGCCCTTCATCCAAAAAAATCTGAAAATAAAATTTACGCCGCGATCGTAGTGACGTAGCTCTTTCTTTAATATAAGAAAAGCAAGGACAGTTGTAGATAAATGGCATATTAGAGATCACAGTAAAAAGCCAATCAACTTTTAAAGAAACTCTTGAAATTGTTCAAAGACCTATAAAACTAAAACCAGTTTATGGGTCAGTCTTAACAATCAAAAATCGGCACACTGTGTAATACGTGCATTTAGTTGACTCCTTTGTTCAAAAAATGTCATAAGTCGGTATTTCTGTGTTACTTTAATTGCGGATTTTTTCTAAATTTAGTTTTTTTAATGGTTCTGTAACGCTTATAGCTAACCTCACGTTTTAAACAATAGTTATATAAAAAATGTTCTAATAAGAATAATAAATGCTTTCAATTTTTTAAGTTAGTTTTGAGGGGTACTTAAAAAAGGAGTTTCTATGTATAAAATTTTTAAAATTAAAATTAAAAAATTTTTTTAATACAAAACAAGCAAATAAAATGTTAATATATGACCCTGCAAAATAAAAACAAGTAAAAGCGCTGTATTTGGCCGTGTCGAATTTTATATACCCTTCACATTGGCTTTTAATATACCAAGCGCATAAAATATTTCACCAAATTTGTGCAATTGTAGAAAAAATATCACTTCCCCTGATTCCATTATTTAGGTGCCTACTTTAAGAGTATCCGTGCCAAGTTTTGTGGCAAGAATGACTATGCTTACTGAGATATGTAGGGATATATGCACGGATTTTGATGTTTTGGGTTTTCGCTTATATCTCGATAACTTTTAAACCGAGTATGCTGATTTTAAATAGCGATTGTCCGACAGATATTTCTAACAGTTTGACACCAATAAATGGTCCGTATCTTTTTAATTTACTCCGGAAGCTTGATTTCAACATACGGACAGACGTACATGTATATATCAACTTCCATATTTATAAGGATCTAGAATATATATACTTTATGGGGTGGCAAATGGATAATTAAGAAATAACAAACGGAATGACAAACTTATATATACCCTTATCACTATGTGAAGGGTATATTTAATTCTGATTAGGGTTAAAGACATGTAAGCAATTATAGTAATAATATAAACTAACGTTACAAATAGCCGTTGTAAAATATATATTAACATACAGCAGTTTTGAGATTATGAGTCTAAGAAAGTTATAGTCAAGCCAGACATATTATACCCTACACTTCATTTGTGTAGGAGCTGTTTAGCAAAAAAGACCGAAAAAATTTGTCTTCAGTTGGCAGCATATAGTTAAAATTTATTAATATAAGATTCATTTAAAGCCAAAAATGCTTATTCCTGGAGGGCATTTGTATGGGCGCCATACGAAAAAAAATGGTTCGAACATATTTTTGTATAATACACTAGTTAGCGGCAAAGGTTCAGATATTTTGTCAAAATAAAGTAATATTCGAGCCAGTTATAGCCCAAAATTCTTATTCCGGTAGGATTTTTGTATTGGACTCTGTGTCGATCATCACCACAAACGATAGGCTCTGTGCCAATTCCAAAAAACTTATCTTTGCCAAGTTTTATCAAAGTATCTTTAATTTTGTGACCTGTACTTTGATGGCAAGAACACATAGACACCCAGATGGACGGACGGACGGACAGACGGACGGACATGCTTAAATCAACTCAGAAAGTGATTCTGAGTTAAACAGTATACTTAAAAGTGGGTTTAAGATCATTATTTTTGGGTGTCATAAATATCTTTACAAATGCATAATACCCCTACAACGTATAAGATGTGGGTATATTAAATGTCTATTAACCCAGCTTGACTTCAGATTAAAATTAAGTGGCCAAAAAGTATTTTTAAATTTCTTTTAATTACAAAAATAATAAATTTCTTGTTGAACTAAGCTTTGAAATAATGTTGTAACATAAACATAACAATCTTCTTTCTATCTAGAATTAGACAAAATCTGTTTTCGAGATGATCACATTTGTAAATAAGAAAGAAGAAACTGTGAATAAAGGATGTAAAAACCTTGATATTTTTTTAAGGTAATAAAAGGGTCTTAGCCGAAAAATCACCTTTATTAATTGTCTAAGATATTACACATATAGGTAGATGTGCAAAAAATATGATTATAAAATAGACTTGAACAACAATTGTATTTATAAAAACCTTAAACTTTACTTTACTTTTCAGTTAATGTGTTAATTGATGATTGATTATTTTAGGCACATTTTTAAGCAGTGGTAATTAATTTTGGTACCACTTAGATAAAAATTATTATTTATTCAGTCAAAAAACAAGGTGCTCTTCATTTTTAATGTACTTAAATGCAACTTGCTAAATCACTAGGAATACAAAAATTATGCTGGGATGCTCCCTTAACTTTTGTCATTAAAATGTTTTTTTATTTAGTGAATCTGAGCTTAAAAAATATATCAGGTTTTGTTTGTGAGTTTAAATTAAACAAAATATGAAAACATGAATATATTTAAACATTTTGAAATTATACAATACAAGTTTTAGTTTATAAAATTTTCTTTTAAAAATTCAATTCCTTATTAGTTGTTTACAGAAAATGTTTGACATAATATTTATAAATATAAAGAAACGTTTTATTTGATCCACATTTCGATTGGAAAACTGAAAAATTAATAGATTTTGTTTTTGTGGTAAATAAAAATAGAATATAGTTTAATAAATTTTATTTTTAGAAAAAAATTTTAATAAATAATGTGCTTATATGTTGTGTAAGTTGAGGCTATGGCCATCCACCCTCTTATCAATTAAAATTTTATACACACAAATAATTTTCGTTGTCAAAATAGTTTAAAAAATTAATAAAATAGAAGACATTAATATTATTCGTTGTAATAATAAGTTTGTTGATATGTATGTATGTATGTCTATACAAATCTCTATGTTAATGTGTAAATATATACTTTCCTGTTTATAAATTGTATTTTTATTTTTTTAATTTAATTTGTTTAAGTGACATTAACATTGGCCTACACCAATGCTAATGTTTTGTATGAGGACATAGCAAAACACTTACACGCACAATAACGACAAACGAAACAAATTTAAAATTGAAACAAAAAAACTTACCACAAATTACACACCCACACAATTTTGTACTGAGCACGTAAAATGCTTTACATACTCACAAACACACACATTCTATACACAGTACATTCTCCTCTAATGAAAACGACTAACGATGCACATTGGGGTTTTAGGTACCAAAACTGGGAATTAACTGAAAAATTATATTTTTGAAAACATAATTCTGTTTCAGCGTAATAAGAAACTTATTTATTTCTTTAATTTTTTTAAGCCTTAAACAAAAATAGACAAAGGTTGCTTAAATTCAATTGCTTTTTTTGACTCAAGAAATAATTTTTACTTTGTATAGGAAGTATCCCTTTCCGCAGCAATATTGTGAAATCTTTCTGACAAACTTCAGAGCTTGGTCTTTTTGAATGATATACATTTTTGGTACCCTAAACCCCACTGTTCAATTGTTTAAGTAAGAAAAGATTTTTTAAATTCGTCACACAACTTTTATATGATGCCTTTATTTGACTAACGGTGTTGTTTTTTATTTTAAAAAAGATATTGTAACCACTGGAATTTTTAAAAACAATTTTAAAGAACCTGGTGACTGTTTGACATGGATAATTCATATGTAGAGCTCGATCGTTTTGGCTTAAGGTCATTTGTTAAAACTATTAAGCACATTGATTGTTATTTACATATACATACGTTGAAAATGTTTTATTTCTTTTAGTTTTTAACAGGTTTCACAATATTTCGGACCATAATCGGAGATTTTTAAAGGACTTTTGTAACTTATATACATATATAACATGTCTAGTTTATAAATATTTTTTTTGTCAGCTAATAGTTTTTACAAGTAACCTTTAGTCAAAACAATCATGGGTTTCGATCAATTTTAATTGACAATTTAATTATGTATATAGATAGTGAAAATTTCTTGTACAAGTTTAATTAAGTCTTCAATTTTTTTTGACACCTATTTTTTTGGATAGAGCGATATGCTGGTAATAAATATAATTTTTGTGGCCAAATATATAATATGGACGGGGTTTACTATTTTACATATTAACTATATATATATAATTGCGAAAACTTTAAATTCAAATAACAAAAAAAAAACTTGCGGAAGCGAAATGCCTCCAACACATAACCAATATTTTAAAAGTCATAAAATAGTTGGGGTATTCAAACGGTATGCTATCAAGTCATTTTGCCTTAAAGTTTTATTATTTTACAATAGTTAAAAAAATTGTTGTTGTGCTTAAAAGAAAACAGGTTCCATAATGAAAATACTTTTTGAACTGTGTTTATTGTTTTGTCATAAATAGTAGAAATCTTAGCCGGGCGGCCGAAACTCTTTAGTGAAGCCGTTGATATAATTAACAAGTCGCAGTTATTGATTTTAAAATATTTTTTAAATTACTTATTTTTCTGTTTTCTCCAGCAGCTGATTCAAATTTAAAAAAGCACACTTAATTATAAGCGGATGCTCACAACAGTAGTATTTTTTCGTTTTATTTTTTTAAGACATATGACTTTATGACTACCTTGTGAATACCCTAAGTTTTTTTTAACAGAAATAATTTTTTTATCAGCAGCAGCTCTACTGTTATAATTTTTTTTTCTCATATATTATTATTGAATTTCGCTTAGGTGAACTAACAATAAGTATTCAAATCTTAAAACTAAATAATTAATACTAGTCCAGTCAGTACCAGACTAAAATTTAAGTTTTCACAATAAAGATGGCTAATTTCAAAAATTTCATCTAAGAGCAATAGTATCCCTTCTTTTCAAACGAGTGTGTCCACTATGTTGCAAAATGTTTCGAGCGAGCGGATTTGGATGTATTTCCAGCTTGTTTAAATACTTGTCCACATCATTAAAAATTTCGAATTTAACTAGTGTAACTTCTAGATCCTTGTGGATGTTGCTATTTTTAATGTACCAAGGAGACCAAGTTATCATTCTTAGGATTTTATTTTGACGGTGTTGAATTTCTTCTACGTTGGAGGCGGAAACAGTGCCCCATAATTGTATACCGTAGCACCAAATTGGTTTTAAAATCGAGTTGTTTAATATCCAGACGTAGCACAGAGTTTCTTTCTACCAGTTAGCCAGTGGAGTTTAGCAGCTTTTAGTTTAATTTGAGTCAGCTTCGCATTTATATGAGGCTTCTATGTAAGGCGGCGATCTAGGTGAATACCAAGATATTTTGTCTCGGATCGTTGAGGAACCATATGGTTGTTGATAGTGATTGGAGGGCACGTTTCTTTGCGTAAATTAAAAGTAACGTTCATTTTTTGTTCATTTATATCTATTCAATTTGGATTACGTGTTGTTGCAGCTGGTTCGAAGCCCCTTTAGGGTCTTTGTGAATACTAAGAAAAGCAGTGTCGTCAGCATATGCCGACGTGTGTGTGAATCTATTGGTTGGCATATCTGCCGTGTAAAGCAGGTACAAAATTGGACCTAATATACTCCGTTGAGGTACACCAGCCTCTATTGGTTGGGAACAACTTATTTGGTTTCCCTCTTTTATCATAAATTGTCGGCCGATTATATATTTTTCTAAAAGGTGGAAAATATTAACTGGAAGGTTGAGCTTTAGTTTGTTTAAAAGGCCTTCATGCCATGCTTTGTGGAAAGCTTGTAAGACATCGATAAAAAGCCCGGAGCAGTACTTCTTTTCCTCAAAGGCTTTTCTTATAACCTGTACCAACCTATGAGTTTGTTTGATTGTACTATGTTGACTTCTAAACCCGAATTGGTGCTTTGGAGTGCAGTTGTTGTCATTCAGGATCGGACTCAGCTTATTTTTTTGAACAATTTTGATATTGTGGGTAACAAACTTATGGGCCTATAAGACTCTACCTTCGAGTTTTTGTTCTTCGAATTTTTGTTCTTCGAAATTTAAACTGCTTAACTAGCTACGCAATGGTTCCAAATCAATTTCGTTGGCAAAAAAAATTTCCGAAAATAAAATAAGCAAAAATATGTTACTTTAAGAACCCTTCAATCAGAAGCACTTGCTAGTCTTAACATGAAACAATTTAATACAAACTTAAGTGGGAATTAAAACCATTATTTTTTGGACAAATACTCCCAGCAGGTAGTTCTGTTTATTTTCTGTGACAAATATGGGGCTTTAATAAAATTTCAGAGCCATAGACATTGGGCGTGGTCCAAGAATTCATATGTTTATTTTTTTTTATTCTTTCTATGCTTGAGTGTGCAAAAAACGTTACCTTTATTACTCTTCTAACATATTCCAAAAACAATTTATTTGAGTCCAGGGTGCAATGTGCCTTATTTTCTATCTGCTCACAATATGTATAGTTTGAGTTTTCTAAAAAAATAAAATTGTTCCAAAATACAATTTTCTTTTAAGAGAACGACTTTTTAATTAACAAATATTAAAATAAAAAGTATGAAATTGCTTTTGCTAAATTGGTTTGCAGTAATAAAGAACACAAGCGACTTAAGTGGATGGTAGTTTAAAACAAATTTCATGGTTATCTGATGGTTTTTGCAAATTTTGCCTAAAACTTAAGAAACTTTTTTGTATTAAGTAAAGTGGTAGCAATAAAGAAAATGACAAAAAAGACTTAAAAAATCTGCAAAAATAAATATTTTGGCATAAGGAAGCTTTTAAATTTTCTTTATCTGAATTCTTGCCTTCGCAAACCTTAAAGATTGTATTTGGGGCAATTCTAATGATTTTGTCTTTAAAGCAATTTAGTAATATTATCTTGAGACATCGCCAGTAGCTTTAAAACTGATTAAAATACTTACGTGTAATTTTGTATGGCTTTTGTAAGAGTTATATTAAGTTTTTTTAAATTTATTGTAGAAATTCGGTTAAGCTTGATATATTTTAACACAAATAATTACTTTAAAAATTAAAGAAATTGTTATAAATAAATGAGACTACAACTTTACTAAAAAAATGTATATTTGGTTATTTTTTTAAAGAAAAATAGTTCTATATTTAGTAACAGGGCTCCTTTGAGAGGCTTTAATTATATAAAAAAAAATTTTTAATATATGAAGATAAATTATTAGAAACCCTCAAACAAAACGGTTTTTAAAACTTGTTTAAATTTTAAGATAAATTTTTTTTTGGTACAAAACTTACTCAAAAGCAATTATTATTTATTACGTTTTTTGTTATTCAAAGCAATTGCAGTAATAGCGAAAAAGTAGATTTATCTTCCACTGCTTGCCCGCAACCAATCTATCCGAAGACTTAAAACGTTTTTATGGTACAAACTGTTTTCACTAAAAAGTATTTAAAGGTATTATTTAAGCAGCATTTTAAGAACAAGATACAAACTTGTGTTTCTTTAAAAAATAATTCCAACCAGTTTATTAAAAAATGCACTTAAAATAAAACCATACATTTTCATTTAAAAATTATATTTTGTGCATCAAAATTTAATAGAATTTTCAATTAAAATTCAAACACCTAAAACAACTTCTACATTTGTGGGTGTGTGTATGCAGTTCATAAATTTTAATTACCTTTTATGGTACACAGTTGTCTAGAACTAAAATTGTTCGTTTTTAATTTGAAATTTAAAACTTTATTTTTTTATAGTTTTATGTATTTTTAGTTTTTATCGAACACTAAAAGTTTTTATTAAAATTTTAAATCTATATGTTTAAAAATTATGTAAATTTTTAGTTTTATTGCAATGTTTTTCTTAAATATTTTTCTTACAAACACATAAAATGAAGCAAATACTTTGAAACAAAAAAATAAATGCAGTTTTTTGATGATATGTATATCCAATCCTGGTTTTCTTTTAAGAGCCCGGCCGTATTTCAAATAAAATTAAAATAAAATTAAGAAAATTATGCTTCATATAAAATTAAATATAAGAATTCTAGTTATTTTGTTAATTCATTAAATCTAGTCTCTTTAAAAAACAAATGCGTTGTACTTTTTTATTATTTTCCAAGGGCAACCATTACTTAACCATTGTCTTAACACTGTGATGTTTGTATTATACAAAATTTTATTTATTTTTTATTATTTCTTATTTTAGATTTTTTTCTTAAGATTTATCCTTTTTTAATAAACCTAATTTTTAAATTTTATAAATGACAGCTTTAATGAAGGCTAGATTGATTTACGAAAGGTAGTGACGAGTGCTATTCGCTACCTCTACCCAAAATCCTAAAGGACCATTGTGAGCCCCTTCAGAAGAGTCAAAAAAAAAAGGAAAGAAAAAAATTGTTAAGGTAAAACGATACAGAAGAAAGAAAAGAGAGCAAGAATAATATCAGCAAAAAGTCAAAAGAAGTCTGGTATGCCAATCGGACGTAGTAGCTGAAACCACCAATTTCCCCAGCCACCCAACCCCTTTTATGAATTTTATGATATTGAACAGCCCACAGCCAGAGACTTCTCTAAGTAAATCTATGAAATGCCCTCGCAGCCACTTCTTTCGACGGATCGGCAGCCTTGGGTAGTGGCGGACAAGAGGTTCTACAGTCTCTGTTTCCTCCTTTTTCTCGCATAACATGCAGAAATCTGAAGAGTTCCTATTCCGTTTATTTGTCATATATCTCACAACGCAGTACCCTATCTCTCTTTGACCAGCAGGTCAGTGCCCCTCCTTTTCGGCTCAGGTATAAGAAGTATAGAAATCCTGCAATAGGCCCTGTTTTGCCAGGCTTGACACACTTTTCCCACAACCTAGCCCAATACCCTTCTCGCCAATTCATCGGAAGTCTTATTATTGGCAGTGGCACAGTGACCTGGCACCCAAAAGAGCTAAACCCTTTGTGCTACCAAGATTGCCTTAAAGGAACGTCCACAGTCGTCCGTAAATCTAGACTTGACATATTATCCCTCTAGAGCCTTAAACAACCCCTGACTCTCGATGTAGCTTGAGAAAATTTTTTTCCACCCACGTCCTCCGCTACCAATTCCGTGACCCTCGACACCGCCAGAATCTCAGCCTGAAAAACTCAGCACTCAGGGTTTTGACAAGTAAAATTAAACAACTCTCTATACACATTATTAATAGGGTGGTAACCACTGTTATTTAAATAAGAAGTAAATTAAGAATCTTATATTACTATACCTATTTCATCCATATGGACAATAAGAAAAACTCAAAAATGTCAATATAATTTTTTTTATGTTTTGTATTAAAATTTTTCCAATAGTGTTAAGCCCAAATATATATATAAATATTAGAAAAAATTAAAAAGCTAAATTATGTTCTGGTAAAAAGTTTATCAAAAGAATATAAAAAACTAAACATTAATAGTAAATCAAAAAATTAATTCCACTTAAATTTATTGTGCTGCTGCCAACACACAAAAAATATACAAACGTGCGTTCCAAAAATAAAATAGTTTTTTTCTGTAACTTTAGAACAAATAGAAATGAACTAAATTATTTTTTTTCCATTTTAAACAAAAACAAAAAAAAAATAATAATATTGTAATAAACAAGTATAAGTACATATTTATGTAAATACAGCAAACAAACATGATCATTGAAAGCATACATTGAACCTAAAAAAACAACAAAAAAATTTTCTAAAATTATATTTCTGTTTTTTTTTTTTTTTTGCAGATAAGCATTCTGATAGTCAATAACCACAACGAAAGGCCAAAATAATGAAAACTATTTAAAAAAGGAAACATTTAAAAAATATAAGCAATCAAATGTCTGAAACTACCACAAATTTTAAGATTGAAAATGAAAAATAATGATACAAAATAAAACAAACAAAAAATAAAATTAATCGGTCAAAAGACGCAAAATAGGAATTAAGATGGCAAAAAAATTAAAAACAACCTTGGAAATCAGCCAACTTTATTATAATTTAAATGACGAACACAATGATGACGATAATGGCGCTGAAATACGCGCTCATCATCATGACTTAAAATTATAATTACGATAATAATAATGGCATTCGGAGAGAAAATGCTACAAAAGATGATGGTAACAATAATGTCGATGGATACCGTTATAAACAAGAAACAGCGAAATGTTCCCGCATCAATGCCAATCCGAACGTGCAGCTTATGACAGCAGCAGCAATAGTAAAAAAACAAACAGAACGCTATTCAATGTTTTAATAATTACGAAAAACCCCTTTTTTGAATGTAAATATTAAAATGAAATTTCTAATATTTTTAAATAAACAATTAAATAAAAAATAGTGATAAACCATAAATAAATAATACGGACTTCAAAATAATTCAAATCCAAATTATCGCACATTTGATGCAACAAAGTAAAATAAGGAAAAATAATCATTAAAAAAATTTATATATTTTACTCCTACATGGTGACAAGCATTTAATGAGCAATTGAAGTGAAAACATAAATTAAATAAACTAAAAGCTATTAAAACTTTGCCATGAAATGTAAATAAAATAAAATCAAAAATAAAAATTAATAAATAAAAATATCATAAATAAAAAATATTAAATCCCCTTTTAATTTAAAGCAAAAAACATTTTTTTTAATTATTTCTCTCCTTTCAAAGTGCTTGTTTTAACTTTTTTATTTTAAATAATTATTAACATCGTCGCTGATATCCGGTTCACACTCACACTTAATAAAAACGCCAAACTGAATCGATTAAAAAACAATAAAATATACAGAGCAACACACGGCTGTTTCTAACAAAATGACAGTGACACTTGTGAAGAGCAAAAGAAAATTGCAAATAAACAGTAGCAACAACACTGCGGCACTTTAGATAAAATTTATCGAAATAAATCAAACATTTAAAAACAAGAAACTTAAG
This sequence comes from Melanophora roralis, assembly GCA_963583895.1. Taxonomy (NCBI): domain Eukaryota; kingdom Metazoa; phylum Arthropoda; class Insecta; order Diptera; family Rhinophoridae; genus Melanophora; species Melanophora roralis. The sequence goes on along the minus strand of OY757187.1, from coordinate 60,525,817 downwards.
AAATTTAAATAAAAAACAACATCTGTTGCAAATTAATCAAATTTATGTTTCTGTTTTATTAAAAAATACAGGGTGTTTGCTAGGTGTCACATTCAAGTTTGAATTAGGCACTGGATTTATCGTTTATTTAAAATAAAATAAAATTTTTGTATATTTTTATTTTGCCTTAAATTCATTCTGCAACGTTAAACGTTAGAGCTGACTGACTGACTGTCTAGCCTAGATTTAAGCTTTGGACACCTTTATTAACGTAAAGGTTCAGCTCGAACCCCAAACTGATTAAAAAATAAAAAAAATATACAAGTTATTTTTTAATTACATTAATTTTATTATTAAGTCTTTATTTCTGTGAATTAAGAATAAATACTCAAATCTTAAAACTACAGATTTAATATTTGCCCAGCCAGTGCCTGACTAAAATTTAAATTTTCAAAAAAAAAAAAATTATTAAAATTGGATGGTCTTATCTAAGGGAAACAGTTTTCTTCCAACATGTTTTAAGATGTTTCGAGCGAGCGGATTTGGATGTGTTTCCAGCTTATTAAAATACTTCTCCAAATAGTTTAGGGTTTCGCACTTAACGAGTGGAACATGTAGATCCATTTGGATGTTTTGACGGCGTTGAATTTTCTCTATGTCAAAGGCGAAGGTACTGCCCCATTATTGTATCCCGTAGCACCAAATTAGTTTTAAAATAAAGTTGTAAAGCTGAAGTTTACAATCGAAACGAAGCACAGATTATCTAAAATTTTGGCTGTTTTCAATTTTATTTGTGTTCATTTAGCATATGTGTGTGATTTCTAAGTGGACGACGAACTAGGTAAATACTTATTATTACATACTATTCCTATTGAACTAAAAAATTATAAAGGGGAAAGTAGAAACTTGTTTGATGTTATTAAAGAATATTTTCATAAATTCTGCGAAAAATTAGGATTTAAATGCAAAGATAAAAACATTCATGCATACCATAACTTTGCCCATTTCTTTAGTTGGATAATATAATTATGTCGTTGTTTTAATGCCCCATTTGGGATCTTCATGAGTACCGAAAAAATCAAGAACTTTAGAAAACGTCGACGTATGTAGTTTACTATCGTTCGGCATGTACAGAATTGATCCTAGAATTCTAAAAAATTTCAAAGTGTGTTCTTAGTTATTTCAGATAAAAACACAGTTTACAAAGCATTTTTGTTTAAAGGATGGTGCAACGTTTTGATACTTTTTTCAAACTTGAACTCCTGAGGTAATAAAATGGGTAGAAATTATACCAAGGAATACACAAAAAAAAACAATAAGCTAATTGTAATAATAATAACCAAATTATACAAACACAATTTCATATTTTGTTGTTAAAATTGCACTAACATATAATGTATAAACACAGTTATTTAATTTACAATTTCTTCTACGTGCTTAAGTTTGTCAGATTCGTAAAAATGTTGTTAGTGTTTTGTATGAAAATAACTACTAAAACCCGAGCAATATTTTGCCTTTTGTTGAATGTTGAAAAATGCAAATAAAAACTTTAATATTTTCTCCTTTTTTAAATTAAAATAAACTATAAGCTGTCTAGTTGCTTTAACACACAATACTTACAGTAGGTTGTAAATTAAGCATGTAAATATTTGTGTCACTAAAAGTTATAAAAAGACTTTTTTGTTACTGTAAAAGTCTACACTGAAAAAAAAATCTATTAAAAATATACGAAAAAAAACCTTCAAAGCTGTAATTTTGTTTTGCATTTTTGTTTGTGTAATATACTAATTTTCGCACATATTACAGAAAAAACGTCGTAAACTTTGTACATTCAACGTAAGAATTTCATGGTGGGAAATCACCGAAAAATTCGCACAATGTATGAACGCATATGTTCATATGTGGCATAGATTATTTCTAAGTGTTTTTAGAAGTTTTCAAAATGATTTTCAAATCATAGTGGCTTAACAAAAAATTACTGTTTTTTATTTGGAATAATTTTTTTCTGTGTACTTCTTAAAAGCTTTTTTAAACTTCGTATCTTTTGAAGATAGAAACGTTATTCCATTTTTAATTACGAAAAAGAAAATTCACATTTTTTTGTACCTTTTGAGATTTAAATATTAGAAAGACAAGAATTGCTTCCTTTTTTTTGCAATTTTATAAAAAGGTTTACTTAATCTTCTGCAGCAATGCACTAATCAATTTAGGGACAAAAAGAGAAAAACAAAAAAATTGTACGTACGTTACCTGTGTTAGAGGGCTCTTTATATTAACTGCAGGCAAAAAACACTTTGAACAATTTTAAGGTACTTCTTGAAAAAAAAGTATGTGTTTGATAATTTTGATTTTTTCTGACATTTTTTAGTTATGAGTCGAGATAAATGAAATTAGAGGTAGTTGACACAGATCGTTGTCTGATGGAAGATTAAATTCAATAAAAAGAAAAAAAAAGTTTTCTATTATGGGTATGGGTATAAAATATGGGTAGGGTTTTCGGTTTTAAGAATCCCAGGATTTTTAAGGATGGATAAATTTGGAGACCCAGGATTCAGTCATAAAAATCCTGGAAAATCCTGTTTTAATAGAAGTTTTCCAAGAAGAATTTTTTACGCTGAAAAAAAATTTAACTCCTTATCTTCCTTTCAAATGTTAACATATTTAGATTAACACCAGGAGTAAAAGCGTAAAATATATTACCACTCCCCTATATAATTTTATTTAAGGTATTTTAGATACCCTTGTATTGATGCATTTAAATCAGCGACTGCTAGTACTAAATTTTACGAATTTTCAAGGAAAAGAACAGGCACAAGGAAAGATCGCAGAGTCAAGTAAAGTACACCATCTTGATCTTGGGAAAAAATTTCCAAAAGTCAAGTTTTTTTTAAATTTTTTATTACTTTTTGATTTTTTTTTTCTTGCAGAAATAACCTATCATTTTGAAAACGAGGGCACGAATTTCAATTAAGGGAAAATCCACTTAAATGTTACGTAAATTAAAAATAAATGAAAAAGACTAACCTCAAGCGTATTCATATGTAGAAAATCACTTATATCTGACGAGCCAGGCACAGGCATCTGTAAGGTGCTAATGTGTTCTATACAATATATGGATTTTACCCTCTTTGCATTCTAAGAAATAGCAAGGGGACATTTTGCGCACCATGGTTATATTTTGCCTCGAATATCTAGGTGCGAAGGCCACCAAAATATAATTTTTAGATTCATCGGGTGGTTTGCATATTACTTTCAGTTATTTTATCCAAAATAGCACTAATTACCGTCTTTTCTTTTTAAAATTAACTTTAATATACTATCTGCCACAAAACGCCTCCCTACTTTTCAAATGTTGAAAAAATTTTGTTTAAAATATAAAAGTTAATGAAAGTTTTACAAAGGTTTTTAACAAAAGGTGCTTAAATTTTTCAAATGCAAAAAGTGGCAGTTCATATAGTCCAACCAGTCCCACGTTATATATAAATTTAATGATTGTCGTAAAAAAATGTTTATTAAATTTGTTTAATGCTTAAATACGCATTAACTTTTATTAAGTAGTAGTAAACCAACAATAAAGGGGATATTAAGTAAATTTAAAGTAATAAAAGGTTTAAAATATTCTACCTAAAAAATTACAAATTACCGCCAAAATGACACTTTGCTATCTATTTTAATTTGCGAAAAAATACAGATTTTAGCACAGAGTCTATCAGAGTCAAATTCATTTTGTTAACAAAAATCAAGATCAAAAAAAAAAATTATAAAAAATTTAAATAATTCAAATTGTATTTTAATGCAATTCATGTATGTATGCTAGCTTGAAACACCCTGTATTGATTATTGAATAAACAATTAATTGTGGTAGAAGTAAAACACGTTTATGTATTTTTTTTTTAATTTTTCTTACAGAAAATAATGGAAATATCAATGGAAAATACCAATGAGCGACTAAAACATCACATACAACAACATCATAATAAACAAAATCATCAACAGCAACATCATCAACGATTGCAAAGAAAAGAAACTAAAATTAATTTTTGAATAAAACGACATTAAAAATTTTAAAAATAAATTTAAAACAAAATTTAGTTTAAAAGCAAAGGAGAAGGAAAAAAAACAAATTAAAAATTCTAGTGGGTTTATTGGTTTGTTTGCTTTCGTCTTTCGATCACAAACACTTAAAACAAACGGGATGTCGTGTGTAATTACGACCTCGACCGCCACAAAAATGAGGAAAAAAAATTTCCAATGTTTTTCCTTAAATAAAATATAAAACAAATTAATTTTAATATATTATAGACACAAAAAATATTAAAATTAAAAATAAATTTAAAATAAAAATTCAAGAAAAAAAATAAGGCAACAAACTGTGACAACAAGTCAAAAATAATCAAATAGAATTTTTCTTAAGTGTTTAAAGAAAATATAAAAATTTGATGACTTGTTTCTTTTCATCTAATTTCGTTTATATTTTTTTATTCTTTTATGGAAAATCAACACTTTGAATAAAAAATTTTGAAATTGTGTCCTCAGTCGTATGCACGGCATAAAAAAGAATAACGCGCGAGCGCTTCCATTGTCAACAAGTGATAACGTTAAAAATTTATACAAAAATTTTCCAAAGTGAAAGTTCTTTTTAAAGAAAAGTTTTCCAAAGTGGAATATTTTATAAAAAAAATCATTATAAAAAGAAGAAATACAAAAAGAGTTGTGAATTAAATTTAAGTAAGTGTTTAATGTAAAAGAAATATGGGAAATAAGAAAAAGTGCAAGTGAAAACGCAAAAGCTTTTCGTTTAATAATCATTTAATATAAATCAAGAATCATTAAAAAAAGTTTTATAGTAAATAAAAAAGTATTAAAAATCATATAAATTTGTAATGTCTAAAAAAACCTCAGCAAAACTAACAACTAACAACACGTCAAACAAACTAACAACACGTACAAACATAAAAGCAATACTAGCAGAGGAAACAACAGCCCCGACCCTACCAAATGCGGCGTCACGAGTACAGCTAGCAACAAAAGCACTGAGAACAGCAAGTGTTATTGCTAATGAGAATTTAACATTTGCACAAAAGTCATTAAAACATAATGTTTTAAGAAAGATTAGGCGGCGGAGGCCATACGATAAAACAACAACAGAACAACAAACAACGACATCATCACAACAAACACTAACACCCCAACCACAGCAACAAAGACCACGACCGCTTATAGCAACCGCATTTGCAACTGCGGCTACATCATTAACAGCTGCTATTGCCGTGGCTCTATTGCAAACGACAAATGCTACCACCGTTATACATACACATGCAACCTCATCGTTTGATGAAGTTGCTGGTGCATCCCTATCATCAGTGTCGTCAATACCTGCCGCTACACACATACCACCGTCATTATCGATCGACACTTCGCCACCTTATCCCATGGCAGTGTTGGATGGCACTTTAATCCAAATGGAAGCGAATGCAACCACAAAACATTTGCTGCACAATCCAGCTATTTCCACTGCCGCATCTGCTCTAGCTGCTGCTGCGGCAGCAACAACAGTTAATTCAACTTTTCTAGTAGATGCTAATGACGTCGGTGGCAGTGAAGCGAATGGTTTAGAGGGGGATTGGGTTGACGATACCCTTCTAAGTTTAAAAGCTTTTGTCATGTTATTTATAATAATTGCCGCAATTTTCGGAAATTTGCTTGTTATTATTTCTGTGATGCGTGTTAGAAAATTAAGGTAAGTTAAAAATGTAATATGATACCCTTTTTAATATTTTTTATAAAATTATGAAGTTTTGAGATGAAACTATAAACACACTCAGAAAAATATTACAGTAATTGATTGTGAGTTTAAGTTTATTTTTTCAGTTATATTATTTTTTAAGAAAAAGTCAAACAACTATGATGGGTAACCAAACAACAAAATAACAAATTTTTTTAAAGGGTTTGTGACAGTAAAGTTGTAAGAATAAAAACAAAATCAACTAAATGCATTGTATTTTATGTTGTTTTGTCTTAATTAAACAATTGCGGAAATTTTGTTTTAACTTACAAACAAGAAATTCCGTTTGACTTTCTGTAAATCTGGCTTGACATGGTAATACAGAGTACATATTTATATTTTACAGAATAAAAATATTATGAAAATCCTTTTGTGTTTAAGAAAAGACACGGTTGGTTAAAACAAAACCTGTTTTTTCTTGCTTGTTTTCTTTTGTGGTGACCACATATGGTTTTAGTCCTAAAATATTAAAACACAACATAAAAAACTTATGTGTTGATTTTGATTGATTTTGTTTTGTTTAAACAAAATGTAGCCACTTTCATTAGATGTTGCAAGTGCTGCTAATCGTTCTAACCTCGGATGTGATAAACATACGAAAATTCTAAAATTGTTTCAAAATGAAAACTTACCGAACACTAGTCAAATTTTACATGATGAGATTTTGTATTATTCTACAAAATATTTTGACCTGTCGTTATATATGTGTTACCATTTAAATGTACCCTAAGTTAAGTATGTGATGCTTACAGCCAAAAACACTAGTTCCGTTTAAAGAGTGCTGATGACGGAAATTAGCATATGAATATCAAGAACATTATTTAAAAAAAAGGAATTCAATTTAAAAGGAATTAAAGCCAAAATAATTAAAATCTAACTTGTCAAAACTAATTCCTTTACAAATTTAATTAAGTTATTTTATAATGAAGCTGAAACAATAAAAACCAATATTTGTAAAATTTGTGATTTTTCTAATATCCTTAAATTATTTTGAAATGAATAAAACAAAGGGAAAAATTAGTTTATTTTTTTTTAGTTTCTGCAGGTTACATTTTTCGTGTTTGAATCTAAATGAATTTTTTGTTTATTTAAATAATAATCTTGTTAGAGAATTTTTAAATGTTGTTGTTGTTTTAAGTTTCATTATTAGTTGATTAACTTAAATAATTTTTGAGTGTAATGTTATAGTTAAGCTCAGCTTGGCAGTTTTCCAAGTCTCTACTTAGCAAAAAAACACAGAAATTTAAACTTAATATTAAACAAAGTTGCCTATAAAGTTAATACTTCTGTAACCAGAAAATTAAAATTGCTTTTTAAATTTAAAAAGACCTATAAAAATTTTCCCAATATACTTCTTTAAATTTACCTTAAAATAAAAAAGTAAGAAAGATATAGTTAGTCATGACCGACCCATTATACCTTTTACCATAATGTATTTAATGTTAAATACCGTAGTATGCATAACGTGTATAGTGGCGTCCGTAAGTGGGGCAAACTATTTATCAGGAAAGAGCCTATTTTAGAAAGAACGCTTAATAATGCACTTTTTTTTCACAAAATTTTAATGCCTTATTCGCAATTAGTGAGGTTAACGACCTTAATCTGAAATAGTAAAAAATTTAACTTTGTTAACAATTTAAATCAAAACTAAAAAATTTTAACAATTTAAATTCTGGCAACTTTCTTTATAACAAAACGTAACACGTATATTATCTACTTAAAAAAAAGAAATAAATTTTTTTTTATTCTTTTAACATTACTTTTTGAAGCATTTTTAAACACGAATTTGGAATATGACTTTCCATGTTAAGTTTAAATCGGATAAACACCCTTTTTAAATTTAAATTTTTCTTTTGCATAGATTTTAACTGAAGAAAGCTAAAACTAAAAATTATAGGTTATTGTAATTTTATTTAATTTTGAAACATTTTTTATTTGGTCGGGGTAAAAGTGAATCTGCTTGAAAAAAAACACTATGGGTACGGCTTAAACACAATTTTGTTTTAAGTCTAAGTTAGGAAACTGTGTTTCAAGTTAAAAAATGTGCAGAAGTGCTGGATATAACCTTAATAATTATGGGGTAGAAATTATATATAATTATAATAATACTAAAAAAAATTTTATCTTCTCTAAACATTTAAAAAAAATTAAAATTTCTGAAAGAATTTCTTTAAAAAAAGAAAGAAGAGACAGCTTTTTGTTTTTAAATATATCTTAACATTTAAAAAACTACGTGTATTAGTAGCGTAAATGGTAGCGCATTGAGTCCCAGCTACAGCAAGTCAAAAAAAATTATAAATTGTAAATATTAAATATGTATAAAATAAAAATATGGTAAAAAATTCTTCTTTTTTAATGCAGCTCCGTTAGTCAAAAAAATTAGTTTTCAATTTGGATTAATGTAATTTTCGCTTAAACCAATTCTTTTAAATTTACAATAAGTTGCTGTCTTAATATACAACATGAAGTAATATCTTAACAAAATACAAAGTTAACACCATCCAACGTCAAAAGTGAGCTAAGCACGCTTGTTCTTGATTTGACAACGGATAGTGCCAATTTGGAAAAAATTCCTGGTTTTTATTTCGGTAACAACCCTTCTTATTATAACAAAGCGTAGCTCTTTTTACACCTTTTACATAATTATAGGGGTATATATCAGTTTGTTATCCCGTTTTTAATTTTTATCATATCCATTTGCGAACCCATAAGGTATATATTATTTATCCTCATAGATGGGGAAGTCTGTCAAGCAGTATCCATCTTTCCGTCTGTTAAAATCAATCTTCTGAAGCGAAATTAAGTCAGACTTAAAGCGTTTTAGCGTCAAACTAGTAATCAGAAATATTTCTGGGCAGAAAGTTATTTAAAATCAGAAAGATATTTGACTACCGGCCGAATTATAAGAAAAAACTTAAAATAACTCGCTTTTTAGGACAAATTCCCTGCATGTATCCTTAAATATAAAACCACTGTTCCCACAAACTTTCGCACATATACTTTAAAGGGAGAAACTTAAGTTGGGATTTTTTAATATACTTTGCTAAATTTTATTTTTACTTAATTTGAGAAACTACAAAAGCGATCAACATTAAGCCAGGTATCAAAGTGTACCCATATGTTTAGGGTGACCATTCGTACTGATATCATCAGTACATGTACTGATTTTTCATTTGGTGTACTGATTAAAAATTTGTGTACTGAAATGTATTGATTTTTCAAAATGTAATAAATAATAAATAATAATTTCCTACAAAAGTTAATTGTGCAACACTGCTTAAGTGCGGAAAAAAATTAGTTGTAAAATACCAGGGTAAGAGGCAACCCTCGTATAAAATTTTTGTGAAATTTTTGATACATATATGTATCTTGAAATCAATTTTTAAATAAAATGGGATTGAACGATAATGCTTGCATGCTAAAATAAAAGTTATTTGAATACGAAGAGGGCGGGAGGTGGCTCCCATAGACTTTTTTATGAAATTTTTAAAAGATTATATCAGCTAGACTTTAATTTTCCTACTAACAATAACTATGCACTATGCCTACACGTGGTTGATTAGGAGTAGGAGGAGCGAAAGTCCCCATGCAAATGAACAATTTTTGTTAAGCTTTTGATACGAAATATCTCAAAAACTTTTAAAACTTTCTACACTTCTTTTTTTTTTTTTTTTTGCAAAATAATATTTTAAAAATATGTTTTGACAAAAGCCAGTTACACTATTTGTTTGTTGGTACAAAATACAAAGAAAAATTGTTCATTGCTTTAGGTTTTTTATTATTTAGTGCTTCTGCCATATTGCTGTTTTTAAAAAATTGTTAATGGGTACTAAAAAGTTTATCGTTATTTTATGTACCAAATTGAAGTTTTATATACCAAATGGGTCCGTTTTTTTTTCAATTATTAAAACAGTTGGGTGTTTTTAAACAAAAAACTTATAAAATAATATTAAACAAATAAAAATATTAAATTTTCAATTAAATCTGGCTTAATAAAGTATTCAAATTTTGTTATTATACCTTTCACATAGTAATAAGCTTGTCATTCCATTTGTAAATTTTTCAATATCGATTTGCGACACCATAAAGTATATATATTTTGGATCCATATAGGTAGGGAAATCGATAAAGCCATGTCCATCTGTCCGTCTACATATCTGTTGAAATCCAGTTTCCGGTGCCAAATAAAATCGCACAAAAAGCATTTAAATATCAGACAATCAGAAATATTCCTGGAACAATTGCTGTTTAAAATTAGCTAAATCGATTCACTATTGACCGAAATATAAGCGCAAACCCAAAATAACCCATTTTGTAAAGACAAAATCCGTTCATATATTCCAATATATAACAGAGTAAGTACAGCCACTCCGCTCACAAAGCTTAGGACGGATACTTCGAAGACAGGGATTTAATTGAGGAAAATTTTTCATTGAAGAGAATCAGGCAAAGTGGTATCCTTCCTATAATTGTAAAAATTTTATAAAATATTTCATGTGCTAAGCCTAAGAAACTACAACAGCAATTGACTTCAAATGTTTAACAAAAAAAATTGCATTGTTATTCCTACATTTTAAAAAAATGGATAGGATTAGAGTAGAGATAGGGGTGCCAGCCATACAAATGAACGTTTTTATAAGAGCAGTGGGAGGGGCACACCCACACGAATAAATAAATAACTCGGCTAGAGCTGGGTATATAGAAAGACCAATCTGAAGGGTATATAAAATTCGGCACTGCTAAAAATAACGCCATTTTTTGTTTTTGAATGAAATAAATTAAATGTAAACACACCACATTTTATGTGCCACACTGTCCGCTGCTTTGTTATTAAAATTTTTATATTATGTTTAACCCACTAATAGCCACAATTCAGCAACACATTTAATTATTCTTTTTTAACGTACAAAAATTTTCCAGCACCAAAAAATTTTAACAATAACAAAAAAATAATAACAACTTTTTTACTAGTCATTCAATTAACAAGCAGCTATAAACTTTGACCCAAAAAAAACATGCACTTGCGTTTATATTTAATGGCTGTCACCTTGTCAAAGATGTTTTATTATAAAGATGTCAATAACTTAAAATGGCTTTTGTTGTAAATTAAAAAATTATAAATAGTTTCTAAAGTGTCGTTAAAAGTGTAGTTTAATTTGAATGCTTCCGCTGCTTTATGTTGTGTCAATAAAAAATTTATTATAACTTAAGAAAAAGTGCTAAATCTTATTTTTGTTGATTCTACATTGACATAATAAGTTTTATTAAAATTATGAAAAATAATAATAATGTAAAAATTAATTTTGAAGTTAATTAAATTGTCTTTTAATAATTTTTTAAATAAAACCAAAAAAATTAAAAAAAATTTAATTAAAGGATTACAATTAATTTTTATAGCAGTAGTTTCAAAAATAATATGCCTTAAAGCCATTTAAAATTTTCAGGTACTAAACAGAATTAACTTATAAAATTAAATTTTAAACGAGCCAAATCATTTAAGGGTGCCTAAACTAAAACATAAAACTTTTTTTTCATATATTTTATTATTGAATATATATTCAAATCTTAAGACTAAATAATTGATATAAGTCCAGCCAGTGCCAGACTAAAAGAAATAGTTATCTTCATCTAAGCGCAATAGCATCCCTCCTTTTCAGACGGAAGTGTCTACTATATTGCATGATACTTCGAGCGAGTGGGTTTTGATGTGTTTCCAGCTTATTTAAATACTTGTCCACATAGTCTTGAATTTCGCTTTTTACTAGTAGAACTTCTACATCCTTATGGATGTTGCTGTTTTTGACATACCACGGAGCACCAGTTATCATTCATAGGATTTTATTTTGACGGCGTTGAATTTTTTCTATGTTAGAGGCGGAAGCATAATTGTATACCGTAGCACCAAATTGGTTTCAAAATCGATTTGTAGAGTAGAAGTTAGCAATCCAGATGAAGCACAGAGTTTCTACCCATTAGCCAGTGGATTTGCGCAGCTTTAAGTTTCATTTGCGTCAGCATCTATATGAGGCTTTCATGTGATGCGGCCCATCTAGGTGAATACCAAGATATTTTGTCTCGGATCTTTGAGGCACCATATGGTGTTTATTAATGATTGGAGGGCACGTTTCTTTGCGTAAGGTTAAAGTTACTTGTGTACATTTTTGCTCATTTATTTTTATTCCCCATGACTTTGCCCATTTCTTGGCTTACGTGTTGTTGCAGCTGGTCCGAAGCCTCTTTAGGGTCTTTATGAGTAAAACTACATTTTTTTTTTCATTCCTAAGTTTGATAACCTTCATCACAAAAATCTTAATAATTCGGAATTGTTCCGCAAGAAGTAATAGAACAATGAGACCTACATTTTGGAAAATAATTTTTTTGGATAGGAGCAGGGGAAGGGTAGCCCCTATACAAGTTAACGATTTTTATGAAATTTTACGCTATATCTGGGAAACTATAACAGCTATGGACTTCGAAAAAAATTATCGGAGCAGGGAGAGAGGAACCCTCATTACATAAGCAAATTTTCTTAAACATTCAATACGAATAATGTCAAAAACTATTTAAACTCGCTACGTCGAATACCACCCAATTGCTACAAAATTTCGAATTTCTCTAGAGCTTATGCAGCAAAATGTTATTATGAAATTGAATTGGATTTACTCTAGGTTTCATATTAATCCTACTCCCGCACATTACATTTAACCATATGCAAATTGATAATGAAGAGGGATAAGTAACACACAAACAAAATGAAAACTTGAAATGATCCTACCAACTTTTTTAAACATCGGCCCCTAAATTACCTTTAGATCTACTTCAGTAAGGAAGAAGCTTAAGCAAACGCGAGGATAATTAACCATGTAAGAAAGTTATGGGCAGGCTGGCCTTACCATATTGTATCCCCCACTTAAATGTTTTTTTACTAAATAACAGCTTTTGACAAAGATGTATGTATGTGCCGTTTTTGAGGTACCCTGGGTAAATTTTTAACTGATTGTTACCAAATTTGAGCAAATATTTTTTTGTTCTCTAAATAGGATTTCCGGAAGAAGAACTATTGAAAAATTTTAAATTCATGGTGAACTATTGACAATCTCAACAGGGTAAAAAAATTAAGGGAAATTTTGTATAATATTCGTGTTAGCTATTACCTGTAATGTTTATTCCGAAAGATATTTTTATAAAAATTATTAATGTGAAATAATGGGCCGTTTATCAACGTTCTCAGTTGGTTTATTTGTTTATCAAAAAAAAAACCAATTGTTTTCAAATTTGTATAGCCAAAGTTTTAAAAATGCGGCCTGACTTATAATTTATTTGTTTAATTTTTTTTAATAACGCAGCAAAACTTTACAGCTTCCTTGGAAACGATTGTCTACGTTGATTATTTTGCAGCCGTATCCGCCCAATATTTTAATTGTATTTTTTTTTTTTTTGACTTGAAAAATAATGTTATGATTGCCAAAAACAATGGATTCCATATACAAAAGTAAAAAAGGTGGCATCTAAGCCTTTATTTAATATTTATTGTTACATTAAATAAAAAAATTTACATCAAGGACTGCGTGGTTTTTAAAATATGTTATATAAAAAAAGTAAAAAAAATTCAGAATAAAAGACATGGAAAACCTATAATGAAAACCCAAAAACTGTTTGCTGGGACAAAATCACGCTTGACAAACTGAACTTTCTTACTTCTTTATTATTCTCGCCTTTTTCAAATTTTCAAACCATATGAGATTCATTTTTATCAAATGGACTTTTCTATTGTTTCAAATATAAATATAACCGAATTTCTAAATATTGTTTGTAATTTTTTTTATACAAATGTTTCATTTTGACTTAAATTTTTCTTTGTTTTTGCTATTGCAACAAGAATATAAAACATATTAAACTTTCAACACGATCAATTACTTAAATTATAAAAGCAGAACATTTAATGAACTTGTTAGCAAAAGGTGGTTTTTTTATTTAATTTTTACTTTTTATTGCATTTAAAATATTTTTCTTTATAGAAATGTATACATGCATACAAACATATGTAGATATGCATACCCAGCTAGCATTTAGAAGATTGCTTTTGGACAAATAAAATTTAACTAATGTGGTGTTTTTATAAGACAAGTAGTGATCGTCTGGGTACGAATTATATGTATTTTGTTTTTGTTTACAACAAGATTTATGTGCACATAAATCTTTAAAGACTCGCAGCCAAACAAACAAAAACTAAATTATCAGTTGTGCTTTAAAAAAGATTTAAAAATGAATCTTAAAAATGCTTATAAAGTGACTTTTAACCACACGAAGACAATAAAAAAACAAAATTTTTAGAGTGCGTGCAATCATAAATTGATATTTAAATTTCATTCAGTTAAAAATTATTACCAGATTTTTTAAGTTTCGTGGACAGGGAATCTTTTTTTCTACAAAACAGCAATTTTTCTCTTAAAAACGTCCGCATAAGAAATCATTTGAATCGCACAAAAGGGTTAAATAAAGCTCAATTATAAACAAACATGCTTGCTGGGTAGTGCTAAAATGTATTTATTAATATACATTTGTATGCATTTTTATTAATTATAATCACACCTATACGTGGTAGGGGTATTGTAAGTCTGTGCAGATGCTTGTAACGGAAAAAAATAATTATCTGAAATCGCCCTTCAAGTATAACGGTCGACTACGTATCACTTCTTGAGTCGATTTAAGCATTTTTGTCCGTCCGTCCGGCTGGGTGTCCATGTATCTTTGTAATCAAAGAACAGCAATTTCAAAGATAATTGATGAAATTTGGCACAGGTAAGTTTTTTTAGTTTTTTCATGGTAATAATCCATGACATAATCCCCATGCAAATATCATCCCGGAATTAGCAATGGCTCAAATATTACTATACCTTGACAAAATGTTACATATGTTTCTAACTTTATGCCGTCGAATACTGTACATAACGAAAACAAAATTGGTTTATTTTTTAATGTAGCACTTTTACAAATGCCCTCCCAGAAAAAGCATCTTGGACTATAAATGGCTTGAATATTACTTTATCTTTACAAAATGCTGCACACAAGTTTACCTTTATGCATCCAACTAGTATGTTGAATACTAATAATATCATACAATTTTTTTCATATAGCCCCCATACATACATACATGGTGTAGGGTTTAATATGGTCGGCCTGGACTGACTATAACTTTCTTACTTGTTTAACTTTATATTGTTTAGTTTTAATATTTTAACAAATAATTTTTTGCTGACTGTAGTAAAAACAAATTTTTTTTATGCCAACTGAATTTATTTAGTTGCTTATTAGTTTTGGCTTTAATTTGTCATTTATAATTAAGATTTACGTTCATATATTAATTAATTGTAGTTTTAATTGTACATTAATGAATGAGTTGGGTATTAAATATCAGACAGTTAACTAGTGATTAATAAATAAATAATTATTGTTTAACCGTTGGTACCTTTAAATTGATTTATTGTTAATATGGCTGTCATTTTGCAATAAAAATTTGTTTTATGTTTTTGTGTCTTATATAAAAATGGCTAAAGGAAAAAATTTTAATAATTTTTAAAAATTTTAATAGTTTTGTTAAATTACAAATGTTTATTAATATTAAATAAATCCAAAAATTTAATTCTTGATTTGAGAATTTTTTTTTTCTTTCTGTGCATTACATAATAAAAATCTTTTGGGGGATAGTGACGTTACTTACGTTACATCTTGGAACCTCAGTTAAAAGCTTCCCATAAAAATTTTTTTGACTGCTTTATACCTTAAAGTTAGTTGCGTTTAACAATCATTGTGCTAATAAAGCTTGAAGTTTTATCTTTTTCCTGTGAAATTTTTTCAAGGACAGTAGGCGCAATTCTATTATATTAAATATCAGACTTCTTAAAATCCAAACCTAACAAATTCTGGAAGACTAGATCTGTAATATAAGGATTGGCATTAAGCGCGTTTCCTGACAATTAGAAGGAAATCAGGTTAAACAAAGGAAAAAATCTTATTGTATTTACAATATAATTTTTATTATTTCTAAGGGATATTTAAAAACAAAATTAAATTACGTTTGATTATATCATATTTAGACACATGTTTATAATACTATATATTTCATTAAACTGATTACATAATCTACAAAACGGTTTCGAATTGGCATAATTTTGGTGAAAGTGGTAAAGTGCCAAGGGCTGATAATGACGAAGAACACGTTGTGGTCAAATCTTGTTGCAATAATGTCTACCCAATATTATCACTTGAATTTAAGAATATTTTGATGTCGTCTGCGTATATGAAAACATTGGAATATTCATTTAAAAAAGGAAGATCGTTTATGTAAAGTATGAATAAAATATTTCCGAAATGGCTCTCTTGTGTTACATCAGATTTTACATTGGTTTTTTTTTAAATGGATTGTTATTGAGTTGAAGATGTTGTTGTCGGCCTAATAAATCCAATCCAAGGTCTTATTCGAGAATCCCATCAAAAGTAGTTTAATCAGTATTATTTTTTGGTCTACTTTTCAAATGCTTTACTTTTATCCGTTTAAATAACATCTGAGTGCTGTCCGTTTGTAAAACCATAAGTAATGGTTGTGGTTAAGTGCCAGCCAGTTAGTTGCAGTAGAGTGACCTTTACGAAATCCATGTTGAGAAGATGATATCAAAGACGAGGTTTGGTGACAGAGCGACTCAATTAGGCATTTTTCAAATAGCTTTGGTATAGCACTTAATTTAGCGATGCCTCTATAGTTATTTACACATGACTTGGAGCCTTATTTAAATAATGGTCGTATAAACGATCTTTCCACAGCAATGGAAAATATCCACTTTTAACAGAAATATAAAAGGAAATCGAAAGATTTCTACACAATTTTTAAAAAAATAGTTGGGAATTCCATAGGGTCCACTTGATGCTGAAAATTTTATTTTTTTTTTATAAAAAATCCAAACATTATCTATGTCAATACACGGAAATGATATTGGTTGATGTTCCTATACAGTGAAGGGATAGGTACAGGATGTGTCATATTGAGTTTCGGGAAATGTTGTCGAAAAGAAATCGGCAAACATATTACTTACGATATGTATATCAGAAGATTCACTTGATATACATATACTTCTTTGTAGATCGAAGGTAGTTCGATTTTATTTTTATGTTTACAAAATCATAAAATGATTTAGCGTCACGTCTAAGATGTTCCTTTACGTTATCTATAAAGTTTTTTACAGGTTTAGATTAAGTAAATTATACTGTGCACGCGATATACGAGGGTTGCATTTTATATTTCGGGATTAGAGAAAAAAACAAATATTAATCATTAAAAATAACTTTATTGTTTTTAAAAATATTCTGCATGAAGATCTATACACTTTTGCATGCGTTCGAACCAATGTTCGAAGCACTTTTGCCACTCTGATTGAGGGACCTCCAAAACATGCATTCTGAATACAGCAACCGCTTCTTCAGGTGTCGAAAAACGTTGGCCTCTAAGTTTATTTTTTACGTACGGGAACCAAGAAAAGTCTTTCGGTGCCAAGTCAGGACTATCCGGCGGATGACTAATCAAATCGATGTTTTGGGTGCTTAAAAATGCAGTTGTTTGAACTGATGTGTGAGAGCTCGCATTGTCGTAGTGAAGAGTGATCCATCTTCGGCGGTTAGTTTTCCTGATATCTTGGAAGACAACTGGCAAACAAATGGTTGAGTACCACTCAGAATTGACTGTTCTGCGTTAATCTAGTGGTACAGATGCGACATCTATAATTATTCCAAAAAAACTGGCGACCATTTGCTTAAAAGTGCTTCGTGCGCGAACAACTTTTGTTGGATTTTGCTCATGTTGAAACACCCACACAGTCTACTGCTGTATACTTTCGAACTCATACGCGTAAGTCTACAATTAATCACCTGTCACGATATCATAGACGTGTTTCGTAGCACCGCGATCATATATTCTGAGCATTTTTTTCGACCAATCGACACGAGCCTTTTTTCGAGCGATTGACAAATTGTGTGGGATCCAACCCGAACCAATTTTTTTGACAGTCAAATGTTTATGCAATATTGAACATATGCTGGTCCCACTAATGCCTAAAGTTGTCCCAATTTCACGATAGGTCACATAATGATCTTGCAATATAAGCTCACGCACAGCATCAATGGTTTTCGGAACAACAACTGATTTTGAACGACCTTTACGAAATTCTTCTCGGAGTGAACTACGACCACGATTGAATTCACTATACCATCGATAAACACTGGTCCGTGATAGGGCTTCATCGCCAAAAAAAATAATTAAGTTCATCCATGCCCTGTTGCTGAGTTAATTCACGTCGAAAATTGTAAAAAATAATCGCACGAACATGTTCACGATTTAATTTCATTTTTGGGTCAAGTTGAATCTTTTAAGTTACTGTAAATATCACAACTAGCGCTCGTATGTCAAAACGTTCTTAGTACGTATGACCTAAAAAGTTTTAAACTTTACGATAGAGCTGTCAGTTGTCAGATTGCAACAATAGTATTGCCAAATCCCGAAACATAAAAGGCAACCCTCGTACAGTATTTACTGCAACCACTCAACGAAGCAGTTTTTTTTTTTAAATTTTGTAGTGCTCATTTTTAAAATTTTTTAATCTTGATAATGCTTTAGAACATGGGACAGATGATTTTAAGACAACGTGTTTAGGTACACATTAATCAATGGAATCAAAAAAATATGATAAAATTTTTCAGTAATCTTATCAAGGGCAGCTGGAGACTGATTATAGACAGTAAGAATTACAATTCAATCTGCACTGATCAGAAAAAAATTTAGATCATCATAGTAAGTCTTCTTGAAGCAGTACTGGTTAGATGTTTCATTAATTACAGTGTTGGAAGTTAACTCAAATGTTGGATGATGACGATATTCAGGTCAACGGTACTCTCAACAGGTTCATTAACATAGACAAGTTCCAATAATCTTCTAGAGTAATTTAGGTTACGGTTTATTTGAAAAACGCACAAGTCAGAAATATTATTTACAAAATCTTGATTTTATTTACTTGCAGCTTGGAGTTCATAACCCTGTCCAAGAACGGGGCAGTCTATATTCGCTGCTTAAAGGCTAAGATAGCGATATTTTCTTCCATCATATCAGATTTAATGCCCAACTCTTTACTAAGTTGTTTTGAATGTGTATTCAATCTCCTTTTAATTTCTTTTAATTTTATTTTAATTTTCTTGAAAGTTAGTGTCCTGAATAGCTGATAAAATTAGAATTCCTGTTGGTTCGCAAAAGAAAATTTTGTTTGTTAATAAAACCCCTTAAGGATTAACAGAAAATATATTGTTAAAATGTTTGGCTCCGGATATAACGCCTGTAATAACAAAAGCTTTAAAATTTTTAATAAAAAAAAGAAAAAAAGAACACAAAAAAAGGAAAATGAATAGAGAAAATATTTTATTAAACAGATTGTAAAGTTTAAAAAAAAATTTCCGATAAAAAAGAAATAAAAAAATGTTTTATGGATTTCAATAACGACAGTATGACACCTTTTAAACTTTTTAAAAGTCAAGGTTTTTCTTTAAAAACTTTTTATTGTGTTAAGTTTTTTTTCTTTAGAATACATCCTTAAATATACGTTTATTGGATTACAAGTTTTGTGTTAAAATACATTTTTGTTTTTACACTAAAGAAATTCGAAAACAACTTACAAAGAACTTTTAAAATTGGATCGTTTGTATGCGAGTGTGTTTGGCGTTTTGATGGCATTAGATTAGCTTTGTTGGAGGGAGTTAAATAAAATTAGGCCTGAGATAAAAACTTTAAATGGAAAATGTTATTACATCCATATTTAGGTTTAAAATTTTTTAAAAGTGTTTATTCTCCTTTAATTTGCTTTAAAAATTATTTGAAGTGGAAATTAATTTATTTTTAAACTTTTTCGCTTTTTTATAATTTCTAATTTGCAGTTAGTTCCTAATTTTTTTTTAGAAACAAGAAAGTTGAATTAGAAGAAAATTTAATTATTTGAAAGGAAGCAATACTTTTTATATGGAAAATAATGGATATTTTATTTTGACAGATTTTTGAAAAGAAAGAAAACCTGTTAATATTATGTTGGTGATTATTGATACCATAGCATGGATGATGGCGTCTTATACAAAGATGTATTACAAAAAATGGATTGGGATATTATAATTAATCAAAAGCATTTGAAAATATTTTGAAACTTACAGATGTTAAACGTATGGCAGTAAAATTTTTTAAAGGAACAATTCTAGTCTTAATTAGAACATACTAAAAATATGTGTTCAAATCTTGATATGACCAAGATTACCATTACCATTGGTGTTAAAGGAAAATTTTATTAAATTTATCAAAAGGCGTCATATGTATAATTTTTTGCCTTGCATGTACATAAACAAAGATATATTTTATCGTATTTTAGAAAAACACTATAGACCACAGACATTAATTTTGCCTAATTATGCCCTTCACATAGACCCTCATCATTTAGTCCATCTAGTGATAACCGTACAAATCAGTTTGTCTCTCAGTTTGTAATTTCTTCAACATCCCATGAAGTATATTTATTCTAGATTGCATAGTTGAAGGGTGAATATTTTTACTCAAAATATTTACCAAAAAATTTTTTTTTATTCAAATTAAATTTTTTGTAGTCAAGCAAAACTAAATTATTTTGTATTCTTAAAAATTTTATAATAATTTGCATTTGTTTATTCGAAATAAAGAGTTTAAAATATTACTTAATTTCATTCTGTCTAGGACAAATATAGTCAATTTAAAAACTTTTGAATAAAAAAAAAATTGGATTTTAATTTATTCAGAATATTTTATCTGAATTGTTGAATATTCTAACTTATGTATATGAAACCAATTAAATTTTATTCGACAAAAAATTTTTCAATATTTTTTATTCAAGAAAAAATGTTTAAATATTTAATATTAAATAAAATTTTTTTAAAAATTTCAATTCTGATCGGTTGTTTTAATATTTCAAATCTTGAAGTTAAAAACAAATAAGAGCCCTGTTTGTGGCTGTGCCGAAAGTTATGTACCCTTCACATTGGCTTTTCGAGACCCCGAATATTTTTTATAATTTTATTAATATTTTTATGTATAAAATATTTCTAATTTTTAAAAAGGGTGTCTAGGAAATTTGTAGAGGTTTTCCACAATTTTTAGGAAGGTACACTTTTTTTCTCCAAGGAAAGTTATGGGCGTTTTTTGGAAATTTTTTATGGCAACCCCCTTGGGTGAGTGTGATAGGAGGTAAGTATATTCTAGACATCTGTTTGGAAAGGAAAAATAATGGGGGTAATGTAAACATATAATTCCTTTGGAGGCGACTCCGGAGAAGTGGTAGTAGATTTTACCCCAACTCGTTAAGTTATCCAGCGGATTGGCTAAATTTCAATAGATAGTCGTCTTCACATGTTTCTGATAGTTTAATACCACCTACTGGTCTACCCAACATCGGAGTGCTTCAAAAAAAAATATATACTTTATGGGGTCGCAGATGGATATTAAAAAAATTGCTTTTGAGAGATTGATTCCTCTATCAACGGTAAGGTTTGAAAACGCTCCAAGTTTTGCTCTCCGTTAAGTATCCACATCAGATGTGCCTATTGCCCGTTGTAATCACCCAGCTCACAAACCTGTCTAAATTTCAATATGACATGGCAGCACTTACTTCACGAAAAGTTTACGAGAACCTTCTTTGATATCGTGGTAAACCATCTACAAGAGTTAAAAGTGGATTTGTATTTAGAGGCATAGGTTAGCGGCAACTTATATAGTTTAGTTCAGCCGCCGAGTGCTCTGCAGTTGTTTTGTCCATCCAGTAGTTCTAGAGGGGGTGCTGGCTGTTTTAAAATCATCTGCACAAATGACTGGGCATTCCCGGATGGATCGGCTTGGTGGTTTTAAAACTAAAGGAGTGCTTATATTGTCAAAATAGATAGCAGTAGATCCAACAGATGTTTTTTGCTACTCTCTCTTTTAAAAGACTGAAACTTTAAAAGGACATTTTTGCATAAGTAAATTCACCATAAGTGTGTTAATATAGAGCACCGATAGGTGAGTATCCAAGGATAATACCCCCTGTGTGAAAATAATATGCGGTCTCTCACCGTTGACACTGCTAATGCTTTCTATGTTTAATGGGAAAACGCATACACTCAGGGCTGTGTAAGGTCACGGGAATATGATCAAGGATAATTTTATTATTCTATTATGTGCTAACTAGAAGTTTTCCAATGTTAGTTTCTTTTTTGTTATAGCGCTTAGTGTTCAATTTGAGTTTAACTTACAATAACAAGTATCCACAAAGTAAACAGACTTTTATCGTTATCCACGTTGTAATGCTAGGAAACTGCATCAGTTGGAAATTTTAGTATGACTTCTATGTTTATTATAAAAACATATTCAATTTATAATATTTTCCGTTCAAGAGCGTTTTCAAATCACACTTTTTAAAACTTGTAGTTGGTAGAGTCCAAAAGGCTAATTTTGGGCGGACATTTAAAAGAAAACTATTTTTAATGATCCCAAAATATTTTTGATATCTGTTTCCATGTACGTGGATCTCAAATTATAAAAAATGGACGCTACAAGCATGTTCACAAACTCATAGTATCGCTACCACGTGCATATGTTTGTATTTGTTGTGAGTATAAAATTTAAAAGAAAACTCAAGGGTGCACTATCTACTAAGTATGTGTGAAAATGTAGTTCATCTTAGTTTTAATATAAAACAAAAGAAACATTTAAAAAAAAATCACTTAAACTCAGCAGCAATTTTCTATTGTTGGCAATGGTGTCGTTTAAGTGGGACAATTTTTTCTAACTTTTTGCTTTTGTTTCACACTTTTGCATCTTTAAACAAGATAATAACAGATAATGTTTTGCACTGGTGGCTAGAAAACCTTCAAATAAAACTTATCATCTTTTGTTCGTTTAAAATGTGTTAAAAAAATTACATGTCCTTTAAAAATGTTTTGCTTTGTTTTCAAAAATTTTACTTTTACTGCTTGTTTACATGAAAAGCAAAGTAATAATGGAAATTCTTTCAAAAAATATTATGTAAACTAAAAAGCACTTATTTTTTTATTGAAAAGAAGTGTTTTGGATATTATCTTATCAGTGCCATTACTTTTTTGTGGTTTATATGAAAAGTAGTAAAATTTATTTTATTACATTTTTTAAAATATTTAATGCTTTTCTGCACATAAAAGAAAACTGAATCGGATGCTTACAAATGGATTTTTACTTAAGCCTGGCCACCTCAAAAAAAAAAAAAAAACAGAAGCCATCCGTAACAAAAATAAGTAAAGATTATCAATAATAATAGTCGTGATTATAACGAAATGAAAAAAAGCTGATTTAAAATCAATAACAATATTACAAGTGATTGTCCTTAAAATTCTCTTAAACATTCCCTCTTAGATATTTTCTCCGACTAACAAATTAAAACCTTTACAAAATCCTATAAAGGGGTACGAGTTTAATTTACATATTTGGAGTGCCCCCCTGAAATTTCCCGGAATAATATTTTCGTAAACTCTTTTAATCCTTGAAGGTAATTTTTCAAGGAATTTTTTTATTTCTTAAAAAAGGGTTTAAAAATTACCCAGCAAAGGAAAAAAGGGTTAAGACCTTAAAGAAGTTCAATAATTTATATGTTTTGATTTAATTTAAAGTTTCAAAAATATAACTTAAGAAATACCAATTAAAAATTTTGCCTTTTTCTTTCACCCTTTTTCCCTTTAATTTTTATTGGTGAGGACTTTACTAAGCGGACCTAAGCACTATCAAGCACTACTTAAGGTTTAAAAATTCAAAAAAGTGTTAGAGAAGCAACACTTTTTTAAGGACAATATTCGATACTTTTTAGATTATGTTTTTAATATGTATAGTTTAGGGCGTGGCAATTTACCATTTTTTCCCCATTAGACCCATTTTACCCTTTAGTGACCAAGTTTTCTGAATTCTTGTCCAAATGGATTCACACATTGGGAGAGGTAAGCCTTAAGCTTAACGTGTTTGCGCTAAATGTTGATTAGTATGTCAGCCAATCAGTCAGTCAGTCATTAACAATGTTCCTTTATATAAAGGTTAAATTGTACTTCAAGGTGCTACTTTGAAGCCCGATTGTTAAAATAAAAGCATTTTAAATGTAAAAACATTGTTCTTATGTTTAAAATATGCAAATGATGTTCGGTTATTAACAAACAAATTGAGCCATTTAACCAAATCACTCATTTGTTTTATGACTGCATTAGGTTTAATGGGATCATGCAGCCTTTCTAAATAAGATTTAATTTTATAGAAATTGTTGTGCAAATTTCAAAATGCCATCAAAAACATCTGTGGACTAAGATTTGCTACAGAAATCATACTTAAGCATTCTCCATTTGTTTCTTATCTGCTTCAGTAAGTATTTTGTGCCAGACAAGGGGTGTTCATATTAAGAGCAGTAGATATAAAAAGACTTATATTAAAGTTAAAGGTAATTTTTTTATTATTTAAATATATGTATATTGTTAAGGGATATAATATCTTCAATATTACTACTTTGTAAGTACAATAGTACTTATTTATGGTTTTATATGCTTTCTTAATTATACCCACATCAAATACGTGGAAGGGGTACTATGCGTTTGTACAGTTGTTTTTAACCTTCAAAACTATTGACCTGAGATCAAGTATGCCGATCAAATCAGAATTACTTCCTGAGTCGATTTAAGGATGTCCGTCCATCCGTCCAGCTGGGTATCCACGTATTTTTGTAATTAAATACAGGTCGCAATTTTTGAAGATATTTTGATTAAACTAAGCACAGATATGTTTTCTGGCACTGGCACGAAGCTTATTGTGGAAGTTTCCCCGTTGACATTTGTCGTCTGGCCTCAAGGAACATGGCCCAATATCTTATGCGTGGATAAAGTACACCCAATAGTTATCCTGGTACAATGTAATAGTTTTAGATATTTCAATCGATGCTTGCGGGTTTTTGGAGAGCAGTAGCGGCAGTTTTGTTTACTGACGTGGCCGTTAAAGCAAAAATGAGCCTGATCGCCCAAAAAAAGGGATTTACAGTGCAAAAACGCTCTAACATCGTTTCACAAAAATTTTTGCGTAAATCAAAGACACTTTTTTCGGTTCTCGAACGATTTAGATTTTAAAAGGATGGGACTTCAGATCCTTTTTTAAAATTTCATGAATTATCGCTTTTGGAAGTCCCAACGCGGCTGCTCTTTTCTGTGTTGAAAATCGCGGAGCTGCTTTCAATCAGTTCAATGTTTTTGGGAGTCATTGAAGATTGATTGGGCCCTGGGCGTGGGACATTTATAGCCCGAACAGTTGCGCGGATACTTTGTAGCCACGACCAAACTAAATTCATACTCGATCCAACACGAATTCGCCGAATACCGAACTTTGAACAAAATTGTCGACGCGAAATTACGTAAGAATCATTAGTCTTAAAAACCATTGTGGCTGACAAGTCCGCGCAATTGATAATTCTAACTGCGCCACCCTCCCTCCGCACCGTTTATTACTTTTTGAAATAATCTTGTTTATAATTACTAATTTTTCACCAGACACCCTGTATTATCATGTGTTAGTAAAAACAATTTTTATCCAAATTTATAACTTCAACATTCAATATATAAATGACTTTAAAATTTTTAGAATAAAATTTTATCCATTCATAGTGTAACATTACCACAAACTCTTGGAAAAATTCCATTACATGAAAGACACAAACGTTTGCATAAATTACAAAGGATTAACAAAGTAATAAATTTGCTTGAAGAAAATTTATAGACATAGAAAACACTTTAATATTTCTTCTATTATTACCAAAGCAAACGACCAAGAAATTATCAAAAAATTACACAAAAACTTAGAACGAATGGGACATATTTTTCTTGCATAAATGACTCAATTAATAGTTGATATGAAATGGCATTTGACCCAGAAATACAGGAAAGAAAATTAAATGAAACAAAGAAAGAAAAATATTAAGCCTTTAAGCTAAACAAAAAAATGTATGGATGTAAAATATGTCTAAAGGTATAGATATAAGGTATGCACATATACATACACACATTTAAACATACATACATATATGCTAAAGAATTATTTTTTACTTCTCTTTTCAATTTTAAACCTAACCTCCTGGTTTTTACATAAACTGCTTTGTGTAGATTTTTACTTATAATTTTTTTTCTCTTTTTTTTGCAGAATCATAACGAATTATTTTGTAGTCTCGTTAGCCATGGCTGATATTATGGTCGCAATAATGGCCATGACATTTAACTTTAGTGTACAAGTAACAGGGCGGTAAGTATTGCAAACATGACTTTATAATTTTTTTTTCTTTGTAATACCACTCATATGGATAGATATTGTCTATTTGTACCATCATTTACCTTTACGTTAAAGAAAATATTTACATAATTCCACATACAAACATATGTACATATGTACATGGTTTGAGTAAAAGCATTTGTATTTTTATGTAAATGTATGCACATGTGCACAAAGTAATAGCAAAATGTGTAATAAAAATATGTAAAAGTACTTTTAAGTTTATGAACAAATGTATGTATGTTGATTAAAAAAAATATACATTTCCCTTTGGAAAGAAAAAATAGAAAAAGATGTTAAAAATAATTATGTTATATCAGTAACACCAGAAAAAAGGTTTTAGCAAAAAATTTGAAAAAAACAATAAGGATTAAAAAGTTCTCCAGTAGACCAAGACAAAAATCATGGTTTAGTGAAACTTGTAGAAATGCAGTCGGGATCGGGATGCAAGCATTAGGCATTTGGCGTGCTAAAAAGATCGCCGATACTGGCTCGCTACGCAAACAGTCAGACGTTTGAAGGCTCTATTTGAACAGCGCCTGGTTGCTTTGGCTCTTGCTTCTCCAAAGGCAAAAAACTTTTAAGATGTGACATATTAGCCAGGGATCTGGTTGATAAATTAAACCTCTTCGGGGAAAGCAACCACCGCTGCCCGAGCTAGAAAGAGTGTCTGGGACTATGCCTGACATATTTTTTCGATTTTATCATTAGTAAGTCTCGTGGGTCGGAAGGTATACCAGACGCTGGCACGTCCATTATGCTGGAAAGTTGTTTATGTTAAGCCAATCCCTAAAAAGAGAAAGTCAGAAAACCCTGAAAATAGCGTCCAATAGCTTATTCTAAGCGCTGTCCAAGTTTGTGGAGAGTATGGTTAATTACCACCTCGTTAACTATCATAGTTTAAGCCAAAGTAAAGTGGTGCCTCTAGATATTTCTAGGGCATTTCATAAAGTCTGGCATTAAGCGCTTCTATCTAAGCTTGCTACTTTTGGAGTCCGTGATAAATTTTCTCGATTTATATTGTGTTTCCTCAGAGATCGTACTACTTGTGTTTTGAAAGATTGTATCTCTTTTTAATGAGTTTTAAATCAATCCAGGGGTACCACAAGGTTTCGTGCTCTTGCCTGCTCTATTTCCTACCTTTTTTAACGACCTTCTTTGTCATATTTCAAAACTTATCTATTCCTTTGAAGACAACAGCATATGAAGCAGCATTTGCCATTAATACTCATTTGACAACAGGTCTAGCTCTTTAGAGATTGGAACAGTGACAGAGTATTAATGAAGCACTTAATCATAATATAAAGGTAATCTATGATTGTAACCTTGCATACAGGGTCAATTTTAATGCCCAATGTTGTCTTGTGACACATAAATGCACAGTGGATCATGCTTCATTGTCTGAATTAATGGATGGTGTAAACGTTAGGGAGACAAAAACTCTTGATATTCTTGGCATGAAAATCCAGTGCAATGTCTTATGGGCTGAACACGTTTTTGTTGTAGCATTTTGAAGCAGCATGTATAGGCAGTTGCTCCAAAGACTATTTTGGGGTTACTTGCCCGTGTAGAGGAAGGTTCTCATTAATAATGTAGGTTATCCAACCACCCCGAGTTTCTTAAGCTTCGTCGCAAAGTGGGTTGTGTTTCACTATTCTATTGATACTACAATGGAATGTGCTCTGAAGAAAGAGGGGAAGTTGTTTCTGAAACCCGGGGTATTTAACGTGATACTCGTCTTTAGGGAAGAGCACACCCGTCTGTGGTTGACTAGCCAGTAAGTTGCCCTACGGATTACAAAGAAAATTCTTTCTTAAGTCGCAGGGTTCGTTTGTGAAATAAGCTTCCCCAACATGTCTTCCAGTCACAGTTAATATCGACAAATTTAAATCAAGTGTTCATTAACACTCCTTCGATTACGTTATATTTCTAGCCAAAGTTTGACTATAGGTTGCGCATAAAACATTTATTATAGTCGGAAAATCCAAAGATTTTAAGAAAAAAAATTATTATAACCAGTAGTCATAATGTTCAGTTTTTTTTGGGTTGAGACGGGAAAATACATTACTGCATTACATGTTGAATCGTCAATTTGTCCTACCGAGTAAAACCCCCCTTCTAGCCATCGGAAGTTTTATCTATCTCTGTACTGCTTTTGCATTACTTCGAGATGCGCCCGAGCAGCTATTTCTTCTTGTTTCCTCTAGATCTTCAGCTCATTTGCTGTGTTTGGGACTCATCTAGGTCCTTCTTCTTCATAGTAATAAGATATCGTATTACAGTTTCCTTTGTCGTTGACCATCGTGTCTATAAGATTCTCCGCAGCAAATATTCTCCATATCTTGCATCAGCCTTTCTCAATTTTAAGCCCAGCTGTTGCACATAAAAAAAGTGTGGTTTGCATCATCCTAAACTTCATATTCCTCATACAAGCATATTGGTGTACCCCTTTTTCTCATTTTGTGGAGATACTGTCTAAAAGTTCCATGCCGGGTTAACCTTCTGCGTGATACAAAAATTAACTTCTCCGGTTTTTCTGGTTATACAATTTTTTAGTTCTGGGATTATCTTGGCAGCCCATCTTCCATGTCGCTTGTATTTCCAGCGTGCCTGCCGTTTCTGGAGAATTTCATCTCTTACTGGCGCCTGAGACGACATGTCTGTTCTGTTATTTTGCCTCACCATTAAGATTTTTATGCGTTTTTCTGCTTGAAGGTCGACGGGAGCATTCCAGATATGACTTTAACCGCTGCTGCTGACACTCTGCTGTAAGCGCAGCGCAGCTGCCCTCTGAGCTGTTTTCAGTGGCTTACGGATATAGTTAGCATTTAAGCTTTCGGACCAGACCTCGCGTGCTTAAAGGAGGATGATGTTGCAGAATTCCACAAGAAGTTTTCTCTTTTTTGGAAGAAATCCTCTGACATTTGCTATCAGTTTTCTTAGATTTGTTTCAATTTAGACAGGGTTAATTGTAGAGGGCTGAACCTGAGCGCAGTATGTATGCTTCGAGTCTAATCATAGCCCAAGATATTTTATCGCTGTTTTTGTTTTTAAAACATCTTCGCCCATTTGCATATCAATCTCTAAAAAAAGGGACATTTTCTCAATTAACTCAAAAAGTAGAATTAATTAAAAGATTAAATTTATACACAGTATAAAGCAATGCCAATAGTTCTGCATTGTTCACTCCAAAATTCAATTCTATGAGTTAAGACGTTGTTTTGACAAATGAGCGAAATGTACATTCGTGCAGTGTCAAATGTCATGCAGTTCAAATATGCCAAACGAATCAGGCACAGAAATTCATTAAACAAAAGCAGTTGTATAAAATATGTTCCCCTAAAAGCTACAACTACATATGACATCTATGACAGAAAACAAATTTTATATGCAGCAAATGTATACTGACAGACACTTTTATGGAAATTCCATCTGGAAAACACCACAAAAAAAACTCTAAAAAGGTGCGAAAATGCTAATTTTTATTTTAATTTCCGAAGCAATTTCAGTGTATAAATGTGTGGAAATATTCGCAGGAAGTACGTATATTTATCATTGTGTATATGTATAACAGAAAAGAAAATTACGAAAAACATACTATTTACGATATCGCCTGCAGAATATTACAAGGTTTTTACATATATTTTGGAAGCTTTATCAACTAATGACAACTACTATGAAGCTGGCAATATATAAATAATAAAATTATTATTATTATTATTATTATTATTATTATTATTATTATTATTATTATTATTATTATTCATATTATACATTCGAAGAAAGTATGTTCCATAGACGACGTGGAACATACTTTCTTCGATTGTGCTAGATGGCAGGCACTCCGAATTGAACTGACGCAACAAGTGGGCGGTTTTGCGCCCGACACAATCACGCGGACTATGCGACAGAGCGAGGCTAGCTGGAACCTGATCGCCCAGTTCGCGGAAAGAATCCTCAGACTAAAAAAGTCTGACTTGGATGTGGCGAACACCGCTCCTTGAGGAACCACGAAGACACATAACTGGCAGAGGGGCTCACGGCAGAAGCCACGGGTTTGACGATCCCGCCATCCTCGAGTCGTGACGGCCAACATAAGGGCGAGGCCTGGACGCAGGCTACGAACAAATGTCGGGAAGCGACATAGGGGACCCTACCTTGAAGTAATGCTACCGCAGTTCCAGGGTAGGTAAGGTCCGAAGAGAGGAGATGGGTTTTAGTCCGGGCGACATATCACACTCGGGACGCCAGTGTTCGAATGCAGTAGGCGTTTCCTAATTCCTCACCGCCAAAAAAAAAAAAAAATTATTATTATTATTATTATTATTATTATTATTATTATTATTATTATTATTATTATTATTATTATTATTATTATTATTATTATTATTATTATTTTTGTTATTATTATTTATTTAAAAAAAAAGTAAAACGATTTTCGTGACAACAACAAATTTACATAAAATTTGTTGGTATTTTTTCTAAAAATTTTTGTTTTCCAGTAAAGTTGTAAAAATAACAATATTTGTTATATGCGAGAGAGCACAAGTATTCTTAGAATGTTTTGGTTTACTTTTTCCAAGTATCTTTAACAAATAACAAGGTCGTTTCGAAGTTGTTTTATATACAGGGTGCCTGGTGTAAATTTAATAATAAACGGTGTGTAAAGAGGGTGGCGCCGTTGTACGGATTAGTCAGTCAAGATGTCGCAGTGGTCAAGTAAGCATCGCGTGTTTGCTGTGGAGACATTTTTTAAGAGGAATGATTCCTACGAATTTGCTCGTCGCTAGTTTTATTCAAAGTTCGGTATTCGGCGACTTCGTGATCAACTGTGTGTAAATTTATTTCGTTCATGGGTGCAAAGAACCCGCGCAACTACTTCGGCTATAAATGCCCCGCCGTCAATTATTACTTTTTTATTTAAGTTTGAAAATATGTATAAATCGTCGACCAGACACCCTGTAAAAGGTGACTCGCTTGGCTCGTTTATATATATAAATTTGTCAGTTCGCTTGTTATTTCCTAAGTTTTCATTTGCGATTCCAAAAGGTACATAATTTTTTAATCTTTAAAAGTATGAAAGAAGATTTTGAGATTTCCATCTGTTCGTCAGTTTGCTAATCTGTTGAAATCAAACTTCTAAAGCCTTTTGATATTACTTAGACCTGTATGTAGTATCATAACATCAGGTATACCTTACGAAAATTTTGCAGTTTAAATTCTTAAAATTCGCAAAGATATAAGCCAGCAACCACGATAACCTATGTTTGTTTCTCTAAAAATTGTACATAGAAACCTCTACAACTGCGCCGAATTTGCCTTTAAATAGGTGCAATGTAAGATTGAGTCCCAATAATTTTTCTTCAAAAACATTTTTGTAGAACATACTTATATCATATATCATTTAAACTTTTATATATTTTCAATTTTTTAATCGCTCCCACAGCCAATTATTTTTTCTTCCCAAATATTTTTGTGGAACATACTTACCCCCTCTCACCAGCCCCTAATAGGGCTGCCATACAAAATTTTAAAAAATTATTGTAAAAACCCCTACAACTTCCCTGGAGTCTCCCTAAAGGGAATGAAATGTTTTACAGGCCCAATTATTTTTGCCCTCAAACATATTCCTAAAATATACTTAGCTAATATTTCCGTCACCTGAGGCTGCTGCCATACAAAGTTTACAAAAATGATGTAAAAGCGCGCATAACTTTCTTAATGTCAGCATTCGAGAAACAAATTATAGGACTAACCCCCATTAGTTTCTTCCATGCAACCGTTTTCCTAGCACATACTACCCCTAACTCTCCCCCTTCCCTTTTAAGGGTTCCATACAAAATTTACAAAAAATTACAATAAAAACCCGTACACGTTGTGAAGGGTATAAAAGATTCGACACAGACCAAAATAGCGCTTTGACTTATTTTATTCTCATATTATTTGTCAAAACCTTAAAGAAGAAAATACTTTTTCCGTGCATTGCCCAAGAAAAGGTCGTAATATCTCAAAATATCGATGGCTTAATATAGAAAGGGTGCAACTTGATTTTTTCTTTGTTGCTTTACAGGGAAAGAAAAACACGTCATTAAATTTTATCATTTTCCATGTAAAAAAGTTTTATTGCATTTTTATTAAAAAGGAGCAACAAATCTTGTTTTCAACTAAAAAAAACGGAAAAAATTTATTTAGGCTACGTCTGTATAGCGAAAAACTTAGCTGTGCCAAATCAATAATTATTTAACATTTTTTTGTCGACATTTTTGTTGTAATCGTGAAAAATATGTATTTAAGCTTAAAGCCATTAATTGTTTTTATTATTATTTAGTCAAATTAAGTTAAAAGTTAAAATTTTTTAAAAAATCGATCTTTACTTTGCTCACAAAATATACATGGACAACCAGCCAGACGGACAGACATACTTTAGTGGAATAAGAAAGTAATTCTGAATCGATGTGTATATGATTTAGGTAAAAACAAGAACAAAATAATCTCTTTACCTACTGCAGTCACCTTGTATATATACCCCATGGTCTCTGCAGCTTTGCTCATTTTCAAATTCTTCATGAATGCTTAGCTTAGTTTAGTTCTTGTTTATCACATTTATTGCTTAATGTTAAGCATAAATATTTTGTTTATCTGTTTATTTTTCTAGCTTTTCTGAAGAGAGAAATGTTTTTGAAAATGTAAAACCATATGTTTGTATGTTACGCTTAAAAAGATTGTGTATTAAAACAACAAAATCATATTTTCTAATACAGTTTTTGCTTTTTTTGTTTTTTGTAACGAAAACCAAAACAAATGAAAAGTTGTAAACTTTTCAAAAGGGATTGTTTTAGTTATGGATTTTAACAATTTTTTTGTTAGAGAAACACTCGTATAGAAAATTATAAAAACATTTTGAAACAAAATTTAAAAGTTTTATCTGGTTTTAGTATATTTAAAAGGGAACATACTTTCAAGCAATTGATTAAAAATGCATTCATAGCAGCAGTTTCCAATAGAAAGAATTTGTTAAATAGTTTTTTACACAAGAAAAATTATTTTGTTTCATTTAAATTGTTGATAACTTACAGTCAAATTTATTTTTTCGAATTTGTAATTTAATTTGTAAAAAATCACTGTTATTCTATGGCGAAATCATATAAGTGCTTTAAAACAATCCATAGGACATTTAATCGCAACTAATTTAAATATCTGGCGATAGTTTAAGACATCCAAAACTGGAATTTAATTTTTTTACATACATTGGCAATCATGGCATTCAAAGCCTTTAATTTAATATTTCTTAAGTTCTTAATTAGATTTTTCTAGATTCCTGAAATGTGTAAAATGTACTAAAAGTAGTTAAAAGGTACTCTTTGATCACTTAATTGACTTGCAACCTCAATCTGGGTCAATAGTCGTAAACTTCATATTTGTAGATTCATAAACAAAAAACTTAATGAAAATAAATAAATCCAAAAATGTTAAAGATATACTTATATACTAAAAATCTCAAAAAATACATAAAAGCGCTAAAATTTAGTTTCAAACCATTTGTCTATACGTTAGTCCCAAGACTTTTAAAAAGTACCAAGAACGTATTCAGCAATTGAAATTGTGTTTTTTCTTCTTAAGCTACCCTTTTAAGCCCTTAGAAAAGTACCAAAAAAATATATTCATATATTTTTGTAATCTGTCGAATGCAACTTGAACTATTTTTTTAAACAAGAGTACCTTAAAAGTATCCTTACATTTTATGGTATTCAATTTTATTAACCTGAAGGACGCAGCTTAAAATATTTTTCTATTTTTATTGGCTTAAAAGCTACAAAAAGTACCTAAAAAAATATTTTTATGTTAAAACCTGTCTTATACAATTTGAACTATGTTTTACCTTTACTGCCAAGAAGTTACAGCGTGGACCTAGGCACTATCAAAATTAAATTTTTGTGAGTAGAAAGTGTTTCGTTTATTTTTTGAGTAAAATACGATAATTTTTAGATTTTGTTTTCGTCGTTTATATTTAAGGAGATATTGACAATCGATTTTTTCTTATTTCGCCCAATTTCGCCCTATTTCGCCTAGTTTTACCCCCTTATGGCCCGAAGTCGCGTCTTAGTGCTTCTTTACATCTGGAGATGCTTATGTTATGCGGTTATGAATGAGGTAGTCAGTCATTAACTTTGTTGCTTTATATATGTAAGATGGTTAATTAAAAACTGCGTTTTCGGAAAAGCTTGTATCAAGCAAATTTATATATGTAGTTACATCATATTTTGTAAGGTAAATTACTAATAACTACTAAGTATAAACAAATAGAACCTTAAGATCAATACGTCTTAACACAAGGATAGTATAAATGTATACTCACTTCAATCGAGAAAAAATCATTTACTGTAATTGCATATTTCGATTTTCAAAAAATTTTACTGTAACTATGTAATTTTTTCAATTTACGACTTTATTCATTGAAACTATTTTATATTTTTATTAAGGGTTTATTTGACAAATTTCTATGTAGTAATTGTCAAAAATAGCCCTTATAAAAACATAAAATAATTTTATAAATAAGAAGACCGTTAAAATTGTTTATGATCCTACAAACTATTGCACCAACATATTTCATGAATTTTCATTTACGTCATTTACTGACGTTTAAAATATTTGCGAACAAATTCGTATAAAACATGCAGCTCTAACTGCGAGAGTAAAATGAAATAATTTTCTTATAATTATGATGAGAAAATGTTACACAAAAGCAACATTGTTTAGAAATATTATGTGCGATTTTAAGGAATTGCTAATAATCTTTTATAACTATAAAATAGATCAAATTCAGTTAATTGATTCCGTATATCCTTAGAAATATAAAAACAACAATAATTTTTCAAATACCCAAAAAGATAACAAAAATACTGCACTGTTAGTTATGCTAAAGCATACAATAATTGCTCCAATAAAATTTCTAACTTATGGCATCATTAACGATTATACACATAAGTTTTCACAGAAGCGTGTAACAGAGACCATAAAAAAAATAATAACTACGGCTGCTGCTGTTGAAATAAGTGCCCTCAATAAAATTTATAGCAACATAATCAAGCTTATAAAGATCCAGTGCAGCAACAAACTTTGGCAGAAACATAATAAATAAAAACAAGTAAGAGCGCTTTATTCGACAGAGCCGAACTCTATATACCCTTCATATTGGTCTTGCTGTATGCCCAGCCAGCTAATCTGGCCAAGATATTTTGTAACCTCAAATATTTTATCCAAAATACTTTGTTTCGAGTTTCAACGTCAATAGCCATCCTAGTTTTTGAAACATAAAACTTCGAAAATTTTAACGTTTGTGTCTGGTGGCAGATTTATATTTTTTAACTTTAATAGAAAACGTAATAATTGGCACAACGTTTTATTAAAAGCAGTGAACAATAAAATGGAAATGCGGATTTTATTCCTTATTCATCCAGATATCTTCCGTCGAGTTGAATATACTGTTAAAAACGATGCTTTCTTTTCTGCGCCACACGCTGCAGTAAGCTTGGTTCAATTAAGCTGATTTCTCAAAGAATATTTTCCATTAACGCCACTTCTTTGAGGAATATTATTGTAAACCCTTTCTTTGAGGTAGTTTCATAAAAAAAAATATCCATGGGAGTTAGACCAGGCGACCTAGGTAGCCATTGGATGTCCCCAAAGCGACTGATTAGTTTTTAGGGGAAATTTTCTAAAGGAAAGTTTACTGGAGCTCTGGCTGTGTGTACAGTCGCCGCTGTTTAGGCCACGTGCTTGAAGAGTACAGTGGATGTGCTTGCAGGTTTGGTGAAAAGAACTTCGTAATCATGAGTAGATAATTTTCACCGTTGACATTAGTCGCCTGGCCTTAAGAATTTTCAAAAAACTTATCTAATTATCTCATGCGTAGATAAGGCACACCACAAAGTTACTCTGAGGCAATGTAATGGTTTTTAATCGAAGGCTGCAAGTTCTAGGAGACCAGTAACGGCAGCTTTGCTTGCTGATGTGGCCACTAAAGTGAAAATGAGCCAAGTCGCTCCAAAAAAATTTAGTTTACAGCAAGAAAACGCTCCAGCATCGTTTCACAAAAATTTTTTGCGTAAATCAAAGTTACTTTCTTTCAGTTCTGGAACGATTTGAATTTTATAAGATGGAATTTTAAATCCACTTTAAAAATTTTGTGAATAATCGTTAATGGAAGTCCCAGTGAGGTTGCCCTTTTTCTTATTGAAAGTCGTTGATTTTGACGAATAATGGTTGTACCCATTTCAATGTTTTTGGGAGTTGTTGAAAATCGACTGGACCCTGGCCGTGGGACATTCAAAGCCGAGCAGCTTCGCGGAATCTCTGCACCCATGAACGAATTCAATTTACACTCGGTCCATCAGGTATTCGCCGAATACCGAACCTTTAACAAAATTTTCGACGAGCAATTATGTAAGAATCATTACTCTTAAAAAATGTCTCCACAACAAACGCTCGATTCTCGCTCAACCACTGCAAGGTATTTTGTACAAATCCACACAATCGATAATTTTAACGGCGCCACCCTGCCTACGCACCAATTGAATACCATGTAGAAGGCTTTAAATTGAGAGTTTTGACATGTTTAGTTGTATTAGGCCTGCCCCTCCCCCTGCTTCTATCCAACTAATTTTTTTTCCAAAATGTAGGCATTGTTTTTCAAAATACTTCTTGTAAGACATTTGGGGTCGATAGTTATTATATTCTCAATTACAAAGCATATTAAAAGTTTTATAAAAATTGTTCATTTGAATGGGAACTGCCCCTCCCCTTACTCCTATCCAACTAATTTTTTTCCAAAATACATGGATTGTTTTATAGTTAAATTTTTTGGTAAATCTTTAATTCGATGGCTCCTATAGTTTTACGATATAGTGTAATAATAATTGCATAGAGATTTTATATTAGGATGAGGGCCACCGCTTCCCTTTTTCTATTCAACCAATTTTTTTTATAATGTAAATGTTTTACCGAAAGTTACTTTGCAACAATTTTTGGTCTAAAGTGGCTAAAGTTTCTCAGACTTAGCGCATGAAATATTTCATTAAATTTAAGCGATTTAAGAGCGTTTACCACTTCCCTTAGTAATTTTGACGCTTTGCTTATATCTCCTTAGTAAGATCAATTTTGCTGATTTTAAGCAGCGATTATTTCAGAAATATTTCTGATTTCTTGATATGAAAACGTTTTCTCTGCGACTGTATTTGGCTCCGAAAACTTAATTTAAACAGATACATAGGCATACAGATGGACAGACGGACAGACGGAGAAGTCTTTATCGACTAGCCTATCTTTTAGGATCCAAAAAATGCATAAGCTATACATGGGGTCGCAATTGAATATTGTTAAATTACAAACGGAATAACAAACTGATATATACCCTTAGCACTATGTATAGAGTATGAG
The DNA here is from genome assembly GCA_963583895.1 of Melanophora roralis. Lineage (NCBI taxonomy): Eukaryota > Metazoa > Arthropoda > Insecta > Diptera > Rhinophoridae > Melanophora > Melanophora roralis. Next base: position 60,488,222 of record OY757187.1, on the reverse strand, counting down.
AAGTTTCATAAACAACTAATAGCAAAATAATGTTAAAAAGAAAAACAAGATTTTTGTTTTTGATAAATAAATAAATAAATTTAGTGCAAATTATCGAAACAAGCAAAGTTTTAAAAACAAATTTTTTTATAAAACTTCAAGACGAAGAAAAAATAGAAAAAAAAATAAAACAAAACAAATATGCTTTAAACATGAAGAAAAATATAATTTTTGTTTTTTTTTCAAACCAATGTATCTTCTATAAAAACTGTTAGTACCGTCGTGCATATGAAGTTTTGGCTTTTGAAAAAAGTAACTAATAACTCATTTTATAAAAACAAGTTATGATAATATCAAATTTTCAACATCCTTATGTTCAAGTTCGTTAAAATTACAATAGGAAAAACATTTCTAATGCACTTATAATTATTGTAAGATAAATCTATTGCTGGTATTCACATTTATTGATATAGGTTTTTCATTGGCTTATTTGAAACGTGTATATTAAATAATTATGAATAAACCCCTTAATAACACTACTTTTTTCTTTTATGTATACGAACGTATTGTTACGTTTATACCTTTTATAAACGTTGATTTATTTGCTTTAAATAAACCGGGATTACTTTTATTGCCAAAGTAATAATAAACACTTGAAGTTTTAGCTTTAGAAAATTCTTGACAGTACAAAAACTTTATTTATTTAACCCTGGAGTGCTAATGTTAGTCATTTCGACTAACACTAATCTTCTTTTCGTGCATGGCTTCTTTGTTGTCATACCGATCGCTCTCATTTTTTTTGTAATTTCCGTCGATGGTGTTCTCTTGCTGTGAACAGTTAAATTTCAACAGTAGGTATTGTTATTTTTTAGTTATAAGGGTCATGTTAGTCAATTGGACTAACAATTAGTAACAACGTAACTTTTTGATATATATAAAAACATTTCAGTTTTGGAATCAAAATTGTTATTTTGTTAAATGTTTTATTACAGACAACAAAAAAAGTTCAAAAAAAGGGTTGAGTAATGATTTCATTACAAAGTTTTTTGAAAACTGTGATGAGACTGACAAAGATGAAAGTTTCAGTATGCTTAGTAATACAGTGTATACAACAAACAAGCAAATATTTTGAAAATGAATTTTTTTGTTATATTTTATTTACAATTGAATTATTTATATTAGTTATCGTATTTTTCAATTTAATTATTAATTTTAAGATAATTTGGACATTAATTTTTTTGATTTCTTTGTTGATTTGCTTTAAAAATGTCCTTTTATTTACCATGGATTCTAGCCGTCTGACAAATTGTGATAAAATTAAAAAAATAAACTACACCATTTCCAATTGTATTTCAGAACTTTCTAATTGTATTTCAGAAATTTCTAATTCAATTTCAGAAATTTCTAATTCAATTTCAGAAATTTCTAATTCAATTTCAGAAATTTCTAATTCAATTTCAGAAATTTCTAATTCAATTTCAGAACTTTCTAATTGTATTTCAGAAATTTCTAATTCAATTTCAGAAATTTCTATTTGTATTTCAGAATTTTCTATTTGTATTTCAGAATTTTCTAATTGTATTTCAGAATTTTCCATTTGTATTTCAGAAATTTCTATTTGTATTTCAGAATTTTTCATTTGAAATTCAAATAGAAATTTCTGAAATACAAATGGAAAATTCTGAAATACAATTAGAAAATTCTGAAATACAAATAGAAAATTCTGAAATACAAATAGAAAATTCTGAAATACAAATAGAAATTTCTGAAATTGAATTAGAAATTTCTGAAATACAATTAGAAAGTTCTGAAATTGAATTGGAAATTTCTGAAATTGAATTAGAAATTTCTGAAATTGAATTAGAAATTTCTGAAATTGAATTAGAAATTTCTGAAATTGAATTAGAAATTTCTGAAATACAATTAGAAAGTTCTGAAATACAATTGGAAATGGTGTAGTATTTATATAATAGTATTTGTTGACATCATAATTTAAATTTTTATTGGATTTTGAAATCCTGCACTTATTTTTTTATTTATTTTTTTTAAATAAAGTGAAGCATGTTTCAAAACTATGCTTAAAATTTGGGTTTTATAAAACAATATTGAAAGTAGCACTGTTAGCACAACTCCCAAAATCGCCATGATTTTTTTATTTTATAAAAAATTGACAACACTAATTTAGTACAAATTGTCATTTAAAAACATGGCAACATAATTAATAATTTTTTCATTTTTTTTTAACGAAGCTTGTAATTACCAAGTTAAGTTCTGGCGCCTTCGCCATTTTCTGTTAATCTTTGCGAGGTGACGTAGCACTTCTTGGACTTTAGAATTTTATATTTTGTATTCCAGTAATTTTCAAACCAAAAAGTATGTACTTATTATTATTAACTAAATATTATTTCCTAATGAATTATTGTGTTTCTTCAAGGAATTTTAATATAAATACATTTGCATAATAAATTAAGTGTTTTATTTGCATTTGCGTTTTATTCAAAATCCATTGGAAATTGCTGGCTCGGCCTTTGCCTTTTCAACAGTTTAAAATTCTTTTTGCGGTCATCCGCCTTGCCTGGATCAACTTCTATCTTCAAGATTACCAGTCAATCTCGCAGTAAGTAGAAAATGTCTTTACAAAACTTGAACGGTCAACAGCAAATTGAGCTACACACACCCAATTGCTCAGTTTGCCATAATCCCCCTGACGAAAATATGTCAACTTGCGTCGAATGCCACAACGTACTGCATAAAACTTGTGGCAGTGTAGTGGATGACATGACTTTTAAATGTCTTTCATGTTCATCCATAAGACCAGATTCTCCTGCACTTAGTACTACTAGCCGACGCTCTAATCGTTCTCGTAGGTCGCAGTCACAAAAAATTGATTTGCGGCTTCAAAAGTTAGAAGAAGAGCGAAAACTAAATCAAATCCTAAATCAGGATTACCTTAATAAAAAGTACCAACTTCTTGAGGAAGCAGAAGCACTCTCAGATGTTTCGTCCGAGAAATCTCAAACCATAAACAACTGGCTTGCCTCAACCGAGTCGGTGTCTCAACAACCACCGCTGAATAAAAATGTAAATACTAACTCAAATTTAGTAAGCCTACAAAGTAGTTTGCAAAATAAAACCACAAACCAACAACAGAATTTGGTAAATGTTGCTGCAACTCAAGCAGAACACCCACCAACAACGTGTAGCGGCTCCACTGTAGCACCACAAAACCACGTAACATTTGTCCCAACAATGGTCAACAATGCTGTCAGGAATTCGTCCTTACCTGTATACGCTGTACCTAATTGTATAGCAAACATTGCCACCTATAGTGGCTTTCAGCGAATGCAGCCTTCAAGACCAGCGGCTTCCAGTTACGGACTTACCTTTACTGCTCCAAATAACAACGCATGTAATTATTCATTTCCACAAGAATTTATTTCGCAACAACCAATAACTTCTACATCGCATTTTAATTTTAATGCACCGATGAACTCTACTTACAAACATACCTATTTACCACTACCACATAGCCTTTCTCAAACAAATATTTCTTCACGACAGTCACTTCCCAAAGATCTCCCAATATTTTCCGGCGAACCCGAGGAATGGCCCATATTCTTTTCCACCTATGAATGGTCTACTGCATCCTGCGCCTTCACCAACGAAGAGAATCTAATCCGCCTCCAAAAGGCCTTAAAGGGAGAAGCACTGCAAAGTGTGAGACATATGTTGATTCACCCCTCAAACGTACCTGACGTCATTCATGTCCTCTACCTGTTGTTCGGCCAACCTGAAAAAATAATAAATACAATTAAAAATAAAATACAAAATACTCCAAAAGTTGGCGAAAATAATTTAAAAGCACTTACCTCCATGGCTGTACAAGTTCGTAGTTTAATCTCCACTATCACTGCAAGTGACTTGCTTGACGAACTTAATAATTCATCAATCCTCCACGATTTGATACAAAAGCTTCCAACTTTATATCAAATGCAATGGGCAACTCATAAAATGCAGCTGATTAATCAAAACAAAAAACCAAATCTCTTTGAATTTGATAAATGGTTTTTTAATATTGGTATAACAGCAAGCAGTATAACAGTTGACCATAGTACAAGTCAAAGCAAAGAAAAAATAAACAAACTACTAACAACACCAACAACAAGCAAAAAAGCTTTTTTGCATTCTCATAATCAACGAACGTGTGAAGTATGTAACAAAAACAGTTGTAGAAAAATAGCTAACTGTACAACATACCAATCACTTGACCGTGGGGAGAAATGGAGTGTTGTTCGTAAACACAATTTATGTAAAATTTGTTTGATCAAACACAGTGGCGACTGTAATAAAAGGAAAAAGTGTGGAGAGGAGGGATGTGAATATTTTCACCATCCATCATTACATCGTTATTCTAAACAAAATATAAGTGAAGAAAACGATTCTAAACGTGAAGAAGAAAAAGTTATTACAAATAATACACATAGTGAAAATTTAAAAGAAGTTTTATTTATAATAATTCCTATAGAAATTCATGGAAAAAATAAAACAATAAATACGTTTGCCTTCATTGATGAAGGATCGTCCATCAGTTTAATGGATGAATCATTAGCTAGTGAATTAGATCTTAGTGGAGTGTCAAATCCATTGTGTTTGAGGTGGACGGGAGGTATAGAACGAAATGAGGCAAATTCAATAAGATCAAAAATTTCTATTTCAGGAATAAATAAGAAGCGTATAACAATTAATGTTTCTACAGTTGAATCACTAAATTTGCCGGTACAATCAATGAACTACGAGAAATTATCTCAACAATATCGCCACTTGCGAAACCTGCCAGTTGAAAGTTATGAGAATGCAGTGCCACAAATATTAATTGGCTTGAATCATTTTGATCTTGGAGTATCAAATAAAACTTGTGAGGGATCACCACAGGAACCGATTGCTGTTCGTACAAAATTGGGATGGCTGATTTATGGAGCTGTTGGTGAAAACAAAACAAGTAAGAATGTTAATGTTCAAGTATGTAATTGTACAACCACTGTTGAAGAATTAGATCAGTTGGTTAGGAATTTTTATTCGCTTGAAAACGTGATAGGAAAACACAATTTAGAGGCAAGATCTCCCTTAGAGTCTGATAACGATAAAAGGGCTTTAGAATTGTCAAATAAATTTACAAAACAAAAGCCTAGTGGGCATTATGAGGTTCCACTGCTATGGAAATTTGATTCAATAGAGATGCCACCTAGCTATGAAATGGCATTAAAAAGGCTAGTTTGTTTAGAAAGGAAATTAATATTAGATTCAGATCTTTTCAATGTTTTTAAAGAAACAATATCTAAATATCTTGCCAAAGGCTACATACGCAAATTGAGTTCCAATGAAATTGATTGTGTTGATAAAAGGGTGTGGTACCTCCCCATTTTTGCCGTGTTTAATAAAAATAAACCTGGTAAATCCCGAATTGTGTGGGACGCGGCTGCAAAATCAAATGGGGTGTCGTTAAATTCATATTTACTAAAAGGACCTGATTATTTGGCCTCTTTGCCAACAATTCTTTTCAAATTTCGTAAAAAATCTGTGGCTGTTTGTGGAGATATCGAGGAGATGTTCCACCAGGTGCATATCCGACCTGAGGATCGTAATGTTCAGCGATTTCTTTGGCGAGAATGTGAGCAGAATAGAGCCCCTGATGTATACATAATGGAGGTGATGATTTTCGGTGCCTCATGTGCCCCTAGCTTATCCCAATATGTGAAAAATTTAAACGCTACCAAATTCGAAAAAGATTTTCCAAAGGCTGCCAAAGCAATAAAAGAAAATCATTACGTTGATGATTTTCTTGATTCTGTTGATAGTTCAGAAGAAGCATCCAAACTTATTTCTGAAGTTTGCTATATTCATCGCCAAGCTGGGTTTAATATTAGAAACTGGATTTCTAATGACAAATCAGCATTAAAATCTGTGCCACTAGCTAAAGATATTACCGCAAAATGCCTAAATATAAAAGAAGAGAAACAAATTGAAAAAGTTTTAGGCGTTTTTTGGGAACATCAAGAAGATGTAATAACATTCAAAATATCACCATGGCTATTACAAAGTGATATATTTTCTGGTGGAAAAGTTCCAACAAAACGGGAGATGTTAAGGCTTGTTATGTCAATATATGACCCCCTTGGTTTAATAGGGCATATTATAATGTATGTCAAGATTCTGTTGCAAGATGTATGGCGATCGAATATAGATTGGGATGATCAAATTCCCCTTGAATTATTCAATAAATGGTCTAAATGGGTTAGCATTTTGCCTGATATTGGCAAAATCAAAATTCCTCGTTGTTATTTAAAATCTTTTGGAAATTATAGCAACGTTGAAATACAATTGCATACGTTCGTGGATGCAAGCAAAGATGGGTATGCAGCGGTTTGCTACCTTAGACTGAAGAAAGGCGACAGCATAGTGAATGCAATAGTCGGTGCGAAAACGCGGGTGGCGCCAATGAAAATAACATCTGTGCCCCGATTGGAGCTTATGGCTGCCCTAATAGGGGCTCGATTCGCCAAATACATAACAGAAAATCATAGCATTACAATTTCTAAAAAATTTTATTGGACTGACTCAAAAACGGTATTGAGCTGGATTAATTCCGACCACCGTAAATATAACCAGTTTGTAGCCTTCCGAATCACAGAGATTCTAGAGTTATCATCAATTAAAGAATGAAAATGGATCCCAAGTAAGCAGAATGTTGCAGATGATGCTACAAAATGGTCAAAAACTCCAATAATAAATAATTCTTCTCGGTGGTTACAAGGTCCTGAGTTTTTAACCCGTTCTGAAAATGAATGGCCTCAAACAACTGCTCCACTAGAGCCAACACAAGAAGAACGCTCCAAGCATTTACTAAAAATTACAAAATCTGAAATGGTTTTTGACGTTTTTAGATTTTCAAAATGGATGCGTTTGTTGCGTACAGCAGCTTACGCCTTAAGATTTATAAATAATTGTCGCTTTGTAAATAAGCAACAACGGGAGCTTACACAAGACGAATTACAAAAGGCAGAAACAATTTTATTCATGCAAGCCCAGCACGAAAAATATGGCCATGAAATTTCTTTATTGAAATCTAACGTGTCGATACAAAGGACTAGTGACATTTATAAGAAAAATCCGTATTTGGATAATGGAATACTACGAGTCCACGGGGGAATCGATAACGCGGAAATTCCGTTCGAACAAAAGCGGCCTGTTATATTGCCACGAAAATGTTATATAACCAAATTAATTTTACTAAATTACCATGAAAAGTTTCATCACATGAACCACGAGACAGCAGTCAACGAAATAAGACAGAAATTCTCTATTTCGAAACTACGGACAACATTTAAGTCGATGATTCGAAATTGCCAAATGTGCAAAATTAAAAAGGTACTACCTCAAAATCCGCAGATGGCTGCATTGCCACGATCTCGTGTCGCTTCACATGTAGCGCCTTTTACATACACCGGCATTGATTTTTTCGGTCCCATTTTAGTAACGGTTAATCGTCATAAAGAGAAACGTTATGGAGTTCTATTTACTTGCTTGTCCATAAGAGCAGTGCATATTGAGGTTGCATATTCGCTGACAACATCATCATGCATTCTTGCTGTTCGCAACTTTATGGCTCGAAGAGGAATTCCACATGAATTCTATAGCGACAATGGGACAAATTTCGTTGGTGCAGAGAGAGAACTTCGTGAGGCTTTAGCAGATGTTGATCGGGATGAGCTTGTCAAAACATTTACTACAACAACAACAAAATGGAATTTTAATCCTCCGGCTTCGCCTCACATGGGTGGTGCATGGGAGCGCCTAGTACGCTCAATCAAAACAATTTTATATCAAATAATGCCTTCAAGGTCACCAAGCGATGAGCTTTTGTATAGTATGCTGATTGAAATAGAAAACATTATAAATTCCAGGCCTCTAGCCTACGTTCCTGTGGACGGAGAGTCTGGTGAAGCTTTGACACCAAATCACTTCCTAGTGGGTAGTTCCTCAGGGTTGAAACCTATGTCAACTTGTGACGATAGTGGAGTAATTCTAAAACAATCCTGGCTAACTTCACAGCAATATGGGAATATTTTTTGGAAAAAATGGCTTATAGAATACCTACCATCATTAACGTGTAGGACTAAGTGGCATGATCGACAAAAACCTTTACGTCAGGGGGACTTGGTAATCATCGTTGACCCTACCACGCCTCGTAATGTTTGGCTGCGTGGTAAAGTTTTGAAAACGAGATTGGCAGGTGATGGACAAGTCAGAAGTGCAAAAATACTTACTAACCACGGAATCCTGGACAGACCAGCAACCAAATTAGCTATTTTGGAAGTTGCTTCTCAAGAGGAGTCTGGCAGCGAAGATGCTTCTGGCCATACTGCGGGGGGAATGTTAGCACAACTCCCAAAATCGCCATGATTTTTTTATTTTATAAAAAATTGACAACACTAATTTAGTACAAATTGTCATTTAAAAACATGGCAACATAATTAATAATTTTTTCATTTTTTTTTTAACGAAGCTTGTAATTACCAAGTTAAGTTCTGGCGCCTTCGCCATTTTCTGTTAATCTTTGCGAGGTGACGTAGCACTTCTTGGACTTTAGAATTTTATATTTTGTATTCCAGTAATTTTCAAACCAAAAAGTATGTACTTATTATTATTAACTAAATATTATTTCCTAATGAATTATTGTGTTTCTTCAAGGAATTTTAATATAAATACATTTGCATAATAAATTAAGTGTTTTATTTGCATTTGCGTTTTATTCAAAATCCATTGGAAATTGCTGGCTCGGCCTTTGCCTTTTCAACAAGCACTTCTTATGAAATATTTAATTTTTTTTTAATTTTTGTACATGTAGAAGACTTTAAGACATTGTTTTTAAGAAAACATTTTCCAATTGTCGCACATAGATCTGAAAAATTTGGATATATACTTATGTTAGTCGATTTGACTAACAATTAGTATTAGTGTACACAAAAAATATATTAGTACTCCAGGGTTAAAACTCACTGTCGTATACTTTTTTACAATCTTCTTTATAACACTTAATGTTATTTACCTTTACTATTTAGCAAATCACACTTATTCAACTCAACGGTTAAACTAAAACTGATTGCGGCATTCGTGTTGCTCGACTATTTATATTGGTTGGTAATACGCTGTAATGTTCCACAAGGTTCGAAAACACACTAGAACTTTCTAGCGAATGTCAGTTACATTTAAATAACTTCTTAGCGCAGACAACAACCGCCAATAATGCCCCACAACTTATAAAATTATCATGTTACATACCCAGTCAACATTTAACTCCGTAACAGTATGTATATAAGGGAAGAGCGTTACCAACTGACTCATCATGAATATAGTACAGCCAAAGTCATAAAGCTAGAGATTTGAAATTTGGACTGCAGGTTAATTCCCTGATGTGTGGATCTAATAAGAAAAATCAGCCAAATCGAGAAAATTGGTAAAAACAATATAAACAAAATTAGAAAAGTGGAACTTTTTTGAAAGATAAAATTTCGTCCGATAGGCCCCCAAGGGCAAATATGAAGAGTATCTACTTTTTACTTATCTATAATTTTGACCCAAAAGTGTAAAAAAGGAGAGTGAAATCACATGCTGGCACTTTTAACGACTTTTGAACTAACTAAGATAAAATTAAATTCCAATTGCGTTTAAAAAATCTAGTAAAAATACAAACACATTTTTAAAATTTTTTAACTCAAGGGCTATTTTATCCATCTAAGGGGTACAAATTATACTTTGGTCCTCCTTAGGTCTATTTTGTAACTTCTTAACTATTAAAGATAAAAAAATAATTTAAATCGTATTCCACTGGTCTTGAAAAATATATAAATTTATTATTATTTCTTTGGCATTATGCATCCCAAGAAGTATTAATAAAATGATGGTACTTTTAATGTACTTTTTAAATATTCTAAAGGAACAAAAATATAAACATATTTAACCCTGGGCTTAAAAGGTTTCGAAAAAATATAAACTCATTCTTAGCAATTTTTCAAACTTAAGTCTCTAAGAAGAAAAAGGGGGTAAAAGTTAAAGTAACAACTACTCATGGGTACTTTTTGCTATTTGCTTACCAATACAGTTAGATTGTCGACAGCTACAAAACCTAATTAGTCTTTAAAACGATATATGAAGGCAAAAAATAGCTTTGACATTGTTTGGTTAATTTTTGTATAAAATGTACTTTTTTAAATTTGAGACACTTTTTAAAATTAAAGGTCTGAAAATATTATGTTAAGGACTTTTAAGTTTTATAGGTTTCTAAAGTCAACTAAGTGGACTTAAGGTACTTCTTTGCCCTTAAACTATTACTCTAGAAAAATGAAACTATAATTTACTTATAAGGACCGTTGGCGAATTTGAAGTCAATGAGGTGGATGAAAAGTACTTTCTTAGATTTTCGGTTTTTGCTAAATTTTGTTGAGGTTATGAGTCTACAAGAACTAAATTAAGGTCGGAGGTTAATCATGTGGGCAAACAGTTTTCTATTTTTTCTGGAAATCTTTTGAACTTTTTTGTTTGCATTAACCCAGTTAAAGTTGAGAAATCAATAAGAAGGACAAAATTCATCTGCCCGGGATATTGATTAGACTTGATTGTTAGCCGGTAAGGCCCCCATTGAGTTTCTCTTATGGGCCAATAAGGACTAGAATAATGGACAAGGTGGGCAGAACCTATTTCTCTTTTCGACTCTTCCTATTTCTCTTTTCGACTCTTCTAAAGAGATACACAATGGGCCTAGGAGCCTTTAGCCCTTTGCAACCTAACTTAACCGTACCTTACCTAACCTATCAACGTGTCTGGGAGTGAATGTGTCACTTTGTATGAGATACATATGCATATCTTTGCATGGACGATTCTTTTATGAAATACGATTTATATAAGCCGTGACTAAAAGCTCTTAAACTGACTATTTTCAAAAAACAAAATAAAACTTTATAAAGTATATGCAATCATAACATGGACCAAAGTAATATAGAAAAATTTCGAACTAAAAATAAGTATTCAAATACTTCAAAAGCTAAAAAATTAAAATAAGTTCCAATTCTAGATAAAAATTTAAGTTCTCAAATTAAAGAATGAAACATTTTTAAAGATTTTTTCTAAGTGCAATTGTATCGTTTTTATTTAAACGAATGCGCCGCTCATGTTGTAAGATGTTCTAAATATCAAAAATATTTTTTTTTTTTGGATTTATGTTGCTTTTTTCATATGCTCGAAACATGATTTTTAAACAATCTCAATTAAAAAAAATGAGTTACTCGTTCAGAAGAGTACAGTATTGTTATAAATTTTTCCCGGCAAATCATATTTTATCATATTATTTATTATGTGTGTGTATTTTAATTTTAACTAATTTTATTGTGGAAAATATTTTTGCTATGAATACAAAAGGATTTTAGTTTCATATAAACCAGAATTAAGAAATCCTTAAAAAACTTTTTTAATTTTGTTTTTGTTTTTCTTTTTTTTACAGTTGGCTCTTCAGCCCATTCCTATGCGATTTGTGGAATAGTTTGGATGTATATTTTTCAACAGCGAGTATTTTGCATTTATGTTGTATATCCGTTGACAGGTAATTATACAATTTATAAAATTGTAATAAAACTTTGCTTGCTTTGGTTATGTATCACCTATATGAGAACTATCGGTATACAAAAAAAACTAGAAAATGATTATAATTACCAAAATGATTAAATCAATTAAAAAATGTTCAAATTTGCACCTAATACCAAAATGATTGTAAAAACTGAAAAAGTGTGATCTTTTATTATTATTGAAAATTATCAAAACTAAAGCAATTTTTACTATTAATCTTAAAAGCAAAAGTTAACAATTTAAAACAATTTTTTTTTTTATTTTGGCTTAATTCTTTTATATAATTAAAAACGAAAATATGTAAATAATTTTTTCTAAGTGTACATAGGCTGGACTTACAACTGAGGATGTTAAACTCTGTTGACGTATCTTAATTAATTAAAAAAATTAACACTTTAATTATCTGAAATATAGTTAGTTGATTAATGGACTCATTTTTGTTAAAAGATTTTACGTTCTCTATTGCAAAAATTTAGCAAATTTCGAATTTTGGTTTTTTTAACACAAAAATAAACAAATAAACACGTTTAAATGAAAACCAAGCAAACAACTTAAGCTCTGCAGATGAAGCATATAAACAAACGCTCAATGGTCAATGTACATTAGCTGAGATTTAGGATGAATAATTAGAAGCAAAATTGCGTCCAAAATGTATACAAAAAACTAATAGGTGTTCATATTAGTATTTGTAACCTAATAAAACGAAAAATCTTCGTAATAAAAATTCTTAATTAAAATGCACAGAACCTAATTCAGGGAATAAAAAAACGGTAAAAAAGGAGTATTTTTTTTTTTTTTAATAATATAGTTCAACAGAGTTGTCGTCCAAAAGAAATAATTTGTAATATTCTTTAGAAACTTGTTTCTTAATCTCTCTCTCTCTGTGCAGCTTAAAAAAACTATTAAGTTTTTATTATTTTAACATTTATTTTATTATAAATGCATGAGAGTAAACATTGCTGTTGGTCAAATCATAAGGTTAAATAAAACAAACGAGGAGTATCTCGACAAAAAATTGTTTAAAAAAAAACGTGTGTTTGAATACATTTGATTTGCCTGAATCGCTTATTCCATAGAAATCAAGTTGTAAAAATCCTACATATAAAGGCATCATAAACACAAATGTATGCAAATATGTAAACACATGAATGTTTCAATGTACAGAAAAATATGCAAAGACTTCCATTTATGGGAAAAAGTGTTTGCGTTTAGTTTACTTTACTTGTACTGCTATAATATTTTTGCATGCATATTTTTTCATACTTTTAGTTTAAACTTTTGTTAAAAAAATAAAAAGAAACTAATGCAAACCTTTTTTAACTGTGTATGGGAAAACAGCCGTTGCCAGTATATTTGCTTTTTTGCCCCTCTACCTCTAAATTAAGTATTCTTTGGCACAATCAGTTTTAATCACTTTGTAAAAAATTTATTTTTTTATAAATACATTGAAATTAGAATAAATAAAACAAGTAAGAGCGCTATATATGGCTGTGCGGAATCTTATATACCCTTTACATTGGATTTTTAATATACCCAACCTTGTTTTCTAGCCGAAATATTTTATACTGCAAGTATTACAATAAAAATACCTTGTGCCGTGCTTAAAGTCAATAGGGATCCTAGTTTTCGAAATAGAAAACTTTACAAAATTTAAGCGTTCGCATGTAGAAGGTTTGAGGTCAAAACTATAAAAAGTTTTTGTCTTTAATCCTTTTAAAAGTTTAATAAAGTTATTAATTTGTATTTTTTCTCCAAAATATAAGCATTTATAGATCATTATTTTTCGTAGGACATTTAAAATCGATAGCAGTTAAATTTCCCAGATATAGCTTATCAAAAGTTTTATAAAAATTTTTCATTTATATTAGTTTCCTCCCTCTGCTTCTATTCAAATACTTTTTTCCCAAAATTTAAGCATTATTGTCCAATTACTTCTGCTAGAACATTTGCTGTCGATAGCTGTTTCTGAGATAAAGCTTATCGAAAATTTCATAAAAAATGCTCATTTGTATTAGTCCCCATACAAATTTGTCTACTTAAGCAAAAGTGCGAATACACATGTTTATATGTGTATAACTATAATGTTCTTAAGCAACTTTTCGTTCAGTTTCGTCAAGTTACATTTGTTTAAGCAAATAGCGAACCTGATCGTACTTTGCTTAATGTATCAGCTGTGTATACTTGAGTTGCGCGCACTGTTGCACTTTTAAATACATTTTTATTTATGTGAAAATTTTTTGTATTTATTAACTTTTATAATATAATTTTATTATTAATTTGCTAATGGTTTAATATTTTTAAGTTTTAGATGTTAGTTAAATAACATTTTGCGAAAAAAAATCCATATCTTTGGAATACAAAAGTAAAACAGTTTTTGCAAAAGTAAAAATATTTGCAACTGAGTTCTGTAAGTACTTAAGTTCAAAAAGTACAATATAGCCACTGAAAAGTCTTCAATAAGTTGATTAAGCATTTGACAGGCTTTTCGTTGATATTTAAAATTAGCTTTAGTTTGGTTAAGCACAATATAGTTAGGCCTTTAGAAGTCAATAGCTGTTATAGTTTTTTAAGATTTAGTGCATGAAATCTTTTATCCTATCCGAAAAAAATTTCGAAAATTAGGACCCTATCTTTAGAGTTTCCGGGCAAAATTTTGTGGCAAGTGTGAATATATTAATTGAGATATAAAGGGATATATGCACTAATTTTTTTCAAAAAAAAAATGGGTTAACTTTGGGTTTTCGCTTACATCTCGGTCAATAGCAGACCGATTTTCCTGATTTTAAGCAGAGATTATCTCAGCAATGTTTCTGATTGTTTGATATAAAAACGTTTTCTGTGCGACTTTATTTGAGTCCGGAAACTTGATTTCAACAGACCAACAGACTAATAGACGGACATGGCTATATCAACTTTCCTATATTAACTTAATGTGTAAAATAGTGGAAAAATTCTAATATTTCCTTGCAAAACTATTGTTTATTTTTAAATATTTGTAAAAAAACATCAATAGTTAATTGGCACAATTAAGTTTTTGATTAAAAATGTGTTTTTTAACTTATGAGTTGATTGAGAATAAGTTTTTTTTTATTATATCATGTGTCATAACTAAACACCGGAAATGTTGTTGTACATTCAAATAATCCCTAAATATATTTACGTTCGGTTATTGATACTGTAGAAATCATAAAGAGAATACAGACTCACATATTCCCATAACACTATGTCAGTAGCATATAAAATATTTCGAATATGCTAATGTACTTATTATGCATTTAACAAAATGCGTTTATACACTTAATTCCATTTTTGTAATTTGAAATGTTACAGTAATTGTTTTTATCATTAGAAGCAATATTGCATAAATGCATTAAGCTAAAGCAAATACTTGTATCGAAACTAATTCCATGAACGTACACAACCAATAAACTGAGTAGTGCGAATAATAGCCATTCGTACAACAAAACCGTTGCCTGATTTTAAAACGCAGTAACAAACAAACAAAACAAGGCAACAAGGCATTGCAATGTTTTAACACAACTCAGCCATTAAATAAGTCTTTTTAAAGCAAATAACAAGAAAATTTAACGAAAGGTAACTAACTGCCAGTAAACGTTACTTCTCACATGCAAATGGCGAATTTGAAAAAAAATTTCAGGAAAATAAAAAAGTTTTAATTCGCGAAACTGTTCTGCTTACACAATCATGCAATTAAGCACTTTACATAATTACACACATACAAACATAAATACATTGCAAATGTTATAGACTTTTATTGACAATTTTGAGCAGAACTTTCTTTACATTTCGCTATTTTGTACATTTGTATAAGAAGCAGAACATTCAAAGTATAACAATTTGCATAGGCTGAAGTATTTTTTTCCAGTTTAATCCCTTCCATACTTAATACTTCTTGCTGTATCTGCAAATTTTGCCAGCACTTTAATTCCTTGCGATTTAACATTTTGTTTTTCTTTGCATATTTCAGATACTATGCCATCGTTAAGCCGTTAAAGTATCCGATTAGCATGACCAAACGCGTTGTTGGCATTATGATACTCAATACATGGATTTCGCCAGCTTTGCTTTCCTTCCTGCCCATCTTTATTGGCTGGTATACCACCGATGATCATAAGGAATTTGTAAAAATGCATCCGGACCGTTGTGAGTTCATTGTAAATAAACCGTATTGTGTCATCTCTAGTTCGATATCATTTTGGATTCCATGCACCATTATGATTTTCACTTATTTGGCAATATTTCGTGAGGCAAATCGTCAGGAAAAACAAATGATGATGCGTCATGGAAATGCAATGTTAATGCATCGACACTCAACGGTTGCAGGAAGTAAGTAGAAAAAATCTTTTTTTTTTTTTGTTTTTGTTGTTTCGATGTCTAAAACTGAGGGGGAACAAACAAACGACAAAAGTGGTTAAGTGCAAAGCTTTTTTGTAAAACAAAAAAAAAAATGAAACTGCAAATGACTAAGGCATGCAGATCAAGCTGTGCCTAAAAATCCAGGTTTATTTAAAAAACACCATAAACTTTCAAAAATAATTTAAGATTCTGGTGAATTCATCGCTTTTTGGAACTATTTATAAAAAAATTCATGGGCTTATAGCTCAGAAATAAAAATATTTTTGCCATGTTCGACATCGAAAGTTCGCACTGATTATGTTCGGAAGACAATAGAGTGAAAAAGAAATACATTGTCTTATTTATATTAATTTGTTAAGTTTTTTTTTTAAATTTTAGGGCTGCTGACCTAGATTAAAAAAGGGAATAAGAGGAAAAACTGGTTTTTGTGGTTTTTTTCTCCTAATGAATCTTAAAAAATCTATTTCCTAAAAAATATTTTTGAAACGCGCTTAAAAAATTATTTAATTTTTTAATTTAACTTAAAAAACTTTTGTAAGGAAAAATTGATTTTTCCCTAATTAATGATTTATTTCTGAATAAATAGTTTGAAGCTTACAATATATACAATATCAAGCCCAAACGAATCCCCTT
Source organism: Melanophora roralis (assembly GCA_963583895.1). Taxonomy (NCBI): domain Eukaryota; kingdom Metazoa; phylum Arthropoda; class Insecta; order Diptera; family Rhinophoridae; genus Melanophora; species Melanophora roralis. The sequence goes on along the minus strand of OY757187.1, from coordinate 60,471,557 downwards.
GGTTTTGATGTGTCTTAAACTGAGAAACTTGTACTTGATGAATTCCTGAAAGTAAGATTTTAGAGAAATGGTGTTGCAACTTAAAGACAGAAAAATTGAATATAATGAATAAAATGGCAGGCGCTAACAACTTACCAATTTTCACGAAAATACATAAAACCATTTTTGGTTTACAAAAGTCTTGTGCATGTTTTATTTTACATTAATATCATTGTTTGTCCACAGTCTTTGCTCTTTTGCTTAAATTAAATTTCCGACGGAAGTTCGTTCATCTTAGCTCAGGTTGTTACTGTTATAAGGTCTGAAGCCATTAAACAAACTTTGTAAAGGTTTAGAAATATCTAAAGCAGTTATAGTATATAAGGCTTGGAAAGAAAATTTTAAGGGGGTTGTATTAAATGAAGGACTGCTGGCAACAAATTTTAACGGGTTAAGCAACAAAACGTATCTGCAAAATTTGAAAATGCGAACTTTTTTTAATTACGGGGTGTCCACCGGCACGGTATACTGCTTTCTTCTTTTGCCATTTTGGTAAACATTAGTCTTAACAGTTCATATTTGGCAGTCGTAAAATAGAGACGTGGCAAATTTATGACAGAAAGATATTTGGTAAGCCAACGTGTTTTAATCGTTAAGACATGACAACCCACGATAACCCCGATCTTCATGAAAAATTCACAATGAGGCTTATTTTCATTTCAATGGATATGGGAATAAACAGAATAGTCGTTTCTGGGCAATGTTAAACCCTCAACTTATTCATATATCACCTTTGCGTTAGAAGGTCAGAAGGAATCATTGGACCCTACGTTTTTGAACCTTAAAACGGCGTAATGGTAACTCAACGATTGAAAACTTTTTAATGCCACAACTGCATGCTTTGGGTTTGGTTTACATGTGGTATCATTAAGATGATACGACATCGCACGAAACCAGGATTACAATATATTTACTGCGAGACCTCTATCCAAAACAAGTTATTTTAAGAAATGGTAATATTGATTGGTCTCCACGGTCGCCTGATTTGACTGTTCCGGTCTTTTTTTTGTGGGGATATCTGAAAAGCAAAGTTGATGCAAATAAACTGAGAACGCTGGAGAAACTCAAACAAAATATTTGTAAAAAATTAATGAAATACCAAGTAAAATGTGTGATAATGTAATGACAAACTATTCTCAAAAGAGCTCGCACTTGCAAGGATAACAGAGGCGGACATTTATCTGACACAAAATTGCCGACATTGTATAAAACATTTATCAATATAAGATCAAATTCTCATTCATTTATAAAAAATTATTAACAAACATAATAATAATATACTTTACCGGTGGAGATCCTGTTTAAGAATATGTGGATATAAGGGGTGTTCTTGTATTGATATATTGGCTTTTAAATGTCACCGGCCAAAAATAAATAAAATTTGGACCGAAAAACGGATTTTAATTCTTTATATCATTTGTATAGATAAAACATCTATTTCCTCATTTCTGACTTCTATTTTCAAAAAAAAAAACTAAGAAAAATAATTTATTTAATATTTTTTTAAATATTTTAAAACCAATAAACTTATTAAAATATAAAAAAAAAATTCCAAAAATTTGTTTTTCTGCATATATTGTGCAAGAGTATAATGGAATCGTTTTCGTATCCATTAAAAATTCTACTCGTTCTGTTTTTGGTTATAAGAAATTAAAGAAAAAATTAATTGGAAAACTATTTTATATATTTTTTGCAAATAGTTTTTAAGCTACAAATCTTCTTTTTAACTCATTTTAACATACTGTTACTGTTGGATAACTAAGCCACTTATTTTAGAGTTTTTTAGTAACAATAAAATAATTTCTAACAATTTCAAATATTATACAGGATTTGACTTCAATTTTACTTATAGTGTTTTTTAAGGTTAAATTTGTCAGAAGCCTTCAACAAAATTCTTAAAAAACCTCATGAATATAATTTTAAAATATTTTACACATAAAAAAAATATTCTGGAGGTTTTTTTAAAATTTGGTTGAAGTCTGTTGACGATTTAGTGTAAGAACCAATGAAATGCATATAGAACAGCCTATAACAAACACTAAAAGTAAAGTAATTTCTATTGATATCGTATTCCATTAAGATATTTTTTTATTATCGTTGTTTATTGGCCCGAAAATTAATACACTTTATAGGTTAAGCCTTATTCATCAAATGTTTTCCTATCATGACTTTACTCAATAAATTATTTATAAAAATAAAAACTTTTGGACTTTTTGTTTTGGTGAATATAAAGTAAACTAAAACGTTTTTACAAAAAACAATATTCAATAATACCTTTAATTTTCTTAAAATTTCTAGTTTGCCACATTAGACCGCTTTTTTTGGTACGTGTTTTTCATAACATTTTTACGTTTTGTTTTCTCAAATAGATACACATTAGTAGGCAAAACATTTTGTTCATAAGATGTGTTGTTTTCCCATTTAATGTTACTTTGTTTTTAAACATTTTGCTAAAAAACTTTTCCCTAAAAATCATTTATCGACTACTGGCCCTGTTTTTAAAACCAGAGATAGTGGAAATGTTGAAAACAAGTTTATAGACAACAAACTTTTAACTCAAGCAGCATTCTATAGAAAGATTTTGAAAAACTACAATAACAACAAAAAAGAACAATAACGGAACACATAAGGGCTGTTGTTGTACTACGACTATAACCACTGTTAGCCTGCAGGTGTATTTAGCATGTTTATGGGCATTTAGATAAGCTGAAAAATACTGCTAATGAAACAGTTACGTTAGCAGTTGTAAAAACACATACATACAAACTTTATTTACATATGCGTGAACATGTGTAAATATAACCACAATTTAAAAAAAGATAAAGCGTTAATGAAGAAACTAGTAGTTTCCATTTTTCAGAAGAAAGTTAATTAAAACATGCAACATTATTTAGTGTAGAGAAGATAAAGCAACTAAAACTTGTAATTAAGTTTTTTCTTTTAGAAAAAAAGATGGACATGATAAAACATGAAAGGCGTTTAAGCAATATTAATTAAACTTTTAACTGAAATGTATTGTTAAGTATACGCCCCGAGGAACACAATCGTTAGAAGGTTTAAAGAAAGAATGTATTTTTTTATATATATTTTTTATAACGTCCAATTCTCGTCAATTAACACTTAGAATTTTTATTTAACGCAATTTTAAATAGCTTTTTTAAATATTATTTTAGAATTAAGTAAAACTTAAAAGATAATATGTTTTATGTATAATTTTTTTATTGTAAGGTGAAGCATTAAGTGGTTCGGGATCTTCGAAGACACTGACGCTACATGAAGTTGAGCAGGATCATACACCAACGAAAGATAAACATTTAATTAAAATGAAACGAGAACACAAGGCTGCAAGAACTTTAGGTATAATTATGGGTACATTCATACTCTGTTGGCTGCCATTCTTTTTGTGGTAAGTATTTAATGCAACAAAACTTAATGAAAGAAAAGTAGCTTTAAGAGTTAGTGTTGAAAAGGTTAAATGTAAAAAACTTAAAACGTTTATAAATAAAAGAAAATATTAAATATACAAAGAAACAAAATTATTTTGACAAATTAATTTTTTTTATTTATTTTTTTTAATTTTATTTAGTTTAATTTTGTTTTATATTACATATTTTGTTTTATTTTTTTTACGATATACACTTATATATATTTTATTGATTATTTTAATACAATTTAATTTAATTTAATTTAATTTTTTTTTATTTTATATTAATTTTTTTTTATTTTATTTTATTTTTTTATTTTATTTTATTTTATTCTATTTTACTTTATTTTATTTTATTTTATCTTATTTTTTTTTATTTTATTTTATTTTATTTTATTTTATTTTATTTTATTCTATTTTACTTTATTTTATTTTATTTTATTTTATTTTATTTTATTTTATTTTATTTTATTTTATTTTATTTTATTTTATTTTATTTTATTTTATTTTATTTTATTTTATTTTATTTTATTTTATTTTATTTTATTTTATTTTATTAATTTTATTTTATTTTATTTTTTTTTTATATTATTTTATTTTATTTTATTTTATTTTATTTTATTTTATTTTATTTTATTTTGTTTTATTTTACTTAATTTTTTTTTATTTAAGTTATTTAATTATATTTTATGTATTTTAATATTATTTATTTATTTTATTTTTTTATTTATATCAATTTTTTGTACTTTTAAAAATATTTTTTTGAAGAAATATTTGTTTTCCTTAAAAACACCGAAAATAAAAATTATTATAATTGCTTTTATACTTTTTAGAAAATTCAATTATAACAATAATTAAGCCAAATAAAATACACTTATTCTTTTCGTATAAACATTTTAATTATATTTTGATTATTTTGGCATAAAAATAACGGTAAAAATTTAAATAACTTTAGTAAATTAGAGTTTTAACCAAGTTAAATAAATTTTGCTTTTTGATTTTTCAAACGTGAGAAAACACATAAAATATTTAATCAAATTACAATTTTTATTCATTATTTTCTAGGTACACCATAACCACGCTCTGTGATGCCTGTACGGTACCCGATATTGTTGTTGCCATTATGTTTTGGATTGGCTACTTCAACTCCACCCTGAATCCTTTAATATACGCTTATTTTAATAGAGACTTTCGAGAAGCTTTCCGCAATACACTCCAGTGTTTATTCTGTAATTGGTGGAGAGACCGTCATATGCCGCTCGATATTGATATAAGACGAGGCAGCTTGCGCTATGATAATCGAGCGAAAAGTGTTTACTCGGAAAATTATCTTAACCCTAATCATCCACAGCGGCGTTCGAGCCAACTAGTTGAAAGTTTATAATGTAGGAATGAGGCGCTTTTGGCGCCTACACCCACCCTCACATCAGCATCAATGCAAAACTTACATCTTTTAGGGACGGAAGAGTCAAGTGATGCACTACAAACTAAGACATTGTTAAGTACACCTTCTCATACTATACTACTCGAGACTTGGCGTAATGAAAGTTTGAAAAACAAAACAAAATTGTTACTTGATAAAAAGGATAGTGGTAGTGGCAAAATGAACAGTGTTAAGAAACAAGAAAATGTTGGCGGTCAGAATGGTGATGGTACTGTTTCAGTATCCGTTAACGACAATGACAATGATAGCATTCAGGATATACAGATTGAAATACCATTGGAATATGTCAGCAAATGGAACAAAAATAACAATAAAACTAAAACATCAGTTGCCATACAACAAGAGCTGCCCCAGAAAAAACAGAAGCAGCAACTACAGAAAACGCCTACATTTGAACATACAATGGTTTAATATACATAGACCAGCAATACTCGTACAAATAAATTATTAACTTGTACATGTGTGAGACCATGTTTCTAGACATGTATAAAAGGGCATGCATGATCGATTTCAGCAATATTTTAACTCATTTTCATGCACTTAAAAAACACTACAAATTCGATAAAAGCATATATTTTTACGTACGTACGTACGAAATCCAAAAACAAAATAATCCATTTAACTCAAGTTAAGCTCAAAATTACAAAACTAACAATAAAAAAAGCAATAACAAGAACAACCAAAACATCACACAAAAACAACACAATAAAACTCAATTTCGTTAGGAATATTAAGTAAGACTTGACTCACCGACTTTTTACGATCACATGGATACTTACTTTAAATATTGTACAATCAAAACAAAAACAACATATTTTACAAAGAAAATTATAGTGAAAATTGTGTGGTTGTAGTTTCTCTTTTTCTTTAATTTATTCCTTCAAAGTAATAGTTTCCTAATGACGAGTAGCAAATTTTTAATAGAAAAATAAACTTAAAAAAATTAAATTAAATTGTAAATATTTTTTATTTATATAGCTTAAGAAAAACGTGAGACAAAATAATTAAAACAAGGCTTAAGTTATTAAAATTATAAATAAATAATTATTTATTGTAGTTTTAAGGTAAAACTGAAACCAAAAATTTAAAGTTGTTAGACATGCAGGTTAGATAAGAAGGAAATGAAAATTTTTCAAACACTCACACATACATACATGAGCAGACAGATTATTTATTTTGTTTTTAAGTTCATATGGTTTTTACGAACTTGTGATTGAAAACGTATAGTTTTTGTTTGAAATTTTGCTTAGAGCAAAATAAAAAGAGAATTTAATTTTTCCAAACTCTAACACATACATGTGCAGAAAAATTATTTATTTTGTTTTGAAATTTATAGGGTTTTTAAGAACTTGTGATTAAAAGCGTATAGTTTTTGTTTAATATTTTGCTACGAAAAAATAATATAATATTAAATTGCCCAAATTTGGTCAAAAATTGTTAACCATGTAATCAGCCAGATCAGGTCCCCATAACAAGTAGTCTAAACATAAAATTGAAGATTATTGTGAAAGAATAAATCTTTGTATATGAAAAATCACAACTGGATTGATATCGGTTTTAGTTGTATGCTTACCTCTTGGCGCTATCACAGAGGAAAATAAAAAGCCGCGTTTTATTATTTATTATCGAAATTAAAACATTTTTTGACGCGATGTTTTCTTATAAAATAAGTTGATTTTTTCTTAAAAATTAATAGAAAATCTATGGATAGAAATCTTTTTAACCACTTCCGTACACACACATACTTTTGCGCCTTAAAGTATACTTTGCGTTTTTAATTTAAAGTACCTTTAGCAGTGCCGACCATGGAGCAAAAAGATAAGCAACAAAAATCTTCAGACTAAAAAACTGCAACAAGCTTTAACAATTTATGCATCACAGAGTAATTAAAAAAAAAGTTTTATTAAAAAAAAGTATAAAATTAAAGGAGATTTAAGAACAATATATTTTAATCCTCTTGGCATGGCAGGCCAGAGCTTTTTCTGAGGATATTAGAAGTACTAGAAGTTTTTTGATGACAAACTTTAATAAAGCAGCATTATTGATGTTCCGCGGCTATAAAAGAATAATAGATATATGAGGAAACTTAACAAAAGCAATGGTTTTAAAATTTCGAAAATAGCATCGGTTGCTGTTATTGTTAATGATTTTTAATATTAAACTGCTTTTTAGTATTTTTAATACACTTGTTAAACTTATGGCTCCGTAAAATTGTAGGAGGCTACATAGATCTTAATTCAACTGGCAGTCATGGTCTTATCAGTCTTATCATTTTTTTACAAACACGTATGTGTACGAAGAGTAAAATTTTAATACTTTGCAAAAACTATATTTTTATCAATCATTTTTAATACTTTTAACACAATGTGTATGAAGTTCTTGTTTTCATTCAAATTTTATATATTTTTTTATGCTTTTACTATCTCTTAACCTTCCTTAAGTTGCTGTTTACTTCTGTATAAAAAAGCATTTTATTGAGTTTTTTAATCAAATTTGAACACACTTCATAAGATTTCATAATAATTTGTAAATATTTCCTTTTAAATTAAGTTTAAGCAATAATAGTAGTAACAACAAAAACACATACACTAATACACTTTAAATAAACAAATGACACATTTAAATATAAAAATTATTTAGACAAATTTCTTAAAATAATTGTAGTTTTTATTTTTATAAGAAAAATGTTTTAAAAAATTTCAATTTATTAAGTTTTTTTTCTTAAGTTGAATATTTTTTTAAATAAGTTAAATAAGTTATTTTTTATAACAAATTAACTAACCTGATTTTTTAATAAAAAAAATTATTTAACCTGATAAAAATTAAAAAAAAAACTTATTTTTAATACCGGCTTAATTTACTTCTCAGAACGAGTTGTAGATTTTTTCAAACAAAATAGTTCCACAATAGAAATAAATAAATAGTACCAAAACAAATAAAAAGTAATTTTTTAATACGAATGTTTTAATTTTTTTAACAAGGGGGAATAATAATAAAAAATAATTCAAATTTTTGGAGGTTAAAAATAATTTTTTTGTTTTGGAGACTTTTTTTTACTTTTTTTTAGCATTGCTTTTCATTTCAATTTTTTTTAATTATAAATTTAAAAAAAAAACTAGAAAACATGAAGTTATGGCTTTTAGAAAGACTTTCGTTGTCGAAGCTGCTTTTGAACGTGTTCTTTTGAGCTGAGATTATGGCCTGGAATTAAGAAATTTGTGTTTTCAAAGAGAAGCAAAAAGGGTATGTGAAATTTTCTCACCTCACCCAAAAGTTATTGGCATTTATTTATTTTCCTCAAGTAATAGCTGTTTTATATCAAGTTTATAATCGACATTTTACAAACCAAGAAAATGCGTAAGCTAAAAGCAAATTTTTAAATATAAAACAAAAATTTCTTTAAACTTTTATATTACTTCTCTTTTAAATAAAAATACCTAAATTTATTTAATACGAAAGTTTTTCTTAATTAAGTAGTTTTTTTAATTATTGTTTTCTCAGACAATGTTTTATTAGATCCAAATAACATTGCATATCAACCAACAGCAGAAATTTTTTTATTTAAAACAAAAGGTATTTAATTAAGTTAAACTTTTTCAATATTCTGATAAAATTTATTTAATTTCTTTTTTCAATTTTATATATATTTAGGACAGAAATCAGTGAGATATTTAACAGAACCAATATTTTTATATCTGATTTTTGGTTCCTTAAACAAACATTAAAAAAAATTTTAGAACTAAAAAAAAAATTAAAAAACGGCCTTTTTTAAAAAAAAAAAATTCTTTTGTTGGAAAATTTTTTATATAAAAATCAGATTGCAATATAATAAGGATTTAATAAAATAATGTTTTTTAAAAAACACCAAAAAAAACTATTTATTTAAAAAAATTAAGTTTTTAATGTTTTATTTAAGAACTGTGACGTAAAAATAAATAAACATTAAAATATACGCTTTATGAAAGGGTGGCAACTTTGTATTCATAAAATTAAAAAAAAAATACCAACTATTGTAATAAGCTTAAAAAATGCCTAAAAATTTTAATTTTTATTTAATTTTAAATTTTTTCAAATTGTTAAAACAAATATAAAATAAATGACAATCGCAAGCAATATAAGGTTATGGAAAAAATATATTAAAATTAGTCAGCAAAATAAACATAAAACTGAATTTAAATAATTACAAATAAAACAAAAAGTCTTCTCATAATGCTATAATACAATACATAAAAATTGGAAAAAAATATTATAAAAAATATTGATATTAATATTACCACAAACAAAGACACAAACTTTCAATAGAGCCAAATAAAAATAAATAAATAACTAGAAAATATTCATTAAAATAAGCAACTAACCATATTAAAACAATTACACATATTATTTGCTTATTTTTTTAATAGATAAAAAAATTCTAAAACTTTATTTAAAACATTGAGTTTATAAAAATATAACTGAGATATGAACAAACCAACAATAGCAATGTATAAAAAATTTATTACGAAAAAAGCAATAACAATAAATTTTAAAACTATAGAACTTTTTATACTAATTTTATAAATTTCCAAATAACAAAATAAATAACAAACTTGTTTTTGTTGTTTTGCAAATGTGAATACATAAGAGAGTTAATATAGATTTTTAAACAAAATGTTTAAATGAATTGTATGTTTTACATTTAAGACTATATAAATATTTGACTACTCATGTATGTAAGCGTAGGAATAATATTTATTTTAGATTAAAATAATTTACTACTTACAACTATTTGCAATTACTTTTCCCAGTGATTATAATTATTATTATCATGACTGTCGTTTATGTGCCTCAAGTGCGAAATATTTCTTTACAATTTTATCAGCAGAGATTTATTACTGTTATTAAATCTTAAATATTGTTTTATTATTATAAGTATTTCTTTTTTTTTTAACTGAAATACTTTTTTTATTATTTATTCTTTTGGGAAAAAATCTTAGCTTAAATTTTGTTAGGCAACTATATTATTTTTTTTTTAACAGAAAATTAAGTTTAATAACACTTTTTTATGTTTTGATAGAAAAGTGGGCCGACCAGTCTGAGTAACTTATAACAAATTTTTAATAATTTGTGCAAATAAATTAAAGCAAATCTTTATTTAGATTTCTAGTAAATAAAGTAGTGGTCATAAAGCTACTAGGCGAGCCTCTTAAAAAATGGAAATCTTACCGCAGACATGTTTACATATGGGCATTTCCATGTCATCGTACGTGACATTTGTACGCCTACAAAGTGGTGTAGATTTTGCAAAAAGAGTGGTAACTGAAAAATTTTTTCGTCAATATGTTACATTTAGAGGGTACTATAATCTTAAAAAAAACCATGACTTTGAAAACCTTGCCGGCCAAAATATCGGGCGAAAAAGGTGCATATCGTACGTGACAAAAAACGGAAGTGATGTCGAGGTGCATGCACATATATACGAAAATCTGCGAATTGTAAAAGTTTTTTTCCTTTCTTTAAGTTCTTACACCAAGCCAAATATTTTTTCTTGATAATCCATAATTTTTAAATAAAAAAAGATTTTTAGATGATTTTGTTACGAACAAATCTTAATATCGTTCGTGACATACCGTATGTGACAGATTTTTCTCTTAATGTATTTGTCTGAAAAAATAGGTTTTTTAAATATATGTATACATAACAAATTTAAAAAGAATAAAAAAATGTTTATTCGGTGATAATAGCAATAAAAACAATAAAAGGTTAATTTCATTTCTTACTATACACTATGTACTTGGGCGCTGCCACTTAATTATTAAATTTTAATTTTTTCTCTTACTGAATACGCAGTTCGAGACACATTTATATACTGACTATCATGATAAGTAAACGAATGAAGTTTTCTTATTTTTGGGATGGGCTGGACATTTTGCCATTTTTCATGGAGATGAGCAGAAAACCCTTTAATCTCTTCGGTAGCAACATACAACAAATTAACTCCTTCCACATATTTATAAGCACATTCATAAAATGAGAAAGCATTTGGCAAGATTAATTTATTTGCTTTTACAATTTGCCAGACCTTTTTTTTAACAGTAGCACCTACTCCATCAACTGCACCTTTACCATGGGATGTGGCAAAGAAGTTCCATTCTAAATGTTGGCAGCTAAATTTGTTCGCAAAAGAGGGAATACTTTTTAAAATGAATTTGTTTTTAAATTGAGCGCTACTCCCATCAGAAAATATGTAAATAGACGATATATCTTCATATTGTTCGCTTATTTTAAGCATAATTTTGGTAATAAAATAGTAAACATCAAACTTATTGTGTGTTAATTTGTCGTTAATTATTTTTTTGTCTTTTTTGGCTGCATCTGCGAACTTTTTTCGATAGGTATGCTGTCATTCAGCCTCCTTTTTCCGGTACTTCTTTATTTGTTCTTCGTTTTTCTTCAAGTCCTCCCTCCATTTCTTTGTAGTCTCATAGCTATTTTTACCCATCTTAATAAAATATTTATAATTATAAAGGAATTTGAAAGTATTAAATTGAATTGTGTTACTTACAATATCGTATGCTACAAACTTTGAAAGACTATAAAATTTTTATTGCATCAAATTTAAAAAAAAAAATCGATCAATATTTGTTTGTGAGATTTATCTTGCTTTGAACTTTTATTTTTAAATACTTGCGACCGGTCGAATTCAAATGATGACGACAAATAACGTTTTTGCATTACGTACGTGACATTAGAATATCATTCAAAGCAATCTACAAAAAATACCGCTATTCGAACTCTAAATTTTTAATTTCATAATGGAACTTGGCCATTGATGTTGTAACATTATTTTTAAAGTATAATTGGAATGTTACAATTACCTAAATTTAGCCACTAGTTAAGAGAAAATAGTTAATTTCAAATTCTGGAAATTGATCAAAGAGATTACCAGTTTAATCTGCTATTTTTGCTCTTTTAAAATTATAATTAGCTATAAATACTTTTACATAATAAAATGTATGTGTTTTATTGCTCTTTGGTATATTTAAAAAAAAGTTGCGATGACTTTTATTTTTCCAGCCGTGGTTGACATATTCATGGAAATGCCCATATGTAAGGGTCAACACTAATGAATCGTACGCCTAGTTCATAGTTGACTAAAAATTTTAGATTTTAAGAACCCGAAAAAAACTGTATTTAGCCAAAAAAAAATCCAAAATTAAAAAACTTGATAACCCATACAGATTCATCATTTTTAAATGTTTATAAATATTTTAATATTTATAAGCAAGTCTTTTCCATATATTTTAGGCATATGCACTCAAAAGATTTAAATTTTGAGTTAAGTCACTTTTGAACTAGCCGTGCCATATATATGTTACATAAAGGGTCAAAATGCTACATATAATGTAACAAAGGAAAACAAATGGCAACACTGCCCCAGCTTCATGCAAAAACGAATCTCAGAAAAAAATATGAAAAAAATGTCATGCCGGAGTTCTGTTTCATCATTTATATATCTTACTTGAATCGGCAGTTATTTCTTTAGGCCTATCCCCGTCAACACTCGGAAGCTTATTTTTGGATAGAAGTATCTAGCAAGACAAAAAATCCAAAATCGATCTTTTAACATATTTGATTATATTTAATTGAAAGGCACATGCTAATCATTTTTATTAAATGTTACAAACAAAACTTGAAACAGAAAGCCGAAAAAAGGAAACTATTTACAAGCACTGCGTTTGTAATTTAAAACATGGCTTTGTTTCTTCTGTAAAATTTTTAAAATGTAGTTACGTGGTTTTTCATTTCACCTTATGATATACAGTACAAAGCATTTCATAACTAACAATTCTGCATCGTTAACTCCAAAAATTAACTTTTTGATTTACTACGTTTTTCTCGCGAATGAGCAATATATGTATATGCGATAAGTTATAACTGTCGTTTTATATAGAAACTGTTTAAAGTGATGCTGCGATTAAATAACGTACATATATGCATATACACATGCATAAATTGGCTAAGGCTTTAGTATAAACATGTTCTAAGTTTCTCAGTAATAATGTTGCATCTGTTGTTTTAGAATTTTTGTATTTAAGTGGTTATCTCAAAGAGAGCCAGTTTTCAATATGTATATAGTAAGGAGTGTATTTTAGCTACACTGAAAAAAGTTTGTCTTATATAAGTTAAATTTGTTTCAATTTGTAAATAAATGTGTGAAATAATAAAGGTAACAGAATAAAAACTATTATATAACGTAAAGTAAAATGATTTTAATGTGATTCGATGGATGGCCAAATTAAACTAAAATTAAAAAATAAAATAAAAAAAGCACTTAGGGATAAACCTATAAAATGTGAATTAATATTAAAAAAAACTATAAATACAAGTATGAATAAATGTCTGTTAAAAGTCGAAAAGCAGTATTTTTCTAAAATTTCATTACGATAATCAATAAAAATGCATGATAATTCCAAACGATTACGATGACCTTGCAAAGGAGTTTTTTACATTATAAACTGGCCAAAAGTCCTGCAGTTATACACCCAAAAGTTCTAGTATATCTAAAGTGTTCTTCTTTAAAAAGCTAATGATTCATCAGCCTTTATTGTTTAATTAAAACAAAAAAAATATTGGAAAAAAAATTGGAATATTTAATAGCATTGTCTGGTTTGCCCATTTCTCACATAAATCAAAAAAGTTTTTCATGTTTTAGTGTTACTAAAGTTGCTTCTAGATCTAATGCATTTACCTTATGACTTGTTGTTTTGTAGAATATATTAAATTGCGTATGATTTTTAAAATTGTCATTTTAGTAATTGACTGAAAGGCTTAATTTCCTTTTTGCTTTTTCTAAGAACGGCTGATGTCAGGTACATTGCCAGATCATTTTTTTAAATTTGCAAAATGACTTTTAATATGCCTTTAGCAAAGGCAATGCTTCAATTGGTGCAAATAATACGCATCGGCTTTTCAATGGAAAATTTTGCAATCGTGTGTTAAATATATCCCGTTCAGGTTACAAAATGTAAGTTTAACCAGAACTAAAATATGAATTTAAATTTTTGTTATATAAACACTTGTTTAAAATTATTCAGAAAATGTTTTTTTTATTATTTTGTATAGTCTTAAGTTGCTTTAACTTATAAAAAAAATAGCAAATATGAGCAATTTATCGCACTGGTTCCTCTTTAGAGAGTCAACTCAAAATTTACCAACTTTTAGTAGAGCAAATAACTGGAGGGCAGAGCTGTAAAAGATTGACTCATTTCTGCCTTTTAATTCAAAAGAGTTACACAAAAAAATGAATGATTCATTTGGTAAACATGTAAAATGAATTAAAATGTGAATCATTCAAAAAGATTTAAACATATTTTGAATGATTCTTTTTCGCCAATATATGAATTGTGTTAAATTTTGAATCTTTCTTCTATGAGTTAAAGGAAAGAAGCTGCAATTCATTTTTTAATTCTTTTTTTTAAATTGGGAAAAATTATAGCAAAAGTTAGTTGTAAAATTTGCAATAGAATAAAGAAGCGATTGGCACTGGAACAGGAGCAAAGAAATAGTAAGAAAGTAACCATTCCTACAAACAGAATAAGAGGTATATTTTGTAAGCAGCGCCAGCCAGTACGCAAGTTGTTACACTTTTTTTATTGCTTTTCTCACAACAGTAACAAACTACAGAAATGTAGAGATGTTGCAGCAGGAGATAAGGAAAAATAGTAGGCGAAAAAGATTTTAATTTTGTAATAAAGGATTACATACATATGTATGTATTATGATAAGTGTTGTCATATGGTAACATTTAAATTTTATTTATTTAATTTTTGACAGTTAGGCTGAATTCCAAAACGCTGTTTGCCTTGCATTACAAATTTTCAACTTCTTCCCTTATACACTCCTCACAATTTTTACAACTTTTTTTGCTTCCAGGACATTAATATAGCTGTAAGCACACATTTTAAAGTAGAAGATATTATCAAGAACCTCATCTTTGCTTTCAGGAAAAACTTGAAATTTTGTGATGCAAAGCAAACTGCGTTTTGGAATTCAGCCTTAATAAGATTTCTATTTTTATGGGGTTTTCCCTATATTAAAGCAAATTAAAAGCAAAGCATTGTAATAATTGGAACCACAAAGCGCATGTTCAGCTTGGATTTTTTTAAACCTTATGTTAAAAATCATTGTTTTTTTTATAAATAAACACATATGTATTTTACATAGCTAAAAGGATTCTTGGAAATATAACATGACAACACCGACTATGATCAATGTTGTTTTTGTTGTTTTTTGCATTACATTCCTTTATTTTCTTTGCTTTGACAATTTGTATAGAAATGTAGAGATGTTTAAGCAGGAGATGAGGAAAAATAATAAGCGAAAAATATTTTAATTTTGTAATAAAAGATTACATACATATGTATGTATTATGATAAGTGTTGTCATATTGTAACATTTAACTTTTATTCATTTAATTTTTGACACGTTATTAGGATGCATATTTTTTTATGGTTTTTCCTATAATAAAACAGTTTAAAAGTAAAGCGTTGTAATAAATGAAACTACAAAGCGCATGTTCAGCTTGGAGTTTTTTAAATTTTATGTTAAAACCCTGATAAATAAACGCATTCTAAGATACATATGTCTTCAATTTGGGACGTTTTTCTCATATTACACCCTATGAGACTAAACTTTATGGCGTACGTTTTGGTGACCTGTTAAATATTCGATGTCTTGTTCTATTACATAAAATTATTTATACTGGCGTGCCATCGTATTTGTATTAACGTCTCTCTTTGACGCAGTCCAGAAGAAATAACAACCTTGTTCAGATAAGATTTAGGAGGCTTATATCTGAATGGCAGTTTTTTGTTCATACCATTCGTCTATGGAACTCAGTACCATCGTCTATACAATTCATTAGGAATACAACGCAGTTTAGGAAATGTATTTTTAATTTTTATTGTCGTAATTGAAAATGTGTTATCTTTTTTTATTTTAACGTTTAAAAATGTATTTATATTTGTTATTGCTTTGCTTCTTATGTTAATAATTGTTTGTATTTAATGTTAAAATTTATATATAATAATTTCTTTATAATTTCTTATTGTATGACACATTTAAAACTAAAACAAATTGTTTTTCCTGTACTATAATTATAAGACTCTAAGTTTTGTTGTATAGGAATACCAATAAATAAATAAAATGAAAATAAATATATAGCTATATATTTTTCATAGCTAAAAGGATTCTTGGAAATATGTAAACATGACAACACCGATTATGATCAATGTTGTTTTTGTTGTTTTTCGCGTCGCATTCCTTTCTTTTTTTTTTAGGGGTGTTTGTTGTAGCAATTTATTGATGATTAAAGGGTTTCTTAGTAATGTCATTCATACCTGCAGATACAAATTTTAAATGTATACAACAATGTATGTGAGTACCATAAAAATTACTGCATATACATATGTATGTATAGAATAAATTTCTTCTTATTGAAGCGTATTTACTTTATGCATTTATTTGCTTTAACTTTAATTGCAATTTGTCCTCCGGCTGCATAAGGTTGATATATTCAAAGAGAAAACAGTTAAAGCTTGCAAAATGTCTACGTCGCCAAATTTTTTTGAAGATAATGAAGTATATGTTGAAGGTCCTTTACCCGATTCTAAACGAAAACAATTATATTCACTGAGTGATAATGGACAATCATGTTCAAAAAACTGTAAGTCTGATTCTGAACAAACAGATGAAGTCGCATCAGCTGAAGTCACAAAAAATACGGCCCATTCGTTACTATTTACAAAATATTTTAAACTTATGGAAGAGGTTGGTTTACTAAAGAGCCTGGTATTTAATTCGGTAAACAATTTTTTTTTGCTTCATCTTTAATTTATCAGAAAACCACACCAACAAAAAATTCTGAAGAAAAAAGGGAGAAAATCTCAGCAAGGTGCCTAAATTGTAATAAAATACTTACTGGAACACCTAATGTAACATCCAATTTCGTTCGTCATTTGCGCCAGCAACATTCGAATAAATTTGTTCAATACGAAGAGCTAAAACAGGAAGCAAAATTTACGCCTACAAAACAACTCATTTTTGATAGGCTTATATTGGAATTTATTACAAAAAATATTCTACCAGTATCTTTAGTAGAGTCGCAATCGTTCAAAAACCTCTTAAGTTTTGCAAATCCAAAACTCACTGTCATGAGCAGACCATCTATTGTGAAGCTCATAGACAATACATTTGAGTCTCTTAAGACCAATTTTAAGGAAATTATAAAAAGGGGTAACTACTTCTGTTCAACAGCTGACATTTGGTCAACTAAGCATAGAAGTTTTTTTGGCTATACAGTTTATTGGATTTCTGATACTTTAGAACGAAAATCAGTGTCAGTAGCTTGCAAACGTTTTGCGGGTATTCATTCCTTTGATGCAATTTGCCATGTTATCAGCGAAATCCATGAAGAGTACGCTCTTAATAATAATAACTTGATCGCAACTACAACGGATAATGGAAGCAATTTTGTTAAGGCATTCTTGGAATTCGGCATTGTGAACCAAGATAAGTTTTTAAACGAATATGAAGAAGAATATGAGATCGAAACTGATATCACTTATACGGCAAACAAAAGGTTAGAGGGATTTCTACCAAATCATATCAGATGTGCGTCACACACGTTGAATCTAATTGCAACGACAGATTTCAACAATTTGTTACAAACAAATAATTTAGTTCATAATAAGCATAAGGAAGTAAGTTGATATCCTTAAAACACTTTTTACTTAATTAAAATTTATTGTAGCATAGATAATTCGTCTTTAGACCGAAACCTTATATTTTTGGAAATAAAACTCTTTAATAATAACAATTTTATCAATTTTTTTTAAGATTTTAAAGAAATGCAGCGCGTTATGGTCAAAAGTCAACAGACCAAAGTCGTCAGAGGAAATCAAATCAATATTGGGTTCCCAGCTAAAATGCCCTGTGGTAACGCGATGGAACTCGTTATACGATTCCGTTAAAAGCCTGCTTTCACACAGGCAAAAACTGTTTGATTTATGCCAAAAACTAGGTATTGAAAAATTTCAGGAGGAAGAGCTGGAATATTTAGCGGAATATGTTGTGCTTTTGCAACCAATAGCAGAGGCTATAGACTTTCTTCAAAGGGAAGAAAGCATGATCTTTGGATATTTGCTGCCATCCTTGGCCACCATCATTACAAAATACACCAAAATACATATAGGTGCTGGCAGCAAATACTTAAAAACAATGGCAGGCAAAATAATGGAGAGCGTTAAGACACGTTTTTCGTCATACATAAAGTTGGACACATCTAGCGAGTCAGCAATTGTAGCGTCAGTTTTATGTCCAGAAGTAAAGTGTCTATGGGTAAAGGCAATAAACCCAAAATATATTACAGAAACTGAAGCTAAAGTTATAAAAATAGCAAAGCGTGCTGTGGTTGCAATGGCTGGCCAAGTAAAGCAATATGTACCGACTCCATCTAAAGTCAATGTTTCAAGATTTTTCGAATTTTCTTTAGATGGTAATAATCTATTATTTTGCCAAGAAGTTCATTTTATTTTGATGTTATTTTTACTTCATTAATTTCTTAGAAACTTCTGAAGAGCAAATATGTGACACAGAATCGCCAGTTGAAGCGGAATTCTTAGCCTATTTGGCGGATGCTTCAAAGCCATTAAGTATGCTCAATAAATACCCGTTTATCAAAAATGCTTTTCTTAAGTATAATACTCCATTGCCCTCGTCTGCTGCCGTAGAAAGATTGTTTTCTTATGCAACGATGCTTAATGTACCTAAGCGTGGTTCTCTATCAGACGAAAACTTCGAAAAACTGTTGTTGCTGAAAGTCAATAATGGCTTATAAAACATATCTAATAAACAATTATAATACTTTTAAATATAAAGCTTTGTTACTTAATAAACATCAACTAATTTAAAAAAATATATAAAACAAAAAACTAATTTTTTCTGATAATATATTGGGATTTTTGATGTAATTATTTATCGTTGATGGGTATATAAGATAAATATGGCAAGCGTTTGATTTATTTGCTTAAAAACAAGAACAGTAATACATTTTTTGGTTTTTTTGCTGTTTGCTTGTAAGAAACTAGTTATTTACAAAATATTGCATAGGTACATAAGAATATATTGTTTGTGTTTTTACCTAATAAAATTTTCAGTTTTTTGAGTTATTATTAAAATATTTGTAAATGAATGTACTTTTAAATTTGCAGGCTTATCAGACAAGCAAGTGGACAGTCACAAATATTAATTAAGAACAAAATATGTATACCTATCAGACACAGTTTACAGAAAAATATTTTTTATTGCTTTTTAAATTATTTTTCAAATGGGGTTTTATCACTAATAAAATTTTATATGCTTACCTATTGGTTACACACATTGTTGTATACATTTAAAATTTGTATCTGCATTACTAAGAAACCCTTTAATCATCAATAAATTGCTACAACAAACACCCCTAAAAAAAAAAAGAAAGGAATGCGACGCGAAAAACAACAAAAACAACATTGATCATAATCGGTGTTGTCATGTTTACATATTTCCAAGAATCCTTTTAGCTATGAAAAATATATAGCTATATATTTATTTTTATTTTATTTATTTATTGGTATTCCTATACAACAAAACTTAGAGTCTTATAATTATAGTACAGGAAAAACAATTTGTTTTAGTTTTAAATGTGTCATACAATAAGAAATTATAAAGAAATTATTATATATAAATTTTAACATTAAATACAAACAATTATTAACATAAGAAGCAAAGCAATAACAAATATAAATACATTTTTAAACGTTAAAATAAAAAAAGATAACACATTTTCAATTACGACAATAAAAAATAAAATAGACGAATGGTATGAACAAAAAACTGCCATTCAGATATAAGCCTCCTAAATCTTATCTGAACAAGGTTGTTATTTCTTCTGGACTGCGTCAAAGAGAGACGTTAATACAAATACGATGGCACGCCAGTATAAATAATTTTATGTAATAGAACAAGACATCGAATATTTAACAGGTCACCAAAACGTACGCCATAAAGTTTAGTCTCATAGGGTGTAATATGAGAAAAACGTCCCAAATTGAAGACATATGTATCTTAGAATGCGTTTATTTATCAGGGTTTTAACATAAAATTTAAAAAACTCCAAGCTGAACATGCGCTTTGTAGTTTCATTTATTACAACGCTTTACTTTTAAACTGTTTTATTATAGGAAAAACCATAAAAAAATATGCATCCTAATAACGTGTCAAAAATTAAATGAATAAAAGTTAAATGTTACAATATGACAACACTTATCATAATACATACATATGTATGTAATCTTTTATTACAAAATTAAAATATTTTTCGCTTATTATTTTTCCTCATCTCCTGCTTAAACATCTCTACATTTCTATACAAATTGTCAAAGCAAAGAAAATAAAGGAATGTAATGCAAAAAACAACAAAAACAACATTGATCATAGTCGGTGTTGTCATGTTATATTTCCAAGAATCCTTTTAGCTATGTAAAATACATATGTGTTTATTTATAAAAAAAACAATGATTTTTAACATAAGGTTTAAAAAAATCCAAGCTGAACATGCGCTTTGTGGTTCCAATTATTACAATGCTCTGCTTTTAATTTGCTTTAATATAGGGAAAACCCCATAAAAATAGAAATCTTATTAAGGCTGAATTCCAAAACGCAGTTTGCTTTGCATCACAAAATTTCAAGTTTTTCCTGAAAGCAAAGATGAGGTTCTTGATAATATCTTCTACTTTAAAATGTGTGCTTACAGCTATATTAATGTCCTGGAAGCAAAAAAAGTTGTAAAAATTGTGAGGAGTGTATAAGGGAAGAAGTTGAAAATTTGTAATGCAAGGCAAACAGCGTTTTGGAATTCAGCCTAACTGTCAAAAATTAAATAAATAAAATTTAAATGTTACCATATGACAACACTTATCATAATACATACATATGTATGTAATCCTTTATTACAAAATTAAAATCTTTTTCGCCTACTATTTTTCCTTATCTCCTGCTGCAACATCTCTACATTTCTGTAGTTTGTTACTGTTGTGAGAAAAGCAATAAAAAAAGTGTAACAACTTGCGTACTGGCTGGCGCTGCTTACAAAATATACCTCTTATTCTGTTTGTAGGAATGGTTACTTTCTTACTATTTCTTTGCTCCTGTTCCAGTGCCAATCGCTTCTTTATTCTATTGCAAATTTTACAACTAACTTTTGCTATAATTTTTCCCAATTTAAAAAAAAGAATTAAAAAATGAATTGCAGCTTCTTTCCTTTAACTCATAGAAGAAAGATTCAAAATTTAACACAATTCATATATTGGCGAAAAAGAATCATTCAAAATATGTTTAAATCTTTTTGAATGATTCACATTTTAATTCAATTCATTTTTTTGTTAACTGAATTGATTTAAAAAAATACAATTCATTTCGTGAGTGATTCACAGATTGATTCAAAAATGAATCATACAATTACAGCTCTGCTGGAGGGATGTTCATCGATTTCCTTTAAAAAGTGAGAACTGGAAAATTTTGAGTTGACTCTCTAAAAGGAACCAGTGCGAAATGTGTAAATTTATATTGAACTAAAGAAAACAAACATAAAAATTTCAATATAACATGGAAGTTAAATAAAACCGCTTATTGTGAAAAATTAAAATAAAAAAATATTAACAGGCTTTAGAGCAGTGCCATTTATATCCTTAAAATAAATTTCATAAATAATACAAAACTAAAAATAATGAAACTGCAACAGCAATCAACGATTAAGTGAGTGAATAATGAAACAATTAAAAATAACAAAAAAACATTAAAGAGCAAATTACGATTGAAATATCAATCATAAATAAATTAATAAATAAATACAACAATAGAACAATAGAAAAATTTTTATTGTTTATAAATAATAACTTAATCTAGTGTATTGCAGTACCTGGAATTAAGTTGACTGTGCAGCCTTTTTAAGCATGGCTTGAGCTCAGCATATTAAGTCAGCAACTTGATTCCAGCAATTGCGATGGACACTCAGCCAACGCGGGATAACATAAAATAAAAATGTTAAAATGTAGTAATTTTACTTGCATGTTTATAAAATTTTAAATAAAATGTTAAAAAGTTTTTTGCAAAAATTCAATATTGAGTATGGTCCAAACCCAATCTAGCCCATCAAATAAATTAAAACGATTATGACCATTCTTTATAACAACAGTAAGCTAAGAAACGGGTGTAAAAGTTTTATGGTGGCTATTATGAGCCAAAATCATATTTTTTTAGGGGTTTACCTTTCAATAAAATTTTAGTTCTACCTTATTTGAAAATAACAGAATTTTTTAAGATAAAAATTTTAAATGATTGTATTAAATTCAAAAATGTAAAAAAATGGTGACATACTTGACAATGGAACAAAAAATTTATATTTTTTTAGTACCGAATGCAGCTAGAAGTCAGAAGTTTGCTTAAGCCCCTAAATTTTCTCTATTTTATTGCCATATTTTAAAAAATGTCTACTTTATTTAAAAAAATAAAAAAAATTTTAGGGCCAGTAAATTTTATCGAAATACTTTTAAGCCAGCAATCAAACCTCTAGCTAATAATTCCCCATTTATAAACAAAAAGTTAAATGTTTATAACGAAAAATTTTATTATTAAATTGAGCTTCTTTTCATACCATTTTAAAATATTTTTAAAAATTATTTACTTTAAACGATCTTTAGACTATTCTGAATTAACTATAAAATCACACAGTTCTTAGGCCTAAATTATTATTTCGTAAAATAAAGGATTAAGAAAGTTTTTTGGTTTTGTTTTTCGTAGGCCATAGTGAAAGTGAAAAAATAATTTTTATAGTGTAAGTGTATGTGTATACTAGATAACAAACAAAAAAAAAATAGAAACAAAAATCATACAAAAATATTTAAAGTATACTTTATAATCAAACAAATAGAGAAAACTAATGCTTAACAAAATTTTTATATAAAAACAAAAATGTTAGAAATACAAAATCAAACTCATTCAATTTCAAATAAAATCAAACCGTTTTCTACTTTAAAAAAAAAATTTATAAAAAAACATGTCAATAAAAAAGTTTAAATTACTAAAATACAAATATTTTATAATTATGGAAAAGAAAACAAAAACTTACTTATAAAAAAAAATTAATCAAAAATAAAATTCTCTAAGAATTTATAAAGCTTTTATAAGTTTTTAAGTTTCTTATTTTATATGTATTAAAAAAGTAATTAAAAAAATTTTTTTTAACTAAAAATATTCATGCTAGTCTTAACAACACATTACGCCAACATTACTTGTAATATAAATTTTTTTTAATTTTAGTATAAAAAAACGTTTAGTTTTGTTTAAAAAAAAATATCGCAGTAAGTTATTTTAAAACTTAAGTATGATTTACACAAACTGGCTGAAAATTAATATAAAAAATTAATTTAACTGTTTCCTTGTCCCAAAACAGTTCTGTTTTAATTCTATTAAGATAAATTTATTATTAAGATTTAAATATCAATTGTTAAATCTGCAGAAGTCCTTATTAAAAAAAATAAAAAATTAATTTATATTGAATCTAACTAATAAGTTAATACGTATACACAATTATACCATATTGTAATAATACTAGAAAAATAATCAAATTTAATATATTAAAAGAAAACCAAACCAAAAATAAAAAATTAAGAAATAATCAAAATCTTTAAATCTTCTTAAGTGAAATTATATTTTTATGAAAATTAAAAATTTTATGAATTCGAATAGACAAAAACTACAAATTTAAATAAAGTCTTTGTGTAATCTACCATTATAATTTAAATAAAAGAAAATAACTACAATTATTATTAGAATTTATTAAAAAATATTATACTTAATTACTAAAATGAAAAAAAAAATTTAAAGTAAAAACATATACAAAGATACAAAAAAAAATTAAATAAAATAAAACAATTGTTAAAACTAAAGAAACCTAAGATGTGTTTTAATAAAATATTGCAAAAGCAGAAACTAAAAACCAGCTTTGATATTTCGGTAAGTTTGAATGAAAAAGTTTGAATTTGTATATCGTTACCTTAATATGAAAAGGCTCTAACTCATATTTTTTTACAAGCCTTAATTTTTTGTTTACTCCACATATCACAATTAGCCAAAAACTCGATTTGAAAAATACGAGTTTAGGGGCTTTCTGTGTTAAGATAACGATATGTAATATTACAAGTTAATGTGTAGGGCTTGAGACTTGATATTTGAGTTTCAAATACCTCTTCCATTGTATGGAATCAGTAGGTTAATTTTTTGGAAAACTCGGACCCTAAGGGTGTTAAAATATATTAAACTCAAAGAACCGATAATTTGCTGTCTGCTAAGCTGAACACGATAGAAACGAAATTAAAAAATACCGGATTCAACTCAAAAAATAAACGAAGCACTGTTTCTTTTTTCCTTTAAGACTTCACAGTTTTGGCTAAAAATAAGGTCAAAACAATGTCTTGTTTTTTAGGTAATTTTTGTAACTCTTAAACCTATAGTTATAGAAACATAGTTCGAATTGTCTTTAACAGTTCTCCAAACAAAATAAATAAATGTGTTTTTAGTAATTTTTTTTTAAAACTTAGATTGAGAGGAGTAAAAGATGAAAGAAGATTTTAGTTGCCCTTTAAATTCTAAATATAAAAACATGTTTCACATTGCGTTTAGCAGTTTTTGAAAAATAAAAATATTTTTTTGCTACTTGTTTAAAATTTTGAAACGTAAGGGATATAAAAAGTGTAGTAGTTATATTTTGTTACTTTTAAAAAAATGAAAATAAATTATCTGAAACTGTGAATACGTTTGTGTACATTTTTTTTTAATTTTAAGACCTTAGGATTAGAAATCGTGTTATGGTTATGGCAAAGCTCCTGGTGCCAGGAGGTTATTAATACCAACTCATTAGTTTTATATAATTACTGAAATATTACATATACAGGGTGTCCGCTGGCAATACATACTGCTTTGTTTTGCCGCAATTTTGGTAAACATTAGTCTTGACAATTTATATTTTGCAGTCGTAAAGTAGAGACGTGGCAAATTTATTATTGAATAATATTAGGTAAGCCAACGTGTTTTATTCATTAAAACATTTTATCAAATTCATATCATAATGAGTGACAAGAAAAATTTTCATTTGAATGGGTATATGAGTAAACAGAATAGTCGGTTCAGGGCAAAAAAACACCTCATATTGTTCATGAGAAAACTTTGCATCCATTTAAAGTGAAAGTCTAGTGTGCAATTACTTTTTTTAAACTGAAAACGACGTAAAGGCAACTGTCAATGGGGAGCAGTATCGTGATATGATTTATTTTTATTTTTTTATGCCACAACTGCATGTTTTGGGCTTGGTTAATATGTGGTATCAACAGGACGGTGCCACATTGCATACAGCCAGGCATTGTTATTCTGCGAGACCTATTTTCTTAAAAACTTAGTTCAAGAAATGGTGATGTTGATTGGTCTCCACGGCCGCCTGATTTTACTGCTACGAACTTCCTTTTGTAGGGATATCTGAAAAGCAAGGTTAATGCAAACAAACCAGAAACGCAGTAGCAACTCAAAAAAAAAAATATTCTTGATGAAATTAAGGAAATACCGCATCAAATGTGTGAAAATGTAATGAAAAATGTGCTCAAAAGTGCTCACATTTGTGAGGCTAACGGAGGCGGACATTTATTTTTGCATTTCATACGTAATTAAAAATATAAAATGTAAAACATAAGATCCATTCTCAAAAATTAATCAAAAGTTATAAACAAACAAAGTAGTATACCTTGCCGGCGGACACCCTGTACATACGAAAAAGTGGAATCAAAATCTCTAAAATTAACAAATATTTCATGTTAAATTAACAATCAAAAATTCAATTTACCGTTTTTATGAGTAAATATTTCTAATAAAAATGAAAAGAAATTTTTTCCTTTTCTTACAAAATTTTTTTATTTTGCACCCTTAAGCACAGAGAGTCACAACTCAAAATTTTATAAAATTATTTTTTCTTAAATTAGCTCTCAAACCAAATTTATAACGAACACAAAAATTTCGTTTGCATTTGTGCAAATTTTACTCTTTGAAGTTCATATAATGTTAAAATTAATGTGATAATAAAAGGTCAATATTGGTTTTAGGAGCCAAGCAAAAGGATGAAAAATATTTGATTTAAGGTTGTGAATATTTTTGAATAAGTGTGCAATTTATTCTAAGTAAAATGTCTGCCGCTTTTAAAATTTTATCTTTCAACAAATATTACTTCTATTTGCAATTTACATTATAACACCTTTCATGGAATTACATCTATGATGTTTTATGTAGACAAAAGGGGTAAAGAAGAGCCTACTTTTCTACACCTTCATGGCTTCATGACAAATACCATCATGTTAATCGGCCCTACCTATACAAACAAAAAGTGTTGCCAATGTGTTAAAATATTAACGATTTAGGCAGTGGCGGTAACAGTTTCCCTAAAAAGTTTTTGTAACTTCTTTACCAATAAAGGCATAAACATAATTCAAATCGCTTACAACACCTTTGACACATTTTTCATATTTTTGGTACTTTTTATAATCGTTTGAAGTAAGGAGACCAAAAATATGAAACAAGTAACTATTGACCTATTAAGAAGTGAAAAAAGTGTTTTCCCATTTCTGGTACTTTTTGCATTCTCAATGCAATGTCGCAATATTAAAATCAAAAGTCATCAAAATTGACAAAAAGGACTTATTTTACATTTTTATAACTTTTTGGATTGTTTAAAATTATAAGTCTAGAAATAAAGACTATAGACCCACTGAGCATAGTCAGAAGCTAACTGTTGACCGATTTCGATATTAGAAGTCAATTATGTAAACAAAATTGACTTATTTAATTTTTTGATACTTTTGTGAATTTTTTTTTAATTTTTAATCGAGAAAAT
The DNA here is from genome assembly GCA_963583895.1 of Melanophora roralis. Lineage (NCBI taxonomy): Eukaryota > Metazoa > Arthropoda > Insecta > Diptera > Rhinophoridae > Melanophora > Melanophora roralis. The sequence continues at coordinate 60,444,641 of OY757187.1, read as the reverse complement.
TGCAGTTCAGAGATAAAGGCCGAAAGATAATTAATTGATTAAAAAGTACTTTTTTACTTTTTTGCCTTTTATTTTTTGCATACTTTAAAGCTCTAGATAAAGGAAACATAGAGCATTTGACTAACAAACATATGTATATTACCCTGAATGGAGCCTGAAGTTAGTCTTGTGTACAGGAAAAAGTTTTCGTTTGTTTTTGGGACCTAGGCGAAACTGAAGAATCTAAAAGAAGAACAATATGTGCACACCCCATTCATTATTAAGCACTTTCTTAATTTTATTGTACGCGAATCTAATATATATAAAAAATTATAGCAGTTTTTTTTTTCAAACATATAGAATAAACTTATTAAAGAAAAGGCAATCTGTGTTGCTATGGGACTAAAAGTTAATTGTTATTAAACAAAATAAACTCAATATATCATTCCTATGGCGGAAATTATTTTTTATAGAAATGAGAAAAAAAAATGAAATACTTTATTACGTGTGTAAAACATTATTATAAAAAATATATTTAAAATTTCCGCTCGTGCTGAAGAAGTAAAAAAAAATAATCGAAAACAAAATCTATTTGATTCCCCTGTTTCTGTAGAAGTTATCAAGCTTTAAAAATTTTCTCATTAAATATTTAACTTCAATTATATATATGTAAATCAATTATAATGAAATTTTTTTTCTTTAAAGTGGCAACAGCATAATATGTGATTAAAAATATTCTTAAGATTTTTTAAACAAAAAAGAAAACAGAACTAGAAAACGTTATTCCCCTGACTACTTAAACATACACACATTCGCACACACACTCTAACCATTTACTTTTCACACAATGTTTGCTAGAACTTCTCTATTATCAGGGGAACAATTTGTCATTCAATCAGAGAAATTGTAAGTGCAAAACAAACGAAAGTAAATTACCATTTTCCATGAAATCATTTTTGGGGAAATCATAAACAGATTTAAGCTTTAGGATTTAAAAAAAGCTAATTGACACTTTAAGTTTAAAGCAAGTAAGAAAATTAAACAAGACCAAGGACGATCATATAATACCCTACATGCTTGTGTCAGCATATACCAAGTTTTTGTGAGTCAAAAGCTGTTAACTCCAGGCTTCCCCTATAAGACCTTACCCATTTTAAAAATCCTCAAACCTTTTACATGGTATTTTTCTTATACATACAAACGTTAAAATTTTGTAAAGCTTTCTATTTCAAAAACTAGGAGAGTTATCGACTTCAAACCCGCACAAAGTATTTTCATTACAATATTTGCAGTACGAAATAACTCGGCCAGATCGGATGGCTTTGTGTATAAAAGTGCCAGTGTGAAGGTATAAGATTCGGCACAGTTAAATATAGCGCTCCTACTTGTTGGTTTTTTTTTTTTTTTTATTTTAATCCCAAAGGGGTTATAGCCAGTTAATACTTTAAAGGTACTTTTTGCTACTTTTGGACCAATAAACACAGAATCAGTATTTAAATTGTATCTTAATCAGTCAAACAATTCTATAAGATTTTTGAAAAATTAATTTGAACAAAAAAATTCCTGCTATTTTCAATGAAAAAATAAATGCTTTCGGACAAATAATTTTTAATACAATTTCATTAGGATCTAATAAAATGTTGTCTAAAAAAACAATTTTTTTATGTGTAGCAATGATAGAATATAAATATAGCCTCTTTAACTTTTTTCTTTTTCATATTGAGTTTGACACACTTACGCTGGAAATTTTCTCTTTTATGTCCTGGAGAGTATCAAACTCCTTGCAAAAAGAAAACAATAAAAGAAGCTAAACTTTATTACTTATTGCTACGACTTGATTTGTTAGTCAAAAACTACTTCTATCAGACTTTAAGTGCATGTTTATATTTTTTTTTCTTTTAAATAGAGACATGGAGATTCTGAATTAAGGTTGTGCAAACTATAATGCAAATTTTCTTTTTAAGCACATAGTTCTCTCTCGCATCAAATACTGTTTGTAATATAACATCTAGAAATTCGCTTATAAAGGAAGAGTAGCTGGTATTTAATTAAAGAAAAATTAAATTATTTCAACTCACTTCTGTACAGCGGCACACTTGTATGCAGCGAAAATAAAGTAAATATTTTTTAAATTAAGTTTTAACAATTGACGCTAGAAAATTTGTCATTAGTATAATAACTTGAGCTATAAAATCGACAAATTTTTTACTTTGTGAAATGTGTTTTCTGTTTTTTTGGGGTATGATATTAAAGGAGGAAACAGCACGTGAGAAAAACACTAATATAAATTATGAAAAGAGAGAGAGAGTGACAGAGAACGAAATAAAAAGAAAGGAAAAATAAAAATGGGAAAGAAAAGAAAAGTACCATATTAAGTGCTAAAAAATACAACACTTTTGCTGCGGGAAATTTTAAAAGAAAATTAAAAACTCTTGCCTAACACTTAAAAAGGCACTCTGTTCCTAATTTGACCGTTAGGTTTGAATATAAATGAAAACAATGCAGTTAAAAATCTCCTCTAAATAAGTTATGATTTTTGTTTTTAATATTTTAAAATAATTGTTATTGTAAAATACTTTTTTTTTAAGTAAATTTTTTAGTGTTATATATTGTTGTTGTAAAAATTTTAAAATAATCAAATAACAGCGAGAGATAAAATTGTTGCTGATGACTGATTCATGGCTAGTTCATCTACGTACAAACCAAATGCGTAATCTTGCTATTCCTCAAACTAAAGGATATAGAAAAAAAATCAAATTCCGTTTAACACATTTCAAAAAAGTCATAAACATGTTTTTGGTTCTTTTAAAAATTTCAACCCTGTGGAATAAAAAATGGTGTTACTAGAAACTAAATTCCAATTGCGTTTTTGAATACAGTTTTTAGAATTTTTGATATATTAAAATTTTTTTAAATAGCAATTTTAGAAATAAATTAAGGAAATTGACCTTGACTAAGGTCAAAAGTCAAACCATTAAACAAAAAATACTTTTTTTTATAAATTAAAACAATTTTTGTCTTTTTCACTTTTTTAGTCTTTAAAAGAAAATTAAGGACCATTTGCTTACATTGATGTTTGAGGATAACTAAATAGGCAAAAAGTACTTTTGTTATTCCTCTTTAATATTATAAGCTTAAAAATATGAAAATTAGGACTAATGACTACAACTAAGTGAACGAAAATTACTTTAGAGCAGATTAGATTCTTTAAAAGCTTTTCTGAGATACTTAGTTTTGACATATAAAATCAGACAAAAAATACTTTTTTACATTTTTGGTACTTTTTGTATTTTTTTGTGGTTCTGTTTTCAGAAATATAAAACTAGGAATCACTGGTAAACTTGTTTTAGCTGCAGTAAAGAAAATTATGCAAATATTACTTTTTAGTTTCCTTATTTTTATGCATTTGAAAAAGAAAAAAAATGATGAACATTATTAAGGAAGATTAAAAAAAGGGTTTTATTTTATATTAAAATCCAAAATTAAAAATTTTTAACACAATTGTTTTTAAAGATCAGGTTCAGAATTTTACGTCAAACAAACTAGACAAAAACATTTTGAATTAATTTGAAAAAATTAAAAACATATTTTAAAACAAAGTCCTAAAATTAAAGTTTTCTTCTGGGTAACTTTCGCCACCTATCCATTGAAGGAAATTGCTACAGAGGTAAGAAAAATCAAATATATTAACTGGATGTCCTTAAAAAATTTTGTTTATTAAAGAGGATCTTGTATTTAATAAATTTTAAGAAAAAATTCTTTTAAATAAGAAACACCTAACGCACTTTAAAGATTAACGGCTGTATTCATAAAAAAATCCTAATATAAGTTTTAAATTCATTTTAGCTAAAAAACATTTTAAGCTCAAAAATGCTTTTTTAAAATTTTGTATTCATAAACCGTATTTTAACTAAAATTTTTCCAAGGGTTTTTTAAATCTTAGGTTTACAACGCTATTAATTTTATTTGTTACTTAAGTCATGGTGATGTAAAACAATGGTTATAAGCTCAAACATTAATCGCATTTATGAACATTCTTTTTTCGTATATGAGAAAAATTTTTCTTATAAAATAAAAGGTGTATGGCAACATGTTTATTTAATAAAAGAGAGAATGGCAAAAACAAAATATTAGGTAAGAGTAAAATTTAGAAGTTGACTTTATTGAAGATTAAATAGTATTTGAATAACGAGTTTTTAATTTTTTGTTTTGATTTTTTATACATTACTAAAAAAAAATGTTTATATTACTGAAAACAATTAAGTTGAATCTTGAAAAATGGTAAATATGATAAAAAAAGTGGCTGCAAGTCTTAATATTTATTTATAAAAACATATATATTTTTCCATATACTGCCAATGCAGTTGCAAGTTCAAACAAAGGGCCGTAAGGCCAATAGTTTGTAAAAATTATCAAAAAAAAAAATTAAAACAGAATAAAAAACAAAAAAAAAAGGTTGAGAAATTTGTTTGAAATGGGTTTGAAATATGGTAAAAGGCAATAGAAATACAAAAAAAGGGTTTGGAAATTTGCTTAGAATTACCTTAAAATGTGGTTGAACCAATTTAAAAATTTGTATATTCACACAAGGTTTAAAATAGATTTTTTTAAGCTAAAATTGATTTATGAATACAATTTTATTAAAATTTGCTTAATAAAGATCTAAAATGCTGATTAAATTTTTTTTAAGACAAGAAAATTAAGGTTTTAAAGAGATTATTTTTTAATTAAAAAATTAATAATAAAAGTAATTTTACATATTAAATATTTATAGGTCATATCAAATTTCTTAACTTTTTTAACTATTTTCTTCTCTTAGTAATTTCACATAAAATTCCCTAATTTAAAACAAATTTTAAATAAATTTCCTTTACATTTATAAACATATTTTACAACGCTGTGAAGTAAAGTAACGGAAATTCTTATATACAACCGTGTGACAAATTCAAAAACGGCCGGCTTATTTTGGCCTAGAATGTACTTGCGCATCTTCTCTCTTTTTATTTCTCTTCGTTCCAACTAATTCGCCGTAAGTATTAATCGTGTCAATAACAAAATCCTTTTAGGATGTAAGCAAACAAAACAGGAGACCGCTTTTCTGCATTTGCAAAAATTGTTCTGTAGTAATGCTACCCATGTAATTCACAAAGTTCAATAAAACTTGTGAAAACAGAAAAATGTTTTGAGCAGAAACAGGTCAAGCATATGTTTGTTTAAAAAAATCAGTTGTTTTAAGGAAAGCGGCGAAAACGGTTGTTAGCCATTGTTGATACGGAAGGACCTTAACGGAAAATTAAAAAAAAATTATAACTTGAAAAAAATAAAACAATAACAGTGAAAAAATACATAAGCAAACATATAAAGAAAATTTAAAAATTACAAATAAAATAAAAAATAAAGATTTAAAACTGTTTTAAAAAAATTAATATAAATTTAAATTATAAAAATAATAAAAATAAGAATAAAAATAGTTTTAGTGCATAAAATAAATTTGTTAAAAACGCTTGAAGCTTAAATTTAATTTAAAAAAAAAATCAAATTAATGTAATGTGAGTTAAATGTTTACAAAAATCAATTTTCCAATTGATGTTGTCACAAAAATGTAATTAAAATATATTTATTTACTTTTCATTTTCATTCAAATAAAAACCGAAATCAATATTGAGTCAAGTTTAAAAAAATGTGTTACAAACTAAAACTTACCCACACTCATACTATCGTTGAGGCATACAAAAACACAGCCACATAAACAAACACAAATATATACGACTCATAGCCGACAGAGATGCAAAAGCAAAAATTACATTTTGCCATAAAAATTATAGTAAAATTGTACTTGTTTGATTTCAGTTGTACCATTCGTGTTCGGAATATATTAACTTTATTCAAGTTGTACCATTCGTGTTTAGAATATATTATTTTTCATTATCATTGAATACGGCTGCAAGTACTTGCAGTTTAATGACAATAACAAGAAATTTTTCGCTAATTAGGTCTTAAAATGTTTCTGTAGAAAACTATTTTAATTACTTACTTAGAGGGCCGCCACCAAACCTTTTTTGACACAAGCCGAACGTATAAGCGATTACCACGCGCCTTAATCTTCTGCGCTTCTTCCCCAATTTTCGACATCAAGTTTCGGGATGTCTTGCTTCACTTGACCGCTACATCGGAGTTTCGGTCTTTCCCTTGGCAGTAATGCAGGCTTTGTACTTTTCAAGTACATCCAACAATGCTTACACTGCACATTCTCGGTATAGAGTTAAAAGACTCCAGGTGCAGATTCGCAAATCAGGTTCGTCAATATTAGGGGGTTGCATTAACCTTTTCTTGGTTTTTTCATAGTAGGCAAATTTAAACAAAGGTGAGTTACTAGCCTAATGCCTTAACCAAATTTTATCGTTCTTATGGATAATGCGCCTCACTTTTTAGCTAAATACCTTTAATGGGTATTAAGGCCAGCTACCCTAGGGGACACCACGGGAAGTAAGTGTCCACAGTTAAGATGAAGAGGGAAAAGTTTTGGTCTGGCCTTTGCCAGATTTAAATAAATCAAAGCCGTTATTAGGTATCCGACTTCTCCTACATCTACAAAACTTTTTTAACTTAAAATAAAAAATTCAAGCTGGGGTCAAATCGTCACATTCGATTCGAATCGAAAATTCACTCGATTGATCGAATTGTCAATGCTTTTAGTATAGGAATTCTAATAAGAATTTTTAAATTTCGATTCGAATCGAATGTCACGATTTGGCCCCTTATTTAAAAATTTTTTGTCTAAGTTTCAAAAATTAGTTTTTGTTTGGTATATAAAAATGGATTAACCAGGCACAAGTCTAAAATAATATATAAAAATAAAAACTACAGGGCGAATAATTTTATGAGCAAAAAAATCACAACATTGGGGATTTAATCCAGATAATCCCAAAATCTCTAGTTTTTTTATTTTGAAACATTTAAAAATGTATCTAAAATACGAAAAAGGCACTTTTTATTAACGGTAATTTTATATAAACAAATAAAACATACATAAAATCAAAATCTTAACAAGAATGAAAGATTCTAAAAATTTTAAAAAGGTACTTTTTGTTCTTAATCGGGACCAAACGACCCAATTTCCACTTTGCTTGGCCTAATTTAACTTTGACCTTAAATTAGGTCAATAGTTGTTAATACGAGTATCATATTTTGAACTCATGCCCCCAAACAATAGAAAAAAGTACCAAATATGTAAAAGAGGTACCTGTCAACCTTCTTGACTTACGGATTGAATCGGGGTTCATACTTTTTTCTTTTATATTTGCTAAAATGCAAATAAGTACACAAATAATTTATTATCAATTTTCTGGACTCTAAGTACTTTGTTAAAAATTTCAAAATATACTGATATTTTTTTTTGTAAAATTTGCACTCTGAACAAGTTTTATATGTGCCAGAGACCACCTATTCGCGTAACTAGATCTTTAATGCTAGGACTCAAACATAAGACTGCCAAATCTTCCAACGAGGAATTCTTTCAGCAGGTAAACACAACAACAACGAAAGTGCACACTTCACGCAGCAGTGAGTTCGCATACAACCAGACTAAAATGAGTCCCATTGAATTCTTAGCTTTTTAAGCCAATAAATACACACCCGAGGCTGTTTTTTTCTTTTTTAATACTAAAAGGCCATGCGAAAAAACAAATTGACACGTATCACCTATTCGTCGATTATTAAACCATCTCATCAGTACGACTCTCGCAAAGATATATCAAGCCATGTCACATTCCTGCGAAATCGATAAGACTCTGCAGGCTGACATTTACTAAAACAAGATCTTCATTTAAAAATGGAAATTATGTTTCCGAACCGCTTAGCGCGAAACTGCTGTCTTTGCAAACATTAAGAATATGTCAAGGAAAATGAGTCTGGTAGTTAATGAAACGAAAATAAATTTAATGTTTTCCACGATTAGAAAATATATTAGATTGGAAGAAACTGCTGTAGTAAGTAACTGTAATTTCAAGGCTGTTGAGGAAATTATATACTTGTGTTTCGCCGTCAATAAAATTAACGACACTAGCTTGGATATACAAAGAAGAGAAATACTAGCAAATAGATTTTATTTTGGCCTAAGTAAATAACTAAATAGTACAGCCCTTTCTTGCCGAACAAATATATGTATACTAATATTACCTTTGCTATTATATGGTGCTGAGGCATGGGTACTTGCGCATACAGATGACATTGACGTAGTTACATGCATTAAATAGGAGGATTGCAATGACTCGGTCATTTTATGCGAATGAAAGAAGATGCTCCACCTAGAAAGGTTTTTGAACACGGTGGATCGGAGCTCCGTTGGAAAAATCAGGTCGAAAAGCAAAAGAGAGCAGAAAATCAAAAGACCGGTTGTGAAAAACTAGTCGAGAAGTAAAAAAACTTTTTAAGAAGTAGGAGGTTTCACTTTGAAATTGGTTTTCTAGGGAAAGAAAACTACCTAAAAAAATTACAGCTTATGCTTGCTGACTTATAAGACTTTGTTCCAAACAATACAGTAGTTTTTTAACTCTAAGGGTGTAAATATACCCCTTATTTGGCCCATTTTTCCTATGAAACTTTTGGAAAAATTTTTTATTCGCATTTCCTGTACTTCAAAATTAAAAAAAATTTGCAAGACTGGTTTTTAGCCTTACAAAAGTATAAAAAAAGAAAATATTTTTAAACAAAAAACACAATCTTTTAAACTTTTCTTGGTATAAAAGTTGTAACTGAACTTTCACAGTGATATTTTTAAAACACATTTTTTCGTTGAGATCAATATTCAAATTTTTGTTTAACAATTTTTCTATTACGAAAAGAAGAATTGTTGCAAAATACCAGGATTGCATTTTATATTTTGGAATTAGAGAACAAAAAAATATTAATCATGGAAAATCCCTAAACGGTTTTTCAAAATATTCCCCATGAATATCTAAACACTTTTTTATGCACTTGAACCAATTGTCAAAACAATTTTGTTACTCTGATTGAGTGATCTCAAACCCAAGCTTTCTGAATACAGCAACCGCTTTTTTAGGTGTCAAAAAACGTTGCCCTCTAAGTTTGTTTTTCATGTACGGGAACAAAAAGAAGTCATTCAGTGCCAAGTTAGGACTATACGGCGGATGACTCATCAAATCGATGTTTTTGGTGCTTAAAAATATAGTTGTTTGAGACGATGTGTGAGAGCTGGCATTGTCGCGGTGAAGAGTGATTCATCTTCGGCGGTTGGTGTGCCTAATTTTTTGAAAGTCAAATGTTTATGCGATATTGAGTGTATGCTGGTTCCACTAATGTCGAAGGTTGCCTCAATCTCACGATAGGTCACATTACGATCTTGCAATATCAGTTCACGCACAGCATCAGTGGTTTTCGTAACAACAATTGATTTTTGACCACCTTCACGAAATTCGTCTTGGAGTGAGCTACGACCACGATTGAACTCACTTTATCATCGATAAATATTGGTCCTTGATGGAGCTTCATCGCCAAAAATAAAAATAAGTTCATCCATGCACTGTTGCTGAGTTAATACTCGTCGAAAGTTGTAAAAAATAATTTCTTTTTTTGGGTCGAGATGAATTTTTTTAAGTTACTATAAACAACACAAATAGCGCTCGTATGTCAAAAAGTTCTGAGTTCTTATAACCTCGAAAATATCAAACCTTACAATAGAGCAGTCAGTTGTCATATTGCAACGCTAGGGCTGCCAAGTTCCGAAACATAAAAGGCAACCCTCGTACTAACCTTAAGCTATTCTTAGGATTTTTTTTGAGAATTGATTATTTTTTTAGTTTTGTTGTTACCTTTTTTTTAACATATTTAGTTAAAAAGTACAAATAAAATTTTGTAATACGATAGCATTAAAGCAAACAGACCCACTTGCGAACACTTACATACATATATGTATATATAAATTACAAAACATGTTTAAAAATGTCAGGTTGAAATAAGAAAGTATTTAAACATTTAATGAAATTTTCTTAGTGCCAATACCTAAACCAAATTAAAAACCTAATTAAGAATAAATAACTAACTTTCCAAAATTTTTCCAAATTATTGAGGCTCTTACATACATATACAAAACGTTTTATCTTTTTAATTTTTAATAAAAAGTTCATACGTACTTCATACATAATACGTTTAAAATGTATACGTTTATGACAATTTTATTTTCTTTATCAGGCTCAAGTTCAATACTATACTAAATTCTCATTTATTTGCAAATGAAGAAATTAATATTTTTAGTTTTTACTACTTTTATTAGCGTTAGTTAAGAAAGGAAATTTTATTGAAAAAACAAGATTTTTACCGATACTAGCCGAGTAGAATGCATTTTCGAAAAACAGCTACGATTTTCATCATCAGTACTCTTTGTTCGGTTGTTAGTTATTAATTTGGTTGTAAACATCAGCCATTTAACCCACTGATCCATGTGGCGAGGTGAGTCGGCACGAAGTTTTTTCCACTTAAACTAACTAAACCAAAGCTTTTTCTTTTTTCCATTTCTTATTACTAACGCCATCTTTATTTCGTATATACGTTTATTTTCTGAACACTTTTGTTAATATTTTGCTAAATGGTACCAATACAAGTACCAACATTATGATATTTTTTCTGTGTCTGTTTTTTATTCTAAGTACATCACTGTTGTATATATCACTGTATAAGTGAGTACATAAAAGTATGAGAGAGAAAGACAGCACTTTTGTAAGTGAGCTTCAGTATAATATCCAATATTGAATGAAATGAATGTGTGTCAAATGTATGTTTGTAGTTGCCTTAATACTTATTGAATACAACAACAAACAAAGTAAATTGTTGCGGCCATTACTATCAACTTTCGCCTGGTGCTCAATTATTTAGGTCTTTCGTTAGTTGGTTGTTATTGTTATTGCCCTTTTATTGCTTTAGGCTGAGCATGCATGTTCATAAACATGTGATTCGTATTGCATTTAAACAGAATTGTGTGTAAGTGTGTTTGTTATGTTTAATATGGATTTGTGTGTATGTTCGTTCTGTGAAGTTCAGTGTTAATAACAAATTTAATTGCTTTCGATTTTTTCTCCAATACTAAAGCATTTTATAGAAATACTAAGTAAGTAAATTACAAAATAAAAATGTTAAAAACAAGTAAGAGCGCTATATTCGGCTGTGCCGAATCTTATATACCCTTCACATTGGTCTTTAAATATACCCAGCCGAGTAATTTTGTACTGCAAATAATATAATAAAAAACCTTGTGCAAGTTTTAAAGTCCATAGAAAAATATACAAAATTTTAACGTTCGTATGAATAACATAAATAGATGAGGAAAGTTTGAGGTCAAGAGTTTTAAAAGTTTTCGACATTATTCATATTTAAAGGTTAATAAAACTTATTAAATGTTCTAGTCCCCCTGCTCTTCTCCAACTTTTTCTCCAAAATGTATGATTTATTTGATTATTACTTTTTGTAGAATATTCGAAGTCGAGAGCTGTAATAGTTTTCCAGAAGTAGCGTATCGAAAATTTTATAAAAATTGTTAATTTGTATGGGGGCTACCCCTTCTTCACCCACCATACAAAAATGTTTTTCTTCAAAGCGTAGCCCTTGATGTCCAATTACTTTTTGTAGAACATTTCAATTCGATATCTTTTATAGTTTCCGAGATATAGCGTATCGAATATTTTATAATAATTGTCGATTTGTATGGGAGCCACCCCTTTTTTTGCCCCCACTCAAAAAAGTTTTTCTTTAAAGCGTAGGCATTCTTGCCCAATTACTTTTTGTAGAACATTTCATTTCGATATCTTTTATAGTTTCCGAGATATAGCGTATCGAATATTTTATAATAATTGTCGATTTGTATGGGAGCTACCCCTTTTTTTGCCCCCACTCAAAAAAATTTTTCTTTAAAGCGTAGGCCTTATTGCCCAATTACTTTTTGCAGAACATTTCATTTCGATATCTTTTAGAGTTTCCGAGATATAGCGTATCGAATATTTTATAATAATTGTCGATTTGTATGGGAGCTACCCCTTTTTTTGCCCCCACTCAAAAAATTTTATCTTTAAAGCGTAAACATTCCTGCCCAATTACTTTTTGTAGAACATTTCATTTCGATATCTTTTATAGTTTCCGAGATATAGTGTATCGAATATTTTATAATAATTGTCGATTTGTATGGGAGCTACCCCTTTTTTTGCCCCCACCCAAAAACATTTTTTTCTTTAAGGCGTAGCCCTTATTGCCCAATTACTTTATGTAGAACATTTTTTTGTATTTGTATGGGAGCTACCCCTTTTTTTGCCCCCACTCAAAAAATTTTATCTTTAAAGCGTACACATTCCTGCCCAATTACTTTTTGTAGAACATTTCATTTCGATATCTTTTATAGTTTCCGAGATATAGTGTATCGAATATTTTATAATAATTGTCGATTTGTATGGGAGCTACCCCTTTTTTTGCCCCCACCCAAAAACATTTTTTTCTTTAAGGCGTAGCCCTTATTGCCCAATTACTTTATGTAGAACATTTTATTTCGATTTCTGCTATAGTTTCCGAGATATAGCGTATCGGAAATTTCATACAAATCATTAATTTAAATTAAAATTTTTTTTTTTACAGTGTAGGTCTTTGCGTACAATTAATTTTTGTAAAACATTTTAAGTCGATAGCTGTTATAGTTTACAAAATATAGCGTATAAAATATTTCACCAAATTTGTGCAATTGTAGGAAAAATACCCCTTTCCCTGGTCCTATCGGAAAAAACTTTTTCCATTATTTAGGTCCCTTCCTTAGGAGTATCCGTGCCAAGTTTTGTGGCAAGAGTGATTATACTTACTGAGATATATAGGTATATATGCACGGATTTTGTCCTAAAAAAAATGGGTTACTCTGGGTTTTCGCTTATATCTCGGTCAATAGTGAACCGATTTTGCTGATTTTAAATAGCGATTGTAAGCGGGATATTTCTGATAGTTTGACACCATTAACTGGTCTGTATCTTTTTATTTGACTCCGGAAACTTGATTTCAACAGACGGACAGACGGACAGACAGACAGACAGACAGACAGACAGACAGACGGATAGACGGACAGACGGACATGGCTATTTCAACTTCCCTATCTATAAGGATCCAGAATATATATACTTTATGGGGTCGCAAATGAATAATAAAGAAATTACAAACGGAATGACAAAGTGATATATACCCTATCACTATGTGAAGGGTATAAAAATAACAAAAAAAACAAAAAAATCGGAATACATACCTGCAAAATAAAGAAATAAAAGAAATAAGCCAATAAATAAATGAATATATAATAATGAAATTAAATTATTGGAAAAAAATATTTCTTAAAAAAGAAAGAAATAAATAAATATATACATAGTCATATACATACTTATATTGTATAAACCTTAACACGCAAATGTACCTTTTCTTCATGAAATACCAAAAAGCAACATCAACAAAAATTAAAGCATCATACACCTCCTGTTCAAGCCCCACAAAACTTTGTTAAAAATAACAAGTAAAAAAATTAAGGCGGAAGAAAGGTAAAATAAAAAATAAACATTACTTCACAAGTTAATAAAATTTTCGATTACACAGTTATGCTAAAATTAGAAACAGCCAACTCACAACAGAGTAAGAAAGAGGGGCATACTGTATAGCAGTAACAAGTAAACGCAAAATATCTTCTGCCCCCACCCAGAAAAAAATCAATTATAAGTAAATTAGATTTTCGGTCTTTAATTTAGGAAAAAAATATCATAACTTAATATACCAAAACAATTTTTTTAAATATAAATAAGAAATTAATATTTTGTGCCAGGGCCTTAGATAGAAAGAACCATCACCGATACTTATTTTTTCAATAAGGATGTTAATTTAATTTTAATAACTCAATCATAAATAAATCATAAGATTATTTAGGATTCATATTAATCTGTCTAGAGGAACAAGAAAATTACTTCAATAAATATTAACGTTCAAGTAGAGTACAAAAAATTTTCATATAAAAAAGGGTTGCTTAAGTTAAAAATAGAATTTTTGGCTTTTAATCAATCAAATCAACAAATTCAAAATTATGAAAAAACTTATACCTACAGTTTTGAACTTTGTAGGAATTTTTTTAGCCATGATTTGCTACATTGTTTCACATAGAAAACTAAAAGATATAATATGCTTAAAACTTGGCCGAATAAAAATTATTATTAAATATGTTTATGAACACGGCCTCTTTGACAAACCGCCAATTTATTGGTTTGTACTGAAAGGCCAGTCATTCCTTAAGCAGCTTACAATAAAGATCACTGTCTACAATTAATATTAGTACTATTATTATTTTATTATTAAAATATTTGGGGGCAAATAAGAATTTTTGGTAACCATTTTAAAAGCTGCTTTTGATACATGATTTATACATTTGTTTCATTAAATTGCAATAAGGACCAAAAAGCCGAATCAAGCTTTTTTAATGTTTCCGTTTCCTGTTAATTTTTTTCATTTTTTTTTTAGTTTTCCCAAAAGCTTGTCAAGCGGAGTTCAGATTCTTTAATTTATCATGCAGACCTCACTGTCTGGCTGATAATACTTTGCATTCTTAATTGAGAACGCAAGATATTGGGGGCGATAACACATAACCCTGACGAACTCCATTTCTTGCCAAATATGTTTTTATCTTTGTTGCCTTTGATGCAAAATGCAGCAGGTGGCCTTTGTGCATATGCATCTGGTAAAACCTATTGATTTGTTGGAAACTCCCTTCCAAAGTTATGCTTTTCTTATAGCAGCCTGATTATTGCCATCAAATGCCTTTTCAAAATTTTTAAATGCTAGATATGACCTTTAATCTACTGTTCCATATCTATTTCAAAGCTGTTTTGGTGCCTAATCGGAGCATCATTTACGTGCACAAGATGTAAGCTTGTTTTTTTCGCTCAAGAATCACAGTTCTGAATAGTTTTCTTTTTTTTTAAATTAATAATTTTAGCCCCCGCAAGTTCTATTGGGAGAGTTTTGGTCATCCAGAAATTTTTTATAAAAAGCGCCAATTTATGGGCCCTGGCTCTTGGGCTTATTGAAAGAAACTCCAAGAGGCTGTTATTCCAGCCTAGAATACATTTGAAATGCCAAAAGTCATATATCTACTTGAGTTTGGTAAACCATATGTTGTAGGCTTGAGCTGGAAAAGCATAGTGGAGTAGAACTTTTTTCAAAGATTCAGCTGTTGTAAAAAGTTATTAAGAATCGTTATTTAAGGGTTTGCTTAAACGCCAATTGCTTTGTAATTTAGCAGAGATCTCTGACGTGACTTTTAAGCGGCTAGCTGTGTTTCTTTAGCGATGGTTTTTGTCCTCACTGCGGTTGCCGTGGCTGTGGTTTTCAAAAGATTATGTTTGTTTTTAGCTTTTAACTTTGACTTTTAGTTCTTCATTTTTGTTATTTATTCTTATTAACAATAAGAGAGTGTCGCCTTACATAAAAGTAACTTAGTTTCAAAGATGATGTCAATAAAACTGAGAAGCAGCTAAAATTCGTTGACTGATTGCTAGAAACTCTGCTTCATATCAGTAGCAAACTGTTTACTTACTAGTAGATTTTGAAACAAATTTCGGACTATGAAATATAATTATGCTGCAGTGTCTTTGCACCCAATAAAAACTAAATTTAACGGCGTTAAATTGGTATTTTAAAAATATAGAGAAAATTACAAAAATCTATCGGTTTAACTAGTTAAACTGAAAAACTTAAACTATAAGGTATATATTTAAAGAGTCAAAATCAATTCCACAATAGTTCGCTCTAAAAAGAAGGGCATTGCTGCATTTACAGAGCACCACAAAAATTTAGGTTTTTTTAATTAAAAAACTTAATTGTCATCTGAAATTTGCTAGATTAATAAAAGATTTTTAATGTAAAATAAGGACTTATATATTTTTTATTTGTTCATTTAAGTTAATACCTAATAATAAAATAAAAAACGTTAGCGGAAAACTCCGTTTTGCTAGTAATTTCATATTGTTTATAGACCAAAACACTGTAACTTCTGATTCCATAAAAATATTTTTACAATTTTTATTCCTTTAGCTTTTCTACAATTGTAATAGAAATTCATTTAGCAATTTTTAAAAAACGTAAAGTCAAATTTGGATATTTGAGGTCTTTTTAGCATTCTATTGAATTAAATTGTTTTTTAAAATTTAGGTATTTTCTATTCAAAAAGAGAGGCTTTTTTAAATTTATTGTTCTTCATAACTTTTATTCTACGTAACTGCCAGTTTTTTTTTGTGATATTTCTGTCCCTGTCAGATTTATAGATTGTCAAACATTAAAGTTATTATATCTATGGTGTAAATAAATAAGGGGGCTTTCATTATGAGTAAAATAGTATTACTTTAAATGTCTTGGTGACTTTTTTAATTTATATTAGAATTTACTGAATAGAATCGTGTAACTTAAGGGTTTCTCTTTTTTTCAAATATATTTGTGATGACAGTCCAAGACCAGAAACTGTCTTTACATCCAACATAAGGTAATAACACTATGTTAAGCTGCTGTCAATCTTATTCTGTGATATAATTAGGTTATTTTCACTGTACGCCGACTAAGAACTTTTATAAAGCAAATCTTGTTTGCCTAACTTCCAAATTATTAAGAAAATATAATTTTTGGCACGTATCTGGTAATTTTTACCGTGTCTTAAACCGTCTTTCAAAACTATTTTCATTTGAAAAGGAATTTGATATAAACCATGCGAAAACATTGAAAATATTCCACTTTTTTCATTCCATATATTTGCTGAGCAATATTTTTTTAAATAAAAGTCTATTACATAAAATTAACATAAAAAAAATCCATCCTCCTCAATTCGAATTTACTTCTTACCAAATCCTTGGGGTGGAGTTTCCTGTCATTTTAAAAGTGTATACAAAGAAAATAGAAAAATATTTATTAACTTCTTTTTTACAATTTTCCACGCTGTATTAAAAAAATATACACATTTAATAAGCCCATATGTTTTAAAAAAGTTCTCATAATGAAAAGTATGTTTCTTAGTAACGCAAGCGTATGAGTGTTATTAACGTTTAAATTCAACATACGCTCCAACAGTAATTTAAACTTAATCATCCAGTTGTATATTAAATTATATGGGTTTAAGTGTATGACTTTAAATATTTTTGGGTGCTTTGACAATTGTTTTTTTCTCCAATAAATCAATAAATGTCTTTTGTTAAACTAATTTAAACAATTTTGAATTCCTTTAGGAAAAAAATAATGCTGAATCTGGCATATTTGTGATATATGAGATATTATTTTAAAGCATTGATGGTGTAAGGGGAATTTTTTAGTTATTTATACCTAAGAAATAAATGCCTTGGGGCAACTAATTTTTTATCAAACGAACTTTTTTTATTGAACAAAACTTTTGTCTTTTACTTTAAAATTCTCTAAATGTACATTACTCTTATCCGCCAGTAAATATTTCTGAAAAAGGCATAAATAAAAAAGCTTAAAATGAAGTTAGCTCTAAACAAACTCCAGTATTACTGCAAACACCTTATTAAAGTCTTGTTTTCATAAATTTTTCCCATTTTGAACCAAATTTAAAAATTCAAAACTGGCATTTTTTAAAAAACCAAATTTTTTTTTGTTAAAAGAAAAAATAATTATTTTAACCATAACTATTTTTAAAACTCTTATCTGATTAACAAAAATGCATCTTTGTTTCTTAATAGCTATCTGACAAAGTTAATGCGGTTCTAATCCTTACCCGTTAGAACTGGTGAAAAAATGTCTGTGTGTCCGTAATAAAACTGTTAAATAATTTTTAAAGCCCAAATAGGTCCTACGAAATTGATACCAATTAAAAAATCCTAATACAATTGTTATAGAAAAAATCTTTTTATAAAAAAAACAGCATTTATGACTCGCTGTTTTGTTTATTATCGCCAAACCCACATGCGTTAATATAGAGACTTTATATTTAGACTGCAGTTCTCGGTGTAAAATTTTTAAGGCGGGATTTTGGGAAATACGAACGTTTAGGGGGTAAGTAGGAGAATAACGGTAAAAAACCGTTTAACATGACATCATAAAATTTAAGCATGATACTATATTTCAAAATCCAAGAGGTAATACAAGATGAATATTTGATTTTGTTACCGACACTCTATCATTTTTAAACTATTTAACATAATTTAAATTGTATTCGACAAAACTCAAAAAAAATGTGTTTCTGACACCCTTTTAAAATTTTTTCTCTTGGGTGTAAAAATTACATTTTGGAGTTTTTTGGTACTTTTTGTTACTTTCAAAAACCAACAATGATGGTAACAAAATTTAAATTGCGTTTAATAGGTAAAAAAACAATACATCTTGGCTCTCTTTTAAATTTTTGAACACTACGGTATAGAAAAAATGGCAAACATTATATTTTGGTACTTTTTTGGTAATTTTTGTAACATTTTAGCTATTTATGATGGATACAAAACAGAAAATATGTTTAACGAATCTCAAAAAAATATAATTTTTTTGGCAATACTTGAATTTTGAAGTAGTTTTTGTTAAATGAAATAAGGAAAGGTATAAACAAAATTTCAATTGCGTTTGTCAAGCCTTGAAAAATTATTAATACAATCATAGAATTTTAAAAGGTGTAAAAAGGAGTATACATTATGGGTTAATACTTTTTGTAACTTTTAAGCCTAAATAGGTCTTTAAAAAATTTTAATATGATTCCGAAACTTTCTTAAAGTTTTAAGCTCTAAGGGGTAAAATTTAGAGCTCGGCAAAAATCGGCACAAAAATTATTTTTGCGATTTATAGGTCTCAAAAAAGTATGAATTTAAATTTGTGTGTTTTTTTTTTAAATTTAAGCCTTAAGGGTTTCAGCATAATTTGTATATATTTCTACTGTAACTTTTAAAACATAAAGGTATTTAATGTATTTTTAGTAATTTGTTTTAAATATTTACATTTTGATGCGATTCATATCCTTTTTCAAATTATAAACGAACAGAGATAAAAACATAACCTAATTTGCTATCGTCTGATCTTAATATTAGAGGGTGGCTGCTGTCAAGGTTATATACTTTATTTTTTTTCAGTTTTTGATTAAAAAAAGAGGATGGATCTTATATTGATAAATGTTTTCTTCAGTGTCTGAAATTATGTACGAAATACAATATCAGACAAATATCCGCCTCTGTTAGCCTAACAAATGCGAATCGTTTGAGCATAGTTTTCATAACATTTTCACACATCTCAAACTTTATTTCGTTAGTTTCATGTCGAATATTTTGTTTAAGTTGATCCAACGTTTTTGGTTTGTTTGCATAAACCTCTTTTTTCAGATATTCACACAAAAAATAAATCCAGAGCTGTCAAATCAGGTGAAGGTGAAGGCCAATCCACCACCATTACTTGAAATTACTTGTTGTGGAAAGAGGTCTCGCAACAAATAAATTATAATCCTGGTTGTTTGCGATATAGCACGGGCTTGTTGATACCACATATTAACATTAACCAAGACCAGAACATGCAGTTGTGGCATTTAAAAGTTTCAATCATATCACGATATCGCTCCTCATTGACCGTAACCTTTACGCCATTTTCAGTATCAAAAAAGTAAGGTCCAATGTTTCCTTTTGATCAAATTGCACACCAGACTGTCACTTTTAATGGATGCAATATTGACTGATGAATAAATTTCAGATTTTCAATTGCCCATAAACGACTATTCTGTTTATTTCCATATCCATTGAAATGTAAATGTGCCTAGTCACTCATTGGGTTTTTTTCATGAAAATCGATGATTGGTTTTAATAAAATATTTTAACGATCAAAACACGTTGGTTTATTGAATATTTTTCCATAATAAATTTGACGCGTCTCTACTTCACGACTGCCAAATATCAATTGCTAACACAAATGTTTACCAAAATGGCGGCAAAACAAATAGTTTAGCTTGCCGGCGGGCACCCTGTATGTTAAATAATTTTTAGTACTTTCTATACCACTATGGTTGAAACAAGGTATGTATTTTGAAATTTTTGGGTACTTTTAACATTTTTTTGACTATAAGTAAAGAAATATTAATGAGCTACGGAACCAGTATTTAATGTGAACCCTAGTCGATTGATTAACTGGCATATCTTGAGTCGATAATGTCCTGAAGATTTCTTATTGAGTACCATGTTGATGTGTTTAATGTATCTGTGTGTCAGCTGCTTATTGTCAAGATCTAGATTAGATCCACCAAAAGAAACAAAACTTTCATGTAATATTTGTAGTTATATTTTCTCCTGTCTAGCAGAGACGGAAAACTTAAGTATCGCAAATTACTTATAATTTCTTGTTGTATGTTTAATAAAAACATAAAGGGTTTAAAATGCTAACATTTTGGTCTTCAAAATAATTAACAGAGCGCTAGAAAACAGACACTATGAATTATTTTTGAATTTTTAAAGGAAAAAGTCTTGACTTCAAATAATAGAATTTTTTTTTTAATTTAAAAAAATTATTTATTATTAATTTTTTTAAAGTGTATTTTATGTAGTTAGCCCTTCAAATTATTACTACCAAGAAAATTAAGTTGATGAATTGAAAAGTTATCCTACCTTCTATTATAAGACATTTTATGTTTATGTCAACAAAAACTCTGTTTCTATTTATATATTTTTTCATTTACATAACTATATTTATTTAAAATTAAAATTTTGTCAGTGAAACTAAATAATTTGGGCAATTTAAAAGAAGCACAATTTTTAAAATGAAATAAAGGTATTTTTTCAGAATTAAAAAAAGATTTGCAATTATTATTTCATTGATCTGGTAAGTAGTAATGAAAATCAATAATAAGAAATAATTATGTTTCTGGAGCATTTCAACTTTTTTAATTAAAAGTTTTAAAGTTGATGCCCAAAAGTATCACCAAGGTTTTTACATTTCACTTACTTCTTCTTAACAAGTTTTTCTTTAAAAACTTTTGACATTTATTAGCCCGCATAAGGATATTATAAAATATCTTTTTAATTACTCCATTTTCCTTTAAGATTTTCAATTTGATATTTGTAGGCAAAAATAGTATTTAAAAATGACAAAACAAAGCAGCTTAAATTTATAAATTTTCTTTTTTTATCTGTTTAAATAACTTTACATTAAATTAAATATATTTGTTCAAATTAAAATTTTAAAACACTTTCAATAAAACATGTAAAAAAATAAATAAAAAAACAACAGCTTTAGATAAAACTTTTGGAAATAAATTTTTTTATTTTTTTAATATAATAATTATATTTATTTATTTATTTAATATAATATCCTTTTATTTGTGTAAATGAAGGTTTGTGAATATTTATATTTTATAGCTGGCTACACCAGAACTTTTTGTAAATTTAATAGCGATTTACTTAAAGTCTGGATAAAATGATGTTATTTTTTTGGAAATTTTTACTTCAAACTGCCAACTTTGTGTCCGTGTCTACAGGAAAGTAAGGTTGTTAATTGCCCAGCCAACTTAACTATTGCAAAACGGATCAAGGTTGGTCTGAAAATAGATTTCGACAAAAGAAATATCCCACAAAAATTTTATGAAAAAAATGTTAATATCTTTTGAGAATTTTAAAAGCCAACTTAAATAATGTTTCTGTATTTAAAACATAGTCAAAAGTTACATAAGTTACCAGCAAATTATATGGATCTTATTTGTATATCCTAAATATTTTTTTTTATAATATTTAATTTGTTTTTTATTTGATTTTTTTTTATTTAATTTATTTTTTTTTTTTATTTTATTTTTTTTTATCTTATTTTGTTTTATTTTATTTTATTTTATTTTATTTTATTTTATTTTATTATATTTTATTTTATTTTATTTTATTTTATTTTATTTTATTTTATTTTATTTTATTTTATTTTATTTTATTTTATTTAATTTTATTTTATTTTTTTTTATTTTGTTTTCTTTAAAAAAATATAAAACGTCATAAGTTTTAAATTCGCCTAAAGATTTTTTATATTTTGATTGTTTTAAAAATTGGCTTCATATTGCCTTCAAGCACAGTGCCGACTTTCTAAATTTAAAAATTTTATATATAAGAAGTTTTATATTCGTTTATAATAAGCGATGAAAAATCCAAAAAAAATATGTGAAAAATACACTTAAGGATTTTAGACAGTGTTCTATTTTCATATTGTCATAATGTTACAAAATTTCACAATGGTAAAACTCGGCGCAGGTGTATGTGCAATTGTAATGACAATTTAATAGACATACCATACGACGTAGTATTTTAAGAACTATTTTTGTATAAAAGACAACAACAATGTTGTAAAATTTTATAACAATGAAAAGAGGACATAATAGAACAACTTGTGAATCCCCTAAATAAACAAATTACTAGTGAGCAAATTTAGCTACAACTCAAAAGCAAATTTTAAGAATAATTGAAACCATCATAACATTGCAGGGCTTACAGCAAGTGCAGTAAGTATTTTTTTACTTCTTAACATATGTTTAATAAAAAATTATTTTCCAACAACTTTTCCCTGCCTAAAATGAATACCTTATCTGAACATATAAGCCCCAATACCGTAATAAATTTTACATAAATGCTTGGTTGTGTGTACGTATGTACAAACAGAACAGCGTTTAAACCCATTTTTCTTTCTTTTAGTATCTGAGTTATAATTTAGACGTACCATTTAGACAAATACCTTTCATATTAAGTACAACATTAGCAATAAAATAAATATATTTGAAATAAAACAGGAAACGCTTCGAAATTCGAAATTTACAAATAAAATATTTGTGGCAACAAAAAAGATAAACGCACACGGATGTAGTGTTTTTGTTTATGCTGTATTTAAACTAACATTCCAAT
The DNA here is from genome assembly GCA_963583895.1 of Melanophora roralis. Taxonomy (NCBI): domain Eukaryota; kingdom Metazoa; phylum Arthropoda; class Insecta; order Diptera; family Rhinophoridae; genus Melanophora; species Melanophora roralis. The sequence continues at coordinate 60,421,761 of OY757187.1, read as the reverse complement.
GTTTTAACTGTTGCGAGCATACAAGCATAAAAACGAATATAAAACACTAGTGAAATAAAATTTTAATTTTTATTTTTATGGCTAAAACACCTAAAAGCAAAAAAGGTGTGTTTTAGCCCGACAATAAGTGGGAGTGAAATTGGAAAATATTCTGCCCCAAACTTTTCTAAAAGAAAAACTTTTCGCATTAGTTAGAAATTTATTCAGGCAATTTTAAAAGTTTATAGAAAAAGAAAAATTATGCAAATTAACAATTTAGATTTTAAATATTCTTGCAAAAATACCAGCAAGCCTGTGATACCAACAATGAATTAAAATTTCAAAATAACCTTTTTTTATCTTTTAAAACTTTTAACGTTTGTGCAATAAATTGTTTCACCTTAAGGTATAAACTGTGATATCATCTAAAGGGTTAAAATAACTATTTATTTTATTACTTAGCAACAGCCTCAGCAATAACATTAATAAAAAATAAACTAAGAAGTACATACACTTATATAACACAAATAATGATACACTTATAAGCAAAACTTAAGTTTTTATTTTTAAAATTTATTTGATTCTACTTCATACACCTTCCCAACTGAACTCATTCGCAATAAAATATACGAGTTTAAGCTTATTTTCACATGAAACCCAGCAACTGTTTATCTTGAATAGACAATTAGTCCTTACGTTTTGTTATTTAAGAGGCAAACGATAATTTACTTGATGTGAACTCTTACCATTAAAGTTACTATTTCTTATCGCATTAAATGATTTATGATATTTAATACGTGATATCAAGAATATATTTTAGTAGCATATTGTTAGGCAAGCCTACCTCAGTATACTCCCATTAAATATTTCAAGATAAACAAATTATGGAATTATAACTTTATACATTAAGACATAAAATGTGTTTTTTCTTTTAATGTAGCAACAAATCTTTAAGGAGTAGAAGCGTAGGGCAACCAAGAACATGTTCTATTAAAAGGGGCTTATGCGCATAAAAAATGTCATCAAAAATTTAAAATATTCCTTAAAAATAAAAACAAGTATTTTAGAAATAAGAATAATATTTCGTTAAAAGGATGTTTTATGAAAAGAGTTAACGATTAATGAAAAAATATTATAAAAAAATTTTTATTGAGAAAATTGTTTTATTTATATTTTAGGTTATTGTTTTAAGACAATTTTATTATTATTATTTTAGGCTCAAGTTCAATCCCTACTAAATTAAAATTTTTTTCACATAAAATTTTTAAATTTTCACTTTATTACCTTTAGTTTTGGAATAAAAATTTTAATTGATAAAACACATTTTTCACCGATACCAACCAAGAATAATGCATTTAAAAAAAAACTACCATTTTCATTATTAGTACTTTTTGATGAGTCGTTTGTTATTTATTTGTAAACATTGGCTGCTTAACCCATTGGCCCTATAAGCCGTGAGAGGTCAGCACAAAAATTTTCCTTAATTTTTTTCCTGCGCGAACAGTAACAGTAAAAAACTTGCCAGAAAAAAATTAATTTTTAAAACCATCAGCATCTTAGTTATTAATCTTTTTTTATTGGTAGTTGTGTTTAGATTTTCGGAACTTGTCTTCTTCCTCATCTCCTCGAAAAAAAAATCATGGAAAAATCTGCCAAAATAATTAAAAATTAAAAAAAAGAGTTTGGCTAGGGAGCCCTAATGCCCTAATATATGAACTCCTTTACTAGAATAAATAAAGTAGAGCCTTATTTATCTAAATAAAATGGCACTGGCAAGTAGGCAACAAAAAAAAGACATGGTTTTATGAAAACAATCCCAATTTATCTAATTTACACTAAAAAAGAATGCAGTAGTATTTGGAGCTGCAATTTTCTGAAGGAAACTGGGCATCAGGAAGTTTTTTAAAATTCCTATCCACTGCAGTGTATTTCTGGCAAAGATTCTAGCAGCCCCATTGGCCTTATCCCCTTAGACTGAGAATTCTCAGGTGAACATATTTAGTCAGGCAGCGTACCTTACTTCCTATTTAATTGATAAGGTGTGCCCTCAGACAAGTGCACATTCACTTGGTTCAGGGACAAAGGAGTAATGAGATGACGAGCTGTCAAATCACAGGGTGAATTTGCAAATGGAAAGAATTGCTCTTTTGTACTCCCCTCAACTCTTCAATGAGGGTCAAAGTCGCACAGATCAGGGTGAAGACTACTTTGTGTAGAGCCTCCGGGCTTATGTGTGGATCTTATCCGCTGAGGGCGACAAAGTATCTTATGTTTTTTCGAAGGAGCGACTGAAGACTCCTTGTGGGAATGATAACAGTTCATTGCGGTTCATGCCAAAAAAAAAAGACGGAGGACTGGCCATCGATTCTTGTAGATTCAGTGCTCTACCGGGGGATAAGGAGACTGTAGAGCATTTTCTCAGTCTCCAGGATTATGTGCGGATTTTATCGCCTGAGGGCGAACAGTTTTTTTTTCTTTGCAAAGCACCAACAAGGAGACTGTTGAGCATTTTCTGTGTCATGGTGCAGCGCTTGTGTGCTCCCGGGCAAACTATCTGGGGGCTTATTTATCAAAAGATCTTGAGGAAATATCTAATATTGGTAGCGCAAGGCTTCTGGCATTTGCCAGCAAAATGGGGAGTGCCTTGGATTTCATTGCATCAAGCTGGTGAGACGGTTATGGTTTTTTTTTTTGGTATTACATACGACCTAAAAGGTATATTTTGGGTCTTCGAGACCAACACGTTCAAATATTTTAAAAGCCTGCCATAACAGCTATTTATACAGACTAAATCAGAATCACTTTTCGAGTCAATTTAACATGTCCATCAGTCTGTCCGAACTTCTGGGTATCCATGAAAATGTGCTTGCAATCAAAGTTTAGATTGCATTTTCAAGGATATTTTGACAAAATTTAAGTTAATTTGCATGTGGACAACGCTTTTGGTTTGTGGTGATGGTAAGTTGCTTTTCTTAAAAGGCCCTTGCATAAATGCTCCAATATTTTTTCTATTTTTACAAAATTTTTCACATATATTTAATTTTGTATGTCTCCTTTTTGTTTCGCTGGACACATCACCCATATATATGCACCCTTACAGCTGGTCCGAATTTAAACTTAACTTTACAAAAAATTATCAAAAATTCAATTTTTTTTTTTTTGGTTCCAATTTATTTCGAACTCCCAGAGATCATGTGTATCCTCAAAAACAGCAAACAAATAAGACTATCAGATAAATGCACTCACTGGTGCAGGCTTTTTGAAATTAAAAAGAGCAAGCGAAAATGTAAAAAAATGTGTTTACTATTGAGCCTACCTCCCGCAGTAAGTGCTGGCTGGAAATTAAATTAAGCTCACTTATAAAAATTACCTGCGCACACTTTGGTGATACCTAACATAACCTGTGGTGTTGGGTATAAAATGGTGGTGTTGAACCTTGCTTGTTCCCACTTCTTATATTTTGTCTGTGGCCAATGGCCTTTGAAGTTTCAACTGAGAGTTGAGGGTTTTTGAAGACCAGTTACGGGATATTTGCTTACTAACGTAGCCGTTTAGGTAAAAATGTGCGGAAACGCTCCAACCTCGTTATACAAACAAATTTTTGCGTAAATCAAAGTCACTTTCTTTCAGTTCTTGAACAACCTAAATTTTAAAAGGATGGAACTTTAGATGATTTTTTCAAAATTACATAAATAATAGCTCTTGAATTTCTCAGGGAGGCTGCTCTTTTCTTTAACGTAAATCCTTACAAAAAAAGGAACAAAATGGCTCGACTTGTTATTACCTTAAGACCGTGCGAATTGCTTTTGGCAAAAAAAAATCCTTTTATGACCAGAGTGGTATAAAAATAACAGATTTTATAATGACTAGTAATCTGTATTAATTTTAGCTGTAAAAATATTTTGAATTCTTTGAAATTCGTCTTTAGAAGCTTAAATAAAGCTGCAAAAATTTTAAAATTTGCCTTCTTATTCATAATTTTGTTTTTAACATATCGAAAGCTTAATAAAAAAAAAATTTTTACTGATGGCTTCGGCTATCAGAGCTAAGCATTTCTAAAATAAAACAATCAAATAAAAGTGAATTCACCAAATAACTTAAAAGTGTCATATCACCATACCTTACATTTCTTGAAAAAAAAAATAAATCAAATTGTATTCTTTTTCTCAATAAACAAAGTGGCAGATAATATTTTACGATAATTTTTGCCTTATTTTATAAAAGTGATTTCAAAAGTTTAAATCATTTTACAAAATGTTTACAAATTAATGTTACTACTTAAGACACAACAAGTAAGAGCGCTATACTCGGCTACGCCGAATCTTACATAACCTTCACATTGGTCTTTTTATATATCCAACCATCTGATATAGGCAAATTATTTCGTACTGAAAATATTGCAATGAAATACCTTGTAGTGGGTTTTGTGATTGATAGCTATCCTACTTTTTGAAATAGAAAACTTTTCAAAATTGTTACGTTTATATGTACAATAGAACTACCAGGTGGAAGGTTTGACGAGAGAGTTTGGAAGATAGTCTTGACAGTTTTTGACATTCGAGTTAAAAGTTTAATAAAAGTTGTTTATGCGTATAGGGGATTCCCATCCACCTGCTCCTGTTTAACTATTTTTTCCACAATATAAGAATTACTGTATCATTACTTCTTGTTAAACATTTTAAGACGATAGCTTTTATAGTTTCCGGTATATAGCGTATCGAAAATTTTATAAAAACTATTCATTTGTATAGGGGCTACCTCTTCCGCAGCTCTTATCAAAAAAAATTTTTCAGGATCCCTACATATATAAAATAAATAATATATATATAATACATAATATAAAATTACTTTTTGTACAATATTTTAACTCTATAGCTGTTCTACCTTTTTAATATTTATCGCATTAAATATTTCACAAAATTTGTGCCATTGTAGTGGAAATACCGCTTCCCCTGAACCTTTTTCCCCTTATTTATGTCTTTAATTTCAAAGTATCCGTGCCAAGTTTTTGGGCGAGAGTGACTATATTTACTAAGATAGGGATATACGTACGGATTTTGTCCTAAAAAATTGGTTATATTGGATTTTCGCTTATATGCCGTTCCAAAGTGAACCAATTTTTCTGATTTTAAATAGCGATATTTCTAACTGTTTAAAACCAAAAAGGTTTTCAGCGCAACTTTTTTGAGTTAAGAAACTTGATATCAACAGACACACAGATGGACAGCCAGGCATGGTTATGTCGGGTTTCCTATCTATAAGGATCCATAATTTATATACTTTATGGGATCTAAAGTGAATATTCTAGAAATTACAAACGAAATGTCAAACTGATATATACCCTTATCACTATGTGAAGGGCACAAAAAGAAAAATTATATATTTATTTATTTATGTTTGTATTTTTGGTTTGCTTATTGATTTATTGACTTATTTATTTGTTTGGCTTTTAAGTTTATTTTTGCATTTAATGATTTATTTATTTGGACATCTATTTTCTTTTTTTATTTATTTTCAATTTAATTTTTTTTTTTATTCATTTGTTTATTTCAAATCTTATTAATTTAATATATCTGAAAAGGTGGAAAATTGATAAAAGAAATAATTTTTTTTAAATGGCGAGTCTTTATATATAAAGCATAATTAAGAATTTTATACTTATTTACTTAAGAAAAGTAGGGAATGACTATTAGTTTCTTTGGGGTACAGATTGTTATCCCTGGTATCACTTGAAGATGAAGATGGCTCTCTAAAAACGTGCAGAAGTGTAAGAGTAGGAAAACTCTTTAGGAAAATGTGTCCTCCCCCTACAGCCGCATTGGCACACCTTGTTGTTGGGTCTAACTTTTGTAAATACTTGCCTTCGTTGATTAAAATTTTGCACTTTAATAGGTTTTATTGCATTGTGTGATTGCCGAAACCGGTACCATAAAGTGCAGGTGTCTCATTTGTATGCGTATCGCAATTTCCGCAAAAAAGCGGTATTCGTCATGGCTTTGAATGAAATAAAGGTAATTTTCTTTGAAATTTATAGACCTATACCTCTGTGAAAAAAGTAAAAGCTTTGTTTATTATAAAATTTTTTTTATTGTGATTTTAAAATGAAAAATTTTAAAATTTTTTTAAAAACTTGTTTTTGATTTTTGGCAAAACTATCGCAATATCTTTAAAACATTCAATTCACTTAATGGCGAAATTTCGAGCTTTTTACTTTATCAAACAGAACGAGTAGCTCTTAAGTTAAACGTATATGTATGTGCTGACAGTTATTTATTATCGGATATAGCGCTACATCTCGAAACCTAGAACTTATACGAAAAAAGCGCCACACATAACCGTATAAATAACTTTCAGCTGTTTGGATCCAAAAGGCGGTGATACAAAACAGCATCTCAGGAAAAATTAGAAACGGGAAAATCATCACCCATAGTTAAACATACTTCATGTACATATAAAAATATTTTACATAAAATTATGTTTGCTTGAATTGAATTTAGTTGAGTTTTTTCTTTTCGTGCTTATTAAATTTTTAAAACAAAATTTTGAAAAAACAAATTTAATTTGGTGTTTTTGGTGCTGACGAGAAAACTGTAGCGGATTTTGAAAATCCATTCCACTTAGCTAGTGTCAGGAAAATGACTTTTCCAGAGTTATTTTTCAATTAAGTTATCACAATTAAAACAAGCTAGAAAGCCTACTAAAAAGCATAAAAGTACGGAAAAGAAAAATAATTCGTAAAATACGCTACAACAAACTATGGAAGAGAGAAATATTTGTATTGTCTCTATAGGGGCCTTAATGAAATTCGTAGTAATTTGAAGGTATTAAACTTTGATCTAAATAAGAAGTAAAAAATTTGTAAATAGCGAAAGCCAATCGTCTGATACCGTACACTACTATACAATTTTTTTTATATAAAAACTATTCAAGCCAAATTTATTTTTGATTGATAGTTTTGGTGATTAATATGATTTCCTGGAAAGATATTCAATAGTAATTAGGGTCAGCAGAAGATTTTTTCTGCATTTAACCTTGCGGGGTATTTACTATCGCAGTTTATGTGAATTAAATTTTGTTTTTGGGATTATATATTATTTTAAAGTATTTTACAATTATTTTAAAAGAATTCAACTCATGAAATTGTTGGTATAATGCACATAATTTTAAAAATTAAAATGGTGTAATGAAGCGCTTATTTTACAATCGTCTACGGTATAACTGTAATATAAGGGTTTGATAAGCCTACTTTAGTTATTATTAATACAAGTATAAGACAGATACATATGTTGGATTATTTTAAATTGTATTTGCAATACAAGTAATTTGTATTGATTTTATTATTTTTGTTTTTAATCAAAAAAGTTAAAAATTTTATATGATTGTAATTTGAAACAAATAATAAACTGGTGTTTTACAAAATCTAAGAAAAAAATTTGTTGCCCAATCTATGTGCTTATTAGTAAGTAGTTCCAATTCGGTTTTTTATCTTTTTTACTAATTGCAAGGCAATACAAATTTTTGCTGGGTGCTTTCACTTTGCTATAAACAAGAAAGAGCATCCAATAAATTAAAGGCGATAATATTACCACAAACTCTTAAAAAGATTTACTTTTTTACAATAAAAAAACTCCTTTTAAATTTTACCAACTTACCTTAGCATATGGGCAATTCCATTGTGACAGGTGCTCATATTTTTTTTTTTGCTTAAGCAAAAATCTTTTCTGAGATGTGACAGGTGTGACATTCTCATCAAAACCCAAAAAAATAAATCCGATTATTCGACATGTAATCATTTTAAGCTCTTGTGATATAAATAATTTAATTTAATTGATTTTCATTATACAATATTTACATATCATTAAATCTCATACTTATTAGTAAAGAGTTTATGACTTCGATTTTTTTCTATATATAGTTAATGTCATAGTTAAAGTTTTAAAGTTATTTTCGTATTATGACGTTAGTTTGTGGAAGCGAAGTTTTAAAAAAACCTATTTGAATATATTAATACATCATAACGAATACTTAAAATTACTTACCTAAATACCTGACTTATAGCCTGTTTACCGATGTCGAACGAATACTTTCGTTCGCATGCTAAGCGAAAGAAAACTGATTTCGGTTTACCTAACTATACTTTAAGCGAACGTTCACTCGAAAGACAAGTCGAACGAAAACAAAATCATTTTCATACAAAATTGGGTTTACCTAAGTCGAACGCAAGCTAAATATGCGAACGTAAATGTCAAAATCAGTCACATGTTATTTTGCTTTCGAGTGCCATAAAAGTACGTAGTTTTTGATGTAAATTAAAGACCACTGTGTATTAAAATGCTAAAAACTATAAGTTAAACATGTTCACAAGGGTTATTGGTTAAAACATCATTATGTTTAAAGTAAAAATTAAATGAAATTTGATTTAAAAAAAAATCTACAAAAATTTTGTAAATTTTAATTAAGAAATGTTTTCAGTGATGTCAATTATGCCGAATTTGTAAGCAAATACAACAAACTACCATCAAATATAACAAAAAAAAAAAAATAACTGAAATCATCTCCTTTCATGTATTTTTGTTTCCTGACTATCTGGTGTGCATGTTGCGAGCGGGCTAAATACATAGTCATGAAGTACCGTTAGAAACACGTGATTGTAAACTAATGTTGAGCATATATGATCTAAAGATAATGTTTTGCATTGTATTTTCATTCTATTGTTCTTATTAAGTATTATATTATTTTTCCCCTTCTCAAAACACACCAAAAATCAATGCACTTTTTACTATGGGTTTTTACAGACTTTTACGCTTATAAAACGACATTTGGTAAATAATTCATAAATTAATTCCTCATATACTTATATTATTGAAAAAGACATTTTCTTTGTCTGTTAGTGCTTTATAATTTAAGAAAGTTAGCATCACGGCTATATGTATAAAAAATGTTCTTATTGTGAAAGCTAGTGCATACTGTTGGGAGGCAAAAAAGTTGGCAACGTAAACAGACATTATTACAAAACTTATAGCAAAATAAAATATATATATATATTGATCCACACTTTAAAGGGAAAAAACAAATTTTTAAATTTAAAATGGATTTAAAGTATTGATTTTAATGAAAATTTCGCTTAACAAATCTATTGCAAATTTAAAAATTGTTTTATGCAAATGCCCCAAAGTATGTAAGCATTTTACTATTTATATTTTTCTCTGTTGAAAACGAACCTGTCAGTAAAGGCGAACGATAGTTGTCGAAATACGTAAACCCAAATTTATTCGAAAGCGAGTGACTAGCTTTCATTCGTATAGGTTTTCGTTCGACATCGTTAAACAGGCTATTAATACGCTGAGCTATCTCCTTAATATGTTCTTATTATACCCTTCACATAGTGATAGGGTATATATCACTTTGTCATTCCGTTTGTAATTTCTTTATTATTCATTTGCGACCCCATAAAGTATATATATTCTGGATCCTTATAGATAGGGAAGCCGATTTAGCGTTGTCCGTCTGTCCGTCTGTCCGTCTGTCCGTCTGTCCGTCTGTCCGTCTGTCCGTCTGTCCGTCTGTCCGTCTGTCCGTCTGTCCGTCTGTCCGTCTGTTGAAATCAAGTTTCCGGAGTCAAATAAAAAGATACAGACCAGTTAATGATGTCAAACGATCACAAATATCCCGCTAACAATCGCTATTTAAAATCAGCAAAATCGGTTCACAATTGACCGAGATATAAGCGAAAACCCAGAGTAACCCATTTTTTTTAGGACAAAATCGGTGCATATATCCCTATATATCTCAGTAAGTATAGTCACTCTTGCCACAAAACTTGGCACGGACACTCCTAAAGAGGGGACCTAAATAATGGGAAAAATTTTTTCAGATAGGACCAGGGGAAGGGGTATTTTTTCTACAATTGCACAAATTTGGTGAAATATTTTATGCGCTATATCTCGTAAACTATAACAGCTATCGACTTAAAATGTTCTACAAAAAGTAATTGCACGCTAAGGGCTACGCGTTAAAGAAAAAATTTTTTGGGTGGGGGCAAAAAAAGGGGTAGCTCCCATACAAATCGACAATTATTATCAAATATTCGATACGCTATATCTCGGAAACTATAACAGATATCGAAATGAAATGTTCTACAAAAAGTAATTGTACGCAAAGATCTACACTTTAAAGAAAAAATTTTTTGAGTGGGGGCAAAAAAAGGGGTAGCTCCCATACAAATCGACAATTGTTATAAAATATTCGATACGCTATATCTCGGAAACTATAAGAGATATCGAAATGAAATGTTCTACAAAAAGTAATTGCACACTAAGGGCTACGCCTTAAAGAAAAAATTTTTTGAGTGGGGGCAAAAAAAGGGGTAGCTCCCATTCAAATCGACAATTACTATAAAATATTCGATACGCTATATCTCGGAAACTATGACAGATATCGAAATGAAATGTTCTACAAAAAGTAATTGCACGCAAAGCGCTACGCCTTAAAGAAAAAATTTTTTGGGTGGGGGCAAAAAAAGGGGTAGCTCCCATACAAATCGACAATTATTATCAAATATTCAATACGCTATATCTTGTAAACTATAACAGCTATCGAAATGAAATGTTCTACAAAAAGTAACTGCACGCAAAGGGCTACGCTTTAAAGAAAAATTTTTTTGAGTGGGGGCAAAAAAAGGGGTAGCTCCCATACAAATCGACAACTATTATAAAATATTCGATACGCTATATCTCGGAAACTATAACAGCTATCGACTTCGAATATTCTACAAAAAGTAATAATCAAATAATTCATACATTTTGGAGACAAAGTTGGAGAAGAGCAGGGGGACTAGACGTTTAACAAGTTTTATTAACCTTCAAATATGAATAATGTCGAAAACTTTTAAAACTCTCGACCTCAAATCTTCTTCATCTATTTCTATTATTCATACGAACGTTAAAATTTTCTTATTTTTTCTTTAAAACTCGCACAATGTTTTTTATTATATTGTTTGCAGTACAAAATTACTCGGCTGGGTATATTTAAAGACCAATGTGAAGGGTATATAAGATTCGGCACAGCCGAATATAGCGCTCTTACTTGTTCTCTGTTAAGACATCCAACATAGAAATTTTCGTTGAATCTGGCGAAATAAACAAAAATTAAATATGAACGTATATTGGTTCATATTAAATTATATTTCGATAATTTTAGTTCTCTTTTAGACGTAATCATCGATTTTTATTTCGACGAAAAAATCGTTTTTTCCCAAATTTGGGTCATTTTACATGAATCGACCATAGGCAAATTTATTTTTTTACAAAGCTACGTATGTATGTAACATTTTTTAACAGAAAACAGATAAAATATCTGCATATACATATGCATATACAGTTAAATCCCGATAATTCGTAATCGCAAGGGACCGGCAATTTCTTACAAATTATAGCGTTTTCGATTTAACGGGTATAAAATAAAATAAATACAAATTAACGGGGATTTTCAATTTATTTACTAAAACGATAAAACGAGCAATTTAAATTGCTTTGCAATGTCTATTTTTTTCTCTCCATTGTCAATGGCTGCAAAAATTTGGTGTTTTTGTAACACCGACAAAGTTTTATGCGTGCGCTTTGACCTTTTTTCTTTGTTATTCATGTAACGAACTAATATAAAGAAAATAAACACACACACAACCATTACGATTTATACGAGGTAAAGAAGATTTTATTTGAAAAAAAAAAATACGAATTAGCGTGGGGACCAAAATGTATGGAAATTTTACGAATTAACAAGATTTTTTCAAGGGACCGACAGTTTATTACGATCTATCGGGAATTACGATTAATCGGGGTACGAATTATCGGGATTTGACTGTTTATTTTATATATATTTATGTATATTAATATTAAGGTATTCAAGTATCATATTTTTATACTTTATATCATAGAAACCCAAATCTATAAAAAAAGTTTAACCAAAGCCGCCCATTTCAATTATTTCTGTAACATACCGAAAAAACTAACAAATGTGCATGTGTGTATGCATACAACACTGAAACAGTTCGGAAAATGCATTCAATTTGCTATTCGCTTAAGCAAAGAAAACTTAACGAAAAGTTTTGTTAAGTACATAATGGTTTGGCACATATGATTATACACAATCGCATAGTTGCTTAAGTTAGCATAAGCTCACATATTCCTATTATGGTTAGGCCTTAAGTCATTTTCTTTTCATAAGTATTTTATTGTGTGTCCTTATTATAACTTTCCCTTTATAAATCAAAAAACGAGATTTGGTACAATAGCAAAAATTTTTTTATAAAAATATACCAAATAATTCAGCGACTTTTACATTTTAAATTTTAATCCGTTAAATAACTTTTTAGAAAACATGCATATTTTAGCACTGCCAAAGGGATAAAAGTACAAAGTTCATGGCTGCTTATTTCTTAATCTTATAAAATTTGAGGCTGCTACCTTTTAATAACAAGTTAAAAAATTTTTGCATTTTATTTCTTCAAATATTAAAATATTTTTATAAGGGATATGGCAGTCACAGTTGCACATATCATGCCGAGAAATTTTAATAAAAAACAAACTATAACAACGAAAACTAATTTTTTAACGAAAAATACGAGACACAAAAACAGCAAACAATAGTCAAACTGGCAAAAAATATTTAAATTAATTTCGTTAGCTAAAATGCAACACCACGTAACTAACAAAAAATCGCAAACCGATATTTTTATTTATTTATGTTTTACTAAAATGCAGATGAAAACAAATTTTTTTCAAGTTACAAACAAAACTTTAAACAAAAAACAATTAACAAGCCCTATATTTACTTTAAAAATATTTTTGCTTCTCCTTGTAAATCTTAAAAAAATGTAGTTACATAGTTCTGCGTTTCAGCTGACGATTTTTAAATGAAGAAAATACGATGATTAAATAGAAAATAGAAAAAAAAAAACAACAAACCTTCGTTTTAAATACAAAATACTGTTAGAGAATACCTTGTGTTTGTAAAAATCCTTAAATTCATAAAACAAAAAGAAAAAAATTAAATCTGGTCTGTAAATGCTTTATTTCACGGTCACACAAACATATGTATATTAGTGTGCTGGTGTTAATGTTACCATATGCAAGTGTATACGTGTGTGAGTCTGAGTTCGTGTCTAGATATGTTTTTGCGCCATTGTATTTCTTTGCTTAACCGTTAGCTAATTTTTTATGTAAACATATAAATAAACATATAAAAAACAAAAATCCGTAAAATATTGCAATAACAAAAGGAGAGGGCTAAAAACAGCAACAACAAGAATACAAATATTTCTAATGCTACACAACCATTTAACGCAGACACGCACGCACGAAAAAAAAGGTATCCCGCATTTAAGCAAACATTATTTAAATTTATTTAACAAAAAAATGTTGACACGTGAGTGTCTTTCAACTTTCTACAAAGCATATGCTTTAATATAGGGCTTACATCTACATACATATGAAGGCAAGATTAGAATGTTGATTTTAAAACTGTTTTGAAAATGAAATAAAAAATCTGAACAAAATCGGAAAGCAGTTTTTGCTTGTCAAAAATACTCTGCCCCTTTAAATTAGTAATAACAATACGGCGGTTGGTTAATAAAAGTTATGTCATAACACTTAGGAGTGAAGTTAGCTGCAAGAGGATAGCAAAAATTATTCCAAATTAGAATGGGGATAATAACTAGCTTAATTCAGACAAAACCAGGAGTTTTCCAGGAATAATTCCTGGTTATTTATTTAAATTGTATTTGATACTAAATTTAAATTCTTTATTTAAAACATATTATTAATAACTCACAATGTAATTGAAAAAATTCCCAAAACATTTCTCTGGTATTCTGGGTATTTTACAAAAATCCCTTAAAAACAAATAACAAAGACCCCTTTCATTTATATTTATTTGTGTTCTCATTTGGTTGTCGACCAATTAAGTAAGTTCGTGATTGTGTGCGTAAATTTTTTATTTATGTTATCGTCACACTTAATTGCACCCAGTTTTGATTTGTTAACTCAGCAAAAATGTTTACATCATCACGCACACACATACATTCTAAAGACAATCAGAAAATAAACTTACTTGTTAGAATTTAAGAGAAAATTAATTCTTGCATGTAGGGAATAATTTTTATGCGTTTTTGGCTTACAGCAGACATTAAATCAAGATGGCCTTGAGGTTCCGTTTTTTTGCATTAACTGCGAGAGACATTTTGTTGTAGACATAAAGTTTAATGAGAATGTGTGTTATGAATTAAATATTTAAAGCATTTAAAGGCAAATCTCTCTTAAGCACCTCGTTTAATAAATTGTAATTGCACCTACAAGAGTTTGGGTAATACTTGTAATTTTGCAAACAATTTAATTAGGTTACGCTATTTATTTGCTTACAGCAGACGAAAGATATAAACATTTGTCATATTTGGGGGCTTATGAATAATAAAATGTATATATTTGGTTTTTTTGCAGATGGCTCAATCAGTTATAATTTGAATAAAAACAAAAGTATTCCCATTAAGTTACAGCAAGCCAATTATAATTAACTCACAAAGAAATGTTGTAAATATATTTACCTAAATTACAAAGGACCGAATAAAAATAAACCTGATATATTTAAGGTTTTTTATATTTTGATAATAATGAAAAATTAATTATGGGCAATAGGCCAGAAAAATAAAAAAAAATAAAAAGATTAACACAAAAAAACCACCACCCATATAAAAAACTTGCTTCAATTTAAGTTAAAAAAAAACAATTAAAAAAAAATTAAAAAGTTAGAGAAAAAAATTTCATGTTAATACAATGAAATTAAATAAACTAAATTAAATAAAAAAAAAGTATGTTTACCTGTTGGGTTTTATTTTATTTTATAATATTTTATTTTTTTTATTTTATTTTATTTTATTTTATTTTATTTTATTTTATTTTATTTTGTTTTGTTAAGTTTTATTTGTTTTTAATATATTTTTCTTTCAATTTAATTTTATTTTATTGTTAATATTTTATTGTCAACCTTTGATAGTTTTTTTCTGTAAAATACTAAGTTTGGCTTTAGGTCATCAATTTTTTTATATAGTATATTAACTCAAGTTTTTCTAAGTTGTTGTGGTAAAGAAAAAAATTTTTTTACATTTGTACAAAATATATATTTACACATGTTAAAAATCTCTGAAGATGATTTTATATTTTATTTTATTATATATTTTTTAATATTATTTTGTTTTATGTTTTTTTATTTAAATCTTTTTGTTTTATTAGTCTTTTTTAAATCAATTTAATTGTAATAATAATATTAATAATAATAATAATAATAATAATAATAATAATAATAATAATAATAATAATAATAATAATAATAATAATAAAAATAATAATAGTAATAATAATAGTATGTTTTTCTTTTTGTTTTATGGCCAATTTCCCTTTTTTATAATAATAATAGATAATAGTTATAATAATTTTTTTATTCTAACGGCTTAACAATTTTTCTGAATTATTTTCTTTTTTACGTTTATCTTAAACCCTTATCCTATAATTTCAATTGGTTGTCCACTTAACATGAGAAGATCCAGACGGACGGAAAGGCTTTACTCGACTCAGGAAGTGATTTTATGCGATCTCTCTAAATGAAACTAATTCTTAGACTATAATACCTTAAAATTATACTGATTTTGGACCAGAAATAAATGGTCACCCAATACATATATCAAGTTCAATTAACACCCGGGAAATTTTCTCATTTCTGTGCTTTTGTGCGGTTAAAATGTTTAAGTGTTGCTTATGTGATGACGAACTGTTTTGAAGTGTTTAAATATTTTCACCTAACAGAAACACGCAGCACTATTTGTAGCTGTCATTGTGCATATAGTGTATGTTAAATAAATTAAAAATTTCAAATGAGTTTTAATTTCGAGACATTTTGTGTCGGCCTCTAATATGTGAAGCAAATTTAAATAATAGATCTTTTAAATGTTTTTTCTGTAATACCCTTTATGTGAGCTTTACTTAGTTCGTTATTCGAGATAAAATACTTTTTAGAAAGTAAATTGGCAAAGTTGAAGCCATTAAAACGCTGCAAGCTCCAACATACATTTAAAGTTCTTACAAAATGTTTTAAAATGTATCACCTATTGTGACATAAATTAAAACTTAATTAAGTTTGTTATCAGTTCTTTTTTAGTTTTGTACACATTTTTGCTTTTTGCAACTAAGAAGTAATTAGTTCTTATTTTGAAGAGTAGCTATTTAAATATTTTCAAAGTATACCTGCAAATAACTTAATCCTTACAAAGAGGTACTTAAAGCAAACAAAATAATTTGGAAAAATAATAGGAAGATATAAGATACTATGCGACATTGTTAAAAACTGCTTTTTATCTTTATTACTTGTTATACAGTTTGAATCAATTTTGAAAATATATAACTAGAAAACTTGTTAAACGTAAATTAATGAGATAATAGGAAACAAAATTATCACATATACAAAAGAAAATAATATAAAAGAATGTTTGCTTAAAAATGATTTCCAAAGCGATAAAAAAAGGACAAGTCAATAATTTTTCTATAAAAACATTTTAACAGTCAATTTAAAAACAAACAAAAAGCCAGAAAATAATTGAGCAATTGCTTTTAAATAAATGTACGACTCACTAAACCTTAAATATTGTAAATGGCTGCCGAAATTTACAAAATAAAACAAAATATTTGCGCAAACTGAATGTGAAATAAACTCGTTTTGAATCGCTGGCAATAACGCTAACAAAGGTTATATCAAAATGTCCAAGGTTTTCGTCTTGTAAACTTTTGTGCATTGAGTATACAAGAACTAAAACAAACGCAAACAGAAATAAAAATATAAAACAAAACAAAGAAAATATTTGGCAGGCTACCAAAATCAATAATACCAAACATTTAAATATATAAACATGCGCATACCCAGTAAACAAAATTGGTCGACTACGTCTACAACAGACAAGTTTGCTAAAAAGTTAACTTGATTGAAGCGGGTTTAATGCAGGCTTATGTCGGACATCAATGCAGATTAATTTTACAAATTTTATTCTTTAAATTTTAACAAACTTTGATATCATTAGAGACGAAAATGTTTGAAGAATATGCAAAATATCGGAAAAGAAGCAAAATATTGTGAATATGTCAGAAAGAAAATTTAATAAAACCTTTCGAATAACTTTCTGTACCAAATCTTAGTTTTATAAGTTTTCCTTTTGAGGATATATGAGAAGAATATTCTTGCTTGGAATTAAAACAGTACAAATGTACAAAATATTGCTAAGCCTTTTTATATTTTTGTTCTTGTGATGCCAATTTTTATACATGAGAAAGACATACATCCAAGAGGGTTAAAGAAATCAAATTTAAGGTTTTACTACATTTTATCAGTTAAAGTAATTCTGTCGTAGTTTGAAAGGATTTTTTTACTGCAAAAAATTACAAAATTAAGAGAAATTCTATAAGATTTTGAAGCGAACTAAAACTAATATTGGTACAAAATTTCATTAAACTATGGTTTCTTTCTCTTCGTTATAGCAATTTTAATACTTGTATATATTTAATCACTACACTGTGCGACACGCCTCTAGGATCTTTTATCGATTTTGTAATGAAAAATGTGTCTATTTGGTTTATGGCTTTTTGTGTTTTTTTCGCTGTTAGATATTTCTTTTGTTTTGAAATAGGCAATTTAATCTACACGCAGACAAAAGTTATATTTACATAGCGCTTTTGACAATTCAGCAAATAATTTTTAACAGATTTTTGTAAAATTTTCTAACAAATTTATGGAAGATTTTTACAAGAAGCCTTGACTTCACATTTGCTCTTCAAAACATCTGTTAATCGCTGGTTTTGCTATTAGAAGCCCGACAGTATTCATTCAGTTTGCAATATATTTTTTCCAGTTATCCAACAAGGGCTGAAAAATATTGTTGGGTGGGTACCTCTGTGCGCCTATTCTTTGTTGCTTTGCTATGACAAATAAAATATTTAGGGGTGAATATGGTCGATTGCATGTAAAACTACCTAAGCTGGGGAAATACTTCTTTTTCTTATTAACAAAATTGATAAATTTACGTTTTAAGAAAAAGGAAAACTATCAAAACATAAAAAATTTGGCTTATATTTTATTTTTATTAAATTCACAAGCGTGAATTATTAGCTCTTCTTGTTAAACATTTTGATTAAAATTTCACACCCATTACAGTATCTAAAAAGTTTTTTTAACAAAAATCGTTGTTTGTAAAACCAATGAAACAAATACTATTAAAAATTTGTATACTACCGTGAAAGCTAAAAAAAAATTCTGCCCTGTCTCAATAATATTTTACGCAAGTCGATCTCTATGGCAATATTCTCTAAAATTCGAATTTATAAGGTCTCACCCATCACAGTATTTAAGTGGTCATTGTAAGTTGAAATCATGTTATTTTGAGTGTCTTCTTACCTTTAAACATATCATCCTTGAAAATTTAAATTAAAATTTTGAATTTGAGACAATTAAATTTTCTTTGTTTAGGCTCAAGTTCAATACTTACTAAATTCTCATTTTTTGCAAATGAAGAAACTAAAATTTTTTGTTTTTACTCGTATTTTAAATTTGTTTTAGTTATAGGCAAAAATATGAGTAAAACAAATGGTCACAATGACATTATCCATATATAAGCATTTCGACTTTTAAACATAAAATTTGTAATTAAAAAATAAACTATCTGGTTACTTGTTGAGTTTTCTTTTTAACTTTATGAACTAAAGCAGTAGATTAATGTCACAGTAGAACAACAGTTACAATGTAATGAGTAATGAAAAAACCAAAAAAAAAAAAAATATGAATACTACTTAACATAGAACTTAACTTTGTGTTTAAAACACTAACTCTCCAATATAATCTAAATGTTTCTTACTTACTTAGTTTTCCATTTACTTCAGCCCTTTGGTCGAACTAAAAATTAACTTCCATCGGAGTTCTGCAATTTTTCTCCAAATTCCGACGTAAAATTTGGAAAAGTTTTTTTTTTGGAAGTTTTTAGAGTTTTTGAAATTTTACACACTTAAATATATCTATATCGGCATATATGTCTGTGGATTTTTGACAAAACCACTTGTTTGAAAAAAGTGAATTTTACAGGAGAGCAGAAAAACTACTTTAACATCGCAAGTACACGCGAAAATTCAATATTGGAAAATAATTCAAGTAACTTACTTTACAAGTTTAGGTTTTAAAACTTTTTAGATAATAGTCACGATGTTTCTTTCGATGTTTAAGTAGTTTTTTTGCTCTCCTGTAAAATTCACTTTTTTCAAATAAGTGGTTTTGTCAAAAGTCCACAGATATGAATCTTAAACAGTTTTAGTCTATACGGTGTAAATATTCTCCGTCAAGACGGTCCAAATAATTTAAGAAGTAGTTTTCTCCAAACACTCCAAAATCACTTCTCTCTGTTTAATCACGCGCCCACCACTCCACCCCCTGTAGTAGTACAGGTAAAATGAGCTTCTTTTGATTTGATTTTCGTATGTCGGGAAAGGCTCCTGTTTTTAAATTATTCCTTTTGCCCAAAATAACATCTTTAAACAAATGTTGTTCGTTGTAAAAAAATTATACTAACACCTCTAATTCAAAGCTACCAGCGTTCAGAGACTTTTCTTGTCTTATAAATTCTCTATTAATTTAAACCCTCTGTTGAAATTTGTCTTCATTTTAAATCAAACGTAGTTTCTTACCAAAAGCAGCAGTAAAATCTCGCCTTGTTTGTCAAAAGCTGATGATATGATTGGCAAATGTGGTAAAAATTTTTCTAAAGACAAGTTGTATGGCAAACGGTTCGGAACAGTTTTTGAGATCATCACGGATGATTTTGTATTCCCTCAGCCTGTTGTCCTTCACATCTGTCTGTAGAATTATTTGACATCGATTTGACGTTTCTCTTCTCTTCTATTGACAAGACGTATACTTCCTTCCTTCCTCCCTCAACCTCTTCCGCGCACTACACAGAGCTTTTCTTTGCAGACTTGCCTGGTGTGCTGCTTTTTTTTGCAGTGCCTACATGACACTCGACATCATATTATCGGTTTCATTTGGGAAGTTTTCAGTACCCAAATATGGATTTTGCACATTTATATTCATAGAGTTGATAATATATTGGCATAAGGGACATATACATATCAAAAAAAAAAAGGCTGCTCGTTTAGAGCAGTTGTTTCAATCAAATAAAATAAACCCTACAAATTTTTTGTACTGTTTAGTATGTAAGATTGTTATCAAGTTCCGGGATTTGTGTTTTAAAATATTTATAGTAAATTGTTAATTTCATAATCAAAATGCTTACCAGTAGCAAAAAATACATCATTCATAGAAAGACCTTTTTCTTTCCTTAATTGTTGCCATTAGATGAATATTAAGAATGTTGCTCTGATCTTCAAGATCAACAGATAGACAAAGAGGCAATAGCTGGAGATAGATCATTTGATCATCAATACCGAGTTTAATACACAGCTAATATACAGAAAGAAAAAACTAAGAATTTTTTCTCGAATTTATTTAAAATCGTACTTGAAATTTTAAAGTACGATCCGTTCTTAGGTTTTCATCAATCAAGTCTATTAAAAAACCAAGCAGAAGAAACTTGTTGTTTTTAAATATATTTTACCATTAAAAACTATGTTTTTTAATATCCCAGATGGTAGCACGCTGGCGTTATTGTTTGAGATAAAATTAAAATATAAAACTCTTCTTTTTATATAAAACGTCGTTGGTCAAAAAAATTAGTTTTTATTTTTGGACTTTTCCCGTTTATGGCTAAGGGAATGCTATTTAGCTTACACCAAGTACCCATTCGAACTAAAATCTTTTTTGGCTTATATGTGACCTAAAGTAAAATTTTTTTACTAGATAAATCGAACTTGGCTTAAAAAAACCCGTACTCATCGTATGTTTAACATCGTTACTTCTTTATTTATATAAAAAATAAACTTTTTTGTTTAAAGTTATTTAGAAATAGTAAAAAAATTATTTAAAAAAGGTTTTTGACTTTTTAGAATTTTACACCTTTATTTAGCTAAATTAGGTATTTTTGTCAAATTATTGCTTAAGAAAACAACAGCATTATTAAAAAGATACTCATTTGCCCAAACGAGCTCCTTAATGGAGTTAAATTACCCGAGTTTGTTGCTAGCCATCTAATTTTTTTTAAGCATATGTAATAAGTCTTTGGTTCAACCCATAAGTTGGTAGGCCCTAAGGCATCTCATATACAGGTTTTTGACTTTAACATTACAATTGTAAGAATAAATTCAGAACGTAAATATAAAAATAAACATTCATACATATTAAACACAAAACCCTCATGCTATAAATATTTATTTCAAACTTAATGTACAAAAGAACACAAAAAACTTTGTTTTCTATATTAACAATGTCTAATGGAGCTTAAGGGAAAGTAAAGTACGAAAAGCAATAAAAGAAAAACCAAACTAAGGAATTAACAGTCAAACAGGCATAAACATTTACACACACTTTAAGTAAAATCAACTCTACCATTAAACATTAAAAAAAACTTTAACAAAAAATGGAAAACAAAGAAAAAGTACAAAAAAATTTCTGTTTTGAAAACTACACAAATCACTTAAATTCAAACTCTTATTCAACCCTTATTCTCAGCCAAACAACAACAAACTCCCTTTATAATTTTGTAGTAAACCTAAATAAAAGTATAAATAATATTTTTTAGAAATTTTACAAAATATTAACAGAAAAGGAAAAGGCAAGCAAGCAGCAGCAAAGAAAAAATAAGTCACAAGAAAAAAATGTTTTACTTGCCATAATCTAACAAAAATACACACAGATACAAATACAGTGATACAGGGATATTGGCTAAATTATTAATATTTTTTTTTCATTTTATGCGGCTAACATACGAACACAAATACAAACAAACACACAAACTTTTTCTTTTTCACATCTAATCTACAAATAATGTACAGAATATTTATATGTTTTATTTCTGGTTTAAATGCCCTGCAGTAAACCCTAACAAAAAGTTGGACCGTAAAAGTTACTAGTTTCCATTTGATTGGCACTTTAAAAGAATTATCAATACAACACTAACAGAAAACAAGTAGGAGCACTTTATTTGGCTGTGCCGAATTTTAGATACCCTTCACATTGGTCTTTATGTTTACCCAGTCTAGACAAGTTGTTTTCGAGCTGTAAATATTACAGTTATTTGTGGTGAGTTTAAAGTGCAGTTTTAGCATAGATTTTGAAACAGAAAAGTCAAAATGGATAGTAAAAATTATTACAAACGAAATGACAAACTTATATATCAACCACTATGTAAAACGGTATAACAAAAATCACACAAGCACATACACACACTATTGCTCTTAAAAAACAGAAAACAAATTAAACAAAAACAATATACACATATGATACGATGTTCTTCTATTGTCTTTGCAAGAGTGTTAAGTGCGATAGTTAACTATAACTGTGAAATTCCTTTCATTAAAACCGTCTTCCCTCTCTTTTGCGTTTGAATTGTCAGACATGTGCCAAAATCAAGAACACGTGTTTATACATTAAAATATAAAAACATTAACTTAATGCGTATTCATGCACATCCATATGTATGCTTAACAGCTTTGCCAGTCGTTTACATTTGTTATATTTTTTGTACGAATTCTGTTATAAAAAAACTATTTTGGCCATATTTAGGTCCGTGGTGAACTGATCTCTCTCATTTATTATGACGATCGGCTGAGGGATATTTCTTATAGTTTGTCATCTGATCCGTGACACTTAAGTTAAACCTGATTTAAACAGACACACAGACACATAGACGGACAAACAAATCGATGAACGTGGCTAAATGCGCTTCCCTATCTATAAGGATCCAGAATATATACACTTTATTAGGTGGCAAATGTATAATAAAGTAATTACAATTGGAATGACAAACTGATATTTTTAAATCACTATGTGAAGGGTATAGAAACATACATAAATATAAAATTAAACCTAAAGCAGAAGTTGAACGTAAAAGTGAGAAGAGCAAAAAACTTTTAATGTATAAACAATGTCACATTCTTACAAAATATTAGTTGTATTGGGAAAGGAAAAGGTAGATAAAAGTAAAAATTAACTATTACGGAATTTCTGGGCTAATAATTCGAATCGAAAAGGTTTATCTACTAAATCATAAAATCATCCTTATACAATAACGCTTGGCAAAAGGATATGACTTCTTATATTTTTATTAAATAAATAAGGAGTAATTGTAATTTATTGGAAGTTGGTCTCGAGCATTTTTTGACTAAAATAAACGGCTTTCAACTATTGCACATTAGACAATTTAAACAATTTTCTTGGTAAAAAGTAATTTTTTTAAGATTTGATAATGATTTACTTTTAAACAGTTTTTAAAAACATTTTTGAAAGTAACATAAATATGGCAAAAAAAAAGAAACATTGCTTTTGAAAAGTCTTTCGTGAAAAGTTACTTGATTTTTTATTATAACCTTAAAAATAATTTTAATCCTAAAAATCAACTTAAAACAAAATTTTAAAATGTTTGACGCACTTGCAGGAATCATTATGACAAAATATCCCTGGCTCGTGACGGCTCCGATAATACACATGGACTTTCATTTCATTTCATTTAAGAAGCCGTTAAACAAAATTTTTTGTATTTAAATTTGATGGGCTTGAAAAAGCTCAAAACCGCTTAAAAAGGGTATAAGACACTCTGGGTATTTTGTTGAATTTAAAAAATTTAGAGTAAAGATAAACCCAGTATTTGCTTATGCTTATGATCGGTTTTATAAAAACAAATAATTCATCATAAGAATGTCAAGGACAGAGAACAAAAACTCACAAATTCTTTCTTCCTCTTTTTGTGCTTTTCTTTAGAATACTTTAGCTGTTGTTAGTAGACTAGAAAAAAAATACAAACATAAACAAACTTGACATTTAAATAACGAAAAACCGTTACTCAGCTGGTTAATTAAAGCCACCTGATATACGTGCGCCCTTCATAGTGCTATTAATTCTATTCATAGGAAGGCTTTTGCTGGAAATACTGTTTAACTTAAAGCATGCCGACAGCAAAAATTAAAAAAAAACGATCCATAATTTACCAGGGTTCTCCTATAATAACTACTTCCAAACGTCATTGAAAAATTTTAAAACACACAAATGCTTCAGTTAGGGGTATTGATTAAGAGAATTACACCTTCTCACCCATCAGCTCATGGAGACCTCCCTAAATATTATATGTAACTTCCGCCAAATAAAAAAAAAATTATTGCAATGCAATTGCCACTTTTTTTTGGTAGTTCCGTTTAGCTTATTGTGATCCCAAAGTTGAGGTAAATAAAAGTTTGCAAATAAATGCGTTAAATAAACTCAAAAGAAGTAAACAATTTTAAACAACAACAAAAAAATGCCAAACTAGTTATTAAAGTTAAAACGAATTTTTTTTCATTTTTGTATTTAACATCCTTTGTGCGTTCTTTTTACACAAGAACCGAAATCAGATAAATGTTAATTGTTGTTTCAAAAATCATTTCATTGTTGAACCGTCCACAATGTAGTCCTTGAAAAAAGGAAATTGTTTAGGGAAATGTTTACCAAACAACACCCCAGCCAGCAAAATTGGCCGATATCTAAACGATATCCAACAGAAACATCTGCCAAATTGGCAGAACACTCAAAATATTCTGTCAGATTTCTGACCGCGAAATATATAAGACACATTGTAGACGTATCTTACAAAAATCTAAGGAATTGCGATGAAGAATCGAATTAAAATCTTTATTAAATTTTAAAAACTGTTGAACATCTTAAATTAAAAAAGACGTGGTCTTCTTATCATTGATTACTTATTTATTTATAAAACAAATTAGTTCGCATCAAGCGCGCTACTACCGCACCACAACGTCACTCTGTTTAATAAAAGCTATTGTCCCATTTGTTAACAGTGAAAAAGAATATCCAAACACACAATAAGTAAAAAGAGAAAAGAAAAAACAAAAAAAGCAAACAAAACAACAACAAAAAAACGAAAAAAACATGTGTTACGATAAATCTATCAAAAGACTTAAAGACACATCATACGTTATAATTCCCAGATTTTTCTAACAGAAATTGTAAGACGAATCAATTCAGATTTTTGCCAGACTTGTCTGTTACAGACATTGTCAGTAACCTTTGCACGCTGGGATGTAGCTTTAAGTTCGTTATGTGTGTGTATGTGTGTGTGCGTGTGTTTTTGTGTGGTCCTTTGCGATTAACTCTAATTGAATTCTTTTTGCATGTTTTTGGTTTATTTGCTTTCAAGCTTACAATTTATTCTTTTGTTTTTCATTGCTGCTGAAGTCATACAAGTTTTTTTTATATAAATAAAAATTGTTTTATCGTATTTAACCAAATTTATTATCAACTAAAACTCAAACCATAACAACTAGTATATCAAATATATTTTTTTTTATATATGGGAAATTCTATTTAAAATGGAGCAGACGGCTATTTTTTTAAGAGAATAAAAATTATCGAAATGTAGATAATCTCTAAATTAATTAGGCAAAAGTTTAAAGAACTAAGTAATCTACTCTTTTGTATATATATGTGCCCATAGTTCCTAGAAGGAGCTTTGGGCTTGATTTCTTCGAAAAAACAGTTTTCGTATAGAAAAAAAAATTTGGAAATAAGGCCAAAACAGGGGTTTTAAATTTGTTTTAGGCTCCATCGTAAAAAGGTTATTAAAATTCGCCAAAAGTTTTTTTTCGAATCGCCAAAAATCACCAAAATTAAATTGAAAGAGAAATAACTGGTATATTATTTTGTTTTAAGAAATTTACAATATATTCGTTTTTTAATTTAATTAATTTAATAAGAAGGAGAATTATGTATAAGAAGCTAAAATAAAGAAGAAATTATTTTTAAATTTTTAAAATTAAACAGATATTTATGGATTATGTCCAAGAATTTGGTTGAAGTCTACGGATAAATGAAGAGGAATAAATGATTTGCAATTTTATTATAAAAAAAGGGTAACATATAGCTAAATAAATAAAGGGTTTGTATTTCTGATAGCCTTAAGATGTTGAATTAATTCTAACCAATGACCTTCCGGGGTCCTATGCTCGAACTTACCAAAACAGAAAATAAAAAAAATTATTTTTAAGATTTTTAAATTATTTTGGAAGGTTTTTGTTTGCGTTCAAACATTAGATTTAGTTAACTGATGTTACAGAATACAACACAACATTCACGAATCATTTCACAATCTTGGGTAAAGGCTACTAATAGTTAAAAAACCCAAAAACCCCTATAAAATTAAAACGTCAAACAATATCACCAAGAGCACAAAAATCCCCGTACTTAGCGTAAAACCACCAAAACTGGCATCTTACATTAAGCCATGGAATTAAGCAAACATATTTGCAGTAATTCTTAACAATATTTTACACAATTCCGATCTTTGAGTCAAATTTCTTTTAAAATTAACTTTATATGCTCATGGCTGTCTCGGACTTCTAGCTGTCATAATGAGCACATATCATGCTTTTTAAAAGCCTACTTACTTTTAGACGTTCAAAAACTAACCACTCTTGAAATTCATGGCTATATTTTTAATTAGAATGTTAGAATTTCTGAGTTATAAGCAAAAATGTGATGAAATAGTCACATCCATGACAATGGAATTGCCCATATGCTAATCTATATGCAAGGCCCGTTATATCATGCAATTAAGCAATTATTTCAGAGATAAGCGCCGGCTTAAAAATATCTTTTTTCTTTTAAATCGGTTTAAGTAATTACAAATTGCATTTAAAAATATTTAAGCTTGAAACCGAATCACACAGTCTACAAACATTCCTTGATACCTGCCAATGCTTATTATTGCAACTTGCTACAAGGTTTGAGACTAAAAAAACGGCCAACAAAGCCTATTCTTATTCCTTTATATTTCATAAAAGAAACAAAAAATATTAAAACTAACCTTTAAGGACGTTAATGCGTCATATGGGTTAACAGAGGCGTTTTATCTGGAAATCGGTAATAGTTGTAAAACCAAAACCTTTCCAACAGAAAGCTAAAACTATTTCTACCGAATCTCACTGCTGATATTAACATTAATTACGGCATTTCTTGTATAATAAAGGAAACGAATCAGTCTTGTTTTCAAAAAAAAAATATTTTTGCTTCACTCGTTAACCATAAAAATATATTTTATGAATTAAAAACCAAATTTAAAGAAACAACAAAAAAATTATTTAAGCTCAAATATATTTGTCATTTCCTTTAAGTTCTTGTCTGCATAACTGCACACATAAATTGATGTTCTATCAAAAATTTAATCAACAAATATTAAATTTCTCTTCTGGTAATTCTTTTTTAAAAACTTAAAACTTCATTATTACAAAATTTTTAAATTTTTTTTTAAGTTCTATAAACGAATTACAAATAATTTCTTTAAACAAGAACTTTTTTCCGCAATTTATTTTGTGGAAAAACTTTGCCCATTTCATTTAAGAAAATTGCATTATTAAAATAAATTCTTTAAATATTTTCTTTCAGCAAACTTAAGAGCCATAAAAAATATAACAAAAAATTTTTCATTAAATTTAGTTGATTCTTGGTTAAATAAAGAGAAAATCGTTTACACAACTAAATTTTAAACAAAATTTAACGTTTTACTTAATAAAAAGAATTTTGTGTTTAGTGTTATATTTACACAAAACCTTAAAAAATGTGGTTGTGTGTGTTTATATAGCCAAGTTGACCAAATCATCGTCGACCATA
Organism: Melanophora roralis; assembly: GCA_963583895.1. Lineage (NCBI taxonomy): Eukaryota > Metazoa > Arthropoda > Insecta > Diptera > Rhinophoridae > Melanophora > Melanophora roralis. The sequence continues at coordinate 60,393,939 of OY757187.1, read as the reverse complement.
TTAAATTGTTATTTTCAGCACTTGTCGTTTTTGTTGTATTTTAAGATTAAACTAGCATGACTATATCCCAAGTTTTTATAAACCAAAACATATCTATTATTATTGCTTTAGGTGAGGTATGCTTCTTTAATATGCCTTTAATATTATGTATTCTTAAAGCATGAGTATGTAAGTAAAAAAGTTCAACGACAGCATGAGTGTGCTATTGCTCTCTTAGTATTTTAAATTTTTAAACCATTTTTGTTCAAAATTATAAATGATTTTTTCCAACTATCTTTATTATATTTTTCACAAATAAATCTGTTATGTGCTCTACATTAAATATGCCATAAGCCCATGGCCAACTGGGTAGACTTCAATATAAGCACTTAAAAACCTATAAAAATTTTAAGTTCATTTATGTTGAATTTTGACCGCAATTTATTTTTAACTAGAATCTCTTCCGTTGGGGTTTGGGTTAAAGTGACCTTTTTCGCATCATTCCAGATTTTGTATTAAAAAATATTTTGGTTATGAGTAAAAAAAATCTATTTGTTTAAAGCGCGTACAATATTACTACTTTTTTAATTTAGGAGCTTACAAGCTTCTTAAAATTTTATTCTCTTTCCCCTCTAGGAATTGATTTAGTGCCACTTACTTGCCACAGTAATTGTTTCATAAATTAGTTTTTTACTTTTGCTTAATAGAAAATCTTTAAAATTATGGGCATGAAATTAATTTAAATAGAAAATATTTGGGAATAAAAAAACATAACCTTAAAGAATTTTATTTTAAAAATAAATTTAAAAAGAAACTGATGGTTCTTTAAGAAATAAATGTTTTAATTTCACTAATTTTGGTTAATTATATGTTGAAGTATAATTTTTGCTATAATTTGCTTTAAGTCGTCAGTAAAAGCCGTTAAAAGTTGAAGTCAAAAATTTTACTTATACTAAAGTTAAATTAATATGGTTTGATCAAATCACTTTTTAGATTGGGTTTGTTAATGCAACAAGTTCTATATAACAAAATTTAAACTCTTTTCGCATAAATTTAGGTAAAATATACAACTTTTTTATATATTAATTATTTATTGTAATGATAGCATTATACAAACCTTTAAAAAAATCAGAAAACTTTATAATAACTTTTGTCGCTCTTTTTTTATTTTAGATTACATACGAATACCGATAATTAAAAACGTAAGTATAAAACGCAATAACTTTAATGTATGACATGGTATTTTAATCACTTTAACAGCCTTATTCTGAAGTAGTTATAAAATTCACCTGGTTTTTCAATTTAAATCTAAAGTAAAATAATTTTAAATTTTTATTTTATTTTGTTGTTACAAAAAGTAACGCATTATAATCTACTAAAAAGGAGGTGACAATAATTTTTTTTTAAATTATTAACATACATTGGATATCAACTGGACAAAATGCGGTAAAGTTGAGCTGATTATTTTTATTTTTGTCATCTTCCTTGTCAGACTTTTTGCAAGAAATGCATTACATATATAATGAGAAGAACACCTCATACGGCACCTGATGTCACCCTTCACATGGTACCTTTTGAGTGCTTGGTGTTGAGAATGACGACAAAAACTTTGTCAGACCAGACGAGTCAATAAAAGCAAAATTTTTTCACTGTTCACCTTATGATATTATAAGAAATTGGTCTTAAAAATCTAAAACTATATATACACTACCTGAGTTATCACCTGAGTTTTACAACTAAGTCTCATTTGTATAGTGTAATAGCATGTCTATTTAATTTTTTAATATTTTCGTCTAATGTCAGGTGAAAATAGAACGTGTTCTATTTCAAATTATTTAACGTCTGAGTTTAAAATGTAAGTTTTTAAAAGTTTCCGGATTAAACGTTTGTCGTTGTATTGCCATAATCTTCAGCTTAACAACTTTCTTAATTAGGGGATGAAACCTGATTGCTTAAACATAATGTAATACTAGAAATAAAAAAATCAAATTGTTTTTTGACACTCAAAAAAATTTTAAATTATTTTCTTGACACTCAACTCAGATGAGAACTAAGGTAGTGTAAATATAGCTTAAGTAAAAGTCTGGGTTATAGCACGGCATGTATGATCATAGAAAACCACCTTTAATAACCTCTGAGCCAGATTATTTGCTGGGTTTCAATAGTCTGTATGAGAAGTGTGCAGTTTTTCTGACGGATGTAAAATAGATATAGGCACCGAAGCCAGAAACCCTACCATGAGAAAGGATATCAGATAGACAATTTGATAAGTGTGGTGTGTTTCAGGTCACGAAACTGGTTATTATTCAAGAATTATTTTAAAGAGTTTCCAAAAGTCATGTAATATTTATAAATCCTAATACTTACTTAAAACAAGGCCGGACTTAGCCGAGTAAGACTTTCCTACTTGAATTTCGTAAGTTTGCATAAACAACCCATTACATATTAACGCTAAGATTAACTTCTGAAAATTTCTGAGTAGTTTGTTTCCTAGATAGATTTTTATTATGATCAATCAATAAAATTTTTTTAAAAGTAATAATTGTTGAATACTAAGGGTATTTTAAAAAAAAATTTCTTTTGTCAAGTAAATATTCTTAGCTACTTGATGTCAAAAAATGTAAGTCCTAAATTGATGCGACTTAAATAAGTCAATTTTAATTTACATGCAAAGTAATTACTGTACACAACTTTACTTTTAAATTTGCATTTTCAATCTATTGCTTCTATTAAAATTTTAATTTGAAAAATCCTCACATAAAGTCTCAATTTATTTTAAAAATTTCAATATTGTCATCAATAATTTAATTAAATAATATATTTGTATTCAATTTTGTTATAGAACTCAACATTAATTTAAATCTACATGCATACATTATTTTATATTAATGCTGAAACAAATTCAGACCAACTATATAAAAAAAAATTATTCATTAATTGTAATTGAAATTAAATTAATCCGAAAAACACATGCATTTAAATACGTTTGTAATGAAAAATTTATTTAAACGAAATAATGTTCTTATATTTTTAAAGTATATTTGCAACTAAATGATTTGTTTCTTAAATTTTTATTAACCAGTTTGGTTTATTTATCGTACTATATTTGCGAGGGACGTACACGTACACGTCCATATTAGCTGAAATGCAAAATCATGTAACTAACAAAAAATTCGATAGACAAAAAGTCGATCTTTTTACATATTTGATTATATTTTATTTAAAAGCACATGATAATAATTTTTTCAATATTACAAACAAAGCTATAAACCCAATGCCGAAAAAAAGAAAAATTTTTTAAGCATTGCTTTTGTAATTTAAAAAAATGTTTTTGCTTCTCCTGCAAAATTTAAAAAAAAATAAAGTTATGTGCTTTTTTATTTCAGCTAGCGATATGTATATGCATTGCATATAAGATTACCAATTTAGCTTCTGTAATGTCTAGGATATAAACATATACTTACAATAAAATATGTGTTTCCTTATTCAATTATACATAAACTTTTAGCACAGACCCAGCCAGCAAAATTCGCAGACAGTGTTTGTATAAAACAAGTCTAACAAAAATCTGACTTGATTTGTACGAATATGTACGATTTTTTACAGACATGTATTGCGATGCTAATTTTATTGTACTTTGTCTTTACTTTGGTTTATGTCTTTGCTACAAGATATTAAACGGGATTTCTGTTGTGTTTGCTCATTAAGTGTTTTAGTATTTTATTCTCACTGCAGATTGTTCTCATTAAATTGACGCGGGGGTCTGGTAGAAACGCACTGGAGTAGCACAAAAAGTAGGTCGATTCAACTCCAATTAGGGGCAAGATAATTTTTTTTTTATATATTAAAAAAAATAAATATAAAATAATTTAAAATTTAATACACTGAAAAAAATTTTTAAAAGGTATTAATTTCTGTAAGACAAGCCGGCTGAAAGTTTTCCATGACATGCCTGAAAAGTTTTGCATGAACTGATAACTAAATACTGTCAATTTGACCGACATTTCAACTTTGCGGGCTGGGTAGCATATTACATGTGTGTTCGTTAGAACATTTATCTGCACAGTACATGTATGCTTAGACACATATGGACTATATGTAATGTAATTCTTTATCTCCAACTTGTAAGTTATGAGCATTTGTAATACTATACAAGAAAAATCAAATAAATGTAGATTTACAAAAGTACAGCTGTGTTGAAAATTGTTTTAATTGTGATAGCAAATACTAAATCACTTAACTTAATTGTTATTTAAAGCTCAACAAACTTTCTTAAACCATTAAATTCGGAAATTTACTATTTCCTAAAATATTTGGTAAAAAACGAAAACACAAATATTTGTAAATTAAACGGCCCCTTTTCTTGTAACAACAGGCGTAAAAAATTTTTCAACTTTCTGTAGTTGATAACCCTATACAAAATATATGTTATTTAAATATAAACCACTATTTGCAGTATGATCTCTAATGATAATAAAAAAATATTCAACTGCTACTGCTATTAGTTTACACACAGCTGTTTGTTGGGGCTAATATTTAAGCCATATTATTCGTTTCTCTAAATTAATTTATTCAGCTTAAGTTTATAAATTGTTTAGTTGTATCAAAATTAAAGCTGCAAGAAATATTATGTGTTAAAATTAATAAAGAACAGAAAAGTTCATTAAATGTATTCTCACATTTTCTGTAAAGATAAAATGTGAAAATATTTAATAAAAATTTTTATAAAAATCATAATCAAGTAGTCATTGTGTTTCAGAAACTTCTACATCTATTAAAAAATTTATTTAAAAAAAGTTCTAATTTAATTTCATAAATTTTTATTTTCCTTTTAGAATTTATTTTCTAGCTCAATATCAATCGAGCGTAAGTAATTGCAAAATAACTTAAAGAATAAAACAGTAGACATGTTTCCGAATAATTTTTTAGCAAATGTTGATTTCAACCTTTTTTATTTCATGTACAGTTAGCAGAAACTTGTAAGCCAGTTTTGGTTCTTTAGGATTCGAATTAAAAAAATATTAAGTTAAACTTTTAGAAGGTTAAGCCTGACCATATTACATCCTACATCCAAATTTACTTTACATTAAAAACCATCGTATGCAAAACCTCAGGCAGATGGGGTTTTCTTAATATTCGGGAAAGCACCTACTACTAGAAGTACGGTCAATAACACTGTGTAAAAGTGAAAAGAATACACATACGGAATATTGTATGTTTGGTTTTACTAACAAAAAATATTAAACCTTTATAATCAAAGTGTAGTAAATCCCATACTTTAGTTCTGCTCAATTGGTGACTGTTTTCATTTTGTGTGCATCAAATATTTGAAAAATCTGAGGACCCCTTAAAAAATGCTGTCATCACCTTTTATTCAAAATCTGATTCAGGTTCGGTTATAATGTTAACTATAGTCAGCAATATTCTACCTAAGATTCCATTTAGTAAACATTAAAGCATTTTATAAAAAAAAGTTGGACTTTTTTGTTTTTAAATCAGCAGTATTTTTTTTTCACATTTTTAGCAACAACAAATTTGAAAATGAAAGAGTGCAAGGAAATTTGTTTCTCATTTAATGCAGCAACATTTATTAAATTGATGCTTAGGCACAATATTGCTGAATAAACATTTGTTAAGCATTATAACGAAATCTGAATCGGCTTTTATTTTTGCAAAGCTTTGAGGCCTAAAACGAATACAGTCATAAATCTTTTCAAGCTGAGTATAGGGTATTACTACCCTTAAGAAGACTCGCACAGTGTAACAGGCCAATTTTAACAAAATTTAGTTTCCTTATTTCAGCTTAAAAATACTTTCCAACAGGAACCCTAACAATTATGCAAAATAAAATCCAAAAATTAATAATAAAATTTAGTTTTTTGGCAACAAATATTTATTCTTTTAGATTTTTTTATCAAAAAATATATATATTTTTTTATTGTCAGAAAAAAAAAAATAACAAAAAAAAAATTATTATTTCTTGACAAAAAGATTAAACTGAAAAAAACTTTTTATTGTTTTTTGAAAAATAAAATAAGCTTTAAAAAAATATAATTTAAAACCATCAGGGTTGTTTACTTTATCTGATCGTCTGTTTGTTTATTCTTGTCTATTTATTTCATCGCAAATTCACAATAAATTATTATTTACGGTCCCTGCTTTTTAACGCGTGAATAATTTTGAAAGCATTATTTTTTCGCAATTTATAAGGTTGAAAGTTGTTTCCGTGAGCTGGATTTCTATGGAACTGATGAAAAATTTTGGATTGCTCTAAATTTTTACAAGCAATATTTTATAGAGATCGATTTGGGAACACTTGTATAGGAGCAATGACAAAAAATAAAATGATAATATTGCATGAGGACATCTGAACGGGGGCTACATCCATCCAAAAATGAACCGATAGTATTTGTATTTAAGATAAAATTTGGTGGCATGAAGCTAGCACATATGAAAAATGTTGTATACATAGAGTAATATTGGAGAGAGTTATAGTCTAGAATGGCCATTTCATGAGGAATATTTAAAAAAATAGGAAAAACAGTGAAAAATAAAGTTGAGTATGTTTACGGAAATATGATGACGAACAGCTTACTCATTGTATTTATACAAAGATCATTATAATGGCTGCCACAGCCATATTATAGTTGTACTAAGCTTTTGCGAAAAATGCAATCAAAGTTATGAATAAACTTTTCGTTTTATGTTTGTGCTAATCAATACTTTGATAATAGGTAACCATATTCTCGATAATGGGTTATCATACGTATGTTACTCTTAGATTATGATAAACATATTCCAAGAGCATTATATGTTTAATAACCTGTAATCAACAAAATGGCTGCCCTTTAACATAATAATGATTACCACAAACAGGTAAGGGTAAGTTCATTCATAACTATGATTGCATTTTTTACAAAAACCTTAGTTTAACTATTGTTTGGCTAAGGCAGTCATAACTATGATTTCCGTAACTATACAGTGATGAAATTATTCATGATTATAATCCCGTGATAATTCCCAACCATGTTTTTTCTCAGCGTAAAACAATTTTTTGGGCTCTATAAACATCAACTTAACGCATAGTACCTGCACACAAAAAATTATCTAAGAAAATCTTACTTAAAACAAGCCATAGCGGTGTCAAAAATACGGTAAGTACGGTTTTTCTTAAATCAAGTACGAAATTTTTTACTCCAAGTAAAATTTTTCAAGTACGAATTTCTTACTTTTAGCCACAATTAAGCCAAAATAGGATTGATTTAAATTTGGAACCGTACTTGATGTAAGCGTGAAAAAGATTGATTTAAGCCATAAACGGTATTAATTCAAAAATGAAATGTCATTTTTTTGACTTATGGAGCTAAAGAAGAAGATTTTTTTTTATTTTTATTTTATAGAAATTTAAAATTTATAATATAAAAATTTAATTTTTTGTAATTACCGAAGCTGAGATTTGAACCAGGGACTTTCCGCAATGCAGCACAAGCGGGTTACCTCTAGGCCACCGAGACACTTTGTTTTCAAATGTAAAATTATAAATTAAAACAACAAGCTGTTTTCTGCTTGATTTGTTGGAGCATTCCGAATAGGCTTGATTTAAGAAAATGTAAGTACGGATCGTAAATAAAAATTTCAAGAAAAATTTTGGATAAATTCAAGAATAAAATTCCTGATTTTAGAAAGCGAGTTTTCTTTCTGTACGTGCCACGTATAAGGTACGCATATAAAAAAATATTTAATTATATTTTTTTTCATCAAAGCATGCCAATAACTTGTTAAATGTATATATTTGTTGTTAATCCCAAGGCCTTAATTAATAAAATTAGATTTTATATCGTTATAATAAAATACCTTCTTTGTAATTACGCAATCAGATTGACATTTAATTCCCTTATATAACATAGGGTGGGTGGCAACAAATATCGAATTTTTGTTTAAGGAAAAAATTCGCTTAAAGTTATGCAAGATTTTCATAAGAAATTATATATTGTTTTTAACAACAATAAATATTAGTTATTGACATTTAAAATACACAAATGGTTTGACAATAAAAAAAATCAATAATTCAATTATTAAATTCGTTGCAAAATATATTTTCGCGTTAACAAATGAGCACAACCATAAAAAAGCTTCTAAATTAATGACGTTTTTATTTATAATTCAAAATTACCCATTTAAGTAGCACGTGAAACTGTTTGTCATAAAAATAGAATTATTTTTTTTTTCAAATACACCCAAATTCAATGAATGTTATAGTTTTACCAATTTCAACAACAAAAATAAATATCCTCCCACAAAGACACTCTCATACACTTAAAAAATTATTACAGTAAATGACTGTAAGTTATTTAAGAAGTATTACGTAAAGTTGTTTCTGAATAAAAAAAAAACAGTTAAAAATGTTTTTAATATTTTTTTAAATAATTTGAAAAGTTGTTCAAAGCACGAAAATACTGATTATCAGTTGAAGTCAATTTTTTTAGTTATTTGGTAATAATTTTTATTTAATTTTGGTAATGTTTTTTTTTTAATTTGCTGTAAATGTCAGCATATTCAGTTAATATTTTAAGTTGTTGAAGGGTTTTAAAAAGAATTTCCTGATTTTTTAATAGCATTTCTAGTTGATTTTGCCATAATAGTTTTTGAGTGTATTTAAGGAACTGAAATTCAATATATCATTAGTTACCGAAAATTGACGTCTTTGTATGTCTTATATGGTTTCCGCTGTGTTAAATAAGTTTTATATCTAAATTAAGACACAAGGACCTTACACACATATTCAAATAAAAATTGAATTCAATTTAGCATACTTACATACATGTGCTTAGCATTTCAAAAGGAAAACCCCTAATCTAAATATTCTACAAAATTGAAACCAAAAAAGTTTTATTCTTTATAATTCTTTAGTTCAATAATAGGATTTTGTTTTTTTTTTTTTCTTTATAGCGAGACATAGCGTTTTTAATTTATGAAAACGATATAATGAAATTTTTAAGGACATGTACATACAGACCTACGTAAAAACGTTATATTCAACGAAATGTTTCAAATAATTAAACAAGCCATTAAATGTTTTAATAATCGATCTAAAATGTTGAAATAGTTCTTTGCTACGATATTATTATTTCTAAAGTAGTAGTAACTTTTCCATAGCGTTATAAAAACTAATGATAAAAATAAAAATTAACATTTTATTCACCTTTGCCTGGAGGTGTGTTTGCCTTATACATATATTTGAGTTTTGTATTCAGCGGTTGTTCTAATGAAGGAAAAAAGTTAAGCCCCCTAAACTGAAAAACACTCCCATAAAGCATAAATCTGATAACAAAGGTAAAATCAAATTCATTTAAAATGAAAAAAAGTATTTTAATAGAAAGTTTTTTAATTAAACCAAAGAGTAAAAAGGTTTTTTTATTTTATTTAGCTAAAATTTTATTTCATTAAATAAAGTTTTTTGAACATTTTTAAAGAGTTATTTTTTTTTTTTAATTTCTAGTTTAATTGTCAATACTTTTTGTATAAGAATGATGCAGCTGAGGGTCTCGTTGGGTCCCTAGTGGCAAAAAGAAACCTAATCAGGGTAATTTAACCCCGATCTCGATATCGAGCTTATCAGATCGAAAATCGAGACATATCAAGATCAAAATTTTTTGTTTATATTTTTTGATACGAAAATGTCAATGTATTATAAAACAAATGGCTTTTTTACTTAAAAAGCAAACAAATTAAATTTATGAAAATTTTAAGTTCAGTCAAGTTTAAACTAAAAACAAGTGTAGTTTTTGCTTAAATTTTATGGCAAATGTATAAAATATAAACTGAAAAAAAAGATATGTTGGCAGAGAAGAGCAGGGGCCAAATTACGGCACTCGTGAACGAGTACACTTTCGTATCGAATAAAATTTCGTCACGTATCGAATGAATGGATTACCGCATTCGATAGCTCACGTATCGAAATTAAAATAGAATGTAATAGATTTTTTTTGCATTGTAATTGAATGAAAACATGTTTTAGTAAAAAATTACAACTTTGTTAAAAAAGGAAACACAAAATTTTGCTGTTATATTATTTTTAAGTAATTAATAAAAACAAGCAAAATAAAAATGACTTCATTAGTTTTGTTGTGTTTATCTTCTGACTCAGAGGATGAATCTAATACTATGCGTAGAAGAAGACAAATACGGGTTAAAAGTGATCCACTGTCATTGTCAGCTACTGAGTAAGTAAATTGCACCATTTGAACAAAATTTCGTTTAAAACGTTATCATTTAAGGTTTGTTTATCGTTTTAGAGTTTCAAAAGAGCCATTTCATTTTATTCTTTGTGAGTGCCTTACCACTAAAACTGCGGCTACAGTAACATTATCACTTTTAGCCAGTGGATCTTTTCAACATACCACTGGAAATGACTATTTTATTGGAATAAGTCAGAACGGAGTTTGCAAAACGGTTAACAAAATGATAAAAAAAATAGATAATAAGCTGTGTGCAAAATTTATTAAATTTTTACCAGAACAGTTTGCTTTATGCTCGGAAGCGTTCATGCAGAAATTTAAGCTCCCTGGCGGTAAATATAAAATCGCAATATAATGCTAGCTTTATGTAACATTTCCTTTATTTCTTAGTGATTGGTTGTATAGACGGCACTCATTTTGGGTTGCAAAAACCATCTCAAAATGAACATATATTTGGTAATTTATTTTTGGCTAAGTTAGGATGATCAACCATAAATTGAGCTATTATATCCTTTTGCTTTCCATTTATTTTGTTAATATTGGTCCTAAAATGTTTATTTTATTTATTTATTTATAGTTTCAACTAAAATTTGTATAAAAACTTACATTTTGTCTACCTTCACTATCTATTGTTGCACATAAAATAAATTTCGAATGCTGTTTATCTCACGAACAACTTTTCGTTAGCCAGTACTCGATAGCGTACTCGTTAACGAATGCTATCATCAGAAATTACGATAGCTCTTACTCGATAACGAATGCGTTAATCTCAAAAGCAAATATTACGAACAATTTTACTTGATCACGGATGCCGTAATTTGCCCCCAGATTAGTTTGATGTAATGGAATTAAGAAATAAATTATTCTTGTTCTTACAAATGAAATCTCTGCCAATGAGTCCAACATTTTTTCACTGGTACCGCAAGGCTCCTCCCTTGGTCTCCATTTCCTATCTTTCTTAAAGGCATTTTTTCCGACTTCGAATCCTATTTATTTCCTTGCAGATACCTGTTTTTTATACTCATTTGACTAAAGGCCTAGCCCTTCGGAGACTGAAGCCATTAGGCAGAGTATTAATAACATAGTTACCCTTATCTCCTGTTATATCCTGCTAATCTCCGCTTGAAGTTTTGCTTATAGGGTCAATTTAATGCCCGTAAGACCCAATATTGTCTTTTGACACATAAGCGCACATCAATCAATGCTGTATCGTCTGTTTTAAGGAAGCGTACGAGTATTGAGAAGACACAAACTTTTGATGTTCTGCGCATAATAGCATGTGCCATATCCACTAGACGAAGTGCGTTTTTTTTTATCGAAAGAAGACTTATGTTTCTTGGTTTTTAAAACATTAAGACCGGAATTGAAATTTGACCCTTATGTATGAGCTGGTGCTCCAAAATTTTTTTGGAGCTATTTGATCCCGTACAGTAACGTTAGGGTATTTGATTGTCTTGATTCGCTTGAGAACTATCATAATGTTAAATGTATTTTTTTTTCTACTGATACTATTAATAATGGAATTTGAGCTGAAGAAATAAGAGAACTTGTTCCTTAAATACAGGCCTAAACGCAAGATACGCGTTTTTAACGATCACACCCATTTTTGGTCAGCTGGCCAGTTAATCGCTTCACCCATTATAGATGGAATACTTTGTTTTTTAGTCACTCACTGCGTGTGTTAAAAAAATTTCCTAAAGATTTATTAACTATCGCAGTTAATATCGAGAAATTTAAGTCAAATGTCCACCAACACATGCAATGCATGTCTAAGAGCCTTCATCGCAATGCTGGTTATTACAAAAAAATCACAGAATGTGCTAAGCAACTATCTAATACCATTCCCACTAGGTGTATACAAACACTTTTTTGCAAAGACAGTAAAACCTTTATTCACCCTGGGTTAAAAACCCCAAGATAATTCTAAAGTCTCTACATGAAGTTGAATTTTTCAATAACTCCATTTTCTAAATCTTGACTGCAGGATAAAATTACTATAATGGAACTGAGGCGCAACCCGAACGTGAATTTCCTTTCCATGCCTAAGCAATTCCCTGCTTTGCTAGACCACTCAAAATGTTATTTTCTCCAATGCCTCAGTGTCCCTCTTCCGGCACACTGTCTTCCAGTAGACTCCTTTTACGCTTGGACGACTGAGAAATATGTAGGGATTGCTCTAGTTTTCTATTAACAATAACATTCATGTTCTCAGTTTAGGAGGATAATGCAACACTAGCTGCCGTTTTGACTGCCAGGATTGCTGCCTTTAAAACACTGTGGTTGTCAGAAAGGTTTAGGTTTAACTGCAATGAAATTGTAGCTCTGAGCAGATGTCAAACAAATAGCCTTTTTTTCGCAGTTGCACCTCCCAAATTTACTATGAAGCTTAGTTTTGAGACCATCTTATTACTGACACGTCTTCATATGAAACCTGCGGAGTATAACTCGAGATAACCGGAGATTTTTGCGACCCCTCTGCAACCAGATTATTATGCTTAAAATCTAAAACTATATGTAGTGTTCCTGTTAAGGTTATAGGCTAAGCGCTAGTGAAACACAGTCTTATAAAATCCTTTACGCTATCTGCAACTGACTTTATATTTTAAAGTGGTTCAGAACAAAGTCAGATAAGAATAGCTACTGCAGTTCCCATCCAATGCGTTATACTTGACGTTATTTCCCATGTTTTGCTGAGGATTTTCCTGTAAGCATAGACCCTTTTCTACGCCATACTAGACACTTTGTATTTTCCCTTAGTACCATATTTGTATTATGCAATCGCAGTGTGAACCACAAAAAAGTACTCATCCTCCTGGGGAAAAACGATCTCCGCCTTCTGAGTATATACCCAAAAGCCTGCTTTTCTGGACGTATAGCGTATCCTTGACATTGTAGCTTCCATTAGAGAGCTTATTGTGCTAAAGAACTTTAAGGTGACGCCGACTGATGTATCACCAACATACAATCTAACGTTAATAGCTTCCTCCTCAAGTCCGGTGAGAAATTCCCTGGAAAAATCTCCTAACAGCCGCTTTCTCTGTTTTTCAGTTTGCCCCTTTTGCACGAACTTCAGAGAAATAAGCAGCTTTCTAGCTTATAATTGGCTTAACAGTTTCTGTTCGTGTTTGGTTTTCAATAATAAAACTTTGAGTTTTACTATTGCTATATTTTCCTAGAGGTAACCTTAATCAGGATCAATAAAACTGTATATAACATATGTAGATATAACGAATTGTTTAACTGTACTGTCATTTTGTCAAAGTGTTAGATTTTTGACAGTTTTCTACAAAAAACTCATATTATCTACAATTTGTCTAATAAAAAAAAAGTTGTCCACATGTTTGACAAAAGAAGTCAAACATTTCGTCTTCCATCAACGACATATGTACCTACATTTATTAATAAATTTCATTAGTCATGCTTTCAAATTTATATATATTTAAAGTTTTTTTTTATTTATTTTCTTTTGCTCAATAAAAACTGTCTAAAATTCATAATATTAAGAGTTTTACACATGACTTGAGTCGTTCAGTAAATAAAATACTATTTAAAAGACATTTGATTAAAAAATGAAGCAACAGCGACAGCAACATACACACCTACACACATACTAAAGTAATAGCAACAAAAAGGCTAAAGTTAACTGACATCAAAAACAAATAGCTTGGAAAAAAAATATTCCTTTTAAAATTAAGTAAAATATATTCGATTGCGTCAAATTTAAGAAGTATGAAACATATGCAAGTAGTATCTCAGCTTTTCAATTTGCGTCGGCTGTAAGCTCTCTGATACCCAGAAAATATTTTTTAAATTCAAAATTTTTAAAATTATTCGTTTACACACTTAAAACATCTATACCTCAGCAGTCTGGCGACATCATTCCTTCCTTATCATAGCTCCAGGCCTACACGACCTTAACTATAGCTGCTTTCTACTTAAAAGAAGATGGCCCAAAATAAGTCAGTTGTTTGGCTCTCATATTTTTTCTAAATGAAAAACTTCAATTCTTTTTTTTTGTTATCTTTATTTGTACCTTTAGAAGTTAATTGGTCAGGATGAGAAGATGATACCGGCGAAACGGGCGCCGTCAGAATTGATTGCAATAGGGCTCGTTTTATGGCATTTTCCATCACTTCAGCAAGAATTTCGGGAGACAGATTCTCACAGTCGATTCAAATGTTGTCCTTGAGGGGGTTCCAGGGTCTCAAGCTTTTTCGCGAGACTTCAAAAACTACTTTGACGGACAGTCATTTTCTCGAATACAGATAATCAAATATATGATGCTATAAAAATATGGTTACCATAATATAAGAGCAACATATGTATGAAAACCTATAATAAAGATTATGGTTACCTATAATCAAAATAATGACTACCACAACTTTACGGTGGTAATTTGAATCATAACAGTGATTACATTTTTCGCCAAAATATAACTACAACAATAGTATGCTTGCGCCTATTATAATAATGATCTTCGTAAACATAGAATGATTAAACTGCCCGTGATCATATCACCATGACCATACACAACCAAATTTTTTCTCTGCGTGTGATGATTCTGGTACACAACGTCCGTTCGATTATCAACGCAATGCGCCGATAGATATATAGGAATGAAAGAAGGTGATACCCAGGTAGAAGATTTGTTGCAAACAGCTTTCCGAACCTAAAGTACCCAACGGCTAGGCAATGATAAATTCTAATAAACCCATACGTATATGTAAGATATGGTTGAAATGCATCAAACACATATAAAAACAAAGACGTATTTTTATATCAACAAAAACATATTCCTATTTCAAAAAAAGTGAAAGATGAAGAAATATAAATTTAAACGTTTACAAACACACACTTTTATGACAATATCACCCAAATGACAGATTGCGAACAATTGATTAAGAAATGAAAAATGATAACAAAAAAAAAACACGAATAAGAAAATATTGAAACAAACAGACAGATTAAATCAGACTGATAGCATATATTTACAATTCCAAGTGACTTCTTGCTTGGGATTGTGTGTGCCACTTTTAAAGGACGTAAATAAAAGACTTTTAAAGAAACGAAAGTTTTACCAACTTCACTGTTGTAAGAGCATAAGTACGAAGTAAAGAAAAAAGAAACTACAAAAACGTTTAAATACAAAAGTGTTCTGTTTACAAGCACATGTACATATGTACATATGTACTAGAATGTGTGGTTTAAATGAATGTCTCATTGTATATACGAGTGTTCTTGTTTTTTATTTATTTATTTTTTGTTACTAAATTCTTTGTATTTATATGTCAATATATCTGTGTCAACATAACAATAGCACAAGAAGAATAAGAAAAACAGTTTGTTGCCTTTTTAAATTTGGTCTTTTTGTTTTCACTGTAATCATAAAGTCCCCAGACAAAAATTTTAACAAATGGTATGAAATAAATTAAGTCAACAAAAATTTATTTTTCCTGCAGTACATACATATGTACATCACACATACATTAGTACATTTTTTTATTAAATTGTGTTAATATGTTTGTATGTACATATATGAAGAACAGTTTATTTGTTTAAACAAAAAATCTAAAAATTTGACAGTTTAAAAATATGTGAACATTTCATGTCAAATAACTTTTTAAATGTTTTTATAAAAAAAATTGTCTTATAAACGTCAAAACAGTTACTAAGAACAAAAGTATGTTACAAAAAATTTAATATAAATAACTTAATATGTTAATGTTTGTAGTATCTTTTGGCTTTAAAAAAGGTATGAACTTTGTGTCGAATACCTAAAACGCACAATATTTTACTTACAAACCTGTCACTTAGGTCCACTGGCACCTTACCCATGTTATATCTTTGCAAACTATTTAAAATTTTATATTCACGTTTTCTACTCTTGCAACAAATGTCAGTAGATTTTATTTTTTGAACATTTGGACACAGTTTTTTTGAGTTTCAAATAAGTATTTTCAAAGTAAACCCCGAAGCAATAAGTAGAACAAAATTAAGGGCATAAACAAAAACTATTTTAATTGTTTACAATGTCTTGTAAGACAAGCTTTCCTATTACAAAAAAAATAAAAATAAACCCTTACAACTTCAACCTTTATTTTATTTCCCAAGAGTGCAGAAAAAATATAAAAAATTCCTTATGCCCAGTTAGGAGATTTTACGTCTCAATCTGGGAAAATAGCTCTAACTTTCATATTCCCAGACCCATATTTTTGAAAAAGACACAAGAAATACTAAATATGTAAAAACAATACTTCTTGCTCCTTCCTATATACATATGTATATCTAAAGAGTTATTCATTTTTTTAGTTATAAAGAGGGGCTAAACGCACAAAGATATGACTTTTTTTGCAAAGTTATTAAGAAGTAACAAAACCTTCTTTTTTCAATAACCTTATGTTTCTTATATGTTTTTTGTCAAGAAGACCAAAAAAGTACACAAAAAGGGTCAAAATAAAATTTTATTTTTTTGTAATCCTTAATTTCGAATTACGATATTGAGTCCTGCCAAATCAATTTTAACCTTATTGGTTTAAAAGTTAAAGGGAGTACCTAAAAGGTACCATAATCTTTAACCTGTCCCAAATTTTAATTACTATTAATTTACACATTTATATTGAAGACCTGTCCAGCGCAGTTTAAATTATTCTTCTATATTTATTGGTTTAGAATAAGCAAACAGTACTTTCTCGTTTTTACCCTTTAGAGTGAATATTTAAACAAAATGTAACAAAACTTTTTGATATTGGTTTTAAAGGTTGCAAAATAAACCCTGTTTTAGGGTAAAAAAGTTTTAAGAAAAGCTTGAGAAAGTTTCATTTATTTTTTAAATAGAATACAATTTTTTAAGTTTAGTTTCCAACATATGTATAACCTTTTAGAAAATGAAACTTAACGATTTTTTTCTATCTATTCCGGTATATTTTTGTTCCCTTAGGAAGTCCCTTTTTAGTGAATCAACACATAGGAAGGCTACAGGCAGCCCGAGTTTTGTCATCAGACAATAACATTATTCTTTAAGCAGAGTGTTTTTTGCCACTTAAAGACGGCGAAATACGTTTTTGTGTCGAACTTCATATAATAAATATTGTAAGACAGATTTCTGTTAAAAACTAGCAAAACCTCTTCATTATGGATGGAAATATAAGCACAATCCTGAGGTGACTCATTATAACGACAATTTTTTTTTTAAACAATTCAAATTTTTTTTCTAGAAAATATGGCTCTTAATGCAACAAAACTTGGCAAAAATATAATGAAAATTGTGACCTAAATTGAAAAGAAATTTTTAGCAATCAAATTAAATTTTTAAAAATTACAAACACTTCCAAACTATTTAGGGGCCAATTTATATGATGATATTTCTTATGAAATCACTTTAATGATACACTTTTTGTCTACAAATGCAAATATTATGCATGAAAAATATCTCCATGTTAATCGGCCCATAGTTATCGACTTTTCACTTATCACAGAGTAACTCTAGTGTGATATTTGGGTGCTTTTTGAGAAAAAAAAAATATGTAAAAAGTTAAAGTCGAGTTAGCATAACCACATTAAGCTCTACACCATATATGTATGTGGGCTATGAGTAAAAATGGACTGATTATATTTTTATCCAGTGTACTTTTTTGTGACATAAAGTTAGACACACATGCAACATTTTTCTAAGTTAGAGTAATACTCGAGTCAGATAAGCCCAGAATGCTTATGCCGGGACGAAATTAGTATGGGAGCTCTACCAAAAAACGTCACGATCACCACCAATGCCAGAAAACTTGTCTGTGCCCCATTTCACTGAAATATCTTAAAAATTGCGACCTGTACTTTGGTTACAAGAATACATGGACACCCACACAGAAAAAACTGTACATATTTTTTTCAAACAAACATTTTTTAAAAACTTTAATTTTTTTCAGGCAATATTTTGTTAGACCCAAATAAAACTGTTATCTGATTTGAATGTCAAACAAAATAAACGAAAAATCAAAAAATTGTGTTGCCCAATAGCAATAACTTTTTTATTGAAAATAGAAGGCATTTTTTTCCAAATAAATTTTTCCAGAAATTTAATAAAATTGTGTATCTGATTTTGCAACTTTGACTCTGGGGAAGTTATGGACGTAATTTTTTTAAATTTTTACCAAACTTTGTATGGCAGCCCCCTTAGACGATAGACATATGGTTTATGTACCTTCTAAGAATATGTTTGGGAATAAAAACTAGTGGGGGTCTGTAATACATTTTATTTCCCTAAAGGCGACTCCAGAGAAGTTGTAAGGGTTTTAACCCTATTTTTTTTCAAATTTTGTATGGCCACCATGTTAGGGGATAAGTAGCTTTTCCAAAAATGTTTGAGAGGAAACACTAATTGAGATCATTCTTACATTTTACCTTTGTAGGGAGCGATTTGAGAAATGTTAAAAAAATTTTTTTTGTACGGCAACCCTTTTAAGGGGCAGAGATAAGATGTGAGTATGTCCCACAAAAATGTTTGCGGGAAAAAATTAATGGGAGTCGTAAATAGGATATTGTACATAGCAACTCTTGGGCAGTTGCAGAGGTTTTTATTAAAAAATTTTCAGAAATAAACAGAGGTGGTCTTGGTTCTTGGTTATATCTCGGTTATTCTTATAGTTTGATTTTCCCTGCGGAATACAGGGATAGATGGGCAGACGGAGAGGCCGACATCCCTAATTCGACTTCCCCATCTATCAGGACAAAGAAAAAATATACTTTATGCGGTCGCAGATGGATATTAAGGAAATTCCAGATGCAATGACAAACTTATACACAGCCTTATTACTTATGTGAAGGGATTCTTTTTTTTTGCTTTTCTTATTTATTTATTAATGCAGACTATATAATTTCCTTTAGAAATTTGCTTTCATATAGATATTATTGTATTCCATAAATATTTGTTACTCCCTATGGAAAATGATTTTAAGTATATTTTTAAATAAGGCTAAGGGTAAGCTGTTTTCTGTCAATTTTAATTTAAAACTAAGTTTATGGAAACAATTTTGAATTTTACGCAGTATGTATTAATAATTTAAGATTTTTTTATGTAAGTAAGTTACTCTTAAAGTTGCTTGTAAAAATGTTTGTGAGAGCAATAAGGGCATTCTTGCATATTATATTTCTTTCGAATCCCTTTCTCTAAATTCAAAAGTTTTAAAAATTTAAAAAGAACACACACACGTACTTTACATATATAAATGCATACTTACACTTAAAAAGAAAAACAATAACTAGCTATTACTAACTTTGACAGCTTAACCCTAAACACAATGTAATGGCAATCCATTACTAGTTTCAAGTATGTATTTTACTCCGTATCGCCGAAAATGGGGTTAAAAAAATCTTTTAATTATTCCTAGCTTAAACTCAAATCTTTAAATAAAACCTGGGCTACAAATTATTCAAATAAAAGTTATTTTGAAATTTTAACGATTTGAAACGTTTTTTAATAAAACTGTAGCCTTACATGAATTTCCATTTTCCCAAAATTTTATTTTTATTTAAAAACATTTTCATTTTTTTTTGTCCGCTCAAAATCACGAGAAATAATTAGTAATTTTATTTAATGAATTTTCTTGCTAATTATATGACCTCTTTGTCGTGTGGCTTGTAATTTAAAAATATATAAAAATATTTGGAATGTAAGGCCAAAAAATAACCAGTCGTATATGGTGAGTCCCACGCAAAATGGCCAAACGCAGGGAAATCGTTAACTTCTCTCTAAATAATCAATGAATTTACGTCTAAACAAAACGAAAATTATTAAAATAAAAATTAGTTGGTCCATAACTTTTTTTATTTCTTCAGAATTTAAATTTATCACAAATTGAATAGTCAATTGATTTTCATATTTGTGGGAATGGCTCCACTTACTTTATTAGTTTCAAATTTTTGCCGTTACAGAACTTTTGTAGGCATAAAACTTTAAATAAAATCGGTGCGACAAAAGTATCAATAATTAGATTTTAATTTTTGTAATACGTGTGATGATTTATTTTATGATATTTTTCATGAAATCACTTCCATATAATATTTTATGTTGCTACGTGAGGGGTGTAGAAAAGTTGGCTCTTTACTACTCTTTTTGTTTTCAAATTAATAAATCGTAAGATTTAAAGTTACGTTGGTTTTCCACCACTTTTTTTTCTAAAAAAAAACTACAACTAATCGCAGACATTATAAAAAGAAGTGTCCATGTTTCAAAGTATACTAAAAACGGTCCAAACATTCAAGGTTGATTTCGTGACAAAAAACTAACGAACCTACAGCTTATTTTTATAATATATTTAGGAGTGTAATATTTATTTGGTATTGCTTTAAGTAAAAACGAGCGTATAAAGAGCTTAATAATGCATTGAAAAAACTGTGTAAAATCTAATTTTTCCCTTGCGCACCGGTTTCTTTTAAAGGACTATTTTCTTTTAAAGTTTGGAACAAAATGTATAAGTCCTTAACGCAAATGGAGCAAAGCAAGTTGAAGAAACAAGAAAAGTCCAGAAATATTTTTGTTTTAAAAAAGTAATATTAATTTGTAATCCCTATACCTATATATATAATAATTACAAAATTAAGGTGTAAGATTGTTTTTTTGTTTGTCCCGCAATCACGACTAAGCGGCTGGATATCTAAGCGTTGAGTGTGCGAAAGGATACACTTTTTAAGGGCAAAAAATAGGTGGGGCCACGGCCACTTAACCAAAAATCTTATTTTCAGACCGATTTTTATGAAACTAGTTCGCATATTAAAGGCTTTCAAATTAAAAGTTTTGAAAGCAAAAAAAAGTGGGCAATGCCGTGTCTACAAAAATTTCACTCTTTTTTCTGGTTCTTCTACGATTCCCATTTTTATGAAGCTCAAAAAGTGGACCTATAATGTATATATTTTGTGGGTGGTATAAAAATAGAATAATGTGCAAAATTATGTAAAGATATAGATTTATTCGAGGTAGTCAAAAAATAGGCCGATATCGGTTTTATTCAGTACAACAAAGGGTGGCATTAACAAACATTCAAAATTGTGTGAAGCTAAATTAATATTCGGGGCAGTTACAGCCCAAAACTCTTAATTCGTGATGACATTTTGTATGGGGGCTAGGTTTAAAAATGAACCGATCATTGGCCCCAGCAACAGGCTTTGTTCCTAAGCCAAAGAATTTATCTGTTCAAAATTTCATCGAAATTTCTGCAAAAATGCGGCCTGTACTTTGTTCACAAGAATACATTAACGCCAAGCCAGACGGATGGACGAACATGCTTCAATCGACTCAGGAAGCGATTCTGAGTTAATAATTTTAAATGAACGCGGGACTCAAACTTTTATTTTTGGGAGTTACAACTATTTGCGCAAACGCATAATACACTTACCACGTGTGTGGTGTTTGTATAACAATTTAAGAGAACCTTGTACTCCCTTTGGAAAATATTTATTAAAAATTAGGAAATATTAAACTATTAATATGTATACGGCGATATACATAGCCCTTCGCAGGGGAAAGCATTTTTTTACTTCGTATACAAACTATTCCAAAAGGTTTTACTTTTAATTTTAAACGCTTGCAGTTTCGAATTAAACTAGCATTTGCTTTAACAGTTAATAAGTCCCAGGGTCAAACTATCCAGAATGCTGTTTTGCATTTGGAAACCCCCTGTTTTTCTTACGGGCAGTTTTATGTCGCCTGTTCTTGGGTACCAGGTGGTAAAAACTTACAAATTTTTGCACCGAAAGGAAGAACTCCCAACATAGTGTTTAAAAACGTTTTATCTTTATCTTCATTTAACTTATGTACAATAATCTACAAGCTTAGCTAAAAGGATTTGTACAGTAATTTTGTTTGCATACTTTTACACATTATTGTGTGTATATGCTTATGGTTTTAATGTTTCTGTAAAAGCTTCTTATAACAACATTAGAGGGCATATTACATCATTTGGTTCAAATTGAAATTAAAAGATTTGTATAAAAATGTCCGTATTATCAATGAAACAAGCAAAATTTTGATTTGAATTCCGTAATATACCTCCAATTTTATATGAATTTTAAGTATAAATGCTTTCAAATTTTACCTCTTAAGATTATTCCCGCGCAAAGCCAGGAAGGGTCAGCCAGTATCTTATAAATAACAACAAAGATTTTAATTTTTTTTAACGTTTACAGATTTAGAGTCCAAAAAATGTACTAAAATAATGATTTAGTATTCAAAACAAAATGCTAAAAACAGTACTTTCAAATATGTATAATTAATTTCTTTAATTTCAAGCTGTTGAAAATAATTTGAGACACCCTTAACACTCCAAATCTCAGTTTTCTTGCATTAAGCGATTTTCTTTTGAAGGAAATTTTCTAGCAATGCGCCTACAAGGGCATATTAAAGTTTCTTAAATGTTAATGCCACATGTAGAAGTAATTTACAAGCTAAAAAAATCGTTACGTTTTTATTTGTGTATGTGTTTTATTTGTTAAAAAAAAAAAAACTTTTTTAATTTTATAAAATTAAAATAATTATTTGCATATAAAATATTATTGGATTTTCATCATTTCCAAGTTTACCACTTTTTAAGCCTAAAGCAAAAAAAAATAAACCATTATAACAATATTTAAAGATAAAACCCCACATTTAAAAACCTCAATTACACCATGTAAATGTGGGCGTCCTTATTTCCAATCACACGTGTCAAACTAGATATCAGTGTAAACGAGTATTCTAATGTAATTCTATTCCCTTCAAGTCATGTGTAATTGCTGTTTTACATTCATTTTATTAAAATTTTATTTTAATATTTTTTGTTGTTGTTCGATTATGTGAGTGTTGTTTGTAATTAAACCATTTAAACTTTTTACATGAACCTCAACCCACAGTTTATGATTTCATTATTTTACCACATTTATACGTGGTTTGAATAAAAATGAATTTTGTTTGTTATTTAATTTAATGAAAGTACTTTTTATTTTAAACATGTTAGATGTTTTAAAACTAAATTGGAGAATTATAATATATGCTCAATATTAGAAAAAAAATTGTTATGGACCTAAGCACGAATATTTTTTAGATAATTAAAAAATATTATGTTTTAAAATGAAAGTTTAAAAGTTTTTTAAAAATTGTTTTGTTTTCTTCGCTCATGTTAGATTTTTTATTATGAAATAAGTGATAGTAAAATTTATTTTTATAATAAAAATAAGATTATACCCACCTTAAAGGAAGCAATTTTTCATTTCGTATTCTATTTAAGTTTTTTTGCTGCAAACACTTAAATTTTTAGTCTTATTTAAAAAATTTATTATTGGATATACTTAAAAGTAATTTAAAAAATGTTTGCCCTTGTTCATATCTATATGCCATTTTTAAAATCTTCCTGAAAACTTTTTCAATCACTTGTTTAAATTATTCAAAAGTTTTTTTATAGATTTAAAAAGATTTTCTACACTAAATGGCCTTTTATTGCTTTCAATTTTAATTAAAAATAATTAAACAAATTATTTGTTATCAGCGCTAAAATGACTAGTCAGCACGTAGGTCCTGCTTGTTAAATTTTTTTAAGTTAAAACAAAACAAAAACTTAATACTTATTTAATTTAGTATTTAAATTGAAAAAAGATAAACAAAAATATAAAACTCAATAATGTCCACCTATCAAATTAAAATTATAAACCAAAAACAATTACAATAATTTAATATTCATTATCATATTTATTATTTTTAATATCATCAACATTGACAATTGTAATTGTAATTAAAAATATGTGAATGTGCATTTTTAATTATTTCATTGGTAAGTTTGCACTCAATTCGATATAATTAATTGAACATTTAACAGGGAATTTATTTAAAGTAAGTTTGAAAAAAAAATTTGCTAATAGCAATTTAAATGTGTAATTAAAAAAAATTTAAACAAAATGGAAGAAGAAAATTGTCATGAATGAAAGTCTGCAAAGTGCGTTTTATAAAAAATTTTAACCTTAAATAACAACATTTTACACTTAAAAGCATGTAAATTTGCATGTTGTTTATGGTGTTTTTAAAATACTAGCAATAATCCTGCTTCTTGGTAAGTGCAGTTTTAAATACTAAATTAAAGTAGAAAACAAAAGCAAAATGCAAATTTTAGATAACAATATTTAAAACTCTGTAAATTCAAAAAGTAAAATTTCCAAAATCCCATCACAATGAGAAGAGTACAAACAAACCCTTATTTCATATTTCCAAACTCGTCATCTGAAAAGAACAAAAAACATGAAAAAGTGATTTTCACCACTTAATAAACTTTCAAGCTCAATATGGGCAAATATTCCTTAATTTGATATTACTAGGCTCATAATATTATAAATGCAAAACAGAACCAAAAGTGTAAGAAGTTGCATTTTTACCATTTAATTGACATTGAAATTAAGCTCAATAGGTCTTAACTTCATTTGTATAGACTACTGATCCTTAGCTATGAGAAAAGTACAAAAATGTAACTTTTGAGTTGTATGCAAATTATTGGTCCTCTATTTAGTATTACTAGACCTATAATTCGAAAAAAGCTAGCAGAGTTGAAAATGTTATAAAAAAAAAACACTCTTTGTTCACTTAGTTTACTTCCAACATCTATACAGGTCAATAGATATTCAATTTGTATTTGTAAAATCTCAGACTATAAACAAAAAAAAAACAGTCTCAGAGTGTAAAAAAGTAATATTTTACCTCTTTATTGGTTTTGACCTCAATACGGGTCAAAAGCTCTTATTTTTTATTTAGAGACTAATAATTGAAAAGCATGCAAAAAAGGGTCTAAAATGACTACCATCATATTTCTGGAAATGTGATCTTAGAAAAGGTCAAATAGTGCAAAAAATTCATTAAAAAACGTTTAACACAAAATTGATTTTTAACCTCAATACGGGTCTTAAATTTAATACATGTACCTTACGTGCGAAAAGTTACGTTTTGACCGACTTTCGAACTCAAAAGGGGTAAATACTGTTTTGTTTTCTTGTATTATAATCTCGAAGAAGCAAAAATAAGTAGTATTTGAGTCCAAAAAAAAAATACAGAATATGAAGTTTTGACCACTTTTTTGGCTTCCGACCCCAATATTGGATAGAAATCAATATGAGGTAGAAATTTAATATATTTAGACTCATTATTCCCAAAAAGGAAAAAAATACCAGAAATGTGGAAAAAGTGCTTTATGACCCTAAGTTTTTATCTTTAGAACTCTGGTCTCAAAAAATGTTAAAAAAGCACCAAAAATTAGAAAAAATAACTTTTGTTCACTAACATAATTGACATCCGAAAACAAAGTGGATCAGTTGTTCTTAATTTAATATATGTAGACGAAAATGCGAAAAAAGCAGCCCAAGCTTTAAGAAATGATTTTTGCTTGCATATACCGTTTTAAACCTCACGATGAACACAACTCGAATTATGTCTCTACATCTTATTTGGGATGAAGTAACAAAATAACCATACATCTTTTTTTCAACTAGAAGATACCAAACATTTTTTTTTTTTTTTTTAACACCTAAGGGTTCAAAAAAGAGTCCAAAAGACAAAGGGTACAAAATTTGAAAAAAGTACCTGGCAAAAAGCTTTTTAAATATGTCCTTATTGTTAACAAATTAGATAATAATAGGTGGCCAAGCCCGACCATATTATATCATACATCACATACATATGTATGGGGCCTGTATCGAAAATAAGGCCGATCATATTTGTATTCAGTATACTAGTTGGCAACACAAAGTAAGAACCATATGAAAAAGAAAATCAAATTAGCTCATAGCGACAAATAGTTTGTTGGGTTCTTAAAAAACTCTTGAACGTTTGGTTTGTTTGTAGCAATTCTCAATTAGATTGTTTAGGGTATTATATAAAGGCAGAAAATATTCATGAGGTTTTTTAAGAATTTGGTGAAGTCTACTGAGGATTTGGTGTAAGAACCAATGAAATGCATATAGAAAAACTTAACCAACAACAAATCCTATCGATATTTATTATTATTATTTAAGATGGCAATAGCCTAAAAATATTATTTAAGGAGGACATTTGAAACGGGGCTATGGCACAGCCCAAAAACTTACCTGTGCCATATCTTCAAAATTGCGACCTGTATTTTGATCAAAAGAATACAAAGACGCCCACACCCAGCTAGACGGACATGTATAAATCGGTTAAGGAAGTGATTCTGACTAATTGGCATACTTAAAGGTGGGTCTCAGCCCAAATGCATAATACTTTAACCGAGTATGTGGTGTGGGTACAAGAACTAGGTCTAGCTAAGTAGTCAAGATTTGGCTAATTATACCCTTCACATAGTTATAAGGGTATATATCAGTTTGTCATTACGTTTGTAATTTCCTTATTATTAATTCATTTGAAACTATTATAACTATCGACTTCGAATATTCTACAAAAAGTAATAATCAAATCACTCATACATTTTGGAAAAAAAGTTGGAGAGGAGCAGGGGGACTAGAACATCCCATAGAAACTAACAACTTTTATTAACCTTTTAATATGAATAATGTCGAAAACTTTTATTACTATCGACCTCAAACGTTCCTCACCTATTTCTATTATTCGTACGAATGTTAAAATTTTGTAAAGTTTTTTATGGACAATGTTTAAAAATAGAAAAATAGAAAATAAAAAATTTGTCGTTTATTTTTCCTTATGTTTATCTTTTTTCAAATTAATGGTTAATGGTTTATGTAATAGCAAGTAATTATGTTCAGTTTATTTAAGTGTTTTATGTATCGTTTCAGCTTAAAAATTATTTGTAATTAGATTTCCTTTTAAAAACACAAATGTAACGTTTAAATTTTTCAAGTAGTTAAGTTTGGAATAAACTTGAAATAATAATCACTTATTTTGGCATTAAAGCTATTAGTGTTCTTGCTTATGCTGAGAATAGATTATTAATAGCAAATTTAAAAACAATTGCCCAAAAAATTAGGATTTATCTTAAAACAGCATAATTTTTAATGGTTTAAAATTTTATATAAAGCATGCCAGTCATGGTTATTTTATCTAATTCATTGACTCACTTTATTAATTTCAACAATTACTGGTAAACAATTGTAAGTTTTTTACTGTCTTAAAAGTGTAATATCGAATTAATAATAATTAACAAATAAACAATAAAATTTTTTAAGTAAAACATCCCTTAAGAGATTACGATAATTTGTAAAAGTGGTATTATTGTTGTTTTAAAACAGATATACTTTTTATATCAGGATATTGTTTTGACAGTAAAAAAAAAATGTTTTTTATTTTAGATTTGTTTTGAAGAAAAACATACTTTTTTAATGTAATTAGAAAAATGTAAATAAAAATTCAGAATCAAGTAATGTTCAAGGAAATATATAAAACATATACATACATATATTTCACAGAGTGTCTTGTGGCAGATTTAAATATTTAAACTTGAATATAAAACGTAAAAATTGACACAAAGTTTTTCTAAGAGCATCAAACGATAGAATGGAAATGCGGTTTTTATAATTTAAAGAGAATGTCATCTTGGTACTTTCGACAAGTTGAACACACTGTTCAAAACGGAGCCTTGTGTTCTGCGCCACACGCTGAAGTAAAATTGCTTTAATTGAGCTTATTTCTCGACGACTATTTTCCTTTGAAGCCGCAAGAGTATGAGAATTGTCATTAAGATAGCCCTATAAAAAAGTTCACGGAAGTAAGATCGGGTACCTTTAGTGGTCAAGGGATGTCCCAAAGTGACTGATCAGTTTTCGAGGAAATTTTCTTGAAGCAAATTAATTGAAGCTCTGGCTCTATGTGCAGTCGCCCCATCTTGTTGAAACCACGGGCGTAAAGAGAACGATAAACAAGCTCGCAGATTTGTCAAAAAAAAATCCGTAACCATGCGTCAATAATTTTCACCGTTAACATTTGTCGCCTGGCATCAAGAATATTCAAAAAAAGGTTCAGTTATTTCATGCGTAGATAAGGCAAACCAAACAGTTACCCTGGGCAATGTAATGGTTTTTGATGTTTCAACCGAGAGCTGCAAGTTTTTGGGGACAAGTAAACGGCAGGTTGACTTTTGAATGTGGCCGTTTAAGTGAAAATAAGCCTTGTCTGTCTACAAATGGAATTTACCCTGCGATAGCGCTAAAAATTGTTTCACAAAAGTTTTGGCGTAAATCAAGATCTTCTTCTTTATGTTCTTAAAGGATTTGAATTCAAAAAAGATGGAACTTCAGATCTTTTTCTAAAGACTCATAAATAATCGCTCTTGAAAGTCCCAATGAGGTTGCTTTTTTCCGTACTGAAAGTCGAAGATTTTCACGTAAACTGTTTTTAACCATGTCAAAACTTTCGGGAGTCCTTGAAGATTGACAAGACTAGCTGAAGCAGTTGCGCAGAATCTCTTCACCCACAAACGAGTTAAATTTACACTCAGTCCATTACGTATTCGAGCAATTACGTAAAAATCATTGCTCTTAAAAAATGTTCATACAGAGGACGAGCAATGCTCACTGGACCACTGCAAGCTGGTGACTGCAACTTCTCACAATCGATAATTCCAACGGCAATACCCTCCCTTCCCTTCGTTTTCTTTTTTATGAAATATTCGTATTTAAAATATATAAATTTATTATTAGACACCCTGTATATTATATATTTCAAGTATTTTTTAAATATTCAATGGAGGAAAATAAGCAAAATTACATCAATAACTGCTTGTCAAATATTTTTCCTTCTACTCACATAATTTTAAATAAGAACCTTTAAATTTAAACTTTTGTATTTTTGTAAATCATTATTACCATTTTTGAGCTTCGTGTTCGTGTGAAAATTTGCTGTTTTTCTCAAATGTTTAGTTTTTTTTGTCTAGTTCCAATATACATATGTATGTATGTATGTATTTACTAGTTTCTTCCTTTTTCTTCAGATGTTCTTAAAAAGTTTATTTTTAGGCTAAGACCTGGAATTTATGTTAACGTACATACTTTATATTGTTTTTGCAAAAAATTATTTAATACTATTTTCACATAGTACAGTTCTTAAGCTCTGGGCCATAAAATATTGAATTTTTGCTCTCCTAGAGCGGTATTCTTATTGTATTTAAAAAAATTAGTCCTTAGAATATTTAAATATCATTTTACACCGTTTTATTGTCAACAAAACTCAAACCACCAGTTTTTATATTTTAAATTCTACCCAATACCATTACTGTTGTCTATTCGAATTTTACAGGAGAAAATAATATTACAATTTTCAGCAGCTTAAGAGACAGCCATCTAAAAGTAAAACCAGTTAACCGTTAAAGCATAATTTTAGTTTTTTTTACAAAATATAAAATTAGTCAACTAATGAGCTGAGGAACTTTTTAGAATTTTTACCGAAACTAGTGGTTTTTTTTCTGGTAGCTCTTTATGCGTGTCGGTATGACTTTAATGCGTTCTTAGTTGTTTTGTGGCATTCAACAGAACTACACTCTCTTTTAAAGCTTTTTGCTAAAGTTTTGATAATAATATATAATTTAAATTTTTATATCGGCACCACATGTGTATATAAAAGGTTATAATGCATTTGTGCAGATGTTTGCAACGCCCAAAAATTAAAGTCTTAGACCCATCTTCAAATATAGTGTCCGTGCGTTTGTCTGTCCACCTGGCTGAGTGTCCATGTCTTTTTGTAAACAAATTACAGGTCGCCTTTTAAAAGAAATGTTCATTAAATTTTGTGCAGTGTTTTATGTAGAAGCAACATTTTTTTGATAGTCGGTTAATTTTTTGGCATCGCCCCCAAACGAACGTCCTTTCGAAATAAATATTTAATGGCATAAAAGTTTGACTCCCTAAATCACATTTTACCTTATAAATTGTAAGTATATTGTGCCACCGTAATGTGTTCAGACAAACCCAAGTTTTTTTATTTAGAAATGTACCAACGAAAATTTTTAAAGTTAGGTCCGGGATTGACTGCAAGTCTCGTATACAATAGGGCTTGACAAACTGTAGCTTGCCTACTTATTTTATATAAAACGTTTTTTCTCTCAAGTATTTCACTAAAACGACCGATTCCTGAATTTTACTTTCAGCTTTGCCACTTTTTACTGCCAATAAGTATGTTGCTGGCACCGGGTTTTAGCACAATCGAGGTACCAAAAGGTTTATCATAGATAAGCTTGCATTATGTTGATTTTTTTAAAATGATAAACCGTATCTTAAGTCACAAAAACCATAAAGAATCGCCTCAGTTTGGCACAAAAGAATATATTTTAAAACATTTTCATAACAAGTTGTAAATAATTGTGAAATTACCAATGGTAAATTTCTTAAAATAATCTTAGTAAATATACGTAATTTCCAATTTTTTTAACTGGAATCACAACTAAAATTTTTTTATTTAATAAAGCCTAAAAAATTACCAATATTGTGAAAATTTAAAAAGCCAATATATAAATTATTTATACAATTTAAGCCAAAAAAAAACTTAAGAAATAAACAGCGCTTTCTTGTTCATTTTAATGTGAATAACTGTTTATTTAACATCGTGGCATAAATTGTCTACAAATACAATAAATTTTCTTTAAAGAAACCTAAGCAAATATTTGTTTTCTCCGAAAGCTTTTGAACAGTAATTAGAGTTTTTTTCAAATATAAATAACAATAACATTCAATGCAATTACGTTATTGTTATTCGCATAATTTATATATCGTTAATAGAATAACAAGCATTTGTCTAATTTATGGCCAAAGAAAAATTTATGATACAAAATAGTTAAAAAAAAAGGAAAACTTCAAGGGGAAAAATACAATAAATGTATTGCCACTTGTTAGTGGCCTTTTGCTGCATAAACATATTAAACTTCAGAGTTAGTCTATCACATATTAACATATCGACGATTTAATATAGAAAGGACGTAACTTAATATTTAACAATAGCGTTAAGTTTATGATAAATTTTTGTTTTTTTTTTTATTTAAAATAAAATTGGTTGCATCTTTCCATAAAAAATTTTACTAAAGCCTTTTAAATACAAAATTTTAACAATTATGTTTTCTCACCCTTTTAAATAACAAAAAAAGTGGAGTTAGGTCTTGTCTATATAAGGCCATCAGTATATATATAAACATATGTTATACCATATTCATGTAGTAATAAAAGTTTTAATTTAATAAGAAATATTAATGGACCAATTCACAACCTATTGCAGCTTATAACTACAAAATAGGCAAACAGGAAAAATGTTTTTACCTATCCAAAGACTTAAAACTCATAAATTTGGCTATGAATAAAAAAAACAATTATATATTATTTTCACACTAAGTATAGTAAGTTTTAAACATCCTGAAAAAACACAATGATCAGTATCAGTATTTAGGCATTTTTTCATATAGCCATAAAAATAACACTTTTAAACCAAAGACATTGAAAAACTATACATACTTCCTTTTATTTTCGGTCACATATGGTCTTAATATTAACGTGAGAAGAAGATTTCTTAAGAATTGCATGTATGTTTCATTTATGTGGGTTTAAGTGTAATCGAAAAAATTGCAAACGGCTTTGGGATAAATTAATAAGCAATCGCCAAACTTCATACTAAATCCATTTTGTAAATTTAACATGGTCTACGATGCGTATACTTTATACCTAATAAAAGGATTATTAGCAATATTGCGTATACGCGTAGAGCTTCGAGATAAATGTCCGCCTCTGTTAGCCTTAAAAAAGCACAATTTTTATTACACATTTCACTCGGTATTTCATTAATCTCATAACGAATATTTTGCTAAGTTTCTCTTTGCTTTTCAGATATCCCCACAAAAACAAGTCCAAAACAGTCAAATGAGGTGACCGTGGAGGCCAAACAACATCACAATTTCTTGGAATAACTTATTGTGGGAAGAGGTCTCACACTATTTCAATTGTAATCCCGGCTGTATGCGATGTGCCAGCGTCATGTTGGCACCTTATTTTAACCAAGCACAAAGCATACAGTTGCGGCATTAAAAAGTTTGCAATCATATCACGATATCGCCTCAATTAAAAGTAACCTTCGCGCGCTTTTCAGTTGCAAAAAAGTAAGGTCCAATAGTTCCTCCTGGCCAAATTTCACCTCAGACTGTCACTCATTATGATTTTTCCAGGAAAATCGAGGATGTCATGGACGAGCAAGAACATCCTTTTGGCATATGTACGGCGGAGTAAATAATCTTTTTGAAAGAAGCTCTTGTATCAACTGAATCTTAAATGGAAACAAATGCAAATCCTTGTGCAAAATTGTAGCTAAAGTTCTTGTTTGAAAACAAATCTACTGATCACGGCGTCGTATTGAGGTTGATGGATTGCTTTAACACTTTTTTGAGCAGCTGTAATGTTTACAGCCAAACTTGAACTACGTTTTGATCCATACTCTAGACTATCAGCTACAGCTCCTTTTTTGAAGGCAAAACATAAGAGTATACCTCTCCAGCAGACACCCTATACTAAATAAATTTTGTAAATTTAACATTGTAAGCGATGCGTATACTTTATACCTAATTAAAGGTTTCGTAGAAATATTGCGTATACGCAATATTACTACTGCGTTTGTCATAAAAAAAAATTTGAAATTTACCTTTTTTTTTTTTTTGATAAAAAAAATTTTAATTATTTTAATTTTATTAGGTGTGTTCATTTACAGAAAATTATCACTTATTTTCGATAATTATTACTAGTAAGTGTTTACGTACACAAAAAATTAGCAGCTAGAGAGCCAAAAAAAGAGCGTAATATGTTTAGAAACAAAATGTTTCTGATAATTTCTGCTAGTAAAA
Source organism: Melanophora roralis (assembly GCA_963583895.1). Classification (NCBI taxonomy): domain Eukaryota; kingdom Metazoa; phylum Arthropoda; class Insecta; order Diptera; family Rhinophoridae; genus Melanophora; species Melanophora roralis. Next base: position 60,360,929 of record OY757187.1, on the reverse strand, counting down.
ATTTTACTATCAGAAATTATTCAAACAGTCTTTCTGTCATTATGCTTTGAAAAAAAATTTAAGTTTTAAATTTTTATAAGTTTACAATAACAAAATACATTTGCCTGCAAGTTTTGACTGTAAAAGTGTTCATTTACTTTTAAATATTTTTGAGAGCAATTTTGAAAATATTTCTTTTTACTCTCTCGTTGCTAGTAATTACTGGAAAGTTATTGAACACAACTATTTTTTTACCAGAAGTAATTATAGTTTTGAAATTTTTATTTGAATCATTTTTTGTTTCATACTCATATTATTGAAAAAATAAAGCAATTATTTCTTCTAAGAAAATTGAAATCAATAAATAATTATTAAATCTTGTCAAATACAAATATAATTCTATAATAATCTTATTTTTTTTAAATTTAGAAAATATTTTATTTTCAAGAAATCTATTTAAATATCAATACTGTTTACTTCACTTGACTTTCCGCTATTTTCTTCTAAGTGTTTCATGCACAAATCTTTGGATGTCAAACAAAATAAAACTGCGAAACACATGTTTAACTTAGGGACGGTACAAGATATGCCAAAAAAATTTTCAAAAATAATAATTATTTTTTGATTTATTTTTTTTTTTTTTTTTGCAAAAAATTAAAAAAAAAGCCTTTACTAATTTTTAGTTTTTTAACAAAAACAATAATAATTATGTTAGTTGGAAGGATATATGTATGAATATGTATACTAGTTTGTCATGCAGTTCTACAATACTTTATTCTGGTCATGTCTACCAAAACAGCTATTACTCTTAAACTGAAAAACAATTGCAATTTTAAATCTATAATACGGGTTCACAATCAGCTCCGTACAAAGGGGAAAAATTTAGAAAATATTTGTTGAGCTAAAAATTTGTAAAAGTCTTTAAACGAACTTTTGGAAGAAAATTAATTACAATTCTCGGCAAAGTCATATTTACTCACTGTTGCTGTTGTTTTTTCTTTAGTTTATATAAGCAAAGACAATTCAGCTTCGTTATCGTACATTAGCATTCAAGTATTTCATTTCAAAAATTTTTATGTATTTTTTCGATTGTTCTTTAAAGCAACTAATTCTTAAGTGTTGCCTGAAATGTATTTTAAAATTTAAAAAGAAGGAAAACTTATAATAAAACTTGGCGCAAATTGTTTATGGCCGCAATTCGTTAAATTGTTTAAAGGTGTTACAGCTCAATAAACATGAACTCCACCTTTTTGTTTTATTATTTATTTATTAGTTTTTGCTTCTTTGTACAACTTTTGAATTATAATTATAATGGCATACTCAAATGGTTGTAAATATACTTTTAGTCCAGAGTTATCACCAACAGATGTTTCCTTTGCGCTTTTATTTATTTTATTTATCTTTCATAAAAATTATGATTTTCTTTCTTTTAGCCAAAAATTTTTTAACGAATTCTCTTTTTGCTTTTATTAGTTTCATTTATTGTTATTTTATTTATGAGAAGAGAGCATTGCTGTTGTTGCCTGTAATTTTTTGTTGCACTGCAATTTGTCAAGTCTGGTTATAAATCATCGTTAATGATTTTGTATAATGACTTTAATAACAACGAGCTTTCTTGTATACACGCTTAAAATATACATTAAATAAGTTATAGCACTAACTTTCTTCATATTTAGAGTAGGGGTGGAAAATATATAAATAAAATAGCTGTATGTATATTGACTGAAGCAGTACCTCACAATCAGCTTAGCAATATCACAGTGTTAGTAAAGGACCCTCAATATAAAAAAACGTACTTCATCACACTTGCAATGTTCTTGCAATGTAAAAAAAGATTACAAAAAATTATCACCTTTTAATTTAAGTTTTAATGTTGCAAACATTCACAGTGTTTATAAGCAATTAACCCGCTATCTCAAAGCACAGTTTTTAAAAATTGATCACTAAAACAAAGTTCTAAATGCGAAAGAATACTTCCAATATTAAAATGTGAAAAGTTAAATACTTTCCTTACAATCTTAATATAAAATCTTGAATCCTGTTTTAATTGAATAATTTCCTTAGTCGGTTAAAGCATGTCCATTCATCCATTAATCCGTCCATCCGTCCGTCTTACGGTAAAGTGTCTATGTATTCAAGCATTCAAAGAACAGGTCGCAATTTTAAATATATTTTGAAATTCGGCACAAATAAGTTTTTTGGCACTGTCGCAAAGCCTTTTTTTGTGCTGATGAGCAGTCCATTTTTTAACAAAATCTCACTAAAAATGTCCTTCCATAATAAGCATTTTTGAATTTGAATGGCCCGAATATTACTTTTTTAACAAAACTTTTCTTATGTGTCATACTTTAAGCAACTAATCAGCATACTAGACAAAAAAAAAACATTGGTCCCTTTTTTAATATTTTTCTCACACAAATGTCCTCCTTCAAAACGCGATTTGGGATAAAACTAGAGTTGTTATCTGGTGTGTTTTTCCCCATAATCGAAACAAATTTGCATGCTGAAAATACCCTACAGTTTCATACAAACGCTTACTTCATAAGTTTGCAAAATAAAGTAATAAACTTTTTTTTAAGTACTAAGAGGATTAATATTTTTTGTTTTGGTTTGTTGTCGAAGTAACGACTCAAGATTTTTAGTATTAATTAATCAATTAAAACGCTTTTTTGCCTTTCTTGTTGGGTTTTTTCTAACTAACTTTGTGAACCCTTTGCTCAGAAACTTTATTTTATTTACTTTAAGTTCTTGTGAAAAACTATTCAGCTTTAAAGATCTCTCTTAATCTCGTAGTGTACGGACGTGTCTACGCGAGTGTATATTTGTAATAGGTGATATTTGTAATAAGTTACAAAAAAAAATTGTTAATATACATACCTACAAGACATAAGTGAGAATCGAAAATAAAAACAAACTAAACAAAACAAATAAAAACCAAACGGTTAATGAGTAACAGTAATCGTTGTGACAGTGGGCCTAATAGCCGAAATGCTTACATTGTGTTAAGCTCAGCAAGCGTTAGCAATGAAAACATTAGAGACCCTGAATATAATAGAAACTATTTAAGTGAAAAACCGAAAACAAATACAAATAATTTAAGTGCAAGTGTGCCTAATTTGAATAAATGTACTGAACAAGGGACAAATTTAGCCCAATCTCTGTTTAAAAATTATAAAAAAAATACCGAGGTGCCATCTTCATCGCGGTCTTCTTTATCAAGTTCTGGTGTCGCACCAACAGCTGCTAAAGGCGCTACGGGCCCAATTTCTGCGTGTGCTCCTAAGATCCAGGTAGGGATGGACAGGTACGTAACAGTTCTTAAAAGGGGAAGGAGCCCTAAATCGGCAGAAGCATCTCAACCTGCAAAAATTTTAAAAGACGATGAAAGGCCAACCTCATCGCAAAATCGTTTTGCAATTTTGCAAGAGGATAATGAGGCCCCTGTTAGTGAAAAAAAGTCCTTTAAGCCACCTCCCATTTATTTGAGGGAAAAAAACTCAAATGATCTCGTCAAGTTTTTAGTCTGTTTGATTGGGGAAAATAACTTTTATGTTTCAAATGTTAAACGCGGTAACATATTTGAGACAAAAATTCAAGTGAACCATGAAAACGCCTACCGCGCCACGGTTTCGGAGCTCGAAAAATTCAGAAAAAACTTCTATACCTACCAACTCAAGACCGCAAAAGGCCTTCAGGTAGTTATTAAAGGCATTGATTCTAACGTTGACCCAGAAGAGATCAAGACCAGTTTGCTAAACAAAGGGTTTATGGTTAGGACGGTATCGAATATGAGAAATAGGGAAAAACACCCCCAACCATTATTCCGAGTGGAGCTTGAGCCTGGTGATATCAAACTGAAAAAAAGTGAAACTCACCCCATCTACGATTTAAAATATATTATGCACCGACGAGTCACTGTGGAAGTGCCACATAAGCGATCTGGGCCCGTACAGTGCTTAAACTGCCAGGAATATGGCCACACTAAAACTTATTGTAAGTTGCCTACTGTTTGTGTTGTGTGTGGGGATCTGCACGATACGACCAAGTGCGACAAGCCAAAAGATGATCCTAGGATAAAGAAATGCAGCAACTGCGGGGGAAACCACACTGCCAACTATATAGGTTGTCCTGTTTTTAATTTAGTTAAGCGATCAACTAAGCCGAAAATAGTTCCTGCCCCTCCCCAGCCTTTAAATATACCAACTACAAATATGCCTCCATTGGCACAACCAACTACAAATCAAGTTTCTTACGCCGCCGCATTAAAGTCTAACCAGCCTAATTCACGTGAGTCTACCCAGCCTACAACACAACAAGAAGTGCCAACTAGCGAACCAACCGGGCCTAATTTTAGCCGCCTGGAAGCCGTAATTGACAATATGGTCACACAATTTACGCAGATTATGGCGCAAATGGCCAACATGATGCAAGAAATGCAAAAAATGCAGTCTGCTTTTCTGCAGGCTATGCTTAAAAGACCATGAACTGCCTCAGGGTTTGTTTCTGGAACGCAAACGGCATCCGCCAACACAAAAACGAGCTCGAATATTTCTTGATGAACCAAAAAATCGATGTTATGTGTATTTCTGAGACTCATATGACATCTAGAAGCATTTTTAAAATTAGTGGTTATTCTTTTTACGATTCAAAGGAATATTAGAGATAGATCATGTGGTGGCTCGGCTATTCTAATCAAATCAAGAATTAAACACCAATGGTTGGGTGGCCTCTCGGAATGTTATATCCAAGCTACGAACGTCTGCATTGATGAATTTTTCCATAACCTTGTTATTTCATCAGTTTACTGTCCACCCAGATTCTCCATAACGAAGGATCAGTACAACAGTTTCTACAAATCATTAGGTCCCCGCTTTATAGCTGCTGGAGACTATAACGCTAAGCACACATACTGGGGCTCCCGCCTAATTAGTCCCAGAGGCCGTGTCTTGTATGACTCCGTGTCGGAAATAGGACTTTTCGTTATTTCAACTGGACAACCAACCTATTGGCCAACGGACAATAATAAAATTCCAGACGTAATAGATTTTGGCGTGGCAAAAGGTATATCCCCGGACCTTATTGAGGCTGTAGCCTCCCTGGATTTATCTTCTGACCACTCACCCACAATAATTACTATTTGCAGTCCTCACCAAATAGCAGCTAGTGATTTTTTCTTATATAAAAAAATAAATTGGTTAAAATATAAAAAATATATTAGTGCCCACTGTTCGGAAAACCAACCGCTAAAAACTCCCGGAGACATAGACGATAGTCTGAGAGTCCTAAATGAAAACATTAAAAAAGCCGCTGAACATGCGTCTTCTACCTATCGTCAGGTCAGGTACGGCAAAATTTTTTCTGACGATGTGGGAAAACTTTTATCTGAAAAAAGAAGAGTCCGAAGAGAATGGCAAAAGAACAGATCGCCCCAACTTAAATCTAAGCTGAAAGAATGTACTAACAAATTAAAAAGCTTGCTGGAGGTTCACAAAATAGCTTCACTTAAAGAGTACCTCGAAGGTCTAGACGCGACTCCTCAGACGAATTATTCCCTATGGCGATCAGCCAGACGTCTTAAAAGACCCGTTATCGCAAAACCACCACTGCGTAATCTGAGAGGATCCTGGGCTAGAAATGACGAAGAAAAATGTGATCTGTTCGCAAATCATTTCAAAAACGTGTTCACTCCCAATACTTGCACAGACGTGAGGGAATTACCACCAGTTGTTGCTAGACGTCCTTTAGAAATACGTTTCCGATTTACAGAAGTTGTAGAGGCTATTGCTAACCTAAATGGTAAAAAAGCTCCTGGCGTTGATAATATAAGCAACAAAATGCTCTTAGGGCTACCTTTTACGGCAAAAAAAATAATTCTTTTTATTTTTAACGCAATAATTCGGCTTGAACATTTCCCGCCTATATGGAAAATTGCCTTAGTAAAGATGATTCCTAAGCCTGGCAAAGATCCTTCAAAGGTAGAGTCTTATAGGCCCATAAGTTTGTTACCAACATTGTCAAAATTGTTCGAAAAATTGCTTAAGAACAAGCTGACTCCGATCCTGAATGAAAACAACTGCATCCCAGATCACCAATTTGGCTTTAGAAGTCAACATAGCACAATCGAACAAACTCACAGAATGGTGCAGGTTGTAAGAAAAACCTTTGAGGAAAAGAAGTACTGCTCCGCGCTTTTCATTGATGTCTCTCAAGCTTTCGATAAAGTATGGCACGAAGGCCTGTTAAACAAACTAAAGATACACCTTCCAGCTAATATTTTCAACCTTTTAGAAAAATACATAACCGGTCGACAATTTATGATCAAAGAGGGAAACCAAATAAGTTCTTCTCAAACAATAGGGGCTGGTGTACCTCAAGGGAGTATACTAGGTCCAGTTCTGTACTTGCTTTACACAGCAGATATGCCAACCAATAGTTTTACACACACGTCGACATTTGCTGATGATACTGCTTTTCTTAGTATTCATAAAGACCCTAAAGAGGCTTCAAACCAATTGCAGCAACACGTAACCCAAGTTGAAAAATGGGCAAAGTTATGGGGAATAAAAATAAATGAACAAAAATGTACCCACGTAACTTTTACTTTACGCAAAGAAACGTGCTCTCCAATTCTTATTAACAGCCATATGGTACCTCAACGAACCGAGACAAAATATCTTGGTATTCACCTAGACCGCCGGCTCACATGGAAGCCTCATATAGATGCGAAGTTGACGCAAATGAAACTTAAAGCTACACAAATTCATTGGCTAATCGGCAGAAACTCTGTGCTTCGTCTTGATTGTAAACTTCTACAACTTCTACTCTACAAATCGATTTTGAAACCAATTTGGTGCTACGGTATACAATTATGGGGCACTGCTTCCGCATCCAACATAGAAAAAATTCAACGCAGGCAAAACAAAATCCTAAGAATGATAACTGGTGCTCCTTGGTATGTTAAAAACTGCAACATCCACAAGGATCTACAAGTTCCACTAGTTAAATGCGACATCCTGAACTATGTGGACAAGTATTTAAATAAGCTGGAAGCTCACCCAAATCCGCTCGCCCGAAACATCCTGCAACATAGTGGGCACACCCCCTGAAAAGGAGGGATACTATTGCGCTTATATGAAGCTTGATAATTAATATGAGAACTTAAATTTTAGTCTGGCACTGGCTGGACTTATTTTAACTACCTAGTTTTAAGATTTGAGCACTTGTTGTTAGTTCGCCACAGGCGAAGATTCAATAATAAATATATGAAAAAAAAAAAAAAAAAAAAAAGATCTTAATATGTTAAACTGGCTCCAAAATATTAATATACCTTGACTGGCTCAAACTGCAAAACATCTAGTTCGTTTCAGGGCTGAAGGTGAACTCGTCGATAGAGTTATTAGATAATTTCAAGATCTCAATTTTTAAAAGAAACGCTTAAATTAAGCACCTTTGCTATAAAGTTTTTTTAAAATTTAAAATATTGAAAGATTCGTTAATTGTTTTTGTAGAATATGTACTACTATCAAGTAGAGCAAAAGTAGTGGCTTATTAAGCACTTTTTCTCAAAAGTTAACCTCTAATTGTTTAGATGGTCTAAGTTAATATAAATATAGAAATGTTTGGGAAATGCAAATATCTTTTATTAAACCAACTCAAAAGCATGTTATCGGTCCAGTTTTTGGTATAGCTCTCAAAGAAATCTTGTCTCCATATGTCCTCTCGGTATAACCATTTTGGGCTGTAACTGACTCAAATATTATTTAAACTTTACAAATGTTTACGTATACATATCTTCAGTAATCTAAAATTTACAATTGGTGCCATATAGGTCCATCTTCCAGAAGTCATATTCAAACTCATAAGTTGTGGCAAAATATATGTCTTTTTAAAATAAAAATGAGCCAATAAAATTTTGCGTAGAAAAGTCCACTATGGGACATACTTGCTGTAGAAGGCGTTAACCCGATAATCAAGCTTACACAACTCTCGAAAGTCATCTTTACATATGACGGTTAATAACATACGGCGGTTAATAACATCAAATAACTTTCTTATTTTTTTTTTCATTTCCATGGGGATAAAATACGCTTAAGTTCCCAAGCACGCTTAACCTTTCTTCAGAGAATAGGTTTTAAACTTTTTTAGTGACTGGTTTATGGGGGTTGAAACTAGTTCTATTTCTTACATTTTAAACGAAGATGCCATATCACGTAGACATTGAGTTGTTATTGGTTCCAAATTAATACCTTGTAACGGGTTCCAGAATAATCCCATAAAAGCTCCATTTGCATTAGTTGCTAAATATCCTACCAAGCTAATTTGTGGGAATGAACTTATGTGTCAACATATGTTTGTACTATAAATAGATGTATATATACAGGGTGGAAAATTTATATTTTTAAATTTATTATTTTAAAAAGTTACGATGCCGCAGTGGTCGATTGAGCATCGCGCATTCGCTGTGGAGATTCATACGTAAGTGCTTGTCATCAATTTCGTTTAAAAGTCGGTATTCTGGGAATACCTTATGGACCGTATGTTAATTTAGTTCGTTCGTGTACGCGAAAATTTCGCACAGCTGCTTGGCTATGAATATCCCACGGCCGGTGCCTAGTCGAACTTCAAGTACTCCTGAAAACATTATACTGGTTAAAAGAAGTTAACGAAAAAACAGCGAATTTTAAAGCAGAAAACAGACTCAGTGGGATTTCCAAGAGCAAATATTTATGAAACTTAAGAAAAGGATCTGAAGTTCCATCCTTTTAAAATTCAAATCTTCCGAGGACTAAATTAAAATGACTCTAATTTATCTTAAATTTTTGTGAAACGATCTTGAAGCGTCTTCGCTCTAATCCCATCTTTTGGGCGACAAGACTTCCTTTAATTTAAACGGCCACATCAACAAACACAACTACAACTACCAGCCTTCAAAGACCTGCAGCTTTCGAATGAAACATCAAAAACCCTTACATTTCCCCAGGGTAACTGTTTGGTGTCCCATATCAATGCTTGAGATAACTGGACTTTTTCTTCGAAATTTTCGAGGCTAGGCGACAAATGTCGGTGAAAACATGATTATGGAATTCTTTTGTCCAAACCAACGAGCTCCTCCATTGTACTCTTCATACGCGTGGTTTCAATAGGATGTGACGACTGTACACACAGCCAGTTTTAAAGAATTTACTTCAGGAAAATTTCCCCCAAAAACTGACCAGCCACTTTTGGGGACATCCCATGGCCACCGAGGTCACCCGATCTAACTCCCATTGATCTTTAAGAGGCAACTTTAAAAAGAGTGTTTATAATGACAATCGTTAATCCTTTGTGGCTTTAATGAAAAATATTCGTTGAGAATTCAGCTCAATTGAACTAAGTTTACTGCAGCGTGTGGCGCAGAACACAAGACTCCGTTTTGAACAGTGTGTTCAAATCGTTGGAAGACATCAAGATGGCATACTCTTTGAAAAAGTCCGCATTTCAATTCTATCGTTTAATGCGCTTTATAAAACAATGTTGCAATTATTACGTTTTTTATTTTTTGAAAATATAAATCTGCCACCGGGCACCCTATTTATATAGGGAACGGTTTTTCTATTTTTCCTTCTTGACACCTTTTAAGGGACTTCGTGATGTGTGCCTTTCAAACCGATCAAGAACAATAAGTTTTTTTACTAATTATGTTTTTTACCAGTCACAAGGTAAGAGAACCAGGACACCAACCAATTACCACACATTTCCCTCAGGGGCACTTAATTAATTAATACAAATGCAGAGATTGTTTTTTCTTATTGTGTTTTAACTTTACTGAAAAATAAATAAAATAATATATTATTAAAAGAAATCCTAATTAATCTTTTTTCCTATAAAATTTAAAATATTTAAGGTTTTTCTAAATTATAAAGCCCCAAAAAAAAGGGAATAAACTAATTTTTCTTAAACTTTTGCCAAAAAAAAAAAATCTTTTATAAGTAATTCAATTTAAGGTTTTAATGTTGTTAGTTATTCCCTAATACTACGTTTTGCTAAATGTTTTAATTTCTCTTTAAATTATCAGCAATTTCCATAACAAGTGACTTTCAAAATAAAGACATTAACTACAACAATTAAAGCAATAAAAAAGAACATTAAATTTTACATTAACGCTCTAACAATATCTTGCCAGCGACAAGCGGTGGGAAATACTTTGCGTTTTAAATCGGTCTTATTAACAATAGTACAGGATTAAAATAATTATTTTTACGCGTTACGAAAAGCTCATTACTGAATTGCAAAGTATTAAAAAAATTAATGAAAAAAATTTTCATCTCCCATTTTCTATTTAGCACATTCAGCATTCTTTTTTAATTTGCTTTAAGTAAAATAAAAAATCTTCTTATTACTTTTTAAAGGATTTTGTTTACAAAAAAGTTTTGGTGAAAAAAATAAAATTTAAATATCGCACCCTAAATATGAATGAAAGAAATAAATGAAAAAAGAAGCTTAAGAAAAGCAGCAGTTGGGCTTAAAGTTGGAAAAAGAGGTTGTTACTTTTATTTAATAACGCGTATTGGTTATACTTGACATAAATGTACATATTTAAGAATCTCTGTTTTAAAATCAAAATATTTTCCAAAATAAATACAAACAAAACAAAACCCCAGGCAAATGAATATGTATGAATGTACTCTGGTTTTGTCCCTTGTAAAAAGGTTAAAACAACAACAACAAAAACTCTCAAGGTAATCCTTTAGTTTAAAACAAAAATACCAGCTAAGATGGATTACTTTTATGGGTCTTATATAAAATTACGCGTCGACAGGTACCACCACACACAAACACATTACCATAAAGGACAATATACATATTTACACCATCCAACCCACAAAATAAGCTGGTCCATACCATGATGAGTTAATACTTGGCTTTAACACATCCTTTCATTTACATTTTTTTTACCGCATAACAGCAAATGTAGGTTAACATTGTAAAAAAATAATACAAAACAGTAAAAAGAATTTACTTTGTAAAGAAATTTGCAGGGAATTTATTTAAATTAATAAACAGCCAGCATTATGGCATAATGAACAGTTATTATGACGCTTTTGATTGTAATTACAGTTGTAATCAACAAAAATGCTGACAATAACACTGGGGAATATGGAAAAATGATTCTTTTGTAAAATTAATTAAACAGCAAAAGCCTTGAAAATATTTAAAATTAATATTTAAATGGCTTAAAGTAAGCTTAAGAAGCAATATCGAGAGATTACAAGGACTTGTAGCAATGTGTATTGTGTATTACTTCATTTGATGCTGTCCTGGACAAAAATCAATTAACGCTGCTACAAAGCTGAGAGACAATTTACACAAGTGCCTTATTACCATGACAGAGAAACTGAAAATAAAAAATTCTGCAACGATCTCTTAAATGATAAAGAAAAATTGCTTTCATTGGGAAATCGAGTGTCTTAAAACGTTATCAAGAACTAAGCATGAGAAAAAATATTGAATAATGTTTGAAATATCTTTAAGATTAAAACTGCTCTTGCTTACGCTCTCTTCTGTCTATGACAAACTTTCAATAAAATATTCGGATTTGGAAAACTTTAGAGACAAGGGTATTTAATTTGGAAACAAATACCCGGGTAGTGTTCTTCCATAAGGGAGTTAAAGAAAGATTCTGGCAGTAATAGGAACCATAATCCCCAGCCATAAGATTTTTTTGACAGTAAAGCTCTATAGGGGATCATCTCTAGGTTTTTAGTTAAGGCTTGAGCCTTTAAGGCCACCGCTGGACTTATGTAACAGTCAAATAGAGGCATAGATCTTAGCCATGATAAATCACAGAGCCGATTCCATAATCCCTAGATTTTTGTGAACTGATTAAATTGAAAGGATCCTGAAATTGGGAATTTTCCTGTGGTTATACTTATTAATAGTCAGGCCACCTGGTGCTCCCCAATTTTTGAGGTGTGCAAGGAATCTATTTAAGTAGACTGTGCTTCGAGAGATAAGTGCACATTTTGCTGAGTTTGGGGACACAGAGACCCGGGGACGATGAGGTTTTTTCTGCCTTTACAAAGGAACGATTGTAGATTTCTAGTAGAAATGACAACAAGTTATTGTTTGTAAGTGGACTATGGCAAAAGAGCAGGGCGACTGGCCAGCAATGATTGCAGGTTTCGCAATGTATCAGGGGATAGAGAGACTGTGTCACATATCCTGTATCACTGTGCACTTATATGGCAGAGCAAACTGTCTTTTTTTGTCCCAAACCTTGGAGGAAATATCGGGTTAATAGGATAAGACTGCTGGTATTTGCCAAGGTAGCGTATACATAGCAATAAATGAGGTTAAATATAATTTTCGGAATTCGAGCATTAATGGCACCAAAATAAATTTTAAAGTTTTTAGAATACCAAGTACCAAGATTTTTATTAAAGCCAAATTTCATCAAATATCTTGAATCTGCGACCGGTAGCTTGTTCACAAGAATACATAGATTTCAAGCCGGACGGACGGGTATGCATAAATCGACACAGAAAATGATTCTTGGTTGATCGGTTTACTTAAAGATGGTCCTCAGACTGTTATTTTTGAGTTATACAAACATCTTTACAAATGCCTAACATTCCTGCTACGTAAATAGCATAACTTCAAAACAGAAGCCAATTATTTTTTGAATGGAGACAGCATTAAGTTAATATATGAGGCTATGAGCGGAACAGTCGCCTAACCCACAAAACCAAGAAAACTGAAAATAAGATAGATCTAGTATCTAAAGCGCATTCTAATGTCATTAGAATAACTAAACAAATAGTTTTAGTTATTGCTGATACACGGTAGCACATTGGGTATTACTGGTCATTACTGAGAATCATTTGTTTAAAATATTGCAGAAAAAAATTGCATTTATTTGCAAAAGGTAAGCTGGTGGGTTAGGCCACTGTTGGACTCATAGCCTCATATGATGTGAGTACATTTGTAATTGACAGAATAAACCCATACATATCCATCATAGAGTAATTTCAACAGCCATATAATAATGGGTGATTTTTTAAAAAGTACCTTATTTTACTTTAATAGATTTTTTTGTTTTCAACACTGCCTAACAAGGAAGGATATTTTCATACAAAATTGAGGCTTGTGTTGATGGAAGCACATTTACAGTGAAGAGTGAGATGTGGCCAAGTCTCACTAAAACTTTGCCGATGAGTTTAATTTTAAACTTTGTTACGCGCCGCCTAGACTATAAGTATTGAAAATTTAATATTATATAAAAACCATAATAATCCCTAAAGAAACAAAGTCAGATGACATGAAGATTTTGTTTTCCCAGCTAGCCGTCGGGATACTGGTAATACGATTCTGGACCCGGATTTCTAGACGCGTAAACATATAAAATTCTACCTTCATGCCACGTTTAAAACCAGAAGTAGAATAAAAATATTTTTGTAATCAAGCATATATAACAGAATAATAAGATGACGAGATGTAATGTTGTCAAGGTACACTTGTTCCTCCCTATTCGCAATACAATACACCAATAACAATCAAAGTACCATGATATTTCCCTTTTTTATAGACTATAGACAACTTAAGTTATCCTTCATTACGATACCCAAAATCTGCTATTCCCAAGAAAATAACACGAAAATTTTAAATATGCATTCTTAACAATTCAAATGTAACATGTTTATTAATGAACTAATTATAAGTACTTAAAATCGAACCTGACTAATATTTCTAAAAATAACAAAAGAAAAATAATAAGAGAAAGGGAAAAATAAACAAAAAAAAATTCATTGAATATAAGAAAAAAAAAGAAAAAAATACTATTGATTATTTAAGTAATTCATGATAACAAAAACAAAAATCAAAAGAAGAGATCAATTAATTCACTCGTTAACAAGTAAAGTTTTACAACCACGAATATGTGTCAATAAGAAATGTAATAAATAAGAAGAAATTTACATTATTTGTTCTTGTATTGTTTATACTGAATGAAACGACTGAATTGAAATAATATGTTTTATAATATCAAAGCAGAGAATAATGATAAATTATTATTGATAAATGACGAAAGTGATAAACTTACAGGATTGGTGTTGTTGTTTGTAATAGCCGCTCAGTTCCTTAGTTGGGCCCAGCACGGGAATGGAACGAAAATTTCTATATCTGGGAAAGAATCTTATATTTGTTTAATAATTATATTAGTCTCTACTTAAGATACATAAAAAAAAACTTTTAAAGAATAAAACGTTAGGGTTAGCGAACCAAATATTTTTTTCTTTTTTTCCCCGTTTTTTTTTTTTTATAAATTTAGGATATAAGTTTAAACCAATTTAAATTTTACACTATTTTTAATTTTCAAACGATTTACGATCACGATGTTATGTAATAGCAAAATTGAGGAAGAAAATTATTAAATCTAGGCAAAGTTAGGAATACTTTTTAATATATTATTTCAAAAAAAAAAAAAAGGAAAAAGATAAGTGTTTAATAGTTACGTCACGTTTCGGTTCAGTGACTCTCTAGTATGACTATCGGCTACAAGGCCAGGACCACATGGATTCCTTGCCCTGTACAACTTTTCATCAGGTTGGGTGAGGATAATATTACTATCTTAACCCCTTTACGTAATTTTATAAAAAAAAACGTCGAGTTGTAAATTTAGTGCCTCTTTTGATTTCCAATTAATACTAAGTTCAGCAGATTTCATGAAAGGTGAAGGGAAAGCAATTTAGCACCACGTGGTGACATCCACCAAATTCCTAAGGGAGCACATGCACATATATTACGAATGCATTAAATAGTTTCCTAATTATATTTACCTTTCTTGTTAATCAATTTCAGAAAGGTTGAGGTTTAAACCAAAATTTTTAAACTTTTCCACTTAAATTTGACTTTTCTGTCCAAACTTTTTTTCTTCTTTCTTTTTCTACACTTGTATTTTTTTGTTCTTATTATTATTTTAAATTAGACAACTGATCTTTTCGGCTCTTCATAATAAAATGAATGTATAAGGCACATTCTTCATTGTAGTTACATGTTTGTTCTTATGTACAAAAAAATATTAAACGGAATTCACATTCCTTTAAAACCGATTCATTTTTTTTCTCAATATAATTGGCAGCTACAGGCAAAATAACAAAACCTAAATACACGTAATATGCAACTCGCTCATTACTTCTCCCTATATATAATTCCACAGGTATATATATTTATCGAATGTAAAATTGCAAGTAGAAGTTAGAGTTTTCAGCATTAGATGCGAAAAAGACTAATACACTCATTTCACAAACAAAAGTTAGGGATCTTTAAAAGATGGTAGATTTTTTTTTTCCATTTCACGCAAAATCGCAACAACTTCCAAGTACTTACTGTTACCTTATCTCAAAAGGGATCTCCCTGTAGAAAAAGAGTCAGCTTTGGACAAATTCCCTTTGTATGATGATGACTTTTGTGCACGAAATATCAAAAGTCAAGTTTTTTTTATGCCGACATACATCAATTTTAATTGTTCATACAAGCATGCATCAATCAAAGGTATTTCCTTTTTTTTTTTTGTAACGAATTGTTTTATGAAAAATCATTAAACGAAAAGCACATTTCAGTATAGAGGCCAAAAATAGAAATAAAATATAATTAAGGTCTTACACTTGAAAAATCGTTTGGTAATAAATTATTAAAATGTTCATTTCAGTAAACTTTCATAAATTTTAATACTGTCTAAATAACCAAGCAGGCAACATTTTATTGTACCCTTAAGACGATATACTAAGGGCTGTATTTACTACTTTATATATATATAT
Source organism: Melanophora roralis (assembly GCA_963583895.1). Taxonomy (NCBI): domain Eukaryota; kingdom Metazoa; phylum Arthropoda; class Insecta; order Diptera; family Rhinophoridae; genus Melanophora; species Melanophora roralis. The sequence goes on along the minus strand of OY757187.1, from coordinate 60,345,156 downwards.
ATATATATATTATATTACTGGTATTACTTAAGTATAAGAAGTCTTCATAGGCTTTAGAAAGTTATATAAATAGTTACCTTATGATATAGCGTTTAATTATTTTAACTCTATTTATTGTTTTGTAGTAAGTAATATATTTTGTTAATAATAGGACTCTTGTGCTTTCCATGAAGCAAAAAAATTATCGACAATTTTAGAGTGATATTTTAGAAGAAAAACTATTACGGAAATATTACAGTTAGAAAATATAGCAAAGTTCTTATATTTATTTATTTATAATTGGAATCAAATCTTAAATAATATTTGAAAGTTCAAATATTTATTAACTTTAAAAAATTATTTAAAGTGTTTACATTAGAAATAACTTTCTTTCACTTAAATGCAATAAATAAATACCAAAAATATTTGTTAACATGAAAATTTTTTTTATTATTATTAGAAATATTTTTATATTTTATTAGACATTTATAAAACTTTTTACTTATAATAAAAGAATTAAATAATATTCTTTAATAAAAAAAAAACATTGCTGTTATTGGGTCCTTAAAAGACAAACATTTAAATAGAGCAGAGGTTGTGGTGGGAAATCAACATTTTCTGCAGTCGTTTTAAATATTGATAGGCATGCGGGGATGCCGAATGATTATGTACGTAGGAACACATTTTGTACCTTTTTTTAATATTTTGATTTTCAAACATTGTAAATGTTTTACTTTTAATCAATTTGTTTGCTTTGAGTTTTTCTAAAATTTAAAAACACTTTCCTTCCTTTATTTAATTTGAAAATCTTTGTTATTGTATTGCACAATACATTTATGAGATTATACAAGAAGCTGCCTCATCGGCTGAACTCAAAATTGTTTTTTAGTTTCAATTGACGTCACCTTTGCAAACAGAGCAGCACCGACCGGAAAATGGTGAAAAGTTTTTTATTGGAAAGATAAAAACAGATTAGACCAGACCGCTCAAGGCGTTTGACAATCATCGTACAAAACTTTCATATTCGCCCCCCAACAAGCATTATCTTTCTCGACTTAACTCAGAAGAATCAAAATCAGTATACGTTCCGCCTAACAACACGACAAATCTCCCATCAACACAACCAAAGATTAGTGAAAGGCTTTTAATCCTACTGAATTAAAGATATGTAGATTGGGTCTGTTAGCCTTCTAGATTAACTTAAAGTTCTTAATTAATAACTTAACAGCTTAGCCTCTAGTAAAAGGAGTAACTAAGGATTATTTTTGTCTCTAAAAACATAATTTGTTTTGAAAACTCAGTTTTTTTATGTCAGTTCAAGCTCAAGCAGTATTTTAAACTTTCTGAAAAACGGTGTCTACTTAAGTCATTTTTAAACGAAAAACTTGAAGTAATAGATAAAGATTTTAGAAGCCTGTAATCCAAGAATGCTTGGTCAGATGCTTAAGAGAAAGGCTACATATTGTAGGCAAGAAGAGGTGGATTGCAAAAGGTTGTGACCAAGGCGACACAACAAGGTGGAGATTTCTCACCTCTACTGTAGCTCCCAGCGGTCATCGATATATTAAGAAAGTTTGATACTGCAGGAAGTAAAATATTTGTATATTAAGACGTTGTGGTCATTCTGGTCAATGAAAAGTATCTTTCAATTGTCTGGAAGCTACAGCAATAAGAGTTGTGGGCACTTTCGTTAAGAGCATCAGGGAATGAGTTAGGCGGGAATTCTGGCAAAAGATTTTAGAAGTCCAACACTCATTGGGACCTGGCTTAAGCTGGCTAGTGAGGCTTATCCTTGAAATTAAGCTATCATGAAAGAATTATACTCAGGAAAGGAGCAAAAGGGGTTTTATGAACCGATAGGGCTAACAATAAAAATTACTTAGGAAATTTACAAAATGATTGTAGGACGTATTCTGACGTACGGTTTTACTATATGGTAAAAGGGCTTCTATAAGAAGCTTCTTATCAAGGTTTAAAGATGTGCTTTACTTGGCACACTGGTGCCATAAGAAGTGTATTCTAAGATTTAAGTGACGTTATTCTCTACACAATGCTTATAAAGAACTGGGTGATGGGAATGGCGGCAAGAAACTTGATCAGACTAAACGTGTAAGGATAAAGAAAATTTTTTAATACTGACCACACAAGATTATTTATGGGGTATTGGTCTAAAGGAATGTAGTAAAAGTCGATAGTGTTGGACAGACTGTATGGCTTAGGAGAAATAATAGTCTGCATGAGGGGTGTGTAGTTTTCTCTGATGTATCTAATGTGAGTTTGGCACCTAAGCCAGAGTATATATCATTGGATAGTTCTATAGGTTATCAAATGAGCGTAGTTTGTTTTAGATGGAGATACTGGCGTTTTAAAGGCAACAGATCTTAAAGTGGAAAATGTTCCAAGAAATAGGGGGGCTACTATTTTAGTTGCCAGCCAGGCTGCCTTTGTTGGATTGCTGAACACTGTGACATTGTTGGCAATAAAATATTGATCATTAGAACATGGATGCTTGACATACCGCATCTTCATTAGGGGAACAAAACTCACTGCAGAGTTTGTACTATGGAAGGCAAATAGGACTGCAGGACTCCATATTATTGTGCCCGGATGAATAAGAATTATAGGCTCAACATCATAGTATTCATCTTGGGAATTAGGTAGCTAGGAGATATGTAATGAAAGGGGGAATTTTTCATGGATATTTGATATGTTTTCTTCTTTTTTAGTCTGCTTGCGTCGTATTCGACTTCTAGTTCTATTTCTCAATACTTAATATCTTATATTTCCTATTTGTTGCGTTTTTATTGAAGGAATACACAGTGGACTTAGGAGGTTTTCAGGTGTTAAAGAATAAGAGGGTATACCTCTTCTTAGAACTCTTCACAACCTTACCTAACCTAAACCCCCTTCCCAAAGTTTTCTCACTTGAATATTAAAGATGAGTTAAGGCCAATTTTGTTCACTTAGTCTGCTGCTCCTAAAAAACAAAGTATCCTTGACAAATCAAACTCTATTGAGGGTTACATTGGTTAAAGTTTGCTTCAAAAATTACTTAAATTTCAGTTGGGTTTGGTTTCAGTTCTATTGTAAAAGTTTTCCAAATATGGATATGATTCAAAATAAAAGGTTACTTTTCACGTTAGTGTATTTCGTTTTAGCCTTTAACTGTTACTTAGACCAAAGCTTTGAAAATTATTATTTGGAGTGAGCATACCATGTTTAAAATTAAATAATATACATCACTAAAGTTTACCAATGAAAAACAGAAAGGCAGAACACAACTAAGGAAAAACAAAAAATATAAAAAAAATTCTGACACATGGGGAAAATTAGCTGATAATCAGCTATTCATTTAAGGTCAATTATGTAATTCTTCTATTGTACGTTTCTTGTAAGCATACAAATTCAGCAATCTTATTAATTTTTTTATTAATGGATAACGTAGGATGTAAGCTTGATGCATTGTACCTCCAAATAATTCTCTTCCAATTAGTGCTTGTAGTTTTACCATTTTTGTAAGTACATATTTACAATAAAATTAATAAAATAATAAGCTAAAAGATTAAAATACACAAAAGTAATCCAAATGCAAATGCAACAGTAACATTATACTTAACACCAAAATGTTGCCGAACAGATGCCTTTTAAAAAGGTTAAACTTCTTAGTGCTTTGTTTTTAATTCGTTGTTTTAAAAATACTTAAAAAATTTTACCTAAAAATAGAAAGAAATTAAAACCTGTAAGAACAAAACTTATCTCCATTTAAAAAACACTCTACCGCAATATGAAGCAAATAAGGTGCTAAAGTGGAAATACTGTGGCAATAATATTAGAAGTAAAAAAGCTGCTTAAAATTTCAAAGCCTTTAGGTGGTTTAAACATTTGGAAAGAGAAATTGAGGTTTCACCACAACAAGTGAAATAGCAACTACTTAAAAACAAGAATAAGTTATTGTCACGTAATAAGTTTTGACTTTTTTTTAATTCAAAAAATAATATGCAAAATAATTACAGAAAAAGTTTTAAAAGAAGAAAGTTTTATTTAAAATTTTTTAGTATGAAATATTAAAAACTAAAATTTAATTTAAAAAAAAAGTTTTTTTAGTTCGTAATAAAATTTTCTATTCAGGACCATCCCAATAATTTTAGGTAAGAATAAAATATATTTAAACTAAACGTTAGTACTACGTAAAAACCACTTTTAATTTGCAATACGAAGACAATAAATTTTTAGCTTTTTATGTTTCTCGGACATCTTTTCCAAGTTCCATATTTTTAAGCTTTAAACTAAAAAAACTGAAAGGTTTAAACTAAATTTTGTAAACTAAAATTTTGTTAAGTAAATTAAATTATTAGGTTTTTTAAAACAAATTTTCTTAGAGATGAAGAAAGCATTTTTCAGTTTTAATATAATTTTGAATCAAAAAGTTTTTTATTACGAGTTTAATATAACAAATAAGAATCAAATTTAAAAAAAAGCGAACCACAAGGCCATTAGATAGGATTTTAAAGAAAGTTTTGATTAAATTTAAAATCTGCCTGAGCTGTTTGTTATCAAATTATTTCACTTCTTTTGAAATACCAGCCTCAAATAAATAAGTTTAAGGTTAATTTAAAAGTTTTCGTAAATATTTCCCAACCAAATGTAATATTATATTGACAAAATTTAACTCAATAATGAAGATAATTAATATTTAAACGGTTTTTAATATAATTCATTTTTATGGTTTGAAATATCTTATGCCTAAGCAAACCCAATAGAAATAAAACCACGAACATGTAACCCAGCAAAACCTTTGTTTACCTGGTGAGTTAGCAAGTAATATTGGATATGAAGAATTATTAGTTACCTTTTGACCGAAAAACTAGTTATTTTTGTTTAAGATGTCCAAAAATTCACGGCTCCCGCTAACAAATATGCTTACAAAAACTAATCAAGTAACTACCCAGGCAGAAAAAGACAATCAAACTGATTCTGTCCCGACGTTGAGAGTGGACTCTCAATATCAAAATAACGTAAATTTAACAAGTAAACAATGTTTTCCCGATGTTAAAATGATAACGCCAAATGGGCGTCTTTCGACTCTTGGTTTTTATGTTGTAGCAATACTGTAAATTAAAATTTCCGGTATTAGAATAACATTTTTTATCTTTTCTGTCTTAGGACTTCGACTTGCTTTTGTTGAAATAATGGAAATTGCTACTTTAGGTTTTTTAATAAGAGATTTCCTTAAATAAATATGTTTATATGTAGCAAAATAAAACATGCAAAGAAATTTCCAACGCATCTTAAGAGGTTTTTTAGTTTTTTCTTACGTTTATACATTTTTTTAAATTTAAAATATAAACATTTTTTATTTTGAAAGCAAATTTGACATTTACAAACTCGGGTTGCGATTTTGTGTATACGGTACTGTAATGGTATAATATTTTGAAATTTTGTGTTTACAGGGCTGTGGTGGTACTACATTTTTGGACCATCGTTTTAGAATCGTACATTTCTGCCTGGGAAGTTTTCAAGCTTTAATTGAAAATTAATTTAAAATTTTAGAGTTTTAAAAACAACAATGCTCTACAAAGTCTTCTTCATATGTAATCATTAGCATTAGCGTAATTTTCATTAGCTTTTTATCTATGAAATAATGATATCTTATTGCACAATTTCAAAAAGATCTCACTGGGAAGTTGTAAAACAGAGATGAGTTTTTCAAATTGACTTTGTTCAGAAGATAATTTTCTGGCATTTAATTTTTCGGATATGACTGCCATGGATGGCTTGTTCGTAGTCTAATATGTAGGTCTCCTTTCCGGTAAATTGTTTTAGATACATAGTAGTTAATACGATTGCGGAGCACGTTTCTCTGGGTTTCTTTGAGTACATTTTGCTTATTAGTTTTTATTCCCCATAAATTTGCCCATTTTTCTACTTGGGATACGTAATGCTGCAGTTCTTTCGAGGCCTCTTTATAGTCTTTTTGAATACTCAGAAAGGGGATATCGTCAGCAAATGACAATCTGTGAGTAAAATTATTTATGGGCATGTCTGCCGTGTAAAGTAAATACAGAATTGGAACTAATATGCTTCCTTGATTCCCAGGTACCCCAAAGGGGCCGAGAAAATGGACCCAGGTGGGCTGCACTACTTTTGTTTCATCACTTCCACAGCCGCCTATTCTACCTAACCTAACCTACTTAATTGAGATACCCCCATCCTAATTGCCTGTCGATAGCTCAATTTCCTTTTTTTACCATAAATGGTAGACTGAAAATAAACTTTTCCAATATACCAAAAATATTGGCTCAGTTTAAGTTTGTTTAACAGGCCTTCATTCCAAACTTTATCAAAGGCTTGAGAGACATCAATAAAAAGTGCGGGGCAATACTTGTTTCCCTCAATAGCTTTTTGTTATAACCTGTACCAATCTCATGGGTTTTCGATGGTGCTATGTTGACTTCGAAAGCCAAATAAATGATTTGTTTTTAAGCAATTTCTCAAACAATTTGTGCACAGTTGGTAACAAGCTTATAGGCCTGTAGGACTCCACCTTCAAAGGATCCTTTTCAGGCTTAGCAGTCATTTTTATCAAGCGGAGAATGAGACAAAAAAATTTCCCCAACTTTTTATATTATATAGCTGATTTTTTTATCTTCTATCTGTGATAGAGCATACCAAATCTGCATCATCTTTTGAAGCCCATAACAAAAATTTTCGTCAACAACGATAAACTAAGTTTAGGATTTTACTACCCTTTTATAAAAAAATCAAACTTTTAGTGTCTGTTTTTTTATTTCAAAAAGTCTGCATTTGTTGCCGAGTTTTAATGGAGCAAAAGTTATTTATTATACGGTTGTTATAGTCATGCTTGCAATAATGAATATTTTTCAACCACGGACTTAAAAAATATAGAGAAAAAATTTAAATAATAAAGGTTGATTCTAAAGTTGTTAATAATTTTTTTAAGCAGACTGCAAAAATTTAAGTATTAAAAATAAGTTTAAAAAAACGCAAAACTACATATTAGATAATTCTCTTTGGAATAAAGATTTTCAAGTTATAACCAATGTTATTCATTGAGCAAACAGACACAACATATAAAAATCAATAAACTTGTAAAAATACACAAAAATCAGCACAAACCATTTTTCTCCTCCTTCAAAACTAAACAAAACAATTACCTTCACTCATACATATACAATATTCACCTGTATACGAATTCATACAATAGTGAACGAAACCCCTACTTTATGTTTATATTGAGGAAATCTGTTTGAAATAAGCTCATTGTTGTTGTTTCTGTTATTGTTGATGTAGTTTTATTGTCAGAACTTTAAGTTAAATACAATATTTCACGTACACATAAAAACACTTAAATCTGTTTGTGACGGTGGTAAGTTATAAAAAAATATAAAAAAATATTTAAATGTTTAAAACTCTCTGTACAATGTAAGAAAAGTCCTGTAACCTTTTAACACGTCACTTTGATTCCAAAACGTGGTACTTAAAAAATAGAACTCTAATAGTGCTTAGTATTGCCAGATGCGGAGATTTATCCCTAATTTCTAAGCTGCATTTTACAGAGCATAAATTTATATTTAAATACATAGTCAACCAAGTCGTGTTTTGCTTTAAAAAGAAACGTCACTGATCAAGTTTTACATATTAATTAATTTTTATAAAACTTAATAAATAGTAAATCAAATCCTCATATATGAAAATTATTTTCAATGGGAAAAAGTTTAAGGTACTAATCTGGTACATCAGGGCGTAATGAGGGCTGCAAACACCTCTTTTTTCGTCATAATTTGAGTGAATTTAAATGAGATTTAACGGCAAATCTTGTGGGCATGATTATGAATTTTCAAGAAAATTCCTTTTCTGATTTATATTAAAAAGGCAGTATTTGTAAATTCTTTCCTTTTACTTGCTTCCCGTTTTAAGTTTTGTGTACAACATTAAATAAATTTGTTTTCATGTGCCTTTTAACCAAATATACTCAAATATGTTTAAATATCGATTTGACATATTTTGTTAGTTATGTGTTCAGCTGAAGACATACCACTCTCACCAAAAAGTTTTTTTAATTTTTATTTATGTTAAAAAATCAAATTAATTACATCAGTCAGCAGTTATATTTTGTTAAATAAAATAAGAGATAAAGTTTAACCAAACCGACTTAAAACACGCATTCAAATTTGGTTATCATAAATAATTTTTTTACATAAATGATTTTGTGTGTGCTTTTACTAATCCCCAGACAAAATATTTAAGGATTAAACAGGAGTAAGATAAGTCCCTATTTATATTGCAAAGGAAAGATGTAAATTTGTTTGTTTGTCACGCAATCATGCTAAGCTGCTAAGCCGGTTTTCATGAAATTTGGAACGTTAATGCTTCTTAGCCTGGGGTGTACGATAGACAACACTAAAAATCTTCCTGTACTTTTACTGGAAACAAATAAATTCATAATACTGGTACTTTTATCGCACCCATTTTTTTTTACTTTTTTTAGCATTACAAACGGAATTTCAAACTAATATATATCCTTATTACTATTTGAAGGGTATAATAAAATAAAAGCAGCACATCGGGCAAAGCAAACACTAAATAACAACAAATATTATAAAAATTGATGCTTAGTAGCCGTTTTCTCAGCAAAAATGATTTAGGGCCATTTCGTATTAAGTTAACGATATACCTCTGCCGTAAAATTTTTTTTAATCCAACATAGTAGGCGACTTTACGCCCTCAAAAAACTAAATACTTAATAAAGGGGATTCAGTCCGAATGATTTTTTTTAACTTTTTTTTCGTATTAATAGGTTCTAGATCAAAAATTTTGTAGACAAAAAAGTGAGGCGGGTGCCACGCCCCAAAAACTTAAATTTTAATACAGGTTCTTTTGTTTAACTGATTTTCTTAAAATTTCTACGAATGTACTATTTAAAATGTTTATGGTAATATAGAGGGCGGTGTTACGCTCACAAAATCTAAACTTTTTATACAGACCCTTCTACACCACAAACTATTTTAAACTTTGCCCCCATATATAAGGCCTACAGTGTAAAAAGTTGGAAGGCAATGAAGTAGCCGGAACCACGCCCACAAAAATTAAATCCTAATAAAGGTACTTATGCCTGACCGATTGTTTTGGAATAACTCAATATTCAGGGAAAAAAAATTTAAGGCAACAATTGAAGTCTTTATTTTGGTTAATTTACTGCACCGATTTTGTATTTTAATTTGTACACATACACAGATCGTCTAACGTCTGAATTTTCAAAGCGGTGCCACACCACAATCACTAATCCTTAATATTGGGACTTTTGCTGCACCGTGTTTTTAAATGTATACCTATGAAAAAGATCTCAAAATTTGAAATTCCCAAGGCAACAAAGTCCGAGGGGTCGCTCGCAAAAAACTAAAATCCTAGCATAGGTACTTCTACCTAACTGGCTTTTATAAAATTTTTTTCTCATATAAACTGCTTCCACGCCCTCAAATATTTTACTTTTTATGCTGGCACCGATTTTTTTGTACGTATACTAAAGGCGTCCAACGCCAAAGTTTTCGAAAAAGCAAAGAAGGTGGGGTTACGTTCACAAAAATTTAATTATAAGTACAAGTATTTTTACTGAACTGAATCTTTTGAAATTTGTTTTACAAATATAAGGCCTCTAACACAAAACTTTAAATGTAATAAAAAGGAAGTATCACGCCCACGAAGATTAAAATCTCAATGCAGGTCCTCCCATCTAACCGATTTTTATATAACTTTGTAGGTATATTCAAGGTTTCCAAATTTAAATTTTGTAAAAGCACAAAAGTGGCTGGTGCCACACCTACCCTTCTATTGACATTTCTACTGCACAGATTTCTTAAGTTTAAGGTATACGTATACATGGCCTAAAATATCAAAAGTGTCAATGCAATAAAGGAGGCCGTACCATGCTTACAATTATTAAAACCTTAATATAGGTGCTTTTAAATCACTTATTGCTATGAAACTTTTAACGCAAATAAAAACTTTCTTGTATCAAAATTTTGAGCTGTGCCAAAAAAACTGTTTTTTATTTTTACCTTGTCGACATAAATAAATTTCTTTATTCATATTCGAAGCTTCTTACGTCGAAATTTTGAACAAAAAAAAGGTGGTGCTACGACCAGAAAAATTTAGCATTCCATCAGAGAACTTCTGCTGCGTTGATTTTTTAAAAACATTTTTAAAAGTAAGAAAAACTTTAAATGTCACAGTATAGACACTTTACCTCGGCTGATATTTATGAGACTTATATATCTTTTCGTAGCCTCTGGCATCTAAATTTTAGTGGCAGAAATTTGCGGTACCACGTCCACTTTTTATACGTATTGAAAACTTCTAACGTAAAAATTAAAAAAAGAGGGTACAAAGTTCTATTTTAAAATTTAGATTTTTATAAGATTTTTATTTAAATAGTAGAACTTAAAAAAGCCTTTAAGAAAATAGCGGGTTTGTATACACCCCAAGCAGTCAAGCACTTTATATGTCATATATTTCAAACAGTTACCCTATAAGTCTTTTTGTGAAATTTTAAGATTAAACTAAGTATTAACCAATCAGTATAAAACTATTAATACTGATCTTAAAATATTACAAAAAGATTTAGGGGGTAACTGTTTGAAATATATGACATATAAAGTGCTTGACTGCTTGGGGTGTAAAAAACGCGCTATTTCATTAAAGGCTAGTTTAAGCTCTACCATTAAAATATAAACCTCGCGGGAAGGGTGGGAGCTGTTGATGTAGGACAAAAAGGAAGTATTTCAAAAAAAAAGACGCATATTGATCTCTAGACAGCTAAACTATAACATTTACATCTTTAGGCTCGAAATTGAGTATGGATAATTGTGATACCTACAGTTTTGGAAAGGTTGTAAAGGAAAAGGGTTTAGTGAGATGGTCAAACCCGCATTCCATCGTATGAGCCATTTCGATTTTGAAGGCTTATTTGAGGGAAAAAAAGCCAACAAGTCGAAGCCAGGGAGTAAAAAAATTTCCATGGTATTAAAATATTTTCTATGTCATATATTTCCAATAGCTATAAAATCAAAATTTTTTTTAATAAAGTGTGACATATTGACCTCTTCTTATGGTGTTTTCCACTCTGGCAAAAATGTTACATTAATGCTACCATTCGAGCGGGTTTATGTTCCATTCTAAAAATACATGCAAGAGTGAAAACAGTTATCGTGTTCCTTTCTGAACATGTTGCACAAATAACTGGCAAGAGTGTAACATATCTTACCCCCAATTATATTTCAGTGTAACAAAGTACCACTTTTTACAGCTGTGTTATGTATGTAAATACTTTTTTATGCAGGCGAGTTTTTAACGCAGAGTGTAGTTTTTATTAAAATCAAGCAATTTTCTGTTCCATTAAAACAAAAAAAATTGATAACTTTTTAAGTCTGTGTGTAAACTGATAAAAATGTTACACATTCTAATTGCAACATTTTTTTTTTAGAATGGAAAACACCATTAGACTCCAAATGGAGATGGCAATTAAAAAGGTTATAAAGTTATGATATATTCGTTTGCAAAAACAATTTTAATGTAAGTTTAATTCTTTTAAATGTTAAAAAGTTTAATAAACAACTTACGTTTTGTAAGCGATTGGGTCAGGTCCAGCAGAGCAGGCCGGGTAAAGCTGGCATTAATAAATCTTTGCCATTTAAACACCTGTGGACAATAAAATATCCCCTTCCTTTTTTGCACACATTACAGTGTATACATATGTATATATCTGTAAGTATATATAGTACTTAAATAATATTGCGTTGCCAAAAACATACGTTAATCCTACCGTTTTATTAAAAATAATAAATCTTAAATGTTTACGGTTTAATGATTCTTAAAAAATAAAAAATGAGCATAAATGCTCAAACCACATTAAACAGTTTTTTTTTTGTTTCATTATAGTTGTATTCTCGTCAGTATCATGTATGTATTTGTATCTGTATGTGTGTTGAAGTAATTTTTTTTACCAAATTTGTATAATTATTTTATTCTTCCGTATTTATTTTTGGCAGTATGTATGTGTGTGCGTGCGTACATGTGTCTGTGTATGTCCCATGTATTTTAAGTACACAAAATTAAAATGTAAGCACTTAATTTTAATTGTAAGACAATTTAATTTTTACAAGTCTGATTCCTTATTTGTTTTACATTTTTAACGAAATAAGGTTACTTGTGTATTACAACATATTAGGCTTCTGCAGGCAACATTTATTTTGACATCGTTTTTTTAACACAAGTCAACAGGAAAATTAGTTTTTTTCCTTTTATTCAACAAAGCTTCTAAAATTTTATTTTAGCCTGTAGATGACTTAGTAGTGAAATTAAAATGAAAAATTGAATTTTATTAAGTAAATTAATTTATTTGCAGAAAATATGTTTCCTTAGAAAATGAGTAGTAAACACAGACCTCAATAGTTTTACTGTAATTATTTGGGAAATGATTAGTACTTGTTCCAATTATGGTATGTTTTTAAAAAGAAGAGATTTTTCGTTTTTACGCGCAAGAACTTAATAGGCTTAAAACATATATTGGTGCCTTTTTGGCACTTTTCCTTTTTAAATTTTTGGCAGTATATTTTGCATTTTAATGATTTTAAAAATCAAAAACCAAACATTTTTGTTGGCTTGTGTAAGAAACGATTTTTTGTTGTAAAATAAATTTTATGTTAAAATTCCTACGTGACTTCCGCCTTTTAATTACATTTTCAAAAATTTTATTATGAATTATTTGTATTAAAATGTTCTTACTTTGCAGAGCTTTGTGAAGTTGTCAAGTAAAATTATTATACTGTAAAATTATAATAAATTGCACATAGTTGGATTAGCAAGTGATATTTTGATTACAAGATTTTGGATGATTAATTGGTTTTGTGTAGAGGAAGTAAGTAAGCTCTTGAGTCTCAAATTGTTATTTAGACATTTAAATTTAGATATTTAATTTTTGGTAATGAAAGTTTGTTAAAGTTATTTATTTAAAAAATTTATCTTAGAAATTTCGATTAAGCTATTTAATACAAATTTTTGATTTTTAGTTTGGCTTTAGTTCATATAATTTCTTTTTTATTAGAAGAAATTATTATTTTCCGTTAATGTTGAAAGAAACTTTCAATTTGAAAAAAGCAGATTTTTCTACCGCTACTAGCCGAGTAGAATGCATTTTCGAAAGCAGCTACGCAATTTCATCATCAGTACTCTTTGAACGGTAGTAGTGTATATGGTTGTAAACATCACCTATTTAACTTACATGTAACAGAGAAAAGTATACGGTATCAGTGTTTTCCTTCTGTTTTTATTTTGTAAGTTAGGACGAAGTTTATTTTTCATATAAACTATGCTTTTTTCCATTAAAAGTCTCTTTGGCAACACTTGACTAACGGACAAGCATTTGTCCATCTCTCAGATGGAACGAAACGCTTTTTATTATTGTATATCATACAATAGGGGTAATCACTTTTTAATTTCTTTTATTGTCAACGACAAATTGATAGAAATTATTAAAGATCATTTTGCACCGTGCCATGTGTGAGTTATATGTTAATCTTTATTTATTGTTGAACTAATTGTTTCTAATACAAATTTTTGATTTTTAGTTTGGCTTTAGTTCATATAATTTCTTTTTTATTAGAAGAAATTATTATTTTCCGTTAATGTTGAAAGAAACTTTCAATTTGAAAAAAGCAGATTTTTCTACCGCTACTAGCCGAGTAGAATGCATGTTCGAAAGCAGCTACGCAATTTCATCATCAGTACTCTTTGAACGGTAGTAGTGTATATGGTTGTAAACATCACCTATTTAACTTACATGTAACAGAGAAAAGTATACGGTATCAGTGTTTTCCTTCTGTTTTTATTTTGTAAGTTAGGACGAAGTTTATTTTTCATATAAACTATGCTTTTTTCCATTAAAAGTCTCTTTGGCAACACTTGACTAACGGACAAGCATTTGTCCATCTCTCAGATGGAACGAAACGCTTTTTATTATTGTATATCATACAATAGGGGTAATCACTTTTTAATTTCTTTTATTGTCAACGACAAATTGATAGAAATTATTAAAGATCATTTTGCACCGTGCCATGTGTGAGTTATATGTTAATCTTTATTTATTGTTGAACTAATTGTTTCTAATACAAATTTTTGATTTTTAGTTTGGCTTTAGTTCATATAATTTCTTTTTTATTAGAAGAAATTATTATTTTCCGTTAATGTTGAAAGAAACTTTCAATTTGAAAAAAGCAGATTTTTCTACCGCTACTAGCCGAGTAGAATGCATTTTCGAAAGCAGCTACGCAATTTCATCATCAGTACTCTTTGAACGGTAGTAGTGTATATGGTTGTAAACATAACCTATTTAACTTACATGTAACAGAGAAAAGTATACGGTATCAGTGTTTTCCTTCTGTTTTTATTTTGTAAGTTAGGACGAAGTTTATTTTTCATATAAACTATGCTTTTTTCCATTAAAAGTCTCTTTGGCAACACTTGACTAACGGACAAGCATTTGTCCATCTCTCAGATGGAACGTTAGTCAAGTGTTGCCAAAGAGACTTTTAATGGAAAAAAACATAGTTTATATGAAAAATAAACTTCGTCCTAACTTACAAAATAAAAACAGAAGGAAAACACTGATACCGTATACTTTTCTCTGTTACATGTAAGTTAAATAGGTGATGTTTACAACCATATACACTACTACCGTTCAAAGAGTACTGATGATGAAATTGCGTAGCTGCTTTCGAAAATGCATTCTACTCGGCTAGTAGCGGTAGAAAAATCTGCTTTTTTCAAATTGAAAGTTTCTTTCAACATTAACGGAAAATAATAATTTCTTCTAATAAAAAAGAAATTATATGAACTAAAGCCAAACTAAAAATCAAAAATTTGTATTAGAAACAATTAGTTCAACAATAAATAAAGATTAACATTTAAGCTATTTAATTTAAAACTATCTTTTTTCTGACAGAAAAAAATTAATATTTTATTTAAAAAAAAATCTTAATGAAAATCTTGTTATTTTATTTGTTGGACAGTTGTTTCTTTGGTAGTAAGGATATCAATACTTTTTTAAGAACTATTGATAAAAATTGCTGGTATTTTTTTTATTATTTTACAATAGTTAAAAAAAATTGATGTTGTGCTTAAAAGAAAAAGTTCTATAATAATAAGACTTTTTGAACTGTGTTTATTGTTTTTTCATAAACAGTAGAAACCTGAGCCGGGCGGCCGAAACTCTTTAGTGAAGCCGTTGATATAATTAACATGTCGCAGTTATTAATTTTAAAATATTTTTGAAATAACTTACTTTTCTGTTTTCTCCAGCAGCTGGTTCAAATTTAAAATAGCACACTTAATTATGAGCGGATGCTCACAACAGTAGTATTTTTTCGTTTTATTTTTTTAAGGCATATGACTTTATGACTTTGTGAATACCCTAATTGGATTAAAAATTTTTTACAAAAAGTCTACAATTTATATATTAACAAACTAAAAAATAAAAAAAGGTGTTGCAGCTAAGAATTTGGCTTTGGATTTATTTTCTAAGTATTTGAATTATTTCAATATTAATTTTTTATTAATGCAATTATTACTGCTTGGATGCAATAAAAAATTTTTTGAAAAATTTGGACTTTACATTCGTAAAAAATTAAAAAAATAGCAACTTGCTCTTTCTAAAGCTATATATTTTATAAACAAATTTTTACATTTATTTTATCCTTCCTAATTCAAAACAGTAAACCCATGTCGGACACTTTTGCTTAGTTTTGGACCTTTAAGGTTAAAATTATGTTTTGTTTTATTGAGGACCCCTTGGTTACTTCTAAATCCTTATAAATAGAAAAATTATGTTTAATGTATTTGGAAGGTTTTACAAATATTTTAATTAGTTTTTTTAGTAAAACATTGGTACTTTTGCGGTCTTAAGATCCATTTTTTAGATAGAATTATAATTCAAATTGCGTTTGACAGCTACAGACCCAATTTAAGGCGTGTAACAAACTTTTTAAAATTGTTGGCCACTTTATGTGCAAAAAACGGCTTTTTTAAATTTTTTATACTTTTTAAATTCAATATGATTTTAAAATAAAGGAATTTTTGACCCAGAACTAGTGTCTTTTTGTACCATGAGCTCCTTAATATGAGATTGTGGATTATTTGCCGATGTAGAGGACGCATGCCAACTAAACTTACTAAATAAAAACTCTTTTTCTCCATTTTAAGTTCTTTTCTTCTATTTTCAAAAATAATTTTTTTGTTTTTTAGCCCCAAAAAAGTGCCTTTTGGCCTGGTTGGGAACAAACTTATTTGTTTTTTATTCATTTTTGGTACATTTTGGCTCACTTTTACCTATTAAGGCCGAGAGTTAGTTAAGAAAACATTTTAAATAATTTTAAAACTCTTATAGAGTTTTTGAGATGACATTCTTAAATTATTCATATTTACGATATAGCGTATTAAAATCTCTTTTCCATTTGTTTGGGGGCATTTCTTCCACAAATCTACGTATGGTACTGAAACAACTTTTAGCTAGTAAGAGTTAAAAAATTATTTTGATTAAATTTATAATATGTATAAAAATTAAAAAAAAAAGCTTTTTTTAAGATTTTTCAAATTTTTACTTTTCTTTGTTTTCTGTAAAATCTTTGTGTCTTAAAAAAATTTATTCATGTGTTTGTTTGCATAGAAAACATCTCTTTGAACTACAACTCCTTGTACTGGTTTTATAATGACATTTATTATTATTGCTGTTATTATTTAGCCATTAAGGGAATTGAGAATTAGCAAAAGTATGCACCAAAGAATATGTCAAATTAAAGGCAACAATAACAAAATTAGCCATGAATCTTTGAAGTAAAGAAAAAATGTCAAAAAGTTATTACAACAGCATGACGTATGATTGATGTGTAACGTAATTGAATATAAAGTATACGTTCGGGCATCTAATCAAACTAATGGAAATAGTATTGAACTTTAACAATACTGGCATGCATTAAATGTTCATATATGTCAGTACATACTTACTTACACATGTACATACATTAAACAAGAAACAAAATATTTTAAATTAATATTCTGTGCTTCTTTCAAAGCAATTTTAGATTTCGGTAAAAATAAATCTTCTTTAAAACGATCTAGGAATAATTTATTTTTATATTTAAGATGTTATTTTCATCTTAAGAAAAATAGAACAAAATTTGTATATCTATGGTCCTTACATTTTGTAAATACCTTTTACTTAAGTTTTTAAAAATAAATTATAATCATTTCAAATTGTTCTGCCCTCAGTTCGTGCTTAAAATTTTAATATCTTAAAATGGAAATTTTTATTTAAAAATAAGTAATTTGGATACTATCCGAGTGAAATGTATTTTCGAAATCAATCAATTGTGATCACTCGCTAGCACTCTTTTTTCGGAACTACTGTAAGTTGAATGTAAATCCGCTTTATTTTATTTTATACTCATATTTTATATTGCTTAGACCATACATAATCCACATACAACCCTATATCTTTTTGTTCTCCTTCTATTTGGATATATCATGAGTTATTTCTTAAATTTAATTTTGGTATAAGTTATATAAAAATGTCAAATTAATAATTTTAAAATCGAAAAATAAATTATCTTTACAAAAATTTAAAAATTGACTTAATATAACACATTCAAGTTATTTGTTTGTAAAAAGTTATTGATAAGTTTGTAGATATTCCAAGCCCCAAAGTCCTTAGAGGTTTTGTTTAGGAGCAGTTTTGGTTTCTTTTTATATCCACTACTACAGGACGTTGCTTGTAATCTTATTTGGCCAAAATATATTAAGTTAATTACTGATCATAGCTAGACCTTATATTGATTTTACAAAACTATTCTTAATGCCTGTAAAGTTACCAAAAAGTTTTATTTAACCTCCTGAAACTAGATTGGCTAAACTTTGTTTGCTTTTAATCTTACCCTAACAAATGAGGGTAGCAAGCACGGGAAAGGCCAAATAAGACAAATAGCCACCCACAATACCATCATTAGGTATGTGGTTTAAAAATAACTTTTTATTAATTTAATTACCTTAAATATGTATAAGAAATAGCAATTTTGGGTAGAAACAACAAATATATATGTATAGTTAATGACTATGCTAATAAAAATGTAGAAATGAATAAATTATCACTTTATGCCTTGAGTGTTATTTAAAGACACAATGAGAAAATACAACTGTTTCAAAAAATATTCTTAATAACACCTTAACGTTAGATTTAATGAGTCATACACGTACACAAAAGTTATATTTAAAGAAAACAAGTTGACGAAAATCACTATCAACGGTGTGAGTAAGTGATTACCTTTTGGAAATCATGTTTGTCACAAACATGTTTGTATATTCATATATTGTGCTTCTGTGTGTGTGCATGTGTGAGTTTTTCTCATTTAACAAATGTTTTATTTGACGTTAAGTACACACATGTTTATTTATTTTTTTCGTCACTTTATTACACAATCAATCAAGACAATCTTATTAAAAGTTTCAAAAAATTCTAGAGAAAATACATTTGTGTATTTGATAGTTACGACAATGTGAAAAAATGAAAATTGCTTTTCTACTTTAACTATGGGTATAGTCACCAGGATACACAATTAAAAAGTATACAATTTTTTTTGGAAAGTCTGTCCCTTATATACGTTTAAGTCACAGAGGTGACTTTTTTGTTTGTTCTCATATCAAACATTTAAGCTGGAGAGTTTTAAGATGGAAGTTTTAATTAAAATTTAAGATTATGAAAATCTTAAAGTTAGTTCAAAGTAAAAACATTAAAAAGTTATAGTCGGTCAGCCACCACATAATTCAACTCTAAACCACAACTTGTTTAATATAAAGTACCACAGTATGCATACAGAGTAGGCCAGTTTAGATGACTTTTAAAGATGGGATGAACTTGATTTTTTTGAAGAGATGATCAGTAAGGTCGAAAAATTGTCCACTTCGGCCTCGAGATTGAGGATGGCTTGGGCGTAGTTTACATTCGTTTGGAGGTCAGCAGGCAGATGCACCGACTAGACTTTGTACGGGAAGATGCGCAGGTCTTTGACCGAAATTCGTATTAGGGACAACCGGCTGATCGTTTATTGCAAGACACGGCTGCTGCCTGATGTTTTTTGGCGATAGCTCAACGTCGTCGCCAACAGCGATGATATTCTTGGCAGAACGGGCACACCCATACTTTTCAAGGTTGAAGGCCAAATGGCGCAGTAATTGCGCAGTCGGTGCCAGATGACCGTGAAATCGGTGACGAAGTTAACGCTTATATTCAACGTCTGTCTAGTTCACAAATATTAAAACTGATTTGACATTGGCTGCCATTTGCAGTAATAAAAGCATCTTCTAATAGGGCGATTTCTTTTGGTCTTATTTCTTATATATTTATTAAAATATCATCTACTATAACATAGTGGCTTATGAGCTTAAACATGATTTCTGGGAGTTGGACTTAAATGGCACCCACAATAAATTTTGTTTTGCTCACAATAAGTATACGCAACACTTTGAAATTGAAAAGTAATATTTGAGTCAGTTATATCCCATGCCATGAATAACCGTGGGTTAACCACAAACAACAGACTTCGTGCCAGCAATAAAAACATATTTGTGCCAAATCTCATCAAAACATCTTTAACCTTGTGACCTGTACCGTATTTGCAAAAAAAACAGTGGACACCCAGCTAGACAGACGAACGGGCATTCATAGGTTAACTCAAAAAAATTACGCTGTACCGATGGGTCTCAAACCATTACTTTTGGGGTTTACAAACATCTGCACAAACTCATATTACTCCCGCAACGCATGTGGCAGAATAGGCGACTGCGGAAACTGAAAGAGCATCCGACTTGGGTCCGTTTCTTCGGCTTACAATTTGATATTTTTTACACATATGTTTTAGTTCCCACAAAATTTAAGGCAAGTTATTAAAACTATAATCACACAGGTTTTACTAACTTGTCTAAGATTTTGTGGGAACTAAAACATATATGCAAAAAATATCAAATTATAAACTTCAGTTTTGGTCTGACATTATTCATTTGAATCCCATTTGGGCCCAAATGGGTTAGTTAGTATCTTATAAGAAATAAATAAAAAAAAATTAAAATTAATTAAAAAATAACTTTAAACAACAACTAATGCTCAACTGCTAAGGTATTCAAACTGCAAATAGTAAATATCAAAAAATTTTTACCATAAAACCATCTAAGTAAATCAGAATTATTTTTAAATTTTGCATTAAATTTACAATTTAAATCAGAACTACGCGAAGCTTTAATATTATGCAAAACTATACTGTTTTTAATAAAATCCCAAAAGAAAATTTTTTTTGCATTGCGTAGTAAGTAGTCATGCAGTTTTAAACATATCAGCATGATAAACAAAAAATATCATTTTTAATTTTAAAACACTCAAAGTTCTTTTGTCATACTTGTTTAAAATGCTAATACACATACTCATGTATGTATATAACTGTGTGTGTATGCTTAGTAGATGTAATGAAATCATAAACAATATCATTGTCAAAGTCACACTTAAAAAGCTACCACAACGACAATGACAACGACATCAAACAAAGGACATGGACACAAATATGTAGAAAAAAATAGCAAATGTCGAAAAGCAGACAATATAAACGAATATTTGTATAAGTGAGAGTGTGTGCGTATGTTTGTTTGCAGGTATGGAAAGTGAGACTTTTATATATTACTATTTTGACAAAATTATCCCAAAGCACAGAAAATGTAAAATATCTTGCAAAAGTCGCGCCTAATCGCAAAAGTAATCAATATTTTAGAACATAAATCCTTGCACTAATACTATATCAAAATAAAAAAAATAGGTTTTTGAGACATTTTTTTAAGGTCTACTGAAACTTGAAACTTTTCAATAAGTAAAGGTTCATTTATACGTGACTTAACCATACCAAAGTTAACAGCTGTTCGAACCAAACTTATGGGCAACACTGTACTTGATTATATGTTTGAGTTTGAGTTGTTAAGGCAATGGTTATGGTTATGGCGCTATGGTAAGTCACATATAATTGAACCTTAAGGCTTCTTTGTTTTACCCACATTTAAGAAAAGCAATTAGAATATGTGAAAAATATATTTTTGAAAATATAGATATGTTACACTTGTAAGATACTTGCTTCATTATTTTAAAAAAAAAACTAATTTTATCGATAATATTTGTTAACATACACATCGTAATATTTTGCACATTTTCTGAAATCTTGCGTGTTGATAAATTATTTTTAAATTTTATTAGCCGTAACTTTCTTAAAAATCAACAAATTTAGTTAATTCTTTCTTTTCAGTATAGAATAACATAAAAAAAAGCGTGCAGCTTTTAAAGCTCTAACATTTATTTTTTTTTTAATTTTGGCCGCCTTTACCACACTGTGTGACGCTGCCATAAGTTAGCGAAACAAATAATTTTTTAGAAAAAACTAAAATTTTTGACTTGAAAAATAGTTTTAATTAGCAAAAAAAATACTTTAAAAAAAGTTATGAAGTGTTATTTAGCAAGTCATTTATTTATGTTGGAAATCGCTGTAAATTATTTAATTAAAATAAAAATTATATAAACCAACATTTCCGTCCCTGTTATGTACACAAAGGCAAAAAGTTGACTTTCATGACAATGTTGGACATGATAGTAGGAGGAAGGAGACAACAATCAACAGGACATAAATGCTAAAACAACAACTTTTCAAAATAAAAACAATATTTAAAGCTCAAGGCTTTGTTTGTTCAGTGAAAAAGCTCAAGGTAATGAACCATGTGTTAAGTATGCACAAATCTATGTACGATTATGTTTTAGAAAGAAGCACTTTTAATGCAAAAATATAACTTAAGAATAGAAATAACAAAACTCTGTTTTTGATTGACTTAAAATAATTTTGAAAAATGCAACTTTTAACAATTTAAAAACTATTTAACAAAAACTGATGTGAATGAAAATAACAGTTTAAGAAACATTTTGCTTTAGAAATCCAGTTCAATATTTGATATTTATATATTGATTTTAATTATACCTTATTTTCAAAAAAAATAATTTAATGTTTTTTTTTAATTTTTTTAAATAGGTTTTTACAGTTTTGCTACCTTTAAAAAAAAATAGGTGTTTTTTCAAGTAATAACTTGTTAAACTTTCCCACTGTGCAGCTTTAAATAGCTTTAAATCAATTAGTTCTGGCCATGAGTGTAATAAAATTAAATTAAAGCATAGAGAGTATAACATATGAAGAATATAAATATGTTTGTGGGTTAAAGTAATTGTATTTCCAATCAATAGTTTAACTCATTTAAAACAATTTATTTTTTGTACTTCAAACGTATGTTTGTTGTTCTTTTATACTATTTTATCGTAATTTTTAGCCACTTTAACCTTTACAAAGACAGAAAAATACCCTTTAAAGGCAATGTTGGCTGAAAAGGAGTATATGTATGTGACTTTTTAATTGGCTTGTTAACGCTGCTATTTAAGTTTTATTTTCAACATTTCATGAATACTACATTAACTTAAACAAGTAAGAGTGCTATATTCGGCTGTGTCGGAACCCCGAAAACTTTTTATATAAATAAAATATTTCTAGTTTTTGAAAAGGTGGACTGGCCCCTATTTAAACTATCTTAGGGTAACAATTATGGATTTGAAAGGATTTTTACCCTGATTTCTTTAAAATTTGTACGGCAACCCCATCGGGGGTTGGAGATAGGGGTTAAGTATATTCTAGGAATATGTTGAGGAAAAAAAACTGAAGGGGCTTTGTGCTCTATTTTGTTCCACTAAGGGCGACTTCGGGTAAGCTGTATGGGTTTTTACCCTAATTTTTTTATATTTTTTGTATGGCAACCCTGTTGTGGGTTGGAGATATGCAGTAAATATGTTTTAAAAAAATGTTTTATTGGGAAAATTTATTGGGGTCAGTCTTACATTTGCCCTTTGTAGGAGCACCCTGGAAGCTGAAAGGGGGATAAATTACAATTTCCCAAACTTTGTATGGGGGGCTCCCATTAGGTGATGGAGATGGGATTAAGTATGTTCTAGGAATATGTTGGAGAGAGGAAACTAATGGCGGTCAGTCATACACTTTATTTCTCTAAGGCCGACTCTGCGAAAGCTATGGGCGTTTTTACACCATTTTTGTAAATTTTATTTGGCAACAAATTTAGCTATGTTCTAAGATAATGTTTGGGAGGAAAAACTGATGTCTGTGATATATTTCAATCCTTTAAGGGCAGCTCAGGGGAAGTTGTAGGGGTTTTTAACCTATTTTTTTATAGCAACCCTATAATATAAAGGGCTGAAGATAGGGAGTAAACATGTCTTACAAAAATATTTGGGATGAAACAATTGGGGTCGGTCTTTGATTTGGCCTTTGCAGGAGCATCCTGAAAGCTGCAGGGGAAGATTAATTACAATTGCCCTAAATCTGTATGAGAGCCCCCTTAAGCGATGATGAAAGGGGGTAAGTATATTGTAAACAAATGTTTTAAGGAGGAAACTAATGGGAGCCAGTCGAAAACTTCACTTCCTTAAGCCGGTATCTGGGGAAATTCTGGGCGTTTTTACGTCATTTTTGTAAATTTTGAATAGCAACCCCATTTGGTGATGGGGATAGAGGTAAGTATGTTCTAAGATAATGTTTGTAAGTGAAAATTAATGGTAGTCTGTGCTCTATTTTCTTCCTCTAAGGGTGACTCCGGGAAACTTGTAAGTGTTTCTTTATCCTTATTTTTTTTATTTTATATGGCAACCCTATTAGGGGATGGAAACAGGGAGTAAGTTTGTTCCACAAAAATGTTTTTAAGGAAAAATAACGATCTTACATTGTGGCAAATCCTGGGCAGTTGTTGAGGATTTTATGTTCAAATTTTAGAGAAATAAACAGAGGTAGTCTTGGATTTTGGCTTATGTCTCGATCAGGATTTGGAAGATTTTGCGGAATTTTTATGGTTATTTTACAGCAGATAGTTTAATACTACTTACGGATCAAGACAACATCTTAAAATTTAAGATTTCAAATTTAAATATACAAAACCGCCGTTTTGGATGCTCTTTAATCTTCGTCCATATATGTCTGCTTCTTGATAATTATTTTAATTCTGCAACAATCTTAAGCTAACCTGCAAAACCACTGCTGGCTACCACTTGACTTAATGGCTTAAAGTAATTTTTTTGCATTAAGTACTATTAAAAAAATATTTTAATTGCACTTATGAAGACTACAAATAATATAGCGACTAAGTTTTTTAAAACTATAAGCCTTAAATAGCATAAACTGCATTATATTTTCAATAGGTGAACTTTAATTAGCTGTTTTCTTTTTAATCTGCCAAATATTTTAAGTTGCATTAAATGAATCACAAAACATTCTTTAATGAAAATGTAAAACTTTAATCCTTGTAGAAATTGAATAACTAAACAGTTTTTTTCTTTACTTTCATTACAGCTGATTAAAATACTCTGCTCGTTTTTGCTGATTGCTAACGAAAAGGTAAATTCGAGTTTGAAATAATTAATATCAACGAATATTAGTTTTTCATGTGTATGTGTGTGTGTGTGTGTTTGTGCACACACACACATATTCCACAATTCTGTTTAAATACTGTTTACTCCTAACATCAACTGCTCGTTTCAATTGGTTTATGTATTTTTCAAGGATTTTAATTTAGAATTCTTTTCGTAATTTTTTTCATTATTATAATGAATGTATGTATATATGTGTGTAGCTGTTTATACCAATATTTCTTTTTCTTTTTATATTTCAATTATTTTTCAATCACTTTTGAGTAATCTAACAAATCAGCTTTTGTTACAATTTACGTTTGGCACAAGAAGTAAAGGGACCCTTTGTTCACTCTACTCTTATTTTATTTTTTCATTTTGCAAATAACGTTAATGCTAAATCGTTATAAGTGCATTGAAAGTATATTTCTAAAATTCTCATATATTAAGTAAAAGAAGGAGGAGAAGAAAGATAAGAAAATAGTTATTATGTCTGCAAGTTGTCATTGTCTATTATAAAATGGGAAAACTTTGCGAGAGAATAAATAACTTGGCTTTGGTAGGTAAGAGGTAAGGAAGTGAGCGTTTGTATGTGTTTGCATTAGTATCCTACAAATAAAATAAATAGTATGAAGCAACAATAATACTGGTATCTTTTGACTTCAGGCAAGTGGATGCATATCTGTCCTTTTTTCAAACATCGAACCATCGATTTTAACATTAGGTTGCCATAAAGGCCAACTAGTTTAGTTGCATATAGTTGTATACTAGTTAAAATACTAGTTTTTATTTTTTCATTTATAGCTTTATAGCTGTATAAAAATTTTTGCTTCTTTTGTTAGCAGGGTAACAAAAAATATGAAAAATCATGTTGTTCCCTGTGTGTCGCATTAACCTGTAAAATTGTCATTCGTCCGTTTCAGAACTTTTGCAAAATGTTAGCATCGATTTTGAGGCCATATTTTTAACCCCAATTTATTTTGAAAAAAACTAACAAAAATTTTTGGAATGTTCATTGTTACACCTTTGTTGTCTTTTGTTTAAAATAAAATATTTACCACAGACATACATTCATACTTGTACTCATATTTATGCAGATATTTAGAGAAGACTTCAAAAAATTAATGAATTTTTGTATGTTTTTATATACGCTTTTATTTTATAGGAAATGTATTTGTAATTCATTATTCAAAAAAAATTTTTTTTGTTTTCCTGTACTCTTCAATATTTATCACCAGGAGTAGGAAGTGATTTGCTCATGTTGCATATGGTGAATTCCTCGTAAGACGACCCACAGTAGGCAATATTTGTATTTTCTATCTAAAAATGAATGGAAACAATTAAGTTATAAATGAATTGGTCCAGATTTTATTTTTATTTATTTCGCAAGAGTACTAAATGATCACATATTGAATAATTAGATTTTTTTACGGCTTGATGCATATGTCACCCCCGTAAAATTTTCTCGAAGTCTTTCTCTTTAACGGAAATAGTTTTTTGTAAGAATAATGTATCAGATACGATTATAAACACTTTAGACTACAATTTTAATTAAAGAGCTAAGCCAGTTCTCAATAATATTTGATACAAATCGATTTTAAAATCTAAATTTTTTAAAATTCCAAACTATAAGGTCATAGTCTTGAAAATCATTGTGTGCAAAAGTTTTGTTTTTTCAGTTCCTTTCTTAATATTGGTCGCTTAAAACAATACCACCTTTAGAAATCAAAGCCCTTTTAAAACAAAATTTCAATTACAAGTAAAAATGCGAGAAAAATGGTCGCACCCGCCAGAATGGAATTCTTTATATATAAGTCTGCTATTCTTTTTTTATTTACAAAATAATTGGAATGTAAATAATTGCATATTCATTCTTTTTATAAACAAAAAAATTTTAATGGTTTTTTTTTCTTTTGTCAATCTGGACGTTTCTGAGTTGATATTTTTACTAATATCACTAGGCAACAGCCATTTTGTTATTTGTTTCTAGCATACTTTTTCTCATGGATTTGGACCTACTGAACACGAAAATGAATTTTAAAAATTTTTCTGTCGATTGGTTTGCGAGATACAAATTTTTTAATTTTTTTTTTTTAATTTTTGGAGGTACACTTACTATTTTGAGCATATCTTTAGTCTTCTTTGACCTATTTTATCCTACTACTACTCAAATTAAAGACAATTGAGCCGTCTACAACTTATTCTCAGAAAATTTTCAAATCGGGTTAGTAGTTTTGATGTTGGCGGCTTAAAAAGGTTAAAAAACTGGGTTTTTTTAGTAAAAATGTGGCTGAAAAATTCATATAAAAATTCATATAAAATATAAAACGCGATGTTAACAGCGATTTTAATTTTTTTACGTATAGCTGACACTTTTCCAAAGAAAATAAGCCCTTACTTAACAAAATCTGATGACAAATGGCCGACTTATTATTTTTTTGGTAAACGACCGAAATTCCGCTATTTTACGATTTTTTGATTTTCATTATTTGCACAGCTTACCTACCCAACGCAAACGAATAAATACATTTGAACTTAATTTAAAATAAACAAATTAGTCTTCGTATATTATTTTTTAATTTATTTGAGTAAAAACAAAGATATAAGTGTACATTTTATGCCATGTGGAAAAACTGCTGACTTCTTCTTTGTTTTTTGTATTCGCTGCAATCGGTCTCACGTATTAGGGTCCAAATATAGTCACCCATCATAGCCGTGTCA
Source organism: Melanophora roralis (assembly GCA_963583895.1). Taxonomy (NCBI): domain Eukaryota; kingdom Metazoa; phylum Arthropoda; class Insecta; order Diptera; family Rhinophoridae; genus Melanophora; species Melanophora roralis. The sequence goes on along the minus strand of OY757187.1, from coordinate 60,317,861 downwards.
TAGATGCCCTGATAGCGTCGTTCCATAGCCTTCAATTCCTGATGAAAGCGCTCGCCGTGTTCGTCGCTCACGTCTCCTAAATTCTCAGGGAAAAAATCCAAATGAGAATGCAGAAAGTGTATTTTAAGTGACATGTGCACTCCCATGGCTTCATAGTTCTTTACCAGATCCTCAACTATGTCCTTATAATTCGGGCTTTTGTTGTTTCCTAAAAAGTTTTCCACAACAAGCCTGAAGGAATTCCATGATGCGGCTTCGATGGGTGATAACAGCTTTGGGAATTTTTCATCTTTCAAAATTTTTTTTATCTCGGGTCCTGCGAAGACTCCTTCTTTAATTTTTGCCAGCGAAAGGTAAGGGAAAATTGACCGTAAATAGGCAAAAGCTTCACCTTCTTTGTCTAATTTTTTGGCAAAATTTTTAATCAAACCCAATTTTATGTGCAGCGGCGGAAGTATTATATTTTCACGGTTCTCTATTAGTGGTTTGCGCTGAACATTCGCTTCTCCAACTACAGGTTTCGTTCGTACCGGCCATTTTTTTTTTATATAATGCTGATCATCAGCGCGGCTATTCCAAAGGCACAGAAAACAGCAATGTCGCGTATAGCCTCCTTGGAGTCCACACAGAATGGCCACAACTTTAAGGTCGGCGCATATTTTCCAATTGTATTTCCTATACTCTATGCATTTCAGCAAAATGTCCATAGTTTCATAGTTCTCCTTTGAATGAACCGCATGAGCAATAGGAACAGATGGCTTTTCATTCCCATTATGTAAGAGAACTGCCTTCAAGCTCTCTTTGTTGCTGTCAATAAACAACCTCCATTCGTTGGGGTTGTGAATTTGGTGAAGCTCTTGGAACAAGCCTGAAATGTCGCTGCAAAAACATATTTGGTCTTTCTTTGTATAAAATTTTGCATACTCCTTGTGACGGTTTCTGTACGCTGTTACTTTCACTTCTGAAGCCACAAATCCACACTGTATCATCCGAGACGCAAAAAGTTCGGCTTTCTCCTTAGTGAGACCAAAATCGCGCACCCAATCGTTTAGTTCGGCCTGTGACAGTAATTTTCGCTTTGCACCCGGCTCAAATTCGCTTGCATTTGACTCGGACTCTTCTTCTGACGATTCTGCTTTTTGAAGAGATGCACCAGGGCACACTGGATATGGCACATCATGCGAATGTGGTACTGGAAGCGCAAACGATCCCACTTGAGCGTAGTTCCATTTAAAAAATCTTCCTACCCCACTGTTTGTGGTGAGGCAAAAATAACAGTCTGTGGAATGGCATAGCGGCTTTTTCCACATCATTGGTGTATCGAATTTCATATGGCGGCTAAAATTAAAATAAATTACTATATTCGCTATGTATAATGTGTTTAAATAAAAATTCTTACCTTCCGCCAGCTGCCCAGTTGGTTAAGATTATATAGCAAAGATCACACAGCGACTTAGGTGTCCATGGTTCTGTGATATTTGGTGAAATACCAAAATAATTCAAATAGTGCAATTGTACTGCTGGAGTAAACTTGTGTGCGTGATTTTTTTTTATAAACTGGCCACAAACATTGCAGAAATTGTCTGGATCGTTCAAACACTCGAACACACGTAGTCTTTTACTCATTGTCTTCCTTGCGTTTTCTAAATATTAACTTCTTTACACTTTCACAGACAGTTTTGAAATGCAATTGATAACCGTGTCTCCTTATGTTTAAATATGTATGAGCATGTAGTGCTGTAAATAAATTAAAAAATAATATACGAAGACTAATTTGTTTATTTTAAATTAAGTTCAAATGTATTTATTCGTTTGCGTTGGGTAGGTAAGCTGTGCAAATAATGAAAATCAAAAAATCGTAAAATAGCGGAATTTCGGTCGTTTACCAAAAAAATAATAAGTCGGCCATTTGTCATCAGATTTTGTTAAGTAAGGGCTTATTTTCTTTGGAAAAGTGTCAGCTATACGTAAAAAAATTAAAATCGCTGTTAACATCGCGTTTTATATTTTATATGAATTTTTATATGAATTTTTCAGCCACATTTTTACTAAAAAAACCCAGTTTTTTAACCTTTTTAAGCCGCCAACATCAAAACTACTAACCCGATTTGAAAATTTTCTGAGAATAAGTTGTAGACGGCTCAATTGTCTTTAATTTGAGTAGTAGTAGGATAAAATAGGTCAAAGAAGACTAAAGATATGCTCAAAATAGTAAGTGTACCTCCAAAAATTAAAAAAAAAAAATTAAAAAATTTGTATCTCGCAAACCAATCGACAGAAAAATTTTTAAAATTCATTTTCGTGTTCAGTAGGTCCAAATCCATGAGAAAAAGTATGCTAGAAACAAATAACAGACAAAAGTTTGTTATTTGTGACCTAGTGTATTTAGCCATAAGAAAATATTGATTTATCTAGTAATCGACTTTTTAGTTAGTTTTTTGTTTTAGTTAAGAAATATTTTCCTTTAATTAATCCTTTAATACATTTTTAAATTCGCTACAAAAAAATCTATTTGGTGGCAAGTTTTTACTCTTCGAAATTAATTTCTTGATTAAGTTTATTTTTTCACATACTTTCTCAACATAAGGGCTTCTGTTTAATTTAGTTTTTTTTTTAAATACAGTTGCTGATATTTTTCATTTAACTGCTTATTGCTATATCTAATAAAGTGGCAGACATTTGGGGCATTTCTAAGCCTATTTTCCAAATTAATTATATACCCGCATTACTTACGTAACGCCTATGTAAAGAAAATGCAAGGTGGGTCATAAGAAATCATCCGAAGTTACTTGGCTCTATTTTTTTAATGAGAAACTTCAATTCTCTTTTTTAAATATTTTTTTTTTTGATTCTTACGAATTTTATTGGTTAAGTCAAGAAGATGATATTGAGCACATGGGCACCATCAAAATTGATTGCTTTACGTGCTCGTCTTATGTAATTTTTCAACACTTCGGCGAGAACTTTGGGCGACAGATAATCGCACCAGAGTCGAATGTTGTCCTTGAGGGATTCCAGGGTCTCGGGCTTATTTGGGTAAGCACAGGACCACAAAAAAGTCTGGAAGGGTTAAATAGGGCGATCTTTCGAGCCAATGTAAATTGCCAAAACGAGAGATGAGGCGACCCGGGAATGCCATCTTCAAAACATCGGCTATGGCTTGCGCAGTGTGTGCCGTTGCTCCGTTTTTTTGGAACCACATGTCCTCCGGTCCTAGTTTGTTCAACTGTGGCAGAAAAAATTCGGCTAACATGACCCTCTAGCGCACACCGTCCACTCTTGTAGCTTTGCCAGCGATGGCACCTTCAGCGCAAACAGCGCACCATGCAGTCACATTGAGCGGGTGTAGTGGCTCCTTGTGCATCACTTGTGGATTTTTGGGGGCCCAAAAGCGAAAGATTTGCTTGTTCACGTGCTCGCTGAAGTAAAAATGAACCTCATCATGCATTATGATTTTGGTCGAAAAATTTTCCCCTTCGGACTCAAGATTGAAGATGGCTGCGGCGTAGGTTACACTTGTTTGACGGTCAACAGGCAGCAGTTGATACACGGACTGGACTTTGGGCTAGAACATGCGCAGGTCTATGACCGAAATTCGCCTTAGGGACGACCGGCTGATGTCTAATTGCAAGGCACGACGTCTGTTCGATGTTTCTGGCAACAGCTCGACATTCTCGCCAACAGCAGCGATAGCCTCGGCAGAACGGGCGCTCCGGGGCCGGCCATTCTTCGCAGCATCTCGTGTGTTCGCATACTCTTTAAGGTTGTTTGCCAAACGGCGTTGCGTTTGCTCAGTCGGTGCCGGATGACCGGGGAAGTAACGACGGAATTCGGGTCGCTCTGAAAAATTTCAGCTCAATTTTATATAACTTAAATTTTTCAGTTATAAGTAAATTTCTGTTTAAAACATAAAAGACTGCTGGAAGCACACGCCAAACTAATTAAAGGCACCTGACTGTGTGAACGTGCTGTTTTTTTCCATTGATTACAACAATAAAACATGAAAAAATAAGCTTAATGTTTGTTAAATTAACTTAAAAACTATACATATATGTACATACGTATTTATTTTATTTCTGACGCAAACTTTCTCAAACACACACTTCGTCAAACGAACTTTCTCTCAGCTCACACAAAATTAAGTTTGTCTTCACAAAATAAGTTTTTCTTTACAAATTTTAGATTTTTCTAATAGAAACCGTAACAGCTACAACAATGCGCTTGTTATAAATTTAAGTTCTTCGCAGAAAAAAAAACATTAGAGAAACTGTTTTAAATAAAATTGGCAAAAAGTTGCACTTGAAAATATTGTTGCCTACAAAAACAACAAAATGCAAACACAAGAGAAAACTGAATATGACAACAGTCTGTTCATATACATAAAATGCAAAAAGTTTTCCCTTTCATTATTTCGCTCATCGTCTTGCATCAAACATTCCCTTAACTGCCTTTTCTTGTTTACTTTCCTTTTTTTATTCAACAAAAACTTTTTGGCAAGCAACGAGAAAAACTTTTCGGATTTTAGGTGGGAGTTGGGCGCAATGTTATAAAGTGCTGCTGCATTTATATTTTGTTTGTGTTTATCTGTGCTTACTGTGAACATTTTTATTCTAAAATTTCTTAACCTTCATACATATTATTTAATACTTTTCTATACCTTTTTTTGCTCATTGCAGGCATTTGTTACATTCGTGTATAATAAATGCAGTCAGCATTTGTAAAATGCAGACTTTTTGTTTCAAGTAAGAAAAAAAACACAATGAAATGCGTTTTCAAGGTGAACTAACAACTGCAAAAATGGAATTATTTTATGATTTTAATTACATAACTTTCTTTGACGAAACATTTAAAAACAGTTCAAGAGATAGACAGTAATGTGTTGATAAACTTTTGTAAATTTAATTAAAAGTTCTTTTTTTTCTTTGTTTCTTAAAATGTATAAGATATTTTAAAGTTTAACGAATTTTAAGTTTTTAGTAATTTTAAAACCATTTCAAAATACGTTTTTGTTTAGGATCAACTATTTGATTAATAAGACAAAAGGAGTTTAATTTTGTAAAAATATTTTTGTCAAGTTTTCAAATTTTACAATTTTTGTATGACTTTTTTTTGGCAAAAATTTCTTAATTTATTTTTTTTTCTTTAGAAAAAAATATTAAAGTAAGAGAAATTTTCTTAAATTTTTTCCTATAATTTTTAAAAATAATTTTTAAATTATTTTATGAAATTTTTAATGTATTTAATAATGTGCTTTTTCATAGTACTTCAACATTTCCTCGTTAAAGAAAACGAAAAAATCCATTCTATGTTCTAAGTACATCAAGACAGCTAACTTAGTTAATAGCTCAAGTGGCATTTAAAGCTTGTTATTTTTTCTTTTAAACTGATTAGTTTCCCCCTTTAAAAATATATACATAAATTTATAACTGACAATAAACAAGGACATACCATAGAAGAATAAAATATAATATTTTCTTTGGAAAACCTTTACTGTCAATGTACGCCCACACACACACAATTGAGTGTAACGTCTATAGAAAAAATATAAGAAAAAAACACAAAAACTAAAACGCAGCCTTGAAATCTTCAACAAACTGCTGCATTATTGCAAAAATAAAGAATAAAATATAAAAAATGATGATGGAGGAAAAAATTTAACAATTTTCAGTTATTTTACATTCAGTTATTTGCTTAAAGTTTAAAAAAAATTTTAAGTACATAAAAATATTATGTAGATATTTTGGTATTTCTGTAGTCTTTAGGAATCTGGGATAGAAATTAACTTATTATTGAACCGCAATGGCAAGAAAATTGCCGCAAGAGCAAAGTCCTCCCTGAGCGTAAGTGTAGGCTATACATTGAAATTACAAATAAATTTTTTCTAAAAATGAACAAAATGTTAGTAAAAAGTCGGAGATTTATTTAAAATTAAGTATGTTGGATTTTTTTCCAAAATTGGATAAAAATTTTTCCACATTAACCGCGAAGGAATCACCCTGTTGTATGAGTAGTCTTGCTTACAAGACATCGAACCCGTGATTTTTTATCACATGACTTTATTTTTAAATGCAAATTTCTTTCAAAAATGAAACACAAATTTTTTTGGTCTGTTCCTGACAAGGAAGCTGAAAACCGCAATGTGACATAGCGAAACATTCTCTCTACAGAAAACTCTTCTTTGGTATATCAAAGCGAAAGACAGATAAAATAACCTCCTCATTACTTGCCGATATGAAAGCACATACGGACGGGTCTTAAAGAGGAATCGGTTATTGGTAAAAGTATATTAATTGCACAAACAGACTTACCAAAGAATGTAGTGTACTACAGGCTAAACTTGACAAAGTGTGACTTACTGGCTGTGGGACTTAAAGATATTTGAAAACGTTTAACTGACCTCTTAGCTACCATTAAGTCACCTCATAGTGCATATGTATTCTGCATCACAACTTTTCCACGATTGCGTTTCATCTTAAACTACACAATATTTAAGTTATCTCTTAAAAATTTTCAAATAAGTTTTAGAAATCTCTAAATTAGTTTCAATATTTTTTAAATTAAATTTTAGAAATTTAAAATTTTCTAATTAAATTGCAGGGTTTTTTATTTGTATTTTACAAAATTGGAAATCAATTAAAAAGGTTTTCAATTTAATTTCAGAAAATCTAAACTCAATTTCAGAAATTTCAAAAAAGATTTTCAAAACCTTCTAATTTAATTAAAGAATTTTTTATTTATGTTTAGGAAATTTTAATTTTTATTTTAAAAATCTTTATTTTTATTTTTAAAATTTCTGACTTAACCCTACAAGTTTCAATTTTACTTAAAAGTGTTTATCTTAATTTCAAAATTTTCAATTAAATTTTAAAAGTTTCTTTTGATTTTTTTCATTATAGTTTTCATTTAAAATTTTCTGGTTGAATCTTATAATTGTCTATTTATTCGGCTTAAGTTCATTATTAAAAATGTGATAGCTAAGAATGGAAATTTTTATTAAAAATTAAGTAATTCCGATACTAGCCGAGTGTAATGCATTTTCGAAATCAGCTACGATTTCTCGTCAGCACTCTTTCTATTCGGTACTACTGTAAGTTGAATGTTGATTTGTTCTATTTAAACAAACAACAATCAAATCAACATTCAACTTACAGTAGTACCGAATAGAAAGAGTGCTGACGAGAAATCGTAGCTGATTTCGAAAATGCATTACACTCGGCTAGTATCGGAATTACTTAATTTTTAATAAAAATTTCCATTCTTAGCTATCACATTTTTAATAATGAACTTAAGCCGAATAAATAGACAATTATAAGATATATAGAAAAAGTTCAAATAAATAAACATAAATGTATTACAAACACATGGCTCAATGTAAAATTATGAATAGAAAAATTATCGAAGGCAATCGAATAGCAGAATCATAAATAAAAATATTTAAAAATTAAATAAATTTAGTGTCATCCAATGGATGGCCAAAAAGCAAAATGAAAATAAAAAAAAAATAATTGAAGTAACTAGTGATAAATGCAAATAGAATGAGAATAAGAGAACATAGAGTTGTATGTGATTTAGTTCGGTCTAAACAGTAAGGAATATGAATAGAATTCCAGTATTCAAATTCTAATTAAAGTTTGTTTAAATAGAACAAATCAACATTCAACTTACAGTAGTACCGAATAGAGAGAGTGCTGACGAGAAATCGTAGCTGATTTCGAAAATGCATTACACTCGGCTAGTATCGGAATTACTTAATTTTTAATAAAAATTTCCATTCTTAGCTATCACATTTTTAATAATGAACTTAAGCCGAATAAATAGACAATTATAAGATATATAGAAAAAGTTCAAATAAATAAACATAAATGTATTTTCTGGTTGAATTTAAGTAACTTTGAATTTAAAAAATTTAAATTGTATATAAAAATTTCAAGTTTAATTTTAAAACTGCCTTAATAAATTTCAGAAAATTTTCATTCAATTTTGAAATTTTCTATTTTAAAGTTATAATTCTTTTTTAGAAATTTCTTAATTAATTTCAATTTTAGAAATTGAAAATTCAATTTCGAACTTTCTTATTAAATTTTAAACAATTGTTTTTTTAATATTAAAGATTTTTTAGTATTTTATTTCTGAATGTTCTTTTTTTACTGTTTTATAAAAATATTAGAAGTTTTAATTTTTATTACAGAAATTTTAAAATTAACTTATTTTATCTTAAAGTTTTTAATTTTTAAAATTTCTACAAAATTTAATTTAATAATTTTTTAATTGAATTTTAGAATTTTCAATTTTATTTAAGAAATTTTCAGTTTGCATTCCAGAAATTTGTAATTCAATTCTATAAATTTCTTCTTTGATTTTAGAACTTCCTTATTAAATTTCAGAGTTTTTTAGCTTAATTCCAGAATTTTCAAGTTCAATTTTATATATACATATGTATAGCTTTTTTTAAATTTTAGAATTTTTTTCTTGTATATTAGAATTTACTTTTTGTATTTAAATAAATTTTTCCTTGAACTTCAAAATTGTCAGCTTGTATTTTAAAGTTATTTAGTTGTTAAATACAAATATTTTACCATAAAAACTCTGATATAAAATATAAAAATTCTGAAATTAAATTACAAGGAACATTTAAAATTAAGTTTGACTTAAATTCAATTAGAAATTTTTTGAAACTTAATAAAGAAATTCTAAAATCGAACGAGAAATTTTTTAATTTATATTCAAAACTTTTAAAATACAAATAAAAATTTCTTTAATATAACTGAAAGTGATTAAGATTGTGATGCATTCTAACATCACTCTCGTATGGGTGCGGAAACACGAGACCTATGCAGGCAACTGCTGGTGTACTAGCGAAAGATGATACCGTACAAAGCGATAGCGTGTATTCGTCTTAGTTTTCACAAACTCGGCTTGGATGCTTGACAGATCTGCTAGGATGTACATGGCCATAGTACGTCCAATACCTACTTACAAATCTCTGGTTTTGTATATCGCATTGGGGCAAAGATACGTAGTGAACCAGTTGTACAAAATCCACAGATCGGCTTGCATTTGGATTACGGGTGCATTGCGAACTAATCCTTTGGAGGCACTGAAGACTATGTTGCATCTCGTTTCTTTTGATCTTCACATAATGGCCATATCTGTGATTGGCACATTGAGGCTCAGGTCGTCGGGATAGTGGAGACCGATACTGTCCAAATTGCCCTCACTTTTTAATCAACCATCTGACTACGTTACTCCCCATATAGACTTTGATAGTCTCTTTAAAGTTATTATCCCTTCCAGAAGCGAGTGGGGAAGAGGTAACCTTAGGGGAGGGTTATGACGTCATGATCTTTACAGACGGCTCTAAGCTAGACTGTGGGGTAGGATCTGGTGCATTCTTTGAGGAACTGGTAATCAGGGCTCCTTTTTGACTAACGGAGGAATCCAGTGTATTTTAGGCGGAAGTATTTGCCGTATTTGTAAGTTGGCACTAAACGAAATTATTAGTGGGAATATTGGTATTTCTGTCGACAGTCAGCCAGTGCAAGGAAGAACTACCTAGGCTGGGACAACTGCCTGATATTACACTGGTTTTGGTCCCTGAGCATAGAGGCTACTACAGTAATGAATGGGAAGACGAGCTAGCTTGGATTGGATTTGCTTTGAGCATCTCCAAAGAGGATGCAAACACAATTCCGTTGGGGGCATAGTAGAAAATAGGTGGCGTAATCTGGACACATGTAGGGTAGCGAGGCAGATGTGACCCTCCTTTAATATAAGGCGTGCTGACAGGTGACTGGATGCTAGGGAAAAAGATGAATCAGTTTTCCATTTTCTCTGCAAGTGCTCTGCCTGGCCACGAAGAGGCACAGATTCTTGGGCAATCACATACTGGAAAACCTAAGGGACGTATCCACAATAGGACTGACTGAAAGATCTATCAAAATACATCAGCGTGACGGGGTGGGTCTAGTATCCCATCTTGGAGATTTTTGTCTAAGGGAACCTCTTGTCTGGCGAGTGGTGTGGTGTTATCAACACAGTGTCACTCAGACTCCATTTAAGAAAACGAGCCAACCTACCTGCCCTGGGCTATTCTTCGTCTTTTCTAGAAGCTGTCAATACCTTTCAAACTCGCTTTAATAGGGATAGATATTGGTTTGCGAATAGGAACTTTAGAGGGGGCGACTATTGTTGGCCTTTAACTTTGTCTCTTAAACTTTCCTTTTTGAATTTTTTTTCTTTCTCTCTCTCAATTTCTTACCCTCTGTTTCTCTTTGACTTTTACAGATATTACAAAGCTGCCAAAGTAGTAGACCTTGTTGGGTCGTATATTATTTTTGCAGTTACTTAATAAAACATAGACTTGTTCATACAATAGTTTTCATGTCATATGTGTGAAAAATTTGATGTTATGCGTTCCAGGTCAATATATCTTTTAACAAATAATATTTTTAAATTTTGAAAAATGCAACCTTCAAATATCTCACAATGACACAAGATCAACTTGCCCCATTCTTAAAATAAATTGCCTATATTAAACAAGCAAACAAACAAACAAAACTTTATCGATATGGTAAATCCTAACCTCGCTGTTTATATAGTTGTATTTTTTTAAAAACAATTGACAAAAATTCTGACAGATTATAAAGAATGACCCCAAAAAGGTACAATGGACGCAAACTTTCTAGGAAAATAAAACTGCGGTAACAATGAATACAATAAATTATACTTAAGGATAAATGTATGAATATTTTTACAGAAGAAAATTTGAATACATTTAAAATTGGAACTACCCATATAATAACTTACGATATTGCAACAATCATATTTTTCTTCTTTAATTCAAAGATATATTTATTTGTTCTCTTGTATACAAATTCTTATATATGTAACATACAGAATAAGAGAAAAACATAGTTTTGTGCCATTTGGGGAATCATAAGAATTGGTTTTTGCTGAATTTATAATTCAACAACAATAGTTAAATATGAAATAGTAATGAGAAATATAGTTTTTGATAGTTTTGTGCAGTAATTCTTTCATGAGTTTTTTTCTGGTTTCTGCCTTTAGAATTTTTTTATTATCATTAAGTTTATTTAAGTTTTCATTTTGTTATTTACCGAACGTACACATTTGAATGTTTGCGATTGTATCTATATGAGAGCTTTATCTGCATACAAAACATCATACAAATCGATGAAACACTCACAATCTCTTAGGAATGAAATATGTTGGTAAATGTTTTAGTCAGAATATTGAATTTTTTATTGCTGAATGCAATAATCATTCATTTTCTTTTGTTTACTTTTTAAATGATTTTTTTTATTATTTATACAGTTGGGATTGACTATAAATTCTACTTTTCAACTTTAAGCAAATAAGAGTTAGAATGACAAGTAAAGTTTTAAAATGAACTTAATTAAATAGAATAAATATTAAAAATTTTAATAGTTGCTAGGTTTGTTTAAAAAGGTATAAACTAAAGTTGAGAAGAATTATTTTTGAAAAAAAATATTTTATATTACTAAGAGTTCATTTGAAATTAACATAAAAAAAATGTTTTAAAAAATCATTTAGAAATCTTCAATAAGTAGCTGAGCAAAAAATGTTTTAATAAAGTACCACAATAACAAAATCACTAACAAAAATATTTTTTATAATAAACTGTTTTTTTTTTTTGGATATTAAGTTGAAGTTAACATTAGGCAAGAAAATAAGAATTGGTTCATTCATTTTCTCTTTTGAATTTGCTAAAATTTAAATTAATCAATTTTTAGAGTAAAATAACTTTTATTATTCAAGTACTTGAAAGATAAGATCGGATGTGGCCACATTGCACTGATTTATTCAATGTTCTTCGACGTATTAAATAGGCGTATGCAGGGTTCGTCGCGCAATTTGAATTGCACATATGTATGGTTTGCATTTTCATATACAAGGTGCGCCAAAAAAAGTCATCCACTGTCGTTTGGCTCTCATTTTTCTCTATTTAAAAAACTTGGATTCTGTTCTTTAATTATGTTTACTTGAACCTTTAAATTTTTATTGGTCAAGTTCAGAAGATGATATCGGCCAAGGGAGCGACAATTGATTGCTATACAGGCTCGTTTTATGGCATTTTTTATCACTTCGGCAGGAACTTAGGGTGACAGATTCTCGCACTCGTGTCGAATGTTGACCTTGAGGGCTTTCAGGGTCTCGGAATTGTTCACGTAAGCACGGGACTTCAAAAACCCCCCAAAAAAAGTCTGAAACTATTAAATCGGGCGATCTTGTGGGCCAATGTAAATCGCCAATGTAAATGCAAAGCACCTTCAGAATATCGGTAGTGGCTCGTGCAGTTCCATCCTGATTGCTACAGAAAAAACTCGGCTGACGTAGCTAGCGGCATCCTCTCCTCTAAAAAAATGGCTCAATTACTTCTCCAGCGTAAACAGCGTACTATGCAGTCACTTTGAGCGGATGTAATGGCTCCTTGTGCATCACTCATTGATTTTTGTTGCCCCAGAAGCGATAGTTTTGCTTGTTCACGAAATTGCTGTGGTGGAAATGAGCCTCGTTGCTCATTATAATTTTTTTCCAAAAATCGTCCACTTCGGCCTCGAAATTGAGGATGGTTTGGGCGTAGATTACACGGGCTTGGCGATCGACAGACAGCAGCTGATTCACGTACTGGATTTTGTACGGTAACCTGCGCAGGTTTTTGACCAAAATTCGCCTTAGGGACGACCAGCTAACGGCTAATTGCGAGATCCTTGCCAACAGCGGCGATATTGTCGACAGAACGGGCGCCCCGGGGATGGCTACGCTTGGGAGAGCCTTGTTCGGTCCCATACCCTTCAAGGTTGGTGGCTAAACGGCGCAGTGTTTGCACCGTCTGTGCTGGGTGACCGGGATTTGCATTGCGCCAATATTACAGAAGAATTGCTACGCAAAAAAAATATACACGATTATTGCGCATCTTCCAATAGAGTGATTTCTTTTGTACCACCTTGTACATAATTATAAACCGGATGTTTAATTTTTGGGGACGGTTATTCGCGGCATTTAATTCGTCGTACATTCGTATTGTGTAGAATTTGATATAAGGTTTAGTGCAGGGTACACTTATCCGGGTAATATCATGGTGAGTCAAAAAATTAGCCCTCTGCATTTTCTTTTTGAATTTGAACGTGGGAATGTCAAAAAAATAAAAAACTTAATACAAAAATAAATATTTGTAAAAGTGAATGAATATTATAGTCAGCTGGGCTCTTGATATTACCAAGCTTAGTGTACCCTGGACCATATGTTAAATTAAATACGATCCTTCGGATTATGTAACATTGCAAAAATAAATAGTTGTTTTCAAAATAGTTTATTCATAATTTTTTCTGAGTAAAAAAAAATTACTGAATATTTTCAAAATCTAGTGTAAAAGCACAGGGCCGATTTTTTCAATTTAAAACTCCATTGTAAGGAAGGCATCCCATTAGATTTTGTAATTTCTATATGTATGTACGTATGTTTATATATTTTACATATAATACAATAATTTTTTGGTTCAATATATTTCTCACAGCTTCTCCAATTTATAAGAAATATAGAAAATGGTAAATTTAAAACACCCTAAAGCATTAAAAACATTCCTCGCTACAAGCTACCGAACACAACCAGTCAAAAATAGAATACACGTGTGCTTATGAGAATAATTTTTTTATTGGCTACAATGCAACACGACTACGGGTTGCTGTCAATGCTAATTTTGTGGCGTGGTCGAAATTAAACTAATTTCTATTTTTATACGCGACAGTTAACAGATTTGTGCTGCCAATACGGTAAGATGCAAATAATAAAGTTTAAACAATACAAAAAGACTTAAGGTGGTACCACTGAAAGTCATATTGCTCATATGTTTATTTTGTAGTGGTAGTCTAATAAATATTTCAGTAGCAGCCAGTCGGACACAAATTTAGCAAACAACTTTTGTGTTCGTGTGTTTCTGTGTTCTTGTAGCTTGAATGTGTTTAATGCATAAGTAGTTAGATAATAAAATTATTAAGGCTCCAAGTGTTTTATGTATATTTGGCAGGAAAAAAATAAAATTGTAAAAAAAAAGTTTTTTATTTGCAATTTAATTCATACAAAATAATTTATGTTCATTATGTTTACATTTTGAGCCTCCAGATATTTCTGACATGTCTTTAACCTTTCATATCACGAAGATATTTACGTTTTTAAAGCAGCAGGAACGTAAAGAAAAAAAATAAAAATAAATATATTTGTTTTATTGGCCTAAATTATTGTTCTTAAATTATAGAAAGTTGGTATAACACACTTAAAAAAAAATTAGGGAACGTCAATATTAAAAAGGAAAAAAATATATTTAAAATTAAAATTTTTTTTATTTTAATTTTTTTTCGTCAAAAATATTTATTTCTTACTCTTTTGGTAAAAATCTAAATTTTATTTTATTTTTTTTTTAATTGGCAGAACTTTTAAATTAAAAAAATTTAATATTAATAAAAATATTCACAATTTTTTCGATCTCTATGCCACTTTAAAATATGTGTAGCAATTATTTAGGCTAAAAAAATAATAAAAATCAAAAAATAATTATTTTTTCTTGCAAAAAAAAATTAAAATAAAATATGTTTATTGTTTTTTTAAAAAAATATAGATTAAAAATTTTAACAGTATTCAATTTTTTTTTTTTTTAATTTTTAATATCATCAATATGGTGTACTTCACTTGACCCTCCGGTGTTTTCAAGGTACATTGAACAAGGTAGGAGCAACTGGTCAGTTAAGTTTTATTTCCGCCATATGTTTTTAGCTTAGTTTGGCAAATTTTTTATGTTTTATTATGGATGTGTATACTGTGTGTATGTGTGATAGTAAGATTTTTCACAACTTAGCTAGAATTTAGCAACAACAAAATACATGATTAATTTTTACAGGAAGCTGTTTTTGTAGGAGCGAAGTCACCTTATTATTCCATAATGAATGTTTCCTTGTGCCTGCTTGTTTTATTTGAAAATTCGAAAATAGTTCTAATAACTGGGTTGCTTTAAGGAAAACCAGTCGCAATTTAATAAATATGTATGTTAAGACGATATACAAAAACTGCTGTCAAATTTTGTATGTTCTTCTTCTTTTCTCCCATTTAATTTACGTTTTATGGCACAAACAAATAATTTTATATGCAGATTTATTTTCATCAGTCATGTGTCAATGTTTCAAAACAAAATTCATTATTCTTTTTTATGACAACAACAAAGAAGATATAAACTCGCACAAACTAAAGCAAAAATGATTTCCCCCTTTTTTTGTTGTCAGAACCTAATGGTTTTTTGTCAGGTATCGTTAATTTCAAAAAAGTGTGTACAAACTTATATACATATGTGTGTTTGCAGTGGATTTAATATGTTCACAGAAAAATTATTACTATTTTTCAGTTGATGCAAACTGCGGAGAAGAGAGCCGGTGTAACATTATAGACGTGACTGGTTTCTTAGGGTAGGGAGAGGTTCAAGTTCTTGCACTTTATATTTCGTTACAATTGGAGGATGAAATTGATTAAAAACTAAAACCTTAGAACGTGTTCTGGCTCACTTCTCTATAAGCAACTTTTGCAATAATTCTTTAAGATTCGGTTCAAGCTATTTTGTTGGTATTTATATGTGTGCGTATGTATAAACAGATGTATGTGTATGTGTAGGGACCAGTATTTGTTTTTTTTTCCTTAATTTCTTCAGAACCTCTTAACCAGTTGCTTAAAGTGTGTCGTCTTAACCGATCACGAACCATTAACTTTTGTCCAATTCATGTTTTATACCTGTAACAGGACGAGTACGACGACCAATTGATTTCCCGCAGGGTACTAATATAATATAAAATATAAAAATTATACGTAGCAAGAACACAATTAAAATGTTAATTGTAAAAAACTGAAGATAATTGATGCCAAACGAGATAACATGATCGTTTGGCTTTCAGAAAAAACCTGGTTATCGCTAGTTTTAAGCATGGCAATCAGAAGCTTTCAGGATTAAATCAATGTTGCCACAAATGTTTTTTCTTTTCTTTCTTTTTTTTTCGTGCTGCTATTGTTTTTGTTTCATTGATTTGCGCAAAAAGTTTTTTAATGCGAAGCTTAATAAAAGCTCTGTAAGCACTTTGAAAAACAGAATGTCTCTTTAGTTGAGTGAATGGAGTGGTGGAAGTCTTACAATTGTAACGTCCCTGGTACGAGCCGTGGCTAAAACTTGTAATGGAAATTAAAATTAAACTGCTTTTAAATAAAGGATAATTCGTTATTAAGTAAGCAAATGATTACGCAAATACAAAAATACAGGGTGTCCGCCGGCAAGGTATACTACTTTGTTTTGCCACCATTTTGGTAAATATTAGTTTTGGCAGGTCATATTTGGCCAATATTCAACAGTCACCTTTGCATCCATTAAAAGTGACACTCTGATGTGCAATTTGGTCAGAAGGAACTATTGGACCTTCCTTTTTTTTAACTGAAAACGGCGTAACTGTTACTGTTCATGGGGAGCAATATCGTGATATAATTGAGAATTTTTTAATGTCACAACTGCATGCCTTTGGCTTGGTTAACATTTGGTATCAACTAGACGGTGCCACATCGCATGCAACCAGGATTACAATGGAATTACTGCGATACCTCTTTTTACAAGTTATTTCAAGAAATGGTGTAGTTTATTGGCCCTCATGGTCGCCTGACTGCCCCGGACTTTTTTATGTCGGGATATCTGAGAAACAAAGTTTATGCAAACAAACCAGAAACGTTAAAGCAACTTAAACAAGATATTTGTGATGAAATTAATGAAATACCGCCTGAAATGTTGGAGAATGTAATAAAAAATGTGCTCAAAAGGGCTTGCATTTGTAAGGCTAACAGAGGTGGACATTTATCTGATATTGTATTTTATACATAACTGCCGATACTAAATAAAACATTTATCAATATAAGATCCATTTTTTTTTTCATTTAATCAAAAATTATTAACAAACAAAGTAGCATACCTTACCGGCGGACACCATGTATAAAAATTTAAATAAAATATTTAAAAATAAAAAATAAAAAACTTAATTAAAATATTTAAAATTTTTGTATTTGTTTTCCATATTTTAATTATTCAATCATTGCCTTTGGCGAACCAACAATAAGTATTAAAATCTTAATGCTAAATAATAAGTACAGCAAGTGCCAGACTAAAATTTCAGTTCTTAAAGTATAAACAGTTAAATGTTTAAATGTCTCATCTATCGGCAAAAGAATCCTTTATATTACAAATGTATATTAAAGCAAAAAATAAATTTTCGTTTTTGTCTAATATATGTATAAATACCTGAATTCTAGAAAATATGAGATGAAGTTATTGCAATTTTAATTAAAAATGACAAGCGTTAAATCCAATTATATACGTTTAATGGTTATAGCCATTTTAAAATGTTTTTACGTTTAAGTACCCAATTGACCTCCGGAACCATTCGGTCAGCTTGAAAATTTTCTACATCAAGTTTGGTCCAAAAAAGTTTTAAACGCTTGGTCTAATGTATCTATGTTCATATATTTATCTCATAAATTAAAAATTTAATTTTAAACTTTAAGAAATTCCAAATGTTTATAAATTTTCAAAAAAATGTACAAAAAAATAAACAGTTTTATTGCTGAAATTCCTAACGGCGCTTATTTTAAAAACATTTCCATTCCACTGCTTTAAGAGAGAACGTGCTTTTTAGTAAAAATTTTTACGCAACTTGCTTTATTTGACAATTTGTTTATGTGTGTTTATGTTTGTTTTAAAATGCTCAATTTTCCTTATTTGATTTATATTTTGTTTAAGGAGCTGGTTTTAAAAAAGTTTTATTTCCACAGTTTATTTTGTTTATTTACAAATATTTTTTTTAAATCACATAAAGTAAATAATTTAGCCAAATTTCAAGAGCATTAATTCAAAAAAAAGGATAATTTAAAAGGAAAATGTTCAAGGAAAGAATATTATAAAAAGGTACAAGGTTATTGGTCATTTAAAATTCGTATGTGATTAAATTCGTAAAAATACAATAAATTATAAAATGTAGACAAAACTGTTTTATAAATGGAAAAGAGGTGAAACACAGACGACATGATTTTTGAAGGGTATTTGTTAAGTTCAAATTTGTATTTGTTTTCTACGTCGCTTTAAATAAAAAAATTTAATTTGCCTGTGCTAAGCCACAGCAAAGAGAATTCAAAAAATTCGCCCTCTGCATTTACTTTTTATGTTTGAACGGTAGAATGTCAGGAAAATTAAAAACTTTTTACAAAATTTAATATTTGCAACGTGAAAATGTCAAATTTATTTTAACCAGCTGGGCTTTTATATTACCTGGTTGAGTGTGCCCTGTGCTAAGCTAAACAAAAAAAGTGGCATTCACAACTAGGACTGTTATTTATGGTGATTTTACGCCCAAAGTGGCGAGATTTCATTGGTCTTAGCGATTGTAATTGAGGTTTAGTGACATGGCGATTTTATTGGCAATTTTTTTAGGAAACTACAAAGTTTCTGGTGTCCTAACTTTATTGGTTTCATGAATATTTAATTTAATCTGTTTAATTTGTACACAGAAAAAAAAACAAAAAAAGTACTGAATTCAAGCCGTAGCAACGTCAAAAGTGAAAAGTGGATTAATTTATGTTTGAAACCGTACCTTATGTAAGATTTAAAAGATTAATTTAATCGTTTACGCGCATTATTAAGAAGAAGAAATTTACAATTTCTTTTTATTTTGTAATTATTTTATATTTACAATTTAGAACTTATTTCTGCGCTTGCCGTAGCTGGGATTTAAGCATGGGACTCTCTGAACTGCAAAACCAGCGCGCTACCATTTATACCACCGAGACACTTTGTTTTTTAAGGTAAAAATATATTCAAAAACAACAAATTTTTTCAAGTTTTTAAAATACAGTAGTGTTCTGAAGATCACTTTTTGTGAAAGTCATTTGAAATTACAGGAAACACAAAAAAATTTTTTAGTTTTAGTGATTTTAAAGCAGTCATCTAAATGCCTGCCGATTTTGAATTACTTGGTAATATTTTCAGAAATCTTATTTTAATTTTTGCGATTAAATATTTAAATAAACAACTTAAAATCGAAATTGTAATTTTAAAATCCCAGTGATATGAAATCATGCCTGATAAACTGAATAGACTTCATTTAAGAGAACCTAAGTACGAATCATACTTGAAAACTTCAAGTACGATCTTGGATAAATTAAAGAATAAAATCAATTTTTTTCTGTGAAGAAAGAATTATAGTTGGCCCAAAAATATCAGTAGAATTCAACTAATTTCTTGTAAAAGCCTCAGTAATATCCTCTGCTTCTAAAAAGTAACCACATTAAAAATTGGTTTAAAACATCGACAAACCATTTTTCGATGCTAGCTATTTTGAGTTTCTTTTTCCCTTTTCATATTCGTATTCTCGTATTCGCAATCTTATTTAAAGTCGTTATGTTATAGTTAAAGGGTTTCACATTAACCACTTCCTTACCATAAAGTTTTCCATAAAAGCTTTTTCAATCATGTTAATTAACGTAATTTCTGGTATCACAATAACTTTTATTCTTACCTTGACTGGATTGTCTTTTACATTACATTTTCTTTAACTGAAACCATAATTATAGTTAACAGGATGTTAAAAGGTGTGACTAAGTTGATTTAAGAGTATTTAACATCCGCTATTACAATGAGTTCAAGTTACTATAACAACTGCCATTAAAATTGCTTTAAAAAAAGTTTGTTTGTTAATATACCATGACAAGTTAAAAAGCATAATTTTTTTTATTTGAAAAAAAACTAATGCTAATGATACTTTTACATAACCCTATAAAATATAGTATAATATATATATAGAATCTTGTTACGTTATGTTACAATGTTTCGTAAATAGTAACTAACAGCAACATGTTGCAAAGCCTTTGAAATGTATACGACACACAGTTTAGTGATTTTATATACCGAGTTGTCATAAATAAAAGGAGATATCATAAAGAAATAAAATTCGGCATGCATAGTGTAATTTATACAACAAAATAACATTTAAAATTTTATCTCTCTGAGGATTATATTTAATGCAGGTTCTACCTCACATTTTATTCAATTTAGAACTACAGCGTTGACAGTGCTGTTGAAAATGTAAAAGAATTTACTCGTTTGCAATGCAAAAATGCATTTTTACATTCGCTTAGCAAAATTTTTCAGAATCAAAAACTATCGACATATTTCGCTGTAAAAAAATCCAAGACTACTTATATATAAAGAGTTTTTGTTAAGGGTTAAAAATAAAGACAGTTTACTCTGTGGTGGCAAGCAACAATCGCCTAAGTCGAATTAAATACTTTTGATATAATTTAATTTTAATATTCGCAAGGCTTTTTTTTAAATATGCAATTATGATCTGCAAAAGAATTATATAAAAGTAAACATGGCTTTACATGGTAATATAAAGTATTTAGACTTTGTAGAATCAATATATCATGAAATTCTCTCCGTGTTTAAGAAAAGAGAATAAAAGTCTGTTTTAAGTACTTTTTATGTTTACACGATGATGTTGCTGAAATCAACAGCTGTTTTTTATTGCTTGATTTCTTTTGTGGTAACAGCATATGGCTTTAGTTTTACAATATAAACAAAAACAACACGAAAAACGTATGCGTTGGTTTTCATTATTTGTGTTTTGTTTCATTAAATGTAGCCATCTTCATTAGATGTTGTAAGTGCTGCCTATCTTTCACTATTCTGATGTGATCAAAATACGTTAGTTTTTAAAGTGGTTTAAAAAATAAATATTTACCGAAAATTTGTCAAATTTTGTATCTGTATTCTCTCCCTTTTAATATACAATATGGTTGTATTGTCTACATACATATGTAAAGGCACCTTAAGCACACATCACAGTGCAGTGGTTTAACCAAAATAAATACTTAAACCTCAAATAGTTAATAAGATTTTTAATCGAAAAATACATAATCGGAACTTGATTCTTTATTTATTATTATTAAATTATTTGTTTTAAGTTAAAAATGTTAATTCTAAAATAATAATAATAATTCATTGTTCTTGAGTTTATACGAACTTAAATAAATATTGAAAATTAAAAGTGGATAAGGAATGGCTGATATGTTTATTTGTTCTTAAATATGTGTGATAATTTATTTTGCCTTAGCAACCTAATTCCATATAATGTTTTTAAATAAAAAAGACTTTTGTGAAAGTTAATATTTAAGTATATTTAGGTTATATTTGATAATGTTAAGAGAGTTCAAAGCGACTTAAGAAAATATATTTTTTTTATTATCTTAAAGCAAAATTATGTTTAAGAAATAGGAGTTTAGGGAAAAAATTTTCTTTATTTTCGAGGTCACGATAGTACCAAAAACTAGATTCGTTTAATCGGTTTATGTTTGCGCTTACAGAAATTTATTTTATTATTAATAAAATCGCCATTAATGCATTGATTTTCATAAAGTAAAGCTTTGGTTTTAATACTAGCGTTGATCTATGGATCTACTACCAAATTTTAATGTTTTTAAAATTTTCGATTTTTGATCGACTTTTAAAAAATAACATTTTTTCTATTTTGGTCAAAACAATTAATATTCTATAGGATTTTAGTTTGAATAATTCAAAAACCACCAAATATTTAAAGAAAAACTTTATAACTAAGAAGTAAAATGGTTATATAATATCAAATATGTAAAGTTTTATTATCGTGTAATTAAAATGGAAAGTTTTTATCACATTCTATTTTAAAAAATTTAAAAATAATAAAGCTTTTCCAATTTTCGCTAAAAAACTTAATTTTTTTATTTTTGCAGACCAAATAATTCTGAAACGTTTAACTAACTATTTCTTGAGCTGTGATACATACAGTCTTCCAAAATTATATACTTGAGAAAAAAATTTAAAAAAAACTTACCCCTAGAATTTTTAATTTGAATTGGTTTTGTTCTAAGGAGACCAAAACATACAAAAAAAAATATATTGGTCATCAAATGTAATTTAGCTTGTTGTATAATGTAATTAGTATAATAAGAATTCTATTACGTCCTCAAGAAAAAGATGTAATTAAACATAGAAAACGTTGCCAGCCTAATAAAATTTAACACAGATATTAGTTGTGTTCAATAACTTTCCAGTAATTACTAGCAATGAGAGAGTAAAAAGAAATATTTTCAAAATTGCTCTCAAAAATATTTAAAAGTAAATGAACACTTTTACAGTCAAAACTTGCAAGCAAATGTATTTTGTTATTGTAAACTTATAAAAATTTAAAACTTAAATTTTTTTTCAAAGCATAATGACAGAAAGACTGTTTGAATAATTTCTGATAATAAAATTTTTACTAGTAGAAATTATCAGAAACATTTATGTTTCTAAACATATTACGCTCTTTTTTGGCTCTCTAGTTGCTATTTTCTTGTGTACGTGAACACTTACTAGTAATAATTATCGAAAATAAGTGATAAATTTCTGTAAATGAACACACCTATTATTAATGCTTTTTCAAGAAAGTAAAGAGGGAGCTAAACAAAAAACATTTACTTATTAACTATGGCACATATACTTAACAAAATTTATTCAGCAATCTGCTTTTTATTCCAGCTAAATTTTATATTGTTTTTCTATAAACATTGTTTTTCAACGTCTGTAGAACAAAGCTGCAACAGCAGAATTTTTGGCCATCACCCCACAATGCGAAAATCTAATACAACTTCGTTCAAAATTTTATTTACCTCGAAGCAATAGTGACCATTCGGTTAAAATCTTTTTTTTTTTGTTAAATTGTTAAAACACTTAATTTTCTCATTGTTAGTCTGAAAACGTTTTAATTATAAACACTCTGAAATTCGCTAAACAAAATAATTTTATTCTCTTTAATACTTCATTCATTCAGAAACCTCACTTCATCGCCATTACTAATAACCAGCAACATAATTGTTTATTTCTATTAGATCAAAGACCTTTTTCATTATTGTTATTATGACTGCCATTTTTTCTTCCTTTTTGCCAATTAACAATAACAGTTGTTTAGAACAATCAATATTTATGATTGTAAAAGCCCTCTAAAAACCTTTAATTTCCTCCCAAATTTGTTGGCAATTACACAAATGTGCTGTTTAAAACAACAGTAATGACTTAGTGGCACGCTTTAGCTAAATGAACCACGTACAAAACCAAATTATTTACTTGTTAAAACACAAGTTAATTATAAGCCTGTACATAGAATACGGCGGGCAAATGCTACCAAATTACCAAAGAAACATATGATCATATATTCTATTCTGAAAAAGCAAACGAACTTATTTCCTTAAATTTATATGTTAAAACAGCAAAGAAACAAAGAATAAATTACTTAAAAAATAATCACTTACTTAAATCGACCTTTAAGAAAATGTTTTTTTTTTAGTTTTTAAAAGTATTACTAAAATTATCTAGTTACTTTCGTTATATTTCTCTGTATTATTAAATCTTTAAATAATTCTAATAACTTAAAGAACTTTCGATTACTTAGTTTAAAAAAATAAACTTGCCTTATCATTTATTTTAATACAGGGTGTCTGGTGACAAATTTGAACCAGCTTTTGAACAAAAATTGAGGGCACCACTTTTGGAGGGGTCCTTAGATTTTTTCAAAGCTTTAATGCCCTTGAAAGGAAAAAGTTGCACAATGGGTTTAAAAAATCATACATTACAAGTTTGGAGTATAAGCATTTAGTAATGGCATTCGGATGTTTTGGCTTTTATACAGGCTGCCGGGTGCCAAATTTATATTTTGAAATACGATTTTTTCAAAAAGTAGTAAACGGTGCGGAGTTTTGGCGCCGTTAGAATTATTGATTGTGCGGACTTGTCAGTCACGACATCGCAGTGAGCATCGCGCCTTCGCTTTGGAGGCATTTTTAAAGAGTAATGACTTTCACGTCATTGCTCGTCGTCAATTTTGTTTAAAGTTCGGTATTCGGGCGAATACGTGATGGACCGAGTGTAAATTTTATTCGTTTGTGGGTGCAGAGATCCAGCGCAACTGCTTCTCCTATGAATGTCCCACGGCCAGGGCCCAGTCGATCTTCAAGGACTCCCGAAAACACTGAACTGGTTGAAAGCAGTTTACGTGAATTTACGAATTTTTGGTCTAAAAGTTGGCTTCTTAGTTAAGACAAAACTTTCGTATGATTTACGAATAAAAAATCCCTAACGAAATTTTCTGTTACTTTCAATAAATTCGTTCGGGTTATGTTCGGTTTGTATTCGGGCTCAGTCGAAAACTTGAAATTTTGCCAAACTTCAGGTGCGGGTAAGTTTGGTTTCAATAAGATTCGTTCACTTAATCTCTATTAATATATTTTCTAATAATTCATTTTTTTGAGTTTTCTATATATATGTATATTGTCACGTTAATTTAAAAAAGTCGTAGCAATTAAAAAACAAAATTTAGTTTTTGACTTGTAGCGATTAATCATATTAAACAGCAAATTTTTTTTATTACACTAGGTCACAAATAACAAACTTTTGTCTGTTATTTGTTTCTAGCATACTTTTTCTCATGGATTTGGACCTACTGAACACGAAAATGAATTTTAAAAATTTTTCTGTCGATTGGTTTGCGAGATACAAATTTTTTAATTTTTTTTTTTTAATTTTTGGAGGTACACTTACTATTTTGAGCATATCTTTAGTCTTCTTTGACCTATTTTATCCTACTACTACTCAAATTAAAGACAATTGAGCCGTCTACAACTTATTCTCAGAAAATTTTCAAATCGGGTTAGTAGTTTTGATGTTGGCGGCTTAAAAAGGTTAAAAAACTGGGTTTTTTTAGTAAAAATGTGGCTGAAAAATTCATATAAAAATTCATATAAAATATAAAACGCGATGTTAACAGCGATTTTAATTTTTTTACGTATAGCTGACACTTTTCCAAAGAAAATAAGCCCTTACTTAACAAAATCTGATGACAAATGGCCGACTTATTATTTTTTTGGTAAACGACCGAAATTCCGCTATTTTACGATTTTTTGATTTTCATTATTTGCACAGCTTACCTACCCAACGCAAACGAATAAATACATTTGAACTTAATTTAAAATAAACAAATTAGTCTTCGTATATTATTTTTTAATTTATTTGAGTAAAAACAAAGATATAAGTGTACATTTTATGCCATGTGGAAAAACTGCTGACTTCTTCTTTGTTTTTTGTATTCGCTGCAATCGGTCTCACGTATTAGGGTCCAAATATAGTCACCCATCATAGCCGTGTCATAGATGCCCTGATAGCGTCGTTCCATAGCCTTCAATTCCTGATGAAAGCGCTCGCCGTGTTCGTCGCTCACGTCTCCTAAATTCTCAGGGAAAAAATCCAAATGAGAATGCAGAAAGTGTATTTTAAGTGACATGTGCACTCCCATGGCTTCATAGTTCTTTACCAGATCCTCAACTATGTCCTTATAATTCGGGCTTTTGTTGTTTCCTAAAAAGTTTTCCACAACAAGCCTGAAGGAATTCCATGATGCGGCTTCGATGGGTGATAACAGCTTTGGGAATTTTTCATCTTTCAAAATTTTTTTTATCTCGGGTCCTGCGAAGACTCCTTCTTTAATTTTTGCCAGCGAAAGGTAAGGGAAAATTGACCGTAAATAGGCAAAAGCTTCACCTTCTTTGTCTAATTTTTTGGCAAAATTTTTAATCAAACCCAATTTTATGTGCAGCGGCGGAAGTATTATATTTTCACGGTTCTCTATTAGTGGTTTGCGCTGAACATTCGCTTCTCCAACTACAGGTTTCGTTCGTACCGGCCATTTTTTTTTTATATAATGCTGATCATCAGCGCGGCTATTCCAAAGGCACAGAAAACAGCAATGTCGCGTATAGCCTCCTTGGAGTCCACACAGAATGGCCACAACTTTAAGGTCGGCGCATATTTTCCAATTGTATTTCCTATACTCTATGCATTTCAGCAAAATGTCCATAGTTTCATAGTTCTCCTTTGAATGAACCGCATGAGCAATAGGAACAGATGGCTTTTCATTCCCATTATGTAAGAGAACTGCCTTCAAGCTCTCTTTGTTGCTGTCAATAAACAACCTCCATTCGTTGGGGTTGTGAATTTGGTGAAGCTCTTGGAACAAGCCTGAAATGTCGCTGCAAAAACATATTTGGTCTTTCTTTGTATAAAATTTTGCATACTCCTTGTGACGGTTTCTGTACGCTGTTACTTTCACTTCTGAAGCCACAAATCCACACTGTATCATCCGAGACGCAAAAAGTTCGGCTTTCTCCTTAGTGAGACCAAAATCGCGCACCCAATCGTTTAGTTCGGCCTGTGACAGTAATTTTCGCTTTGCACCCGGCTCAAATTCGCTTGCATTTGACTCGGACTCTTCTTCTGACGATTCTGCTTTTTGAAGAGATGCACCAGGGCACACTGGATATGGCACATCATGCGAATGTGGTACTGGAAGCGCAAACGATCCCACTTGAGCGTAGTTCCATTTAAAAAATCTTCCTACCCCACTGTTTGTGGTGAGGCAAAAATAACAGTCTGTGGAATGGCATAGCGGCTTTTTCCACATCATTGGTGTATCGAATTTCATATGGCGGCTAAAATTAAAATAAATTACTATATTCGCTATGTATAATGTGTTTAAATAAAAATTCTTACCTTCCGCCAGCTGCCCAGTTGGTTAAGATTATATAGCAAAGATCACACAGCGACTTAGGTGTCCATGGTTCTGTGATATTTGGTGAAATACCAAAATAATTCAAATAGTGCAATTGTACTGCTGGAGTAAACTTGTGTGCGTGATTTTTTTTTATAAACTGGCCACAAACATTGCAGAAATTGTCTGGATCGTTCAAACACTCGAACACACGTAGTCTTTTACTCATTGTCTTCCTTGCGTTTTCTAAATATTAACTTCTTTACACTTTCACAGACAGTTTTGAAATGCAATTGATAACCGTGTCTCCTTATGTTTAAATATGTATGAGCATGTAGTGCTGTAAATAAATTAAAAAATAATATACGAAGACTAATTTGTTTATTTTAAATTAAGTTCAAATGTATTTATTCGTTTGCGTTGGGTAGGTAAGCTGTGCAAATAATGAAAATCAAAAAATCGTAAAATAGCGGAATTTCGGTCGTTTACCAAAAAAATAATAAGTCGGCCATTTGTCATCAGATTTTGTTAAGTAAGGGCTTATTTTCTTTGGAAAAGTGTCAGCTATACGTAAAAAAATTAAAATCGCTGTTAACATCGCGTTTTATATTTTATATGAATTTTTATATGAATTTTTCAGCCACATTTTTACTAAAAAAACCCAGTTTTTTAACCTTTTTAAGCCGCCAACATCAAAACTACTAACCCGATTTGAAAATTTTCTGAGAATAAGTTGTAGACGGCTCAATTGTCTTTAATTTGAGTAGTAGTAGGATAAAATAGGTCAAAGAAGACTAAAGATATGCTCAAAATAGTAAGTGTACCTCCAAAAATTAAAAAAAAAAAATTAAAAAATTTGTATCTCGCAAACCAATCGACAGAAAAATTTTTAAAATTCATTTTCGTGTTCAGTAGGTCCAAATCCATGAGAAAAAGTATGCTAGAAACAAATAACAAAATGGCTGTTGCCTAGTGTTATTAAAGAAGCATTTAAATTCAAGAAACTCAAAGAACACAGAAACAAATTATTTTAGTTTTAGCAATTCGAAAAACCCTAACAATGTTTAGTTCAGCAAAAAAAGAGGGTTTAATATACTTTAAAACCGAAATATCTTTGTTTCTAAATAAATTTTTTTTTATTAAGAGTATTTTTATTTAATTTTTTATCTCATCCGCAAAAATGAAAGGCTGTGTTTGAGCCTTTTGGCTTTCAAGTGACTATATAAAATTTTTTTATTATAATCAGGCATATTTGTTTGCCTCTTTTGAGCTTCCTAAGTTAATCATAAAATTAGTGTTTCTTCAATAAGTTTATTTTTCATAAGTCTTTATTTAAAAATATTTGTTTTCCTTTTTTGATTTTAAACTTATTTCTATAAAATTTGAATTTAAAAAAAAAAATTTTCACACCAAAACTCAAATTAAAAAATTGTCAATTTTTGCTATAAATATCTGTACAATTATTTTTGTTTTTTTTTTTTTTTTGCTTTTAAAACAAATAGTTTTTTTTACAATATTTTTGTAAAACAAAAAAAATTATAGCAATATGAAAAATATTTCGAAAAATTTATTTTTTTATTTTTTAATATTTTTTATTTTTTTTAAGTGATGCGATTCCTTTTTTTCATGTTACACTTTATAATAACAGTACAGGATTTCTCTTTTAATATGTATTATTATGTATATTTCTTGGTTGTATAAGTATTTGTTTTTTTGTTTATGCTCATAGTCCATTAATATAGCCGGGTAAGTTGTTGTAGGTCTGTTTTCATCGTTGTCGCGAATAATTCTAATTACAAACTTGTGCCCTTTTACCTAAACGTGGCTTAAACTGCACAGATTTTTTAATTGCATGGGGTAAGAATTGCCGTGGGTATGCATAATCGTTAGCCATATTAAACAATGCACCGTCCAAGCCTCGCCCTGCAGAGGCAGTCGCAGTTCCTGCATCAAACATTGGAAAATCAGTGCTGCGTCCCAACCGTGGGGTTCGTCTTGTTGGAAATTGACGTTCATTAGTTTGTACTGCATTTCAGTTTTTTTTTAAGTAAAGGCATCGGAAAGGAAAACAGGAACAGCATAGAAAAGAGTAAAAAAAATGTTAAAATACATAAGTGTGTGTAAATTATTAATAAAGAATCTCAGTGAAAACACTTCAACAAACTTTACTTAACAATGGTTGGTCATTACTTGCGCAAGTATTTAAAATAATTTATAATTAATTTTTATATTTTGTTGATTTAATTGTTTTAGAACAAACTTTTGTTTTTTTATTCTGACTAAAGTTCTTTATTTAGTTTTTTTCTATTAAAAGAAATTAATATTTTTTTCGTTAATATTAAAAAACATTTTTCATTTGAAAAAATGGGCTTTTCTACCGATACTAGCAGTAGTACTGCTATCGAGAAATCTTGAACACAAATTTCCATTCTAAGTTTTTACAATTTCATAAATAAACATTAAATCGAATAATTAGAAATTATTTTAAAATAAATTTTTAAATTGATATTATGGGCTTAATTACGTAAAACATATAAAAAAAATTTCGTAAATATTGTGTTGAAAGCCTTTTGTAAATTTTTTTTCGTAATACAGGGTGTCCGCCAGCATTTAAGTAAACATAAGCTTTGACAGTTCATATTTGCCATTGGTAAAGTAGAGACGTGGCAAATTTATTATGGAAAAAAATATGGTAAGCCAACGTGTTTTAATCCTTAAAACATTTTATCAAAATCAATAATCGATTACTCTGACGATAAAAAAATTAAGTGAAATTTTTGGGATAAGCAAAGTGCCAACAAGACGCACTATTTATCGTGTAGTCAATGACTTCGAAGAAAAAGGGACTTCAGTTGATAGGCCCAAGTATGGACCACCACGTACTGCAAGATCGGCTGAAAATATTGCTGCCTCTCAAGAAAGTGTTCAAAAAAATCCATCAACCTCAGTTCGACGCCGTGCTCAGGAGCTTTGTCTGCTGAGAACAACTTTGGCCAACATTTTGCACATGGATTTGTATTTGCTTTCATTTAAGATTCAGTTGACACAAGAGCTTCTTCCAGAAGGCCATTTACCCCGCTGTACATATAGCAATAGGATGTTCTAGCTTGTCCATGACAACCCCAATTTTCATAAAAAAATCATTATGAGTATCGATGCACATTTTCATTTGAATGTATATGTGAGAAAACAGAATTGTCGGTTCTGCCAATGGAAACCCCTCAATTTAATCATCAGTCACCTTTACATCCATCAAAAGTGACAGTCTGGGGTGCAATTTGGTCAGGAGGAACTATTGGATCCTACTTTTTTGAAATTTAAAACGACGTCACTGTAATTATCAATGGAGAGCGATATCGTTATACGATTAAAAACTTGCTAATGCTACAAATTTATGCTTTCGGCTTGGTTAACACGTAGTGTCAACAAGACGGTGCCACGTCGCATACAGCCAGTATTATTATGGAATTACTGCGAGACTTCTTGCCACAACGAGTTATTTCAAGAAAAAGTGATATTGATTGGCCTCAACGAGCGCCTGATTTGACTAATCCGGGCTTATGTTTGTAGGGATATCTGAAAAGCAAGGTCTATGCAAACAAACCAGAAATATTGGAGCAACTTAAACAAAGTATTCGTGATGAAATAATAAAATACCGCGTGAAATGTGTGAGACTGTAATGAAAAGTGTGCTCAAAAGGGATCGCATTTGTGAGGCTAACAGAAGCGGACATTTGATTTTTATACAAAATTGCTGACATTACATAAAACATTTATCAATATAAGATTCATTCTTTTTCATTTAATCTAAATTTATAAACGAACGAAGTAGTATACCTTGCCGGCGGACACCCTGTGTGTACAAAACTTTCGTAGTTATTTCAAAACAAAATTAGCTAAAATAGTTTATAATTTTACGAAAGTAACGAAAACTTTTCGTAATTTTTTTTTGGTTAATTAAATGAAAGCTTCGCTTAAATTACGAACTCAATTTTTGAACCCAAAATTTGTGGTCTCTTTGAGGTAACCATTATCTTTCGTAATACATTTTTTGTCAAAAAAATCAATAGAGTTTTATAGTTGTATTATCAAGTTGAAATAATTGAGCTCGAGGTCATATTTTTGTTTTAATTCTCCCCCTTTTATTTAAGCCTTTTAATATTTCGACATCCTTTGGATGTCATCTTCAGAAATATTGAGTCAACACAATACACAACAAAAAACTTGTACGTATAAAATTAAGCTCCTTGAACTTGATATTAAAAAAAAGGTCGAAAAAAAATTAATATGTTTTATAATTTTACAAAAAACAATAAGAATTTTTCGAACACTTATAAAGTTATTATTGTAAAATTAAATCGTAATATATTACATTTATATTGTATTTGTGGTGCGAAATAACGAAAGACTTCCTACAATTTACGAACGAATTAGTTTATATGTTGAACAGTTTTTTGAGTGTATGACTTAGGTAATTGATAAGTTTAATCATTTTTGTGCGAAGTTCAACTCTAAACATTGCTAAGATTGGTAATTAAAACCACTTCTTTATTTTTTCTGTGCAGCAGGCTGAAGAAATTTAAAAAAAAAATACAAAACCCATACTTCGTTTTATTTTTAACATATTGTGGTAAAATGTATCCAAAACGTATTTATTCGGCTATTTGTTGATTTTTAGTGTTAGTAAAATTTTCACTGAGACACCTTTTATTTACTTACTCTGTTTAATTTTCTGTAGCAACATAAAATACAATAGTGGTGGCATATTCTCAAAGTCCATTTCTTGTGACATCGGTATAACATCGTTGTCGTCCAGTTCGTCTTTAAACTCACTGAAATCTTTATACTCTTCAGTGTTACCAGAATTGCCACCTATATCATGCTGTGAACGTTTTTGACGTGCCTCACTTTGAATGTGTTGTTGTTGTAATTGTTGCTGCTGACGCTGGTGTTCACGAGGCAAATCTATTATTTTACCACCCTGAAATTGTCATTCATTTTAAATTGATCAATGTTGTGTTTTGCAAAATATGAAATCAATAAACCTTCATTTAAATATGTTGTTTAAAAGAAAAAGTACACTAGACTCGCATTTCTTTAGGAATAATTGTTAAACATTTCTTAAACTGTTTTGAGAAATCTAAATAAATATTATATGTAAATTAAAATATTTTTAATTTTTTAATGGAAGAAAAATGCCCAAAAAAGGGATATAAAGGGACATAATTGATACTACATAACTAAAAATTTCATAGGAAAAAACTAAGGTTTGAACACAAAGCTGGTAAAAAGGATTTACTCAATAAATGGTAGACATATTCTGACGTGTGGTTGCACTATATGGTAGAAGGCTGAAGAAAAAGGCTGCTATATGAAACTTCTTAACAAGGTGCAAAGCAAAAATGCGATTCACTTGGCATCACTGGTGCCATGAGAAGTACACCTTATTCGACACTGACGTAATTCTCTATACAGTGCCTATTGAGTACTGGGTCTATGTTTTGTCTGGAGATATAGGAATGTTGTCCGTATATATCGTGAGAGAAAGCACCAGACTGCCGAACAGGCTATCTGAAGAGTATTGAGTTTTCCAGGCAGAGATACTGGTAGTTTTAAGGGAAACGTATCTAATAGTGGGCATGTTCCAAGGCGTAGTGAGGTCATTATTGATGTTGACAGTCAGGCGGCTCTTAAGGACTTTAAGGGGCATTGGGTCAGGTCTAGGCTGGTAGAAGGCTGTGAGAACGCCTTTGTTGAGATTATGAATCTCTTTAGCGTTAAATTTTATTTAGGTTCCGTTCCACTGTGACATAATTTGCAATAAAATGGCTGACAAGCTTGCTCAAAGTGGCTCGGCCTTGAACGTAACATAAAAAAAAGAAGCTGTGAGGCCCCAAATGGGTTATTATTATGGGAAAATTGGAATTTGGACGTTGACGTGATGATTTTTCAGTGAAAAAACAGGAGTGACTACAGGATGGCTTGGGCTATGTGGCCTGGGCTGAGCTCAGCCGGCACTAGGTTTCTTATAAACTTAGGTAGAATGAGTCTTCTTGAATATAATTGGGGACATAATTGAGCACTGTCTGATTAGGGCTATGACAACCAAATGTGATCACAGGACTGCAGACTATTGTAGGATATGTGAGCGTAACGAGGAATTACAGGTAATATATCATTTTAAATGTCGCTGCCCAAGATTGCAAACCAATGGCATTAGTTGCTTGGTTTTACAATTTACACTAAGAAGTATCATTTTCTTAATCATGGGAATCCGGTGGCTAAGAGATAGGTGCATGTACTTAAATGATTTTCTTCTATTTTAGTCTTCTTCTTCACTGTTGGTCTTAATTTTTATTTTCCTGTTTACTTGATCTTTAATTTTCCTTATTTTAACGATTTCCGTAAAGGAATGCGCAATGGAGCCATAAAATTTCCGAGTATTGATGTATACGAGGGTTACCCTCATCCTAACTTTGCACCCTAAGCTAACCTACCCTTTCTAATTCAAATTTTGACGTGTAGCCAAATATTATTCATTTCATTTTCTAACACTTATTTTTTGAGTGAAATACGAAACTTTTTGTTTTTGTTGTGGTTGTTTCAGTTGTATCACATACCTATTTTTTATATTTGTGCCATTTTTACCCCTTTTGGCTTCGAATTTCCCAAACTTCTGTCTTAGTGGTTATACATTGGGAAAGGTACCTAGTCCAAATTTCAAGCTTTACGCGCTTGGGCGCTGATTAATAGATGGGTCAGTTAGTCAGTCAGTCAGTCAGTCAGTCAGTCAGTCAGTCAGTCAGTCAATCAGACATTAACACTGGTCCTTTATTTGTATAGATAGTCTTAATACAAAAACTTTAACATCGACAGATTCTTTTCTTAATACATTTTGTCTACCAGTCCTACAAATTGCTTTGCGGATCAAAATCAGTTGCTATATACATCGGACACAGGCAAACAAATTTCTTATATGGAAAGATTATTTAAGTCTTCTCTTTAGTTTTTATTAAATTTATCTTAAAGACTAAAACAATTTTAAGTGTTTTTTAATTTTGCTGGAAAACTTCTATTAAAAAGAAAGTGTGTTTTTGACAAAGTGTTCTTAATTAGAAAATTTACTCGAAATTAATTGTTAATATTTCTTTCTTAACAAATTTTACATTTCAATTAAATAACTTAACATTTTACTAAAGACCAATTTAAGAATTATTTCAATAATTATAATTAATAATTATTCATTAGCAAATTATAAAAAAATTGTTTTAAACTTATGCCAACAAACGGAAAAGGATTTAAATATGCTGCAGTGTAAAGGTTGTAGTTATTGAAATTCTATTATTATTACTCATAAAAAGTATTTGAACTTTAATCCATAAAAATATATTTATACCTGGTCCTTTGTCTACGCA
The DNA here is from genome assembly GCA_963583895.1 of Melanophora roralis. Lineage (NCBI taxonomy): Eukaryota > Metazoa > Arthropoda > Insecta > Diptera > Rhinophoridae > Melanophora > Melanophora roralis. The sequence goes on along the minus strand of OY757187.1, from coordinate 60,283,732 downwards.
AAGGATAACAATGGAAATCATCTTCAAAATTTAAATTAAAAAAGTTTTACAGTTAGCGTTACCAATTATTTTTTTAATATTTTTTAATTTCTGCACAGAAAAAACTTAAGAATTTTTTTTTTTTAATAAATAGTTGTCTTAAATACGTGGTTTCTTAAGACAATATTTTGTTAAAATCTAATAAAATTGTTCATCTGATTTTACAATTTTGTTTATAAGCCTGGGGGCTAATTACGGCGTCCAATTCGAATCGAAATTCTATTCGATCGATCGAGTTGTGAATGCTTTTAATAAAGGAATTGTAATAAGAATTTTTAAATTTAGATTCGAAACGAATGCCATAATTTGCCCTCCTGATTTTTGACAAAAAAAGTTGTTGGTTCTTTTAAATCTTTTACTGATTTTGGTCATATAAACAAAATTGTTAAATCAGTTTAATAGTTTTATTAGAGTTTTTAAAAAAATTATTTAGAAAAAATGCCTTTTATGCCTTTCAATAAAAGAATAAAAATCAAAAAACAATATTATTAAACAAAACAATTTAATTTAACAAAATATTGTCTGAAAAAGCCCATAGTTAATAAAATATTAATTTGAATAAAAATTTTCGTAGTTTTTTCGGTGTACAATTTTCGAAAAATTTTTATAATTTACATACGTATGTTTTCCCCTGACGTTTGCTTCAATCAATAATTTCTTCAAATATAAGAAAAATTTTTATCATTCATTTGTGAAAAATTTGAAAAATATTTCTCTTTTTCGCTTTGCGTATTCCCTTTTAAGATTACAATACCATTTTGTTGATAGATTTCCACATACATGTGCAGTATTAGTGAAATGAACAACAAACTTGCCACAGCAAGGAATAACACACATACAGACAAAATTTTTAATGCTACATAATTGCTATGGAAACTTTTAACTTTTCAACATACGCAAAAACATTTGGAAATCCAACAGTTTTTGCTAAATCTAGTTTCCGCTTTAATGTTAAGCTTTTAAAATTAGTTTGACCCAAAATATAATTGGGTTAAACTTTCAAAAAAATTCCTTTAAAATCAAAGATTTTTTATTATTCTTATAAGAAGAGCCTAAATAGTTAATAACCAATCACAATTTGCTCCTTTTGTTTACAAACAATTTTTGAAGAGATTAATCTGGAACTTTAAAACTGTAGGATTTTAAAAAATAGTTTGACAAATAATCACATATTTCTAAATTCTGCAATTAAGGAAATTATTAGCAAAGTCAAGCCACATAGCAATCTTAGCAGCAAAAAAACTAAATTTTTCGAATTGAAGTTAAATTAAAAATGAAAATTTTAATTTGTGAATGCAACACATGTATTTATTTGCAACAAAGATATATGAAATCAAATTAATTAAATATGTAAAAAAGGCGGAGAGTTATAGTTGGTCAAACCCGACCATAGTATACCCCCATATTTGTATGGGGGCTATATGAGAAAATATACCGATAAAATTTGTATTCAGTGTGTAGCATAAAGTTGAAATTTTGAAAAGATGGAGTAGTACCCGAATCAGCTAAAGACTAAAATTCTTATTCCGGAAAAGCATTTGTATGGGGGCTATATCAAAAAATGGACCGATAATATTTATACTCCGTGTACTAGTTGGTGGTATAAAGTTGGACGCATATGAAAAATGTTTCCAAATTGAATTATATTCGAGTCATTTATAGTCCAAAATGCTTATTCTGGGAGGACACTCGTATGGGGGATTTGCCAAAGAAAACACAGATTATCACCACAAAATAAATCAAAATTTCGTAAAAATTGCGACTTGTACTTTGATTTTAAAATATATGGACGCCCAGCCAGACGGACGGACGGAAATGCTCAAATCGTCTCAGGAAGTAAATCTATGTCGCTTGGTATACTGAAAGGTGGGCCTCAAATCATTGTTTTTGGGCGTTACCAATTTCTTCACAACCGCATATAACTTCTATCACGTATGTTATGTGGGTATATATACAAAGATTCTGAAAGAATAAAAGAAACAAGTCTACGTAGTTAAGTATTGCAAATTTGCGGAAAATAATTAATTTTGATTTTTAATTAAAATTAAGATAATGGAATTCGTTTTTAGATAATAACTATAGGGGTAATAATATATTAGCTGCTTGAAAAATAATTAAAATTGCTAAATAAGGCTGTGCCGGCATTACCAATCGTGCGTATTTGTTAGTCACGGTGTCGCAGCGGTCGACTGAGCATCGCGCGTTCGCTGTGGAGACATTGTTTAAGAGTAATGATTCTTACGACTTTCAATACGGAAAAAAGAAACCCCATTGGGACTTCTAACAGCGATTATTCATGAAATTTTAGAAAAGTTCTATCATTTTAAAATTCAAAACGTTCAATAACTGAAAGAAAATGACTTTGATTTACGCAGAAATTTTTGTGAAACGATGCTGGAGCCTTTTCGCACTGTAAATCCCATTTCTTGGAGCGACGAAGCTTATTTTCACTTAAGCGGCCATGTCAACTAGCAAAACTTCATTTATTGGTCTCCAGGAGCCTGCAACCCTTGACTGAAATATCAAACTCCATTGTATTGCCACAGGGTAACTGTTTCGTATGCCTCATCTACTCATAAAATAATAGGATCATTTTTTTTAAGATCTCGAGGTAAGCCGACAAATGTTAACTGTGAAAGCCATCGACGCATGACTAAGAGCATACCCTTTGTATTCCTAACACACGTGGTTTCAAGAAGATGGAGCACATACAGCCAGAGCTTCAATGAATTTGCTTCGGGAAAATTTCCCCAAAAACTTATTAGTCACCTTAGAGACATCGCATGGATTTTTTTATATGCTGCCTCAAAGAGAGGGTTTATAACGACAACCCGCAATTTCTTATGGCTTTGAACAAAAGTATTTGTCAAAAAATCAGTTCAATTGAACCGGGTTTACTGCAGCGTGTGGCACAGAACACAAAGCTCCGTTTTGAACATTGTGCAGCTCAACGGAAGACATCTGAATCACATACTCTTAAAAAACTAAGATCCGCATTTCCATTCTATCGTTCTATCATCTTAAAAAGGCTCTCTATCAATTATTACGCCTTTTATTTTAGCTTAAACATATAAATCTGCCACCAGACACCCTGTATTAGATGAAAATGATTTTTCTAACACATTTTTGAGGTCTTACATAATTCAACTTACTTCTGTTTCATAATTTATTGTTTATTAAAATAGGAAAAAACAAAAAATAAATTAAATCCTTTTCTTCTTTTGAATAACTCTTAAAAGGACTTTCGTAAGTACTTAAATTTGTTTTCTAAAAATTATTTTTTTTATATTTAAATTTTTTTTTAATAAATTAAATTCTTCAAATATAATTTCACTGGCTATCGCCAATCTTATTTTCGTTGGCTAAAAGTAGTACAGGGACCAAATCGTTGCATTCGATTTGAATCGAAATTTTACTCAATCGATCGAGTTGTCAATGCTCTTAAAATAGGGAGTCCAATAAGAATTTTTAAATTTAATTTTAAATTTAAATTTTTTAAGAAAACTTAGTTTGGAAAAAAAATTTTTTTTGTAATGTTTTTGCTTAATTTTATTCATTTGTTTTGTAATCGATTTTTCGAATTTTCAATAAAAGAATCATGTGCAGGGAAACATCTGAAAGTCAAGTCATTATGTTATTAAACAAGACTTTGGAAAATCAAGTGCTTTTTAAATTTTTTACTCTTAAATTTTTTTTCAAAAAATAAAGTTATATAAAAGTTATTTTTATTTTTAATGTAAAAATAATTATTATATTTTAAATTAATATAAAAACCAAAAAATTAATGTTATCGTTATCATAATTAATTTTTATAAAAATTTAAAATAAATTATTATTTACACAAAAAACAAAAAAAAATCATTTGGATGGGGCAATAACATTCTTGATTAAAAATACAAAATTTTTTGATAATGAGTTAATTGAAAAAAAAATTTAGGATAATTGTTTCTGTGTAATATTTGTCTAATATAAATAAGTATGTCTTTTTAAGATTCCCACTCAACCAGCTTCATTGTGTAAAGTTTCTGGAATATAAAACCATTACAATAACAATGCTTGTACTACAAACTTATTTTAAAATGCAACTTTTTTGCAATATTGTATTTGATGAAAAATTTTAGTATGAAATGACAAAGTTGGTTTTACTTTTGTTATTTTATGCTCACTTTCCTATTGAGCATCAACATAAAGGATTTAACTTCAGGTTATTAGTTTAAGGTTGTGTTATCGTTAAGAGAAAGGATTTTGTTGAAAAAACTCAAGCAATCAAAGAACTAAAATTGAAGAAAGTTTCCTGTCTGTCTCTACGAGTTTTTTGAATCAGATTTAAAAGTAGCTTAAACAAAAGAATACATTTGAATAAGTTATTTAAACTTGTGGGGGGGATTCTAAATAAAGGTTTTTTAAAACAAAAACTTAACAAAAAAGTTTAATTCTTTTAAAAAAATAATAACTACATAAAGCACGACGTTTGCGTCAATTTAAATTTTATTATGTAAATTCTACATTACTTAACCCTTAAATTTCTAAATCAGTAAATGTAGTTATATTCTGAGGCAAAAGTAAAGGGATTTTAAACATATAAAGGACGTTACTTGAGAACCGTGTTTTTAAATATTGTAAAACAGATTCAATTAAAAGTATGCAGCCCTCGATGCGGTAGTATATTTCGACATCTTCAAAATGAGTCTAGGCTTTTCAACTAAAATTCCCAAAACAATGCAAATATTTTTAGCCTCTTCCAAAATAGTTTAAAATTCTGTTTTAGTCTCAAGACACATTATTAGGGTTCTTATAATAAGGGTTCTTACATATCATTTAGAATATTTAATCCGTAAATAAATTTTAAATTGCTCAAAGGAGTTCTTAATAATTAGGCTTTTGAAGACGTATCACTATCTTTTCACTCGGGTATCTTTTCCACTGCCTCTATTATGAACTTTATTCTTAATTCTTACTGAAAATTGTAAAATTGAATCATGACAATCTACCCATCGTGATTTGAACAATGGAGACAACTTTGTACTTAAATATTTAATAAAAACTGCATTAGAGGCCAGCTCAAGACGACACCAAATAAGGCATCATCTCGAATTTTCAATTCATTTCATATACCTTCCCAGCAAAAACTGCTGCTTCGCCGTAGGTAGGTTTGTAAGGGAATATCAAGACAGCAAAGCTTACAAACCTGCTTACGTATGGCATGATATTTGTTCGCGATGTCTCACTTAGTTGCATTTCATATTAAGTGCTTATTTCGGCGCTATGAATATCCAGTTAATTCATGTAGTTTTGGTGCTTCTTTAGTTGTTTAAATTTATTGCGCCATCGAAATAAATGTTTTGCCATGTTATTTTGTTCGTTACTTGACGATAAATGATGGTTTTTTTTACTGACTGCCTTACAGTAGTGCTTCCTAGTATGCACTTGAGTAAGCGAGTGTGTATAACAGTAAAAATTTTACATTTACTGCCATACACTATTGCATTTATTAAGGGAATAGATAAGTGCTTGCTGCGAAGCGCATTAGTATACAAGAAAAAGTATTTACTGCTTACAAAATCTCGATTTTTTTTGCTGGGTAACGTGTTCACACATAACAATAAGTGCTGCGTTGTATTGTTTGCCATCTCTTCTGTTTACTTAACTTAACTTAAATGAAAAAAAATATTCACATTTAAGCAAACTTAAGTTAACAACAACGGCACAGCAATTCATCATGATCACACATTTCAATTTATCTCGAAACTTTACTGTTGACGAGATGTTCCTGGTGTGATAGTTTTAAAACGGGGGTTGATTTTTAATGTACGATGTAATGTAATGTAATTACGTATGAATTTTATATTGATTTGTCTGCTTGTATATATATGTTTGTGTATGTAATACACGCAGTTTTGTTGTTGTTGACCACACACCATCACAGTTCTTTTTTTTTATCGCCCACACATCATGACAGTATATAAGTTGCGTCAAAAACAGTGCATGACACCACTCTTTATTTTTAACTACACTACACTGCAACACACAAACTGTATCAGCTACACTACATTACAGCACCTAAACAGTTTAATCACACAACAGAACAAGAATTAGAAAATCATCCGGGAATTGAATTATCTTGAAATAGGAGTTGATGCAGGTCTCTAAACTGCATAACGCTTAGGATTAATAGCAAATAGTTTATTTTTTTAATTTTTGTATTTCCATGGCCGAAAATGGTCAATTATCACTAATAGAAATTTTGGAACTAAATTCATTTTCAAGCCCTCTGCGCTTACAACTTGAACTTTTTTAATTTATTAAACATTTTGAGCAATATTTTAATTAATTTTATATAGATAAATGCAGATTTTCCTATTTTTTTTTTTTAAATAAGGACTCTTTTTTTGTTATATGAAGACTTTTGAAAAATTTATATTTCAGTACGTAACTAAAACTTAATAATCAGAAATTAAGGCTTGAGTGGAAGAAGCTATTAAGAGTAATAAAACTTGTTTAAGTTATGTTTTAAATATGAGCATTTCTTCTTAATTTTTATTTTTATTTATTATTTATTCTTATTTCTGCTTAAAAAAATAAAAATTTAAAAACAATTTTTATTTCCAAAAAAAATATCAGAAAATTATTATTTTCCTGGGCAAAAAAAAAAAAATAAAAATTAGGAAATAATTATTATATTTTGCCATAAAATTAAAATAAAATTTCAAAAATCTATTAATTTTCCAAAAATTTAGTTCAATACTAACTATTTGGTGTACTTTAGATAATTCTTCGGTGGTTCCTTTTGCCTGTTTTTTTTTTGTTTTAAAAATTCGAAAGTAAATATTGTTTTCCGTCCCTGAGAAAAATTAATTATATAATGTTTTTGTTTTCAAAAATATATTTTCATTTGAAAATGTAACTTTTGCATTTATTTTCAATTGAACTACAAATGTGTCTTGTGTTGTACTTTTTCTTATCAAACAAAGATAAAAAACTAATTCCTTAAAAAACTTACCTCGTTTCGTGTTGTCGTAGACATGCTCATGGCGTAACAACAGAAGACGATTAAAACAAAAGTTAAACAACTTAAGCCAGTCATAATAAAGCGATATTCTGTCAGTCTTTGAAAAATTTTCCCTGTATTTTATTGACCGCTTTTCTTTCTTACGATTCCCTCAGAGATAAAATCACAAATTTGCTTGTAGCACGCACAACCAACACGAAAACAAATTTATGCAAAATGCTGGTTATTTTTTTTATTTTCAAACAAAAAAAGTAAGAAAAATCAAGATGTTACATAAAAAGTGTTTTGTTGCTGCTTGTCTTATCCCGCACGAAATTCTATTAACTTTTGCTCACTTAGTTGTAATAAAACTTTTTTTCAAACATTAACTCAATGAAGCTGTTGTGAAACTGATGGCAAAACAATTGAAAAGTTCAATATTTATAGGCCAACAAATAAAGTATAAACACACTGCAAGTGGTCAACAGCGGAAGAAGGAGTGATAATGATGGTCATGATATTACAGATAATGTGATAACAAGTATATTAATGATGAATTTTATATGTTGGATGTACCCGACTTAAACGATTTTGATGTCTAAAAAAGGATTAGGGTAACAGTTGGATATAAGAATATGGGAAAAGATGTAGAAGATTGTGACAGTTAAAACTTAATTGTTGTGACATGTGTTTATCTGAATACATAACTGTAATAAATATAATTGAAATTAATTTATTTTTAAAGTCAATCACATGTCATGCTTCTGCGTAAGCAAATCTAGTAGGACATATGCGACTTAAAAATACATTACAAAGAAAAGGAGAACCTAACCCCTACAAATCTTGTTTCGAATTTGCCAGTATGTGTAGTTGAACAACAAAACTACATATATACAGGGTGTCCGCCGTCAAGGTTTCATATTTGTTTGCTTATAATTTTTGATTAAATAAATGAGAGTGGATCTTATGTTAAAAAAATGTTTTATTTAATGTCGGCAATTATGTATAAACACAATTTCAGATTAAAAAGCCTCACAAATGCGAGCCCTTTTGAGCATATTTTTCATACATTTCACGCGGTATTTCATAAATTTCATCACGAATATCTTGTTTAACTTGCCCCACTATTTCTGATTTATTTGCATAAATCTTGCTTTTAGATATCTCCACAAAAAGACAGTCAAATCAGGTGACCGTGCAGGCCAATCAGCATCACCATTTCTTAAAATAGCTTGTTGTGGAAAGAGATCTCGCAGTTATTCCATGGTTATCCTCACTGTATACGATGTGGCATCGTTTTTTTGATACCACATTTTAACTAAGCCCAACGCATACAGCTGTGTTTCCAATCATATCACGATATCGCTTCCCAATGACAGTTACCATTACGCCGTTTTCAATTTCAAAAAAGTAAGGTCCAATGATTCCTCTTGAAAAAATTGAACACCAGACTGTCGTTTTTAATGGATGCAAAGGTGACTGATGAATAATTTGAGGAGTTTCCATTGCCCAGAACCAACTATTCTGTTTATTTTTATTTTAAAAAAATGATTATGATTTTTTCATGAAAATCGGGGTTGTCATGGGCGAGCTGGAATATCCTATTGGCATATTTCCGGCGGCGTAAATGGTCTTCTAAAAGAAGCTCTTGGGCCAACTTAATCTTAAATGGAAACAAATGCAAATCCATGTGCAAAATTTTGGCCAAATTTGTTCTTTGAAAGCAAGTCTCCTAAGCACGGCGTTGAATTTGGGTCGATGGGTTGTTTTGAACACTTTTTTGAGCAGCAGTAATGTTTTCAGCCGATCGTGCAGTTCGTTTTGGTCCATGCCCTGGCCTATCAACTAAAGTCCTTCTTTCTTGGAAGTCATTCACTACACGATGCATTTTTTCTCCCCAAAATTTCACGTAACTTTCTCTTCGTCACAGTAATCGATGATTGACTTTAATAAGAACAGGTTGGTCTACTGAATATTTTTTCGTAATGAATTCGCCACGTCTCTACTTCACGACTGCCAAGTATGAACTGTCAAAACTAATGTTAACTTAAAACAAAAAACTTTGGTTTTTTGTGTGAAGATCTTTATGTTACTTTGAGTAAAAACTTAAAATTTTAATTTTTTCAACGACAAAATCTATAGATATTAATAAAAACTAGAATTTGCTCCTTTTAGTTGTTACAACCTTTACTGCCTGTACTAAAAAGCGACCAATACAACTAGGTTAATAGGATCCACAACCTGATGATAAATGTGAGTTTGCATGTTAGAATATGTTCTATGTAAAAGTACGTCAAAGCTATGAAAACTAAAATAGATAAAATAATAAACAGAATGACAAAACGGAATCATAATATGAAACGCTACAGGATATTTAAAACTTTTGCGTAACGCTTTTTAACCCAACCCTTCTCTACAGATTATAGATTTGTGTTACACTTTCAAACATTTTTTTTTACTAAAACTAAATCCTGCTGGGCGATTTGCCTTAACGCTTTTGCTACAATTTATCACTTTGTAAATGTTAAAACAACAAAAACATTACCAACTAAATGTCTGTTATTTTTGTTGTTTTTTCTAGTATGCAAATGTTTATTCACAATGCCTCCAGCTAAAAAAAATTTCATCTGTTTGTGTTATAAAACCAGCTGAGAGAACTCAAATCGTATGCCTTTAGACGTAAGGCGGAAGAGGTCACAAATCAATCAATCTTCTTTAAATAATGTGACAAATATCACAGTTGCTTTTGTATTTAATCATTTGTTATCTCTGAATAAAATTGATTCAATGGGTGTGAGACTGGATAAAGAGCCGGATGAGTGGATGTTTATTTATTTTCATGTATTTAACACAAAATTACACATATGTATGTATGGGCATATAAGTATGTACATAATGCTGCATATAGGTGTCTGAGTAATGTAAAGTATGTTGGCGTTGTGTTTGTTTATGTGTTTGTATGATTGGAGCTTAAACATACAAACAAGTTAAGCTCCATAAAAAGCTTAATAGATTTATACTAACCAGGGACGTTTCTTAAAGAGGCAAATCTAATTCTGCAAAGAAGGAACTAACACGTTGCAAAATTTTAAATTAAAAATTTAATCTCGACATTACTAACTATAAAAAATTAACACAGTAGAAACAAATTTTGAAAAGTATCATATTTTTCTCAAAAAAACCATTGTATCCGTCTCTTTGATCAATAAAAATTTTTAACCCAAAGGCTAAAGAGAAGTTATTTTGTACTTTGGTACTTTTTGAGACTTAAAACTTTTTTTAATGAGGTTTTGATTTTTGAAACCTAAAGGAAAGGGCTGCAGAAGCCCACTAAGGTCATGCACTTTTCCACATTTTCCATACTTTTACATTTTTCAAGATTACCGAAAGTACATTTTTCACATTTGTGATACTTTTCAATAATTTTTGAGATTACGACTCTAGAAATTTCGAATTACAGACTGTAGACCCATATTGACTTCGAAAGTCAGTCAAGTGGATAATTAGTACTTACTAAAGGTCAGCTCAAAACGTCACTAAATAAGCTATCATCTTGAATTTTCAATTCATTTCATATACCTTACGTGTGCACACACAACAATAAGTGCTGTTCTGTATTGTTTGCCATCTCTTTTGTTTACTTGACTTAACTTAAATGAAAAATATATTCACACTTAAGCACACTTAAGTTAACAACAACGGCACAGCAATTCATCACGATCACACATTTCAATTTCAATTAATCTCGAAACTTTACTGTTGATGGGATGTTCCCCGAGAGATAGTTTTAAAAACGGGGGTTGATTTTTAATGTTTGTATGTAATGTAATGTACTAACGTATGAATTTTATATTGATTTTCCTGCTTGTATTTATGTTTGCTTATGTATCTATTTAACATTGTGTGTAATACACACAGTTTAGTTGTTGTTGACCACACATCAACACAGTAATTTTTTTTATCGACCACACATCATAACAGTATATAAGTTGCATCAACAACAGTGCATGACACCACTCTTTATTTTTAACTACACTACACTGCAACACACAAACTGTGTTAGCTACTCTACATTACATCACTTAAACAGTTTAATGGCACAAAAGCACAAGAATTAGAAAATAATCCGGGTCTTGAGTTAGTTTAAAAGGGACTTGATGCAGGCCTCTTGTACTAACTCATATATTTTATATATATTTTTGAGTTTATTGAAATTTTAAGTCTTCAAATATTAAGTTAACGAATTTAAGCCCAGATATATGTATGTCAAAAATCAGCTAAATTGTCAAAAGTGTTATTTTTTCATTTTTTTTACTTTTTGGCACTGGATCTTTTGCATTTTGTGAAATTATGGGTCTGAAAATATTAAGTTAATTACTATTAACCCAGGAAGGACATAGGACCACCGAAAGTCAATTTTGTTATACTTTTTCCCCAACTTTTTTGGGATTATTAGTTTTACAATATGAAACTAACGATCTTTGTCCCATAGTTCGATAGTTAATCAAATGTTAAAAAAGTACTTTATTCAAATTTTCGGTATTTTTTCGAATTTCAGGTATAATAAGTCTTAATACATATGTATATGAGATTAAACGCAATTAACCCAGATGCTGGTTGACATTTTTTTTTATTTTTATACTTCCAAACATTTTTTTAAATTTTGCTTCTCTTTCGAAATTTGTTGTTAATTTTATGAGCTTAGCCTATAAAGTAGCGGGATTTTAGTACGGGGACAAGGTCATGACAAGTATGTCATTATGCTTGTAGTATATAAAATATTTAATTGCAAACCTATAAATTGTATATACTTTGGATCTCTTGCTACTATCCTTTTAGATAGTAGCGTAAATTAAGTCTTTGGTGCCTGTCCATCTATTCCAACGTAGTTTTAGTTCAAATTGTATTTTGGTAAACAAATAATTGGTTAAGTAAGAGCAAAGGAAATTATAGGCCCTATACAAATTGGAGGGTCTGTAAGGCTTAAGACATCCAATTATATCGCTCTTAGATGTTTGCTGCTCAAATTTTGTTTTTATTTAAAAGTAATTTCTTAAATAGTGCAGAACGTGTCAATCACAAGTGAAGACCAATTGCCTTAAGTGCACAAAGCATATAGGGCATATTGGGTCACGTTAAAGCTATTTTTAAACAATTTTTTTTATAAAATTTATTTTTGTAATGAAAATGTGTTAATATTTTACTAGGTATCAAAAACTAATAATAAAAAATAATTTTTCGAAAATTGGGTTTTTAACAAATTTCTTTTTCCTTTTTTCTTTTATTGTTACACTCTGCCTTTACGAAACCCTTGTAGCATATACACAAATACAATAACAACAACAGCTAAAAAAGTACCACAAGCTCCCTACAGTTTTAAAGTACTAAAAAATTATTGATCGCTTAATAAGGTGGACGAAAACCTAAAGTTATTGAAAGACAGTATTAGTTTTTAATATGCATCTAATAATAAACAAAACAGCCAACACCCCATTCGTCAGAATTTTTTCAAAAGAAAATATAATCAATTCGGAGACTGCAGGTGCCTTCAAATTCATTTCTTAAAAAACATCTTGAATTTAACAAATGTTTTCTTTTCAATATGTTTATGTTTGTTTGTTTGTATGTGTGCGTGTGTGTGTGTATGCTACTGATTTCTTCACACACGAAAATTAGTTACATTTTAACTGGCAAACGATTGTGATTATGTTTCAATATTCAGCACATGAGGGTGTGAACGTGTTTTTCTAATTTGTTAAAAGTATTCTAAAATATGTTTTAGTTGGAATATAATATCTGATACTATTTACTCATACTAAAAAAAGTGTGTGTGTTAATGTGAGGGTGGATATGTGCGTTCCAGTTGAAAGATCCTTATGTGTGAAATGGATGTAAGCGTCAACATTTACATAAAATGTTATAATTAAATTATTAATTAAATACACTATATTTAATTTTATATTTAATCCTATTTAAAAGCAGTTTATAAATTAATTTAATTAAATAGTTCACGCAAAGTTATGAGGGATCTTAGTGCATAAAGATTTTATAATTGCTTTATGAAATCATAAATGAAATTATATGGTTTGGTGTTATGAATATTTAAATTATTGGTTAAAGTATAATTTAATTGCATGTTTAGTAGCGTGGTGACAGAAAATGGTATTGAATAAAAATAGAAAGCAGAAATAAAATGTGTGCACAAAAATAATTTTAAAGGCATTGCAATGTATTGCTCTCAAAGGAGTATGAATAAACTAACTACTTTTATTTTTGTAAGCTATTTGCCAAATGGTTAAATATTAACGAGGAGAATTTAGGAGATTATAACTATTTATAAAGTTACTTATAATGTTTGTTAAAGGTTAAGTTTGTCTATATGCATTTCATTGGTTCTCAAACTGAATTGTCAGTAGACTTGTACCAAATTCCTGATAAATCTCATGAATGTTTTTTTTTCAAAATAACCTCAATTAACGTATTAAGAGTTATTTTAAACAAATCAAAAAAATTCAACAGTTTTTTTCCAAAAATTAACAAATCACTTTACTTTATTTTACTGTTTTGATTTTAGTAATAAGTAAATTTGAAAGCAAATACTAAAATAATTTAAAATATATATAAAATAAAGTAAAATATTGTAATTCAAAATGGTTTTGTTTTCTGTAGCCCCTTAATATATTTAGGGGTAACCAATGGTTATACAGATACATAAGAGAAAAAAATCAAAACAGTTGAATAACAAAAAAAGGTTTTATGTTTATATTGTTTGAGGCACCATCATTTTACATTATGCATAGGGTGACAATTTATTTCTGTTTCAAATCAGTACACTTTTCGTTTTTTTAATAAAATATTTTTTGTATTTTATAATCTAAAAACCACTTTCGGTTATTGTGATTGACTTTAAATGACTTGCTAAGTTGATTCAAGTATGTCCGTCCTTCCGTCTTGTGTTATTGTACCCAAAGTGCAGGTTGGCCTTATAAGAAAAAATACAAAAAAAATATTAAGTTAAAAAAATCCGTTTAATGTGTCGCTTACATATGGCTATCACACTTTGCTGGTTGCCGAAATTATATTACAGATGCCAACTAACGAATAACTTTTGCCAATTTAAGTTAACAAATATTTTACAATGTGGCAACCGAGTTGCCGCTGGGTAACGAAATCGGAGTTGGGATGCTATGCATAATCGACACATAAAATGGTTTTATAATTATTTACTAATAAACGAGTTCGTTTACTATTTTAGCATAAATCTGCAATAAATATTCTCCGTGGTATATTTCGGAAAAAATAGGATTTGCTTGTTAATTTTAACGTCAAAGCAAACAATTTTTTTTATTTGGCTGTAAGAATATTTTTTTGAATAGTATTGCTTAAATTGATAGCAGCATTAAAAACTTTTATATCTCAAATTTGGTTTTTCAATAAGGAAACTAAAAGCTTAGAGTCGCTTTTTTAGTGGGAGAAAACACAAAAGGCCATTATAGGCCAATAATTTTCAAAAAAACCTAAAAGTAATCGTATGGCTGGTAAATAGCAGTTTTTTAGGGATCGTTTGAATGTTCAAACGATGACACCGGTTACAAAAAAAGCGTTCGCACAACCAGTGCCAAAATGTTACTAAAAAATATTAATTGACAAATTAAGTAAAAAAAGTAAACAAAGATTTCTTGTTTAGCAATCGACAAAATTACTCGTAAGAACAAAATTTTCAAGAGGCAAACAGCAATCGTCTGGGAGATAAAAAAAACCGCAAAACAATCGCTCGTGTCAAATAAACGCTTAAATTTCAGCTGGGTCACTTAATGCATATATGTATGTATGTTGGATAAACTTTCTAGTTTGGTGGTAACTTACAAGTTTTTTAAGAAAAAATTTTAAAATAGAATTTTATATTAAAAGGTCAGTACAATCAGTACTTTCTCTCAAATATAAGTACATTTCAGTACACAGATTTTTAATCAGTACACTAAACCAAAAATCAGAACATGTATTGAAAAAACCAGTACAAATGGTCATCCTAATTATGCAATACGAAACATCACTCTTAATGGGCACTATATTTTTTTTTTATGTACAGCGGTCTCCAAGAACACAGAAAAATTTTTAAAAGTTTTTTTGATAAATCAATGTATTTGACAAATATTCCGATGGCCTTTGCTTTTTTTTCAAATTAATTTACAATTGCTGGTAGCATAATTATTTGTTGTAGTTAAAATTTTTTTGTAACTGCTAATTAAAACCATTGTGCATATAGTTTTCTTTCAAATTGTGTTATTTAAATGACAATTAAAGCTATTTCATTATTATTATTATCTATCAACACTTAAGTTATAAATAAACGCTCTTTTCACTCAAACGAGTTTTCACGTTGCAACCTCATAGCTCCGAACAATTTAAATGTATGTTGAACTGCATTCAAATTTTAAAAAATTTAAATTATTTGAACCAATCCCTTTAATTTTAATTTATAAACTTTAACGGCTGTATTCATAAAAATTTAAACAGTATTTTAAACCTTTGTTAAGCAAATTTCAATAAAATTGTATTCATAAACGAATTTTAGATTAAAAAGATTATTTTAAACTTTGTGTAAATACACAAATTTTAAAATGGGTTCGACCCTATTTAAAGCCCATTTTAAGCAAAATTCCAAACCCTTTTTTGGTATTTTTATTGCGTTTTGTCCAATTTCAAACCCATTTCAAGCTAATTTCCTAACCCTTTTTTTGTTTTTTGTTATGTTTCAATTATTATGTTGACAACTATTATTGTACGCCATGACGAGACAAATTCATGCCTAGACAAATGCCAAACTCAATATATAAAAAACCCGGTATAAAAATATCGGATTTTTTTATTTGGATTTTGACATTTGTCTAGGCATGAATTTGTCTCGTCAAGACGTACAATTACAAACTATTAGCCTTACGGCCCTTTGTTTTCACTTGTAACTGTAGACATCAATACATTGAGATTTTATGGAAAGAATATAGATGTTTTATAAATAAATATTAAGCACCATATTTGCCATTTTTCAAAATTCAACTTAATTGTTTTCAGTAAAATTAATATTATTATTTTAAGTGATGTATAAAAAATCAAAGACAATAAAGAAAAACTCGTTATTCAAATACTATTTTACCTTCAATAAAGTAAGCTTTTAAATTTTACTCTTACGTAACATTTTGTTTTTACAGTTTTGTTTTTTATAAAATATACATGTCGTCATACACTTTTTATTTTATAAAAAAAATATTTTTCTAAAATGATTATGCTTATGTTTGTTGAGCTAATTGTTTTTATTACAAATTTTTGCTTTTTATTTTGGCTTAAGTTAATGATATAGTTTCCTTTTATTAGAAGAAATTAATATTTTTCCGTTAACGTTAAAAGAAACTTTGTATTTTTCTAAAACACGAAAAAAGAATGTGTATACACATATCCGATTAATGTAGGAGCCCATAACCTTTGTTTTACATCACTATGACTCAAGTGGCAGAAAAAATCTCAAGTTAATCCATATCTCAAGTTAATGTAAAAAATTTTCAAAATTCCAACCGAAACAATTTTTATATTTTTACTGATTTTATAGTAAATACAACACGTTAATATATAACACAATTATCAAACGTAATGACCAAAATTTAATTTGTTTCACAGTGTCATCACTAAAAAATTGTTATAAAAGAAATTATTATAAAAAA
This sequence comes from Melanophora roralis, assembly GCA_963583895.1. NCBI lineage: Eukaryota > Metazoa > Arthropoda > Insecta > Diptera > Rhinophoridae > Melanophora > Melanophora roralis. Next base: position 60,266,989 of record OY757187.1, on the reverse strand, counting down.
TGTTTCTTTAAAACTAAAAATTAACTTTTTTGTAGTAAACAGAAGTAGGGATTACAAGTAAATGCGCTAGTTTTTATATACCCTTCACTTAAAACTATTTACTTTTGGTATGAAATTTGTAAAAAAAAACAAATCAATAATTATTTGCTTAAAAACTCCTTTGCATTAAGTTTAAAGTGAATAACTTTTACTTTTTTCAAAATATATCGTTTTAAAATATAATAAAATTGAATCGTTTGTATGTGCAGTTTTGTGTAAACAATTACTTTTAGCACTAAAAAATTAAGCACGATTTCTACGATTTCAACTAAAACAGGCAGATAAAAGGATAGATGGCAATTTCAACCCTGTCATTCATAAAGATCCAGATGATGGGCTTCACGGCTATATACCATTTTCTCTATGCAAAGTGCTGAAAAATATTTTCATATTATTTTATTCAAAAAAAGTTAAAGCCAATAAATAACTTATAGATTGTTTTAACATTAACCCCGATTTTAAAACAATATTTTCAACTAAACGAAAATTTCATACAATATTTGATTTACACAACTTAAGTTAAATAAAAAAATGATTTGTAAGTACTTCAGTAAGTCTTTAAATAAATTACTCTTATATAGATTTCTTGCTTATACAAACATTACTTATAAAAAAATTTTTAACGAGTTTTTAATTGTAAATATTAAATTAAATAATTTTATCTTTTACAAAAAGCACATAACAGCACGTAAATTTTAATGGCTTAAATCTTTTAAATAACCTGTTAAAAGTCATTAAACAATCATAATCAATGAATGATTTACTTGTTTAAAATTCTCCCCTTAATTGTTCCAAACTTTAATGGGAAAATTTAAAGTGATGTTAAACTTCATCACAAAAAAAGTACTAAATAAACAGACACAGATTAATATCATTCTCTGGTTGCTATAACTTTAAACATCTTAAATCTCAAATAACAACAAAAGTTTATGAGTAGTACTACGAGCACAAAGTTTAAATTTATTGCTGTCGTTGCTTAGAATTGTCGCCAATGGTTTAAATCAAAAAAGTTTTCTCTTTGTTTTTTTTTTATAAAGAAAACATTTTTTAAGGTTCCAAATTTGTTTCTTTATAAAAATGTTAAGTTTCGCTTCCCAAAAAAGATAGTTTTCTGTTGTTGGAAAATTTATTATTTGGCATACTTATCTACTATTATACCTTAGAAATAATATAAAATTGTAAGTCTTTGAATATTCTTTAATTCTATAAAAATTACAGATGAACAAACAGTCAATAAGTTATTTTTTTGAAAAAAAATCATTATTATTTTTTTGTCAATAATTTTTTATCCTCATTCAGACAAAAATTGATTGTTTTTTAAAGCAATAAAAAATATTTTCCCTTAAAAACCATTTTGCAGGTAAAATTAGATTTTAACTACGGCAACACTTATTTAAAGCCATAAAAGTGCATTAAATATTCTCTTAAATTAAAATAAATAAGAAATTTAAGCATAAAAATTTTTAAACAAAGAAAGCACCTACTCGTAGCAAAAGCATGTGTCTGTAAGATGTACGATAGCCGGTTTATTAGACACCCACTTGTATGCTTGTTTAAACAACTAGTTGTTGTTTGTACTTTTACATTCTTCAACGACCTTGGTTACATGAAATAAATTATTCTCTATAGATGTACATGCGGACATTGTTTAAGTTTTTCTATATATTTCCTGGTTCTCAAGTTTTTTGTTGTTTTTGTAGTACTTTAAACAATTTTTAGTACCAAAGTAAGTGCGAAAATGTTGCTTTTAATTGTTCGTTATTCTTTCACAATAAGGTCCTGTTTATTTTAACTAAGGAAATATTTAATGAAAGGAATTTCAGTGAATAAGAAACTGATTAAAGACTAAACACAATTTGTAAAATACAAAAAAAATTTATATCATATTTCACCCCTTCCAAGGTCAACACAGTTAGCCTTAATCTTGAAAAATCAGACAAAAAAAATCTTGGCTTTTGAAATGAAAACTAAATGATGCTGAGTACGCTAGTCAAGCATGGTGTATAGTTGTTATTATAATTTAGTTATAACTCATATGCTATATGAGCCTTTGTTCAATAATAGTTTCATATGTACAACAATACTTTAGAGATACTACTGGTAATCTTAATATTTAAGTATATTTAAAATATAAAATTTAAAATAATTTTTGAGTAAACAACTTTATAAAAGTTCTTTAATTCTTTCAATTAAATTATTTATTCAATAATTTTGTAGTATTTAAAAAGGCGTAGGAATGTTTTTTTCTATTTTATCTTTGTTTTTTTTTGCATTAACATCAAGAAAAAAACTAATGGTAAAGATCTCAATGAACAGAAAATTGATTAGAGACTTAGCAAAACTTGAATTGAATAAGACAAGTTATTTTATTTTTTACCCTTTACAAGGTCAACAAAAATAACCTTAAACTTAAAGATATTACGATAAAAAAATATTTGGCTTTTGAAGTTATAACAAAATTATGGCAGATAAACATGACATATGATTGTTATTTAGCTATAGATCATATGACATAAAGCTTTTAGATTGAAACAAAGTAAAATAATTTTTCACCAATGTATTTAATATTTTCAACAGTTTTCGTCACTAAGGCAAGCGTAAAAATGTCTTTTTTTTCTGATAATTTCACAAATAGAGATTATTTTCTTATCTCCTAACGAGAAAAATGTATATGAATATGAAGTTGATTAAGAAGAACTTAAAAAAAAATTTTTTTTTTTTTTGAACTCATCTCACGTATATACAAGGTGAACACAAATAACCTTTAAAGTTGCACTAAAAATCTTTTTTAAAATGAAAGCCAAGTAATGGTGAATAAGCTGGTCAAACATGACGTATGATCGTTGTTTTTTATTTATTACTCATACGCTACATAGGCCTTAGATTTATATAAAGCCACAACTAAATATTTTTTTCCTTTTAGAAGCATTTAAAAAATGTTCAATAATGCTTTATGGAATTAATTATCTTAATTTTAAAAAAAAATTTGGTAGAACATTTATTTTTGATACTTACATGTGTATTTGCTGTTCTTGTAGTATTTCCAGAAGTTTAGTAATAAGCCCTATCTTATGAAGAAGTGCATGATTATCCACTAGTTCAAGTGTAAGATTAAAGAATTTTTTAACAAAAAAAAATAAATAATTTTAAATAATCACATTTGGACTTAAAAAATATCGTGTATTTTCAAACTAATTTTAAGTTTGTAATTTTATCACATAGTTATATATAAATTCATTTCTACATTTTAAATTTCAACCTTTTAAAATATTAAGCGTTTTATGTTGACAAAAACCTAAAAACGTTACCTATGCCACTTTCTTAAACATTAAAGTTTTTAACACAAAATAAGCAAAAAAAACCCCTATTTAACAGTTAAAAAGAAAATTCAAAATGCGCTAGCTTGATTTTCTTTCAATTTATTTTTTGTTTGTTTCTTTTTTTGCATTAATCCCTCCTGCAAATACAAAAAACGAGGATTCTTGCATTACTTAGAGCCAAAGTGCTTAAGTAGTTCAAGTTATATAAACAAATGATAAATAAACATTTAACTGACACTTGCCAATACAACGAAATATCTAAACAAAATTTTGCAAACGGGGGTAGGAAACATTGGAAATTGTTAAAAGTAAAAACGTTACTAAATACCACCCTTCACAAAAGCTAATAATTTCAATTCCAAGATTATTTTGGATAACAAGTAAATGTGTCAATATCAATCAATTTAATCCCTGATAAAATACACAACATTTAACAAAAACAGCAAAAAAGTCTTAAGACAATATTTTTGTTTGTTTTTTATAGTTGCGAAAATGAATGGAAGACTTTTGTATTGAGTTAAGGACAATTGTATTAAAGGTGGATTAGTGAAGGTAAGCTTTTTGCTGAATATTTAATTCAACATAAAACAAAATGTATTCAAAAATTGTTTTTGTAAGAAGTTAAGTGTTTCTTCTTCTTTGCTGTTTATAGATTTAGTGTGACGTACAAGTGTTTTTAACTTCGAAAAAAATATTCATCATACGTACTGTGTAACAAACAGTGTTTTTGATATTTTTTATATCGCTATGGCTGTTATGTTTCCTCTTTCCCCCGGACGCTGTCCCCTTTTTTGAACATCCGTTCTCTAAAAAAATTGGCGTCCGTGAAGGCCCAGCATTTTCTAGGGAACGCTTATTTCCTTATTTTGCAAAATGTATCGGTTTAAAGTAAAAAGCTCTCTCTCCAAATATTTGGGAAAAATTAGTTCTGGGTTTCTTTGAAGAAGTCAAGTCAATTTTTAAATTTAAGACAAAAACATCGCGAAATTTCTATTTTGATAATGTTATTTTGTTTTTTCTTACTTACTTAATGTATCCTACGCTAAGGGGCTTGCCTTATTTACCTAAAATACTTTTCGACGGAGTTACAGTATTTACTTTATAATTCGAAAAAAATTGATAAAAAAATTTTTAATATTTCTAATAACGGGTGTCTGGTAGCAAAATAATATTTTCAAACTTAAAAAAAAGTAATAACTGACACAATGTTTAATTAAGAGTATTAACCGTTAGAATGGAAATGCAGATCTCATCCAGACGTCTTCCGTTAAGTTTAACACACTGGCCAAAACGAAGCTTTGCCTGCTGCGCAACACAACGCAGTAAATTTGCTTTATTTTAGCTGCATTTTCGACGAATATTTTCCCTTGGAGCCACAGGAGATTTGGAATCGTCATTATAAACCCTCTCTTTGAGGTTTCCTTTAAAAAATCCTTAGGAGTAGGTCGGGCAACCTCGGTGGTCTTGGAATATCCCCAAAGCGACTGATCTGTTTTAAGGGAAATTTTCCCAAAGCAAATTCATCGAAGCTCTGGCTGTGTCTTCAGTAGCCCCATCCTGTTGGTACCACGTGTGTAAGGAGTACGGTGGATGAGTTCACAGGTGTAGCAAAAATAGTTCCGCAATCATGCGTCGATAATTTTTATCAATGACATTTGTTGCCTGGCCTCGAGAAAAAAATGGTCCAATTATCTTATGCGTGGAAAAGGCACAACAAACAGTTTACCCTTAAGCAATGCAATAGTTTTCGATGCTTCAGCCGAGAATTGCGATTTCTTGGAAACCAGTATTTTTGCTCCAAAAAATAGGATTAACAGTGCAAAAACGCTCCAACTTCGTTTAACAAACATTTCTGCGTAAATCAAAGTCACTTTCTTTCAATTCTTGAACAATTTGAGCTTTGAAAAATAGAACTTCAGATCCTATTTTGAAATTTAATGAATAACTGCTCTTGGAAGTCCTAGTGAAGCTGTATTGAAGGTAGCGGCTTTTTACGTAAACTGCTTTCAAACAGTTTCATGTTTTTGGGAGTCCTTGAAAATCGACTGCGCCCTGGCCGTGGGACATTCATTGCCAAAGCGCGGAATCACTGCATCCATGCACGAGTTAAATTTACACTTGGTTCATCATGCATTTGTAGAAAACCGAACTTTGAACAAAATTGTCCGTGCCAAGTTTTGTAGCAAGAGTTGTTATAATTACTGGGACATATAGGGATATATGCACGGCTTTTGTCCTAAAAAAATGGGTTATTTTGAGTTTCCGCTTATATTTCGGTCAATAGTGAACCGATTTTGCTGATTTTAAATAGCAATTTCTTTAGGGATAATTCTAATTGTATCAAAACGTTTTCTTTGCGACTTTATTTAAGTACGGAAACTTGATTTCAACAGACACACAGACAGACGGACAATGCTATATCAACTTCCCAATCTAAAAGAATCCAGAATATAAATACTTTATATGGATAATAACGAAATTACAATGGAATGACAATGATATATACCCTAATCACAATGTGAAGGGTATAAAGATGAAAATAAACAAAAAGCTTTGTGCAGTAATTACGAATCGTATGAAGTCATTACTGTTTGAATTTTTATGAAGAAACTTTGCTTAAACTGTTTTCTTTGGGTGTTAGAAAGAAACTGTAAAAGCTTTTGGCTTTAAACCGTCCACAAAATTATTCTGATGGCATGATTTGTATGCACTAATTTTATCCTACTCTAATCATTATTTGTTATAGAAACATAATTTGTTTAATTTTTTTTTAGCCATGAAATTTTCTTGTCTTTCAAACATATTGTTTTAATTGTTCCTTATGTCCCTCTTTCAAATCTTTTTGTAAAAAATATACCATTGTTGTAAGTTTAAAAATCCTGTTGTAGTATATTTGCCCAAATTAATTAATTAAAAAAAATAAATTAAAGCAAAAGCGTATAAGTATTTAGCAGTTGACCATATGTTAAGGTACGCGTTTAATCGGAGAAAAATAAATAAATGTAATTTGGCACCATTGCAAGCAGCCTTAAGTGATTCTTGTATTGTGGTCATTAAAATTGTACATACTACTTTGTAAGGTTTCAGATGGTTTTAAGCAAGTGCTACAAAATAAATTTGCAACATTTAAAAAAAAGTATTGTAAATATGGTTTTGTACTAAAAGTTTACAGGTAACTTGGCCTGGTTAGTCGCCAGTGGAAATATTTTTTTTCACTTGTTTTTACTTTTTTGGCGTTACCACAAAATTTAAGTAAGAAGAAAGTAATGCATATCAGAATGTTTATTAAAATAGATTTGAAACTCTTTATTTATATATTATTTTTTTATTATTAATTTTGTTTGAAAAATTATATTATTTTTTTCTCTTGAATAGTTTCCCCAGTATCTAAGAAAAAAATGCGCAAAAAAAACGTTTGCATAAGCTTAATTTTTTTTAAATAAAATCTTTTTATCTATTTGCATACGACTTACGTTTTTGGGTCATATTGCTGCTTGCATTTTAAGAGAATCGATATGAATATTTCCAAACTTGTGTTATTAATTAATAATTATTATTATTTCTTAAAGTATAAAAAATATTAAAAAATGGTTAGGTTTTTTTTCAAATTGAAATTAATTCATACATTCTGTTTAAAAAATAATAAATACAAATCTTGCCTCTTAATCCTTTTTTCTAGTCATCAATTTTCCCATAACACACTTCCAAAAACAAAACGCACATTGTGCTTTTAAAAACACTAAGGAAACTTATTTACTTCCTTAACTCACTCTATTTACTTTAACTCAGTAAATGGCTGTTATTTGATCATCAATTGAAACGCAACAAGGCGTTTGTATTAAATTGAATTAGTAATGGCTTCTATGGGAAGTAGTTTTCTTTTTAATATTTTACTTAACTTTTACATGGTTTTTTAGTAACTATAACAATAATAATAACAATAGAGCTACACATGCATATATTTTAACACAAATCCTTTAAATACACATAATCCTTAACGCAATCACACAAGCTTATTTGATTACACGAGCATGCAAAGTTAATGATGGTCACATAAGGCATCATACACGCACATGTATTTACCATAATGCTATTCTACATAAATAGAATAAATTTAATAAAAGGATACACCATGATTGTATATACCCTAAGGTGTTTTATGCTGCAGTAAAATACTCTCTAATAGGAACCACAATAGCACAAGAGCCTTAAGAAAAAAGTGGTGAAAAAATCCAGTCTAGTTTAGATGTTGTTAAGCAGTTACAGCAAAAAAGGGCTCAGATATTTATGATCGTTTAAACTGCATGTATACAAATTGATACCAACTTATGAATGTTTGTAAGCATAATTGAATAGGGATTTATTTAGTTTATTTTTATATATGTACATGGTAACATATTTATAAAAAATTACTTTCTCTCTTTTTCTTGTTTTCCTTATTTAACTTTTGGTTTTTTGGCCAAAAAGAGGTAAAAACAAGTAAGAGCGCTATGTTCGGCTGTACCGAATTGTATATACCCTTCACATTGGTTTTTTTTTTACTCAGTCACCTAAACTAGACAAGTTGTTTTCGAAAAGTAAATATTATCATTTTTGTGGTGGGGATAAAGTGCATAGTTATCACAATTTTCGTAATAGAAAACGCACAATATTTGAACATTTGTATTGACTTCCCTATCTTTAAGGATCCAGAATATATATACTTTATGGGATTGCAAATGGACATTTAAAAATTTTTACAACAATCGCACAAACACACACACATATGCGTGTATTTTCTATTACACGCTAAGTTTGAGCCGACACTAAGTCGAAAAAATCATTGGCGTGGCGGCTTGATACATATGATCGGCGGTCCAGGTAAGCCGGCTTTTAGCCGTTTGGCGCAGGTCTCTGCATCTATATTTATGTTTAACAGCGTTGCCACTTAGCTTAATTTGCTACAGGCGTGTATGGATTTTGTCTTAAAAAAACTGGGGCAGTCGCAGTATTTTGCCTATACCTAGGTCCGTGGTGAACCGATCTGCTCATTTTAAATAGCGATCATTTTGGGGATATTTCTGATAGTTTGACACCAATACTTGGTCCGTAATACTTAAACTGACTCCGCAAACTCAATTTCAACAGACGAACATGGCTTAATTGGCTTCCTTATCTATAAGGATCCAAAATATATGTATATAATTTATTGGGCCGCAAATGGATAATAAAGAAATTACAAACGAAATGACAAACTGATAGATACCCTTATCACTATGTAAAGGGGATAAAAACTGTTTTGCCCTTTTTTATTAAGAAACACAAAAATCCATGCTTTGTTTATTTCAGTTACGCTCCATTGGTCTTAATTGTGTGCCCTAGACTTAAATACAAACATTTTTATGTTAAATATTGTATGCCAAACAATAAATATGCAAGGCCAGGGAATAAAAAAGCATAAGTTAACCATGCGTTTTTCATGTTAGCAAAAACTATATACACATTTGCTTATTTACATACAAACATAAGTATATATTTATTTATTTAGAAGTCGGGGTTTGTGTATAAATGGTTATTTTAAAATGTAAAATAAACCGATTTAATTTTTTGATTTTTTAATTAAACAATAATATTCAAACAAACTTTAAATTGATTCCAAAGATATTAGACATTTTACAAAAGCTACAAGGAGATGTAATCGAATATGTTTAGTTCTTTGTGATTATTATTAAAACCTGAAGTCTAAAGTTCTTATAAAACTTCTAGTTTAATATTTAATAATATTTAAGAGCTTTAGGATTTCGTTTGTAAACAGGTCCTACAAAGCAACCTTAGGTCTTACGAAACCTCAGATCATACTATTCATTTTCTATGATTATTAAAAACTCTTGAAAATATATATTAGAAAAACCTTGTCTTAATATTGAAAACGTCCATAATTCTCATTTCTTTTACAAATAAATTTATTGAAACAGAATAAAAATAAAAATTTTTTTTGTTAAAGACCGCTTTATGTTACATTGCCCATTCAACCAACTTCTTTCCTTTTTACCTACAAAAATGTTTTGAAAACCATTATAAAAATATATAAAATTTTTATTTTTAATAGAAAATCTCACAACAAGCTAATCAAGCTATCAAGGGCTTTAAATGTCTTCAGATGCTTTAGTATTTAACTTAAGTGTATATTTTAAAATATTGTTTGAGATTACCAAAGCTCTTTATTTAATAAAAAAAACAAATGGCAAAATAAAAGGTTCTTCCAATTAAAAAAAAAATAAATTTTTTGGATGAAAAAGAGGACTCAAATTTATATACTTAATGGTTCAAATAATTTTTAAATGTAAAAAAATCCTTTTAACTGAAAAAATTCATTCTACAAAATTTGTTAAAAAGATTTAACACTTTTGCATAAAAACTGTAAAGTGTGAGAAGTTTAAGTATTTGGAAGGTGTAAGAAACATTTTATTCTTACACATCTTTCCAAATGAAAAAAAATATAAAAAATAACTTATTTAAAGTAAGTTGCATAAATAGAAAACGCAAAAGGGAAAAATTAACTTACTTTTGCTAGCTATTTACTAAAATCTTTTTTTCATTAACAGTATAAATTACAAGCTTAATTATTAAGCCTAGATAAATTTAGCTCGTTTATTTTATCCCTTAAAACAACAGCAAATTTCTGCCAGTAAAGTCAAAGAAACCATGTAAATCACATACATATTACACTGAACAACAAATATCTATTTTATAAATGTGCTTAATCTGGGCATTTTTATAAGAAATATCCTATAAGAAGCCTTAATTTGTTGTGTCGATAGATTCTAATAAAATGTTGTTAATTTTTTACATATAATAGGGCCAAATCAATTCGAATCAAAGTTTCACTCGATAAATGAAGTTGTCCATGCTTTTAATATAAAAATTCTAATAAAAATTTTTCAATTTTGTTTTGAATTTGCGGCGATTTGTGTCCTGAATTTAAAAATTAAATAAAAATTTTACCAACGTTTAAGAAAAAAATAAAGCACACTTTGGTCCGCTTAATCGATACCTTCATGTTTCTTCTAGGGAAAGGTTAAACCTATAAAAGTTAAAAATCAAGTAAAACTGTAAAAAATAAATATATAATATATGTACATATGTAATAATTATACAACAAGTTAATTGTTACTACCTCTTCCCTAACCAACTATCCAGAACTAATGCAATTGATTTCCTATTAGAGGTATGTAAAGCAGATCCCAGCTTAGTCTGTTCATCAACCTATTTATTACCGCTAAGGCCAAGTTAATTAATACAGGGTGTCCGCCGGCAAGGTATGCTTTTGCCGCTATTTTAGTAGACATTAGTATTGACAGTTCATATTTGGGAGTCGTGAAGAAGAGATGCGGCAAATTTAATGTGAAAATCGTGTTTCAACTGATTACTGTGACGATGAGAATGTTACAAGAAATGTTTGGGAGAAACAACATACCAACAATGCGCACTATTTATCGTGTTGTGAACGATTTCAAAAAAAGAGGAACTGTAGCTAATGAGCCCAAGCATGGATCACAATGTACTGCGAGATCGGCTTAAAACATTACTGCTGCTCAAAAAAGTATTCAAAACAATCCATCAACCTCAATGCGACGTTGTGCTCAGGAGCTCAGGAATGTTTTATCCAAGCTACGAACGTCTGCATTGATGAATTTTTCCATAACCTTGTTATTTCATCAGTTTACTGTCCACCCAGATTCTCCATAACGAAGGATCAGTACAACAGTTTCTACAAATCATTAGGTCCCCACTTCATAGCTGCTGAAGACTATAACGCTAAGCACACATACTGGGGCTCCCGAATAATTAGTCCCAGAGCTCGTGTCTTGTATGACTCAGTGTCGGAAATAGGACTTTTCGTTATTTCAACTGGACAACCAACCTATTGGCCAACGGACAATAATAAAATTCCAGACGTAATAGATTTTGGCGTGGCAAAAGGTATATCCCCGGACCTTATTGAGGCTGTAGCCTCCTTGGATTTATCTTCTGACCACTCACCCACAATTATCACTATTTGCAGTCCTCACCAAATAGCAACTAGTGATTTTTTCTTATCAAAAAGTGTAAATTGGTTAAAATATAAAAAATATATCAGCTCTCACTGCTCAGAACACATACCACTAAAAACTCCCCAAGAAATCGATGATTGCCTAAATATCCTAAATGAAAACATTAAAGAAGCCGTTGAACACGCTTCTTCAACATACCGTCAGGTCAAATACAAAAAAATTTTTTCTGTCGATGTTGAGGAGCTTTTATCTGAAAAAAGGAGAGCGCGAAGAAAATGGCAACAGCATAGATCGCCCCAACTTAAAACGAAGCTAAAAGAGTGTACAAATCGCTTAAAAAACTTGCTGGAGGTACACAGAATTGCATCAATTAAGAAGTATTTGGAAGGTCTAGACGCAACCCCTCAAACAAATCATTCTCTATGGCGATCAGCCAGTCGTCTCAAAAGACCCGTAATCGCAAAACCACCACTGCGCAATCTAAGAGGATCCTGGGCTAGAAATGATGAAGAAAAATGCGATCTGCTCGCAAGCCATTTAAGAAACGTGTTCACTCCTAATACATGCACTGACGTGAGGGAATTACCGCCTGTTGTTTCTAGACGTCCTATAGAAATACGTTTCCGATATTCAGATGTGATAGAAGCTATTTCTAACCTTAATGATAAAAAAGCTCCTGGCGTTGATTTAATAAGTAACAAAATGCTCATTGAGCTACCTTTTACAGCAAAAAGAATAATTCTTTTTATTTTTAATGCCATAATACGGCTTGAACATTTTCCACCAATATGGAAAGTTGCCTTAGTTAAGATGATTCCTAAGCCTGGTAAAGATCCTACTAAGGTGGAGTCTTATAGGCCTATAAGTTTGTTACCAACTTTGTCAAAACTGTTTGAAAAGCTGCTTAAAAACAAGCTTACTCCGATCCTGAATGAAAACAACTGCATTCCAGATCACCAATTTGGCTTTAGAAGTCAACATAGCACAATAGAACAAACTCACAGACTGGTGCAGGTTATAAGAAAAACTTTCGAGGAAAAAAAGTACTGCTCCGCGCTTTTTATAGATGTCTCTCAAGCTTTCGATAAAGTATGGCACGAAGGCCTGTTAAACAAACTAAAGCTAAACCTTCCAGCTAATATTTTCAACCTACTAGAAAAGTACATAACCGGTCGACAGTTTAAAATCAAAGAGGGAAACCAAATAAGTTCTTCTCAAACAATAGGGGCTGGTGTACCTCAAGGGAGTATACTAGGTCCAGTTCTGTACTTGCTTTACACAGCAGATATGCCAACCAATAGTTTTACACACACGTCGACATTTGCTGATGATACTGCTTTTCTTAGTATTCATAAAGACCCTAAAGAGGCTTCAAACCAATTGCAGCAACACGTAACCCAAGTTGAAAAATGGGCAAAGTTATGGGGAATAAAAATAAATGAACAAAAATGTACCCACGTAACTTTTACTTTACGCAAAGAAACGTGCTCTCCAATTCTTATTAACAACCATATGGTGCCTCAACGAACCGAGACAAAATATCTTGGTATTCACCTAGACCGCCGCCTCACATGGAAGCCTCATATAGATGCGAAGTTGACGCAAATGAAACTTAAAGCTACACAAATTCATTGGCTAATCGGCAGAAACTCTGTGCTTCGTCTTGATTGTAAACTTCTACTCTACAAATCGATTTTGAAACCAATTTGGTGCTACGGTATACAATTATGGGGCACTGCTTCCGCATCCAACATAGAAAAAATTCAACGCAGGCAAAACAAAATCCTAAGAATGATAACTGGTGCTCCTTGGTATGTTAAAAACAGCAACATCCATAAGGATCTACAAGTTCCACTAGTTAAATGCGAAATCCTGAACTATGTGGACAAGTATTTAAATAAGCTGGAAGCTCACCCAAATCCGCTCGCCCGAAACATCCTGCAACATAGTGGGCACACCCGCCTTAAAAGAAGGGATACTATTGCTCTTAGATGAAACCTTTAAAATTAGTTAATTTTATTGTGAGAACTTAAATTTTAGTCTGGCACTGGCTGGACTTATATTAACTACCTAGTTTTAAGATTTGAACACTTATTGTTAGTTCGCCACAGGCGAAGATTCAATAATAAATATATGAAAAAAAAAAAAATAAATAAAAATAAAAACCCAAAAGGTATTTTTATATACTTTTATTAATACAACAAAAGGTGCGAATAAGACAGTTTTTTTGTCAGTGTTTTAAAGGATATCTAATCCTACAACTTTAATGTTCATTACACACATTATACGAAAATTTATATTTACAAACATATACAAAAATAAATCATAAACTGTATTTTATACAATGTTATTAATGAAATAAAAGTTAATATTTATTTGTCCTGCGCTAATGCCACATAACACACAAGTGATAAATTACTTCGTAACAAATGTGTTTTCCAAGATTGAATCAGCATTAATTAGTTTCAACAAATAAATGAAAAAAAAAATTTTTAAGAAGATTTTTTCAATTGACTTATTGGGAAGGGCTTTGGTAAGGTAATCACTTCTGTCGTAAAAATTTAAGTAAGTGTTCATCTATGGGCAATGTCATTTAGGCGGGTGTGACCATTATATTCACATTTTTACTTACAACTCAAGCAACCCAAAATTGCGTTATATTTTTTTAAATCTGGAATAGTAGGTAGACCCTAAAAACAACATGAGTTCTGGTCATAACGATTACTAGAATATTTAAACGGATGTGGCCTTTAAAATTTGAATTTTAAAGTATTTTGACTCCGGAAACGTGTTGTGTAAAACATTCTTAAGAAAGGACTTAACTTTTGTTGGGTTATTATTTTCATATGAAAAATCGTTTTATACGAGGGTTGCCTTTTATGTTTCGGGATTTGGCAACACTAGTGTTTCAATCTGACAACTGACAGCTCTGTCGTAAATAGACATTTTCCAAGTTATGCGTACTCAGAACCTTGTGACATACGAGCGCTTTTTGTGTTGTTTACAGTAACTTAAAAGATTCAACTCGACCCAAAAATGAAATTTAAGCGTGAACGTTTTCGTGCGATTATTTTTTACAACTTTCGACGTGGATTAACTCAGCAACAGTGCATGGATGAACTAAGTTCTGTTTTTGGCGTTGAAGCTCAATTAAGGACAAGTGTTAATCGATTGTATGGTGAATTCAATCGTGGTCGTAGTTCACTCCATGACGAATTTCGTGAAGGTCGTGCAAAATCAGTTGTTGGTTCGAAAACCATTGACGCTGCGCATGAACTGATATTGGAAGATCGTCATGTGACCTATCGTGAGATTGAGACAGCCTTAGACATTAGTGGGACTAGCATGCATTCAATATTGCAAGAAAATTTGACTGTCAAAACAAGTTTTTCGCGTTGGATCTCACACAATTTGTCAATCGCTCAAAAAAAGCCTCGTGTCGATTAGTCGAAAAAAAAGCTCAGAAAATACGATCGCGGTGCTTCAAATTACGTCGATGATATCGTGACAGGTGATGAATGCTGGATTTACGCGTGTGAGCCCGAAAGTAAACAGCAGTCGACTGTATGGGAATTTTAAGATGAGTCAAATACAACGAAAACTGTTTGCGCAAGAAGAACTTCTAAGCAAATGATGCCTAGTTTTTTCAGAAAACTGGATATGTCGCAACCGTATCACTTTAATAACGCAGAACAGTCAATTCGTAGTGGTACACAACCATTTGTTTGCCAGTTGTCTTCCAAGAAATCAGGAAAACCCACAGCCGAAGATGGATCACTCTTCACCACAATAATTCGAGCTCGCACACATCGGCTCAAACAACTATATTTTGAAAAACCCAAAACATCGATTTGATGAGTCATCCGCCGCAACGAATGACTTCTTTTTATTCCGGTTCATAAAAAACAAACTTAGAGGGCAACGCTTTTCGACACCTGAAGAAGCGGTTGCTGTATTCAGAATGCATGTTTTGGCGATGCCTCAATCAGAGTGGCAAAAGTGCTTTGACAATTGGTTCAAACGCATGCAAAAGTGTATAGATCTTCATGGGGAGTATTTTGAAAAACAATAAAGTGATTTTCGATGATTAATATTTGTTTTTATTCTCTAATCCCGAAATATAAAATGCAACACTCGTATTTTGATAACTTTTATTTTCTTTTAGAAATAAATTCTTATCTTTTTTTAAAAAGCAAAAAATTATCTTTCCCAATTTTAAACCGTTTTACGTGGCATCGGCCATATCCCTTTAACATGGTTTGCCAAACTGTTTGCAATTTCTACAATATAAACTTACGGCCCAAGATATTGCATGTAAGCTTGATCCTCATAGATAAAGAAATCGATTTAGCTTTGTCCCCCTGTCTGTCCATCTGTATTTATGTCTATTTGACCATCACTTAAGTGCAAAGATGATCAATTGTAAAACATGTTTTATGAGAATGAATGGATGATTTTCCAATGTGTGTACTGGGAAAAAAAACATAGCTCAACATCGACCTGTGCTGTTGTTGTTCTGTACTATAATAAAAACATGTTTGTGTTTTTACTCTTATTTTAAAGGCTTTCTTTGGTTCTTTTATTATGTTTATGTTTAACGCAATTAGAACTTGGGTCTTGGGGACGAATTTTACAGCTAAGTCACATCCTAAAGATGGCGTTTTGTTGTCATACTATCAAAAATGTTCCTAAATAAAGACCGAAGTATAAGATGAGATATATCATCTAATTTTTTAGGACAAAACCAATGCATATATCCGTAAATACCTCAAAAGCAAAAGCCTACCAAACTTGCCCAGAAACTTAGACAAGGCAAGTTAATTTCCCAAAAGAACTTGTGGAAAGAAGCAAAGGGAGTTGTAGCTCCCTATAATTTTTACATATTTTTATTATATTAATTAATTGTGCAGCAAGTGCCAGACTTAAATTTAAATTGGCATTACTTCTAAAGACTTTATCTGAGCCCAAAAGTGTCCTTCTTTTTTAAATAAGTGTGTCCGCCCAGATTTGAAAATGTTTTAAGCGAGATTACTTGTAGCTTAGAACCTTTCAATAATTTAGTAAAACATTGACCTTTGTGGATGTTGCTGTTTTAAATATCTCAAGGAACCGCAGTTATCATAAGTAGGACTTTGTTTTAGTGGCGTCGAATTTTCCTTTTGAAGGAGGCAGTGCCTTATAATTCAATACCACAACAACGCCTATAATTGCACACATTTTTTAAGGTTTGACAATACATTTTATCTTAAAAACTATGACAAGCATTGACTTCGAATCTACTACAAAGTAGTTCTAAGAGGATGCCTACTTTTTAGGAAACAAGTAGTTAAGCAGAACAATATTGGGCCCCATACAAACGAACGATTTTTTAAAATCTCTAATGCACCTTATCTCGAAAACTACAACAGCTATCGACTCCAAACTTTTCCAAATTTGATGGTAGTTTTAACGTTTTAGGAAAAAAGTTTGATAGGAGCAAGAGAAGTGGTAGCCCCCTCCCACAAAAATAGACAATTTTATGAAACTTTTAATGCACATCTTCTAAGCTGTTACAGCTTTTGACTTCAAACTTTATACGAAGTAATTGGTTTCTATGATTTTAATAAAAAAAAGCTAAATAAGAGCTAGGGTAGCAGTAGTCACCATACAAAAGGACAGTACTTTTGAATGCTTACTACGCTATATGTATCTTGAAAACTATACTAGTTATCGACTTCAGTCTTCTTCAAAGAAAAACAAGTAAGAGCTGTAGATTCGGTTGTGCTGAATTTTAAATACCCTTCACAACGTGCAGGGGTTTTTACCCTAATTTTTTCAAATTTTGTATGGCAACCCCTTTACAGGGTGAAGATAGGTGATAGGTATGTTATATGAAAACATTTGCAAAAAAAAAATGAGTTTGGGTCAGTCCTACATTTGACCTACCCACGGGCACCCTTACAGCTGTACGGGTGGATTTATTACAATTTCTCAAACTTTTCACTGGAAACCCCTTAGGCGATGGAAATAGGCGGTAAGTATGTTTTAGAGATAATTTTTGGGCATAGAAACTAAAAGGGGTCGGTCGTATACTTTCTGTAAGGCCGACTCTGGGGAAGTTATGGGCATTTTTACATGACTTTTGTAAAATTTATATGGCAGCCCCCTTGGGTGATAGATATAGAGATAAGTATGTTTTAGGAATATGTTTGGAAGGGAAAACTAATGGGAGTTTTTAATACATTTTATTCCTCTAAGGGCGACTCCGGTGAAGCTGTAGGTGTTTTAACCCTATTTTTTCAAATTTTGTATGGCAACCCTGTTAGGGCTATAGATAGGGTCTTAGTGTGTTCAACAAAAATGTTTGTAAGGAAAAATTAGTGGGAGTAGGTCTTACATTGCATCCGTGTAAGGGCTATTTCGGGGCAGTTGTATAGGTTTTTATATAAAAATTTTAAAGAAATAAACAGAGATAGTCGTGGTTGCTGGCTTATATCGGATGATTTTGCTGAATTCCAATATCAAAATTTTCGCAAGGGTACCAATGTTTTTATACCACAAACAGGTCCCAGAAGGGGCTTTAAAAACTTGATTTCAACAGTTTAAAGGACAGGCGGGCATCGCTTAACCAACATTTCTATTATAAGCATCAAGAAAATATATACTTTATGGGATCGCAAATGGATATTAAAGAAATTGAGAGCGGGATGACAAAGTTATATATACCCTTATCACTAATGTGAAGTGTATAAATATGAAAAGGAGCAAGAGCAATGTTAGCCTCAATAAACGTCTGTTTTTACAAAATTTCTTAACAGCTACGACTTGGTAACTTTAAAAGCAATTCACTTTGAGCCTGCTACAAAATTATTCCGGAATGATGTCTGCCTTTCGAAAAGAAAATTAATGGGATAGAACGATAACTGGGAGGCCTCACATATAATAATCCAATTGTGAACATTTTTAAAGATTTTATTGAAAAATCGTTATTAGCTATCGATTTTAGACCCGCCATAAACTTTTTTGTTTTACTGTTAATATTTTAAAAACAACTTTGCCGATAATATGTTCTTTAACTTATTTCTGCCAAAACCTTATTCCTTACGGTGTCAAAATTGAAGTCAGAGAAAACTTTTTAAATAAAAATTTAAACAAGCAAACAAGCAGAAAGACATGGCCCAATAAAAAAAAATTTTAGATTATATTTGTGTAGCATGAGTTTTAAAAAATTTAAATAGAATGATAAATATTTTCACTCCCCTTTTTCAATTATGTTAATTAGTGTAATTACAGCCCAAATTATTAGAGTTTTATTTTTTTCCCCCTAAACAAAGCACAAATCTTAAGGCCTTAATATAAATAAGAAAAAAATTCTAAAACCATTTCACTAACAACAACCAAGTCATTAAGAAATATTTCTTTTTTGTTTTTTCGTTACAGATTCATTTATCTAAAAAAAAACTCACACAAAACTTGAAGGAAAAAGAAAAATGTTACTTTTAGAGAAATGCAAATTTAAAGAAACTAATTAAAAAATAGTTAGTTGTACAGTAAAGGAAGAAGGATAACAAATTATTAAAGTTTTATTTCTAAAAAAAATGGCTGCTGGTGAAACTGACAAATACAAAAGTACATGTATTCGTTTATTCAAATCTAAAATGGAAATGATAAAAAGTAATGAAAACAGTTTAAAATGGGCATCATAAATTATAATGAGTTTTATACGAACGAAATATTATGATTATGAATCTGATGCTAACAACAGCAATAAAACAAATATTATTCTCAAAAAAAAAAACAAAAATAAAACGTCACCAAAAACCTGACAAAAATACAAATTGAAAGTAATTTTTAAGATTTAAACTGTAAATACAAGCAAATAAAAAGACTTTAAAAAAAAACAGTTTTAAACCAACAAATGTAATTTTTGTTTTTATTTGTTTGTTTCCAAGGATTAAACTTTATGGGCAGTTGTTATTTTAAACGTAGCATCAGCCACAAACATCGTCAGAATAAACAAAATTTTCAACAGCCAGATATATCACGTTTAACAACTGGCATAATAATAACAACACGAATAGCAACAACAAAAAATAAAATTATATCAAATGTAACCGTTTATATGTAAATTTTTTTAAGTCGTACATTTATCATCATTAAGAACATAATAAAATTCTATTCTTTGTGTGTTTTGTGCATGTAAATGTGAGAGAGTGCAAGCGAGTGTCAAAGATTGACAATAGTAATTACTAAGAAGGCGAAATGACATCTCACTTAACGACAGCAGCATCTGGCGTATTTAAACTAACAAAATCTCTATCGCCTACAACAATACAAACAATAAATGGTTTCAGCACTGCCCACCAATCACAACAGCGGCAACATGAAGATTTTTATACAACATTTATTACAGAAAATGCAAAAACCGATGCAACCACCTTAACAGAGCCAACATATATTTCTGCCACATTAACAACATCACCTGCAATGCAATATATTTTAGCAAATGCTGCCAAAGAAACTTCATCAGCAACATATTCATCGCTATCAAACACATCTACTTCAATATTAAATCCCACAAGTACACCAAACCTCATAACAACATCAGTTGTGGTGGATACCGAAAATTCATATCTAACCCTTACATCAACCCCGTTACCACCTTATCCAGCATTTTCTGCATCGAATGCGTCAAGTGTCTTCAATGATTCCATTAAACCAGTAACGTCCGCTTTAACAACATCCTTATTTAGCGAAAATGATGTTGTTGTTGCTGCCACTACTGCCGATGATGATCCTTATGTTGTCGACAACAATGCCTTTAATGCCTTAGATAATTTGTTCTTTGCTTCTGCCTCCTCTTTGTCAACTTCTAACAGTAATAGTTATTCAATACCAAATTCTACCAGCACTCATGGTGCATTCACTTTCAACTCATCTCAAAATAATGACAGCAACAGCTTCTATAATAGCATCAGCAACAACAGCTCTTTGTCAACTCTAGCAACTGTAAGCGATGAGCTGGATGACAATGACAATTGGATGACATTGTCTGTCATCATTGTGAAAGGCTTTATATTTTTCTCAATTATTTTGGCTGCTGTCCTTGGCAATGCTTTGGTTATAATATCAGTGCAACGTAATCGTAAATTGCGGTAAGTAGTTTGTTCATTCATTTGTTTAGTTTATAAAATGTTTCTATTTTTTTACTTTTAAAAAATGAATTTATTTTGCATAAAAATGTTATTTTTTAGAAAAGTGCTTCTGGTGGAAAACCCCCAAAGAATTAATCAATTAGTTATTAATTTGAAAAAAAACAAGTAAGAGCGTTATATTCGGCTGTGCCGAATCTTATATACCCTTTACATTGGTCTTTAAATATACTCAGCCGCGTAATTTTGTACTGCAAATAATATAATAAAAATCTTTGTGTGAGTTTTAAAGTCCATAGAAAAATATACAAAATTTTAACGTTCGTATGAATAATAGAAATAGATGAAGAAGGTTTGAGGTCGACAGTAATGCAAGTTTTTGACATTATTTATATTAAAAGGTTAATAAAAGTTGTTAATTTTTATGGGATGTTCTAGTCCCCCTGCTCCTCTCCAACTTTTTTCCAAAATGTATGAATTATTTGATTATTACTTTTTGTGGAATATTCGAAGTCGATAGTTGTTATAGTTTTCCAAATGTGGTGTATCGCAAATTTAATAAAAATTCTTAGTTTGTATTAGAGCTACCCCTTCCCCTGCCCCTTCCCAAAAAAAACTTTTTTTGAATGTAGGTCTTATCCTGTTACTTTTTACAAAACATTTGAGGTCAATTTCTGTTATATTTTCCTAAATTTAGCATATCGAAAATTACATAAAAATTGTTAATTTGTATGGGTGATCCCCTTTGTCCATCCTCCACCCAAAAAATTTTTTCTTCAAATCGTTGTCGAATTACTTTTTGTAGAACATTTGATTTCGATATCTGTTATAGTTTCCTAAATATAGCGTATTGAAAATTTCATAAAAATTGTTAGTTTGTGTGGGACCTACCCCTTTTTTTGCCCCCACTCAAAAACTTATTTATTTAAGGCGTAGCCCTTGTTGCCCAATTACTTTTTATAAAACATTTAATTTCGATATTTGTTATAGTTTCCGATATATAGCGTATCGAATATTTCATAAAAATCGTTAATTTGTATGGGAGCTACCCCGTGTTTTGCCCCCACTCAAAAACTTATTTATTTAAAGCGTAGCCCTTATGGCCCACTTACTTTTTGTATAACATTTTATTTCGATATCTGTTATAGTTTCCGAGATATAGCGTATCGAATATTTCATAAAAATCGTTAATTTGTATGGGAGCTACCCCTTTTTTTGCCCCCACCCAAAAAATTTTTTCTTTAAGGCGTAGCCCTTAGCGTACAATTACTTTTTGTAGAACATTTTAAGTCGATAGCTGTTATAATTTACGAGATATAGTGCATAAAATATTTCACCGAATTTGTGCAATTGTAGGAAAACTACCACTTCCCCTGATTCTATCTGAAAAATTTTTTTTTATTATTTAGGTGCCTTTTTTAAGAGTATCCATTCCAAGTTTTGTGGCAATATTGACTATACTTACTGAGATATATAGGGATATATGCACGGATTTCGTCCTAAAAAAAATGGGTTGCTTTGGGTTTTCGCTTATATCTCGGTCAATAGTGAACCGATTTTGCTGATTTTAAATAGCGATTGTTAGCGGGATATTTCTAATCGTATGACACCATTATCTGGTCTGTATCTTTTATTTGACGCCGGAAACTTGATTTCAACAGACGGACAGACGGACAGACAGACAGACAGACAGACAGACGGACAGACGGACAGACGGACATGGCTATATCAACTTCCAGGATCCAGAATATATATACTTTATGGGGTCGCAAATGAATAATAAAGAAAATACAAACGGAATGACAAACTGATATATACCCTTATCACTATGTGAAGGGTATAAAAACAGTAAAAATGCTATTTTCGGCGAATATAAACTTTAGATTGGTCTTCTTATATACCCATCAGGGATGTCCCAAATCCTAAATTCCTAGTTTTTTTTGGGGATTTTTTTTCACTTTAGCATTGGAGCATGGATACGATATTTTTAAAACAAACAATGATGCACTTCGATCCAAAATTGGTCGGTTCTATCTAAACTTTTCCACTGGTACAATTTTAAATTTTTAAGCAATTTTACAGCTTTTTAATTTCTTTTATAACACATAAAGTATTTTCTGAATCCTGCAAAAAAAAACATTTTTTTCGCTAAATGCCGAAATTTATTCCAACACCTTACAATTTGTTGGAAGCTTTGCCCTAATTTCTTAAATTAGAGTTTTTATGAACTGTATTATATTACATTTAACGACATTTTTATCTGATTCAGCTATATTAGAATCTTCGCATGCCTTCTCAAAGCTATATCCTAGATAACAGTTGCTATTTATTAAAGATTAAAATTCTTCAGCTATAATCGAAGTCATCTGTCGGTATAATGATTTTATTTGTCAGGCCTTGTATTAAATAAAATAAATAAGTGAAAAGTTTTGTATGTTCCGTAAATGCCACAAAGACAAAACAATAGGGTAAAAATGGAAAAATTAACTATAAAATGCAAAAAGTGCCAAACGTGCCGTTTACAAAGTTGAAAAGAGCTGTGTTAGCTCCTTTTTTTAAAAAAGAGCTAAAGGGAAAATTTTCGAGTTAGAAGCAATTAAAAAGAGCTAAATCTAGCTCCAAAATAGCTAAGTTAGTATCGCTGGCATCTTCTGAACTATAAAAAATTAGAGGCTTTAATGTTTTTCTAGAGTGAATAAAGTACTTGTGTACTATGGCAGTCATCAGGGGCCAAGGATATTTGGCCATAATTATTCTTTCAATACTTACTGCTTTGGGGCCAGAAAAATCTGTATAAACTAGTAGATACTGTTATATTTCATTTTCCAAAGGATTAGAATCTAAGCAGTTTTATTTATTCCAAGTTTAGATTTTACCTCCAAAGAAGACATCCGCCAGTTTTCTATATGTAAGGTGGGTTCTTGGTAATAAAAAACATAAATCTCAAAGCTCCGTGAAAATCGGTTCATTTAAATTACAAAGTAAACACGAAAAACTTTACTCTCCAAATGCGGCCAAATTTTTAAAAGCTTGTTGTTAATGGTTTTTTAGGGAAACAAGTATTTTTGAGGTTTATTAAAAAAATTAAGTATTTTTTTACGAAAAAATTCTCAAATGAAATATGCCGTCATTAGTTTTTCTGTTATACTTTTTTGTCATTCCTCTTCTTCTCTTTATATTTGTTGAATTCGAAAATTATTTGAAAGTTTGCTTAAAACACTTCCAAACAAACACGATGTTGCAGTGGATATCCTGGATACGCTGCAGAAAATTTGCTAATTTTGTATTACTCTTGAAAAATAAACTTGAAAAAAGTTTTTAATTAAAAAACTTTTTTAGTTTCCAATATTAAACCTATTGAAGGGGTCATAAAAATGTCCCATTTATGTGGAGGCTTTCTGCCTCATTTTTCTATCCAACAACTTGTTTAAAAGTGTATTTATTGTAGAAAAATTCTTTTGCAAAAAGAATACAGTTTCACGAAACTTCGTGTTAGATATTTCATAAAAATTATCAGTTTGTGTGGGGGACTAAGCCTTCCCTTGCCCCTAAACGACTATTTTTTTTAAAAACGAGATATTGTACCTATAGTAAAACTTATTTACGCTGGTGTAGCGTGTAGATGTGGCATATCTTGAAAGTGTTCAAAAAAAATTTTTTAATTTTCCGTGGTCAAATTCTCTTTGCAAACTATTATGGTAACAGTGGCCACATTTAAAATGATATTTCAGGATGTTTGCCCTAAACCAATGGCTTTTCTCAGGTTTTGCCAAAATATCGGTCTGAAGTTAACCTTTCTTGCTGGCTTAAGAGATGTTTGTGATAGTTTAAAACGAAAACATGTTTCTTGAGAGCTCACTTGGTTTTAAAAACTTGATTTCAGCGGAAAGAAAGATGGATAAGTAGGCGAACGGTCATGGCTTATTTGACTTCCCTCCCTACAAACATATCGAAAATATGCACTTAATGGGGCCGCAAATAAAAAAAATTTTAAAAATTACAAAAAGAATAACAAATTTGATATTTACTCTAATCACTACATGAAGGGCATAAAAACAAAAACAGGTATAAGAAAAGCCAAAAAGATGTTACTAACTTACAAAAAAATTATCTCCGTTTACCTTTCTGGATAACATGTAAGTGGAATGGGCGATGCTTACAGCTTAAAAAAACGCTACTACCGTTCAAAGAGTACTAATGATGAAAATCCGTAGCTGGTTTCGAAAATATCTAGCTAGTGAAGGTATAAAAGCTTGCTTCATAAAATTGAATTTCTTTTACTGTTGAAAAATATTAGTTTCTTCTTAATAAAAAGGAATAAAAATATGAACAAATCCAAAATAATAAACAAAAAAATTTGTCTAGAAAAGCCAAATCTTAAATTTTTTTGTTATTTTTTACAAAACTGTCCTTTTTTCTATTTTACAAAGTAAAAATAAACATTTCCTGCCCACTTAAACATCTCCTTTCTTTTGTATAAAGTGCTTCAACTAAACAAAAAATTGTTTCTTTTATTTAAAGACTTGTGCTTATTAAAGTTTTCTTTAATTTCATTTTAACTGAATTTCTTTAGAATCTTTTTATCTAAACATTTTTTATCTTGTTGTTAGTTTTTTCAAGTACAATACAGCTTAAGACGGAAATAAGTTAATATTACGAAAAAAACCCCTGAAGACCCCTGGAATAAAATTACAAGCAAATTGAACTTTAACGAAAAGTAAAAGGAGAAACACAATAACGAATCATGAAAATATAACAAGAATTCCGGAAATTATAACTTATTTCCGTTGGTTGAAGTGTACTAAGCAGGTGGTTTCTTATAGACAAAAGTAAAGAACAATGTTTTCTGTCAGCATTGCTTTAGGTTAAATAGTGGATTGAAAATTGAGCTTCACTTCAATGGCATACCTATACATAAGCAAGATATAATCAAACAGGAATAAAGAATGATGTAACAAATTATTACATTAAAAGGAAAACGGTTGTTAAAAATATTCTTGAGTTTATTCAAAAAAAAAGTATTCCTGCACAATATGGGTTACTTACTACCTTTTTAATCAAATGATGCCTCGCTGTTAGTCTGACTAATAGGGCATATTAAGGATAAGCAAACATAAGTATTATGTTTCAAGGTATATAGGAAAGTATATAAACAATTTATATTTGATCCCAAAAAAATTGTAAAGTTAAAATAACAATATGTAAGAAACTTGAAACTTTTTAAATAAATATTTACTTAAACTTTGGTTTGAATATCCTTCAATTATTCTTAAACATAACAACCATAATTTTCCTTTAAGAATACGTAACTTACTCTTATATACTAAAATACTTAACATACAAATTAATGTTTTAAAAAAGTTTTTTTTCGTTTGTATTTATTTGGTTAATTTTAGTACACCTCTCAAATTTCGAAAATTATATTGTTGAAAGAACGAACATTAGGATTTGTTATTTTAAAAATTTTAAGCCTAAAAGTATACTTTGCTTCTTCTGTTTTATATTTAAAACCTTACTAGGAGAGGTAAATAAGTATATGCGAAGTAATAACATTTATGAGACTGACTGGCCGACACTTTCACTAATCACTGTACATCCCAAACGCATACAGCTAGAGGCTTGAAATTTGAACTGCGGCTTCCTCTCTTGATGTAGACGAGATTTTGGAAAACTCTGGTCCTAAGGGGTAAAAATGAAGCAAATGGAGAAAATTGTTAATTTGCTATCTCCTAAGCTATACATACATACTTATCTAAAATAAAATGCAAAGGTATCGTATTTTTTTAATTTGAACCCCAAGGAATAAAAAAGAAGAAAACTTATGTGTTGAAGTCTTAAGGTGCGTTTAGACTGTGCTAATATTTGTGCAAAATCATAAAAGTTTTGTTTGTCCTAGTGTAAACACTCGAATTTGTTAGCCACCAAATATTTTTTGACTGTTTGTTGGCTAAGAAAAATCTTTGTTTGTGAATAAAGCTTTGCATAGTGTAAACACTTTGTCAGCACGTCGTTACAAATATTTGCCTCGATATTTTGTTTGTTCACACAATATTTTTGGCGGAACAAATAGCGACAAATAATTGTAGAAACGTGGTAAAGTAAGTCCAAACGCAAAAAAAATGGTAATAAATCTGTATCTTCGAAACTATTTGTCCAATTATAAAATAATGTATAAGGCAGTCGTAGAGGAGGACCCAAAGTTTTAGAAAATAAAATTTTGGACTACTCTGTATATACATACATTGAGCTACAGGGTGCCAAAGTTGACCTCCTCGGGCTTACAAAACATTTCTATGCTCATAACTTTTGCAAATATCAACCGATTTCAATGATTTTTGGATTTATTTGAGGAAAATTAAAATCTGAAAAGAACACGTACTCACTCATTCTTATTACCTGTAACAGTTTAAAAAATATTTGGGTTTGAAATTTAAAATTGTTGTTTTTGACCTAGACTTTATTTCGTTTTTTGCAAATGTCTGCCATTGTAGTTATGCTAAAAATATTTTTGTATTTTTAAAAAGTTTGTTAAGCCTACTCAAAAAAATTTATTTAATTATCTTTATTCGTCTAGCCGTGAAAAATATTCAAAGTCAAAATTTTTAAAAAGGTATCCACTTCATTGCAAAAATAAATTAATCAATTAAAGTAATAAACATAAAACCCTCAAAACTTGTTACTGGATTAAATTTAATAAAAAATGAAAGATGTAAGATTTTGTTTGTATAGGACCTTAGAGCAGAGAAAGAGGTTTGGTATGTACTTTTGACTCCTCCAAAAGTAGTTAAGCAAGAAGTCAAATTTAAAAAAAAACTTATTTGAAGGGAAGTATCCTTACGAACAAAGGAACAGATAGGGTAGGTAGGTGAGAAAAATCAATGGTCGATTATATATTTGAGTCCTCCATAGTAGCCCTGAAAGTAGTAAGAAGGAGAAGGCGAATTTTTATATCTTTTTTTGAAGGGGAAGTACCCTAAGGAGCAGAGATAGGAGGTTAGTATGTTCTACAATAATGTCGAAGGGGAAAAATCAATGGGGGTTTGTCGTACCTTTGAATCCTCAAGAGGCGCTCCAAAACTTGTTAGGACGGTTGGGGTAAAATTTATGAAAAACTAACCCTATGTAGGGCAAGCCCCCTAAGGAGTGAAGACAGGGTGTAAGTATGTTCTACAAAAATGTTGGGGAGGAAATTTTAATGGGGGTTAATCTTACATTCTACTACTCTAGAAGCAACTCCGCGGCAGTTATTGGACATTTTATGATTTTTTTTGCTTTTACGACGAACTTTGACCTCGATGAGGCGCCATTTACCCACAACCAAAATCCCCCATTTTTTGCCATATGTATTTTTTTCCAAGTCTTACAAATTAAAAGCCGGGAGCACTTCAAAATCTCGTTGCAAAAATTTTCATATATCACTATGCCATAGCTAATGTATATACACACCCTACAAAATAATGGACTTTCAATAAATTTGACGCAAGATAGCTGTTTTAAGGGCAGTTAATATAGTATTATATAACTAATAATATACAAAGGGGTCAGATTAAAAAAATTCCAAAATATTATATTTAGTTTTTTTTTTGTGAAAATTTTTTATATTTGAAAGTTTATAAAATATTGTTGATTTATGATAACATAATGGATTTTAAAACTTTATTATAATATTATGTTATTTATTATTTAAATAAAAAACAAAAAGAGTTAAGTAACTTTGAAGTTATTTTCTGAGCTATTATATTACACGCATCTTTAAATTTGCCCATATTAATAACATTTACCCTCGTGACCCCATTTTTGAGCGGGCGGTGAATAACTTAATTAAAACTAAAACCTCAAAAGATTAGTTATTTTAATTTTGAACCAATTTTTTAAAAACTGGCTTTTTTTCTCGGCCAATAAATTTGAAATTTCGTTGAAAAAATCCACATTTTCGACCAATGCCTGGCGTAGGGTGCACGTCTTCATCCTTTCAAAAATATGCTACTAATATATTTTGAAGCCTGCTTTTTCCAAAAACGTTAAGAAAGAAATAATTATTTTTACAAATATTTGCAAAAAAAGTTAATCAATTGTGCTAAATTTTTGTCAAAATTATGCCATTTTTGGGATCACCTTGAAAATTTTGACTTTGAATATTTTTCACGGCTAGACGAATAAAGATAATTAAATAAATTTTTTTGTGTAGGCTTAACAAACTTTTTAAAAATACAAAAATATTTTTAAAAATATTTTTGCAAAAAAGCAAATAAAGTCTAGGTCAAAAACAACAATTTTTAAATTTCAAACCCAAATATCTTTTAAACTGTAACAGGTAATAAGAAAGAGTGAGTACGTATTTTTTTCAGATTTTAATTTTCCTCAAATAAATCCAAAAATCATTGAAATCGGTTGATATTTGCAAAAGTTATGAGCATAGAAATGTTTTGTAAGCCCGAGGAGGTCAACTTTGGCACCCTGTAGCTCAACGTATGTATATACAGGGTAGTCCAAAATTTTATTTTCTAAAACCTTGGGTCCTCCTCTACGACTGTCTTATGCATTATTTTATAATTGGACAAATAGTTTCGAAGATACAGATTTATTACCATTTTTTTGCGTTTGGCCCCACTGTGCGTGGTTTGCCAACAGTTATTTTTGACAGTGCTTAACATATAAAAAATGAAATAAATTGAAATTGCAATACTGGTCAATACGTTTGACAGATTGGTAAGTAAATTTTGCACCACCTTTATAATTATAAAATACGCTTCCTGAATTCTTAGGAGCCACCATCACAGCGTGCTTGCCATCAACGGCGCCAAGGCAGTTTGGAAAATTCCATTTTTCCAGAAACTCATCTGCAACTCTTTTCCACTCCTCTTCGTTCGATGGAACCTTTAAATTAAAGAAAACGTAATTGAAACATTGCAACTAAAAATACTGTTACTTTCATAAAATCTGCTTTTAAAACATTGTAAATAGCATCGCACACTTCTAGCACAATTACTGATATCGTGAATGGTGGAAATCTAAAAACATATTGCAGCGACGAGAAACTTTCGCCAGTGGCCAAGTATCGCAAAGTCAGAGCCAATCTTTCAGACGCAGATATTGGTTCCCTCAAATATGTGGATTTCTTTGTTATAATCGGTGCCACTATATACAGCTTTTTTTTGAAAAACATTAACATATACTTAATGTTAATATAGTGAATATTGTAATCAAGTTACCAAGTAATCGAAGTCATTTGAACCCATGCGCATGAAGTTTTTATGCAGCGAAGGTTCTTCAAAACGTAGTTCCTTCAAAAGTTTTTGGCAACATCCTTCCGCTGCACCCAAGCTCGAACCCACATTCTTCTGGATCTTCTTTTTTTTTCTTTTTACTGGTTTTCTGAAACTGCTATAGCTCCAGCAGTTATTAATAATAAATCTTCAATATCACTGTCACTAAACATTTTAACTTTTCACGTTGCTTCACAAACACAATTTGATACTATTTGGCAGATGGATTTCATAAGCATAACAACAACATTATTTGACAGATGTTTGTCATACACACCGGACAAATAAAATTATTTGTGCAGTGTAAAGGGGTATACAAATATTTGTACCAAACATGGCTGACACAAAATCTTCTGTTATTTGTACAAATAAAATTCAAACAAATATTAGTGCAATCTAAACGCATGCCCAAATATTAGTCACAAACCATACTATTAGCCCAAACCATTATTTGTTGTGTTTGGGCAAATATTAATATTAAACATAATACAAATTGTGTTCGACATATTTGGAACTTTTTAGCAATTTTGGATCCTAATGGGTAAAATTAATATCTGGGTACTTTTTAGTTTTTTAATGTAGCCCAATAAGGATTAAACATACTAATTTCGTTTAACAGATTTCAAAAAAAATATGAAACAAGCTTTCATACTTTTGAAAGAGTTTTGGCCTTAAGGGGGTAAACAAATGGGCAAAAATTATATTTAAGTACTTAACGGATCTTTTCAAACATCTAGAAAAAAAAGCTACAAACATGTTTCAGATTGCGTTCAACAGTTGTCAAAAAAATTAAGAATAAGTTTTCGGTTTTTTTTTTGCATTCTTTTTAGCTATGAGTCTAGAAATACGATATTAAGTAGCACTGACCCATGTCAGCTGGATTAAAAGTACTTTTTCAACATTTTTTTGGTACCTTTTGCCCGTTTTAGAATTATGAGCTTTGAAGTATGAAATTAGAGACCGTCGGCCTGCCTACAAATCGGAAGCTTAAGTTTTTATAATATCGGTACCTTTCTGCCTTTTTTTAAAACTTTGAGTGCAGAAATATAAATTTGGGAATTTGGAAACTATTGACGCACATTGAGATCGGAAGTCAACTTAGCGAACAAAAAGTACTTTCTTACATCCGTGCTTTGTCTTTTTTTTTAAGACTGCAAGTCTATAAATTTCAGATTGGAAATGACCTCTGAAGACGAAAATAACTTATTTAATATTTTTGGTATTTCCCTGCGTTTTTTAGGTTTACAACTCTAAAGATATAAAATAAAGGACTATTGACCTATAAAAAGGTCAAAAGTCAATTAGGTAAAGAAATTATAATTTTTAAATTTTTTTCATTTGGTACTCTTTTAAATTTTTTTGTCCCTTTTGTAAATTTTTTAAGATTATGTGTCTAAAAATATGAAATAAAGAACTTTTGACGCATATAGAGCTTAGAAATCAATTAAGTGGACAAAAAGTACTTTTTCAACATTTTTTGCCCTTTTCCGCCGGCTAGAAGATTTTGATCTTAGCAATATGAAAATGAGTACTATTGACCTATATAGAGGTCAAAATTCCACTATGTGAACAAAAGATACTTGTTCCTTTTTTTTGGACTTTCTGCATTTTTTTAGGGCTATAGTAGTAGTCTATATATGTTAAGTTAAGGTCCATTGACTCACATAGAAATTAGAAGTTAACTAAGTGGATAAAAGGTTTTTTTCTAATTGTGCAAATGAAAACTATAGACTAATGACCAATATTAAAGTCAGAAGTCAATTAAGTGGTGAAAAGGTAGGTTTTCACATTTTTTTATGTTTAAGAGATGAAGTTAAGAACTATTGATACCTATTGAGGTCGGATGTCAACTGAGTGAACAAGAAGTACTTCTTCTACATCATAGATGAAAACCTTTTTTATTATATGGCCTTTTTTACCTTTTCTTTTTATCGATCTTAAACATAAACAGTGTACCTTCATGCCAGATTAAGGTAAAAAGTCAAACAAGGAGAAAAAAGGAATTCAAAATATATTTAATTAGAAATACGAAATTAAGATTTTTGATTACGATTGCATAGAAAATTACAAAAATTTACATTTTAAGTGTTTTTGGTGTTACTCTTTTACGTTAAGTACTCAGTTTTAATAGCTGGTCAAACATAATCAGGCATCATTTTTGATTGTTTAATACAACTTTTAGGGATTGAACAGCCATGGCTTAACTTTTATATGTCTTTTAGTAAAATGTATTTTTATTATTCATATTCCAAATATTACTTGTTCAATTTATTTTCTTTCTAACTCTTTAAGGATATTTACTAGTTTCATTTTTGGTAAAACTTGCTTTAATAGTTCTGCCAAGAAATATATCTCAAATACCAGTTTATTTTTCTTGATTTTTAAAATTTTTTCCAAAAAATATTTAATTTTTTTTTTTATTTTTATTTTTTAGCAGAAATATACATATGTATGACTTTAAATTTTTTATAAAAGCATTTATGATAACTATGATCGTTATTTTTTAATTCTTAAATTAATTAAATATATAACAAATATTTCTGCAAAAAAAAAAAAAAAATACCAACTAAGAGCGCTATATTTGGATGTGCCGAATCTTAGATACCTTTCACATTAGACTTTCGAATTCCCAAAACTTTTAACCGTTTCATATTTATAAAAAAATTTTAATTTTTAAATAGAGGTCGTTGTCATATTAAACTCCTTAGGGTGAGTAGGGCAGCTGTAGGAAACTTTACCCTATTTTTTTTAAAATTTTGTATGGCAATCCCCTTAGGTAATAGAGATGGGGGGTAAGTATATTCTGGGAATATTTTTTGGAGGGAAAATAATGGGGGTCTTTAATACATTATATTCTTCTAGGGGTGACTCCGGGGAAGTTGTAGGGGTTTTTACCTTATTTTTTTTTAATTTTGTATGGCAACCCCCTTAGGGCGTAAAGATAGGGGGTAAGTATTATCTGGAAATATATTTGGGAGGGGCAACAAATGGGGGTCGTTCGTAAACTTAATTTTTTTAAGGCCGACTCTGAGGAAGCTGTGGACATTTTTACAACATTTTTGTAAATTTTGTATGGAAACCCCATTAGGTGGGGCCTATGATACATTTTATTTCTCCAGGGGCGACTCCGGGAAGTTGTAGGGGTCTTACCCTACTTTTTTAATTTTGTATGGCAACCCCTTTAGGGCGTGGAAGTAGGGGGTAAGTATGCTATAGGAATATGTTTGCAAGTAAAAACTTATTGGGGTTGGTCGTATACTTTATTATTTAAGACCAACTCTTAAGAATTTATGGGCGTTTTTACATATTTTTTTTTAATTTTATATGGCAACCCCCTTAGGTTACGGAGATAAGAGGCATAACCATACTAGGAATATGTTTGGGAGGGAAAGCTAATGGGAGTCTGCTACACATTTTATTCTTGTAGGAAAGACTCCGGGGAAGTTGTAAGTTTTTAACCTTTTGTTTTAAATTTTGTATGGCAACCCCTTCAGGGTGTGGTAATAGGGGATAAAAATATTTTAGGAATATGTTTGCTGATAGAAACTAATGGGTGTCGGTCTCACACTTTATTTCTCTAAGGCCTACTTTGGGGAAGTTATGGGCATTTTAACATAATTTTTCTAAATTTTGTATGACAGCCCCTTTAGGTGATGGAGATAGGAGGTAAATATACTGGAGGAATACATTTGGGAGGAAAATCTACCGGAGACCTGTAATACATGTTATTCCTTTAGGGGCGACTCCGAAGAAGTTATAGGGTTTTTACCCAATTTTTTTCAAATTTTGTATGGCAACCATGTTAGGGACTGGAAATAGAGGGTAAGTATGTTCCACAAAAGTATTTAAAAGAGCAAATTAATTGGGGTCGGTGTTATATTTTACCTTTGAAGGAAAACTCCGAAAGCTGTTGAAGCGATTTAAAAAAATGTTAAAAAATTAAACTTCGTATGGCGACCCCTCTGGGGGCGGAGATAAGGTGTAAGTATGTTCCCAAAAAATCTTCGTAGGGAAAGATTAATGGGAACCGGTCTCACATTTCACATTGTACGGGGCTGCTTTAAGCAGTTGTAGAGATTTTTATGTGAAAATTTTAGAGAAATAAACATTGGTAGTCATAGTTTTTGGCTTGTATTTTGGTCAGTTATCGGGCGTTTTTTTCCTTATATTTTGAAACATTTTACGGGCCCATGCAACATCTGGGGGCTTCAGAAAATTGATTTGAACCATAACACGGACAGGCGAACAGACATACCGACATGGCTTAATCGACTTCCCTATCTATAAGGATCCAGAATATATATACTTTATGGGGTCACAAATGGATAATAAAGAAATTACAAACGGAATGACAAAGGGTATATCCTTATCACTTTTGTGAAAAGTATAAAAATAACTATCAATTCTTGACTAAAACTAATATATTATTTAAAAAAAAAATTAAAGGCCCTTGATCTTCGAAAAATCTAGTTTAATACCGTCAAGATGGTGGTGGACTTTTCGATGTTTCCTTGCACATTATTTTTTTCAGTGAAGATTAGAAAATTAAAGAATCTAAAGAATCTTACCTACGCAATTATTTAAAGGTCTTATTTTGTAATCGTGATATTTAAAGGTCATGTCAAATAAAACTTTTGCTTCGCGTTGCGTTAGAAATTCGCTTTAACATTTAGGATAAAATAGCCATACTTATATGAAACATGTACTTTTAACGCAGCGCAAAAGAGTAAAGTTAGGCAGCTCTCATCTTTTTGCGCGCTTTGACAATTAGTTTGTATAATTTTTTTATATTTATTATGAATACACAATTAGTGCATACCTGTTGTCATACTTTTCATTGTAACATACACCTTTTCTTTGGCGCTTTTCTATCAAAGTAACAAAATGTCACGCAAAGCGACAAAGTTTCATCTGGCACTGGCTTAAGAATTTATGAGCTGTCCATGTCAAAATATAACACTTGTTTTGCCGCTTAAAAGAAAATAAGTTTTAACAACCCGCAAAAAGCAATTTAAGTTTGCTGCTGCTGACAGAAATATAAAGTACCTATTCGGTCCTTCAAAAGCAGTTTCTTTTTAATTACGAACTGCCCTCCTCCTAATGTGACCACTATTTTAACCTTAAACATAAGGTTGTCGGTTTTGTTTTTGTTTCTGTTTTTACAAGTTTTTCCACATTTAGTTATTGGTTGTTTGTTATGCAGATAAAAAAATCAGGAAATATAAACCGTAAAATGGCATTACAACTATTTTTATGATATAAAACAAAAACATAATTTCTTTTCAAGTGTGTCAACATCATTTTCAACATTCTCTTACATTAATGGGTAATTTTCGTTCTTCCCTTTCGCTTATGTTTTTATGTTGATTTTTTTCAATTCTTTTATTGTACCCTTCACATAGTGATAAGGGTATATATGAGCTTGTCATTCCGTTTGTAGTTGCCACAATATTCCCTTTAGACCCCACAAAGTGTATATATTATGGGTCCTTATAGATAGGGAAGTCGATATAGTAATGTCCGTATGTTTCCGGGCCCAAATAAAACGCAGAGAAAACGTTTTGATACCAAACAATCAGAAAATCTCTGAGACAATCGTTAGTTTAAATCACCAGAATCGGTTCACTATTGACCGACATATAAACGAAAACCCAAAACAACAAATTTTTTATGACAAAATACATTCATACATATGTCCCTATATATCTCAGTAAATAAGGCCACAAAACTTGGCACGGATACTTTGAAGATAGGGACCTAAATTAAGGAAACATTTTTTTCAGATAGGATCAGGGAAAGTGGTATTTCCCCTACAATTGCACAAATTTTGTTAAATATTTTGTTCGCTAGATATTACAAACTATAACAGATTTAAAATTAAAATTTTCTACAAAAAGTAATTGGACAATAAAACCTTCATTTTGCAAAACAAATTTTCTGGGTAAGAACAGGAGAAGATGCAGCTCCAAGACGAATTACCAATTTTTATGAAATTTTCGTTACGCTATATCTGGGAAACTACAACAGCATTTGACTTCAAATTTTTTACAAAAAGTAATTGGACAATAAGACCTACATTTTGGAAAAAATTTTAAAGTTGTAGTTTTTAACTTCCACTGTCGGCCCCAGTCTACTGGATGTCTTGTGCGTTGATACCATCAACTTGGTTTTATCTGCATTTACTGCCAGACCCACTTTGGCTGATTCTTTCTCGATTGTTTTCAAAAAGAAGTTACTGCTCGTAATGTTTGCCCCATAATGTCGATATGGTCAGCGTTAGCGAGTAACATGTGCTGTTTTGTGAATAGTGTGCCAGTTCTATTCACATTTGCGTCTTGTATGACCTTTTCTAATAGGATGTGGAAAAAATTACACGAAAGGCTGTCTTCTTGTCTAAAACCTTGTATGGCACTTAAGGGCTTAGAAATATTCCTGCCTATCTTAACTGAGGATTGTGCAGAGTCGAATTAGTTTCGGAAGGATAGAAAACTCAGACATATCTTGAAACACTTTTAGACATATGGGGCTGTCGAAAGTGGCACCTTATAGTCAACAAATAGATGTTATGTGTCGATCTGTCGTTCTTACGTCCTTTCCAGGATTTGACGTAGTATTTATTTTTGGTCGATGGTGGATTTGCCAGGTCTAAAGCCCTATTGATATGACCCAATTATCTCATCGAATTTTAATTTCAATCTTTCAAACAATACGCTAGATAGAATTTTATAACCAACGGGAAGGAGACTTATTCCTCTATAGTTGGTACATACTGTCTTGTCTCCTTTTTTTGTGCACAGGACATAAAAGACTGATGTTCCAAATCAGACTGTACAAACAAGCTTATGCATACACCTTATCAGCGTTTCGCTTCCAGTCTTAAGTAGTGCAGCTAGCAACCCATCGGCTCCTGCTGCATTGTTATTCTTAATCCGGGTAACTGCTATTTTGACCTCATTCTGGCTAGGCGGTATGCACTCAATACCGTCTTCTGGGACTGGTTCTGTGGTATCTCCATCGTTGATGTTATTATATACCAGCAGGAGTGAAAAATGTGTTTTCCATGTCACCAGATTACCTTCTTCATCTTGCGATTATCCTTATCCTTTTTTAAATTTACTGTCATATGAGTACAGACCCCAACAAATAAAGCTAACAGCATTGAAAAGCCGTAGAAAATTGTAAAATTTAATTTTCGTCATAAAACTTATAAAGGGTATTACTTTTTCGGGGTTTCTTGTTGAAAAGCTTGTGCTTAATGTACTTCAACGTGTTTTTTGTCATTAACAGCCCATTGCACATCAGTATATTGTCAAAAGTATGCGAATCAGTTTTGTAGATCATTTTAATAGAATTTATAGTTTTATAAACATTATTTTGTGAATGAACAATTTTTTTTTCCTGCAAGGATAAGACTGTAGACTTAAATATATAAAATTAAGAAAAATGGAAGCATGAAGAAAATTTTTAATTATCACAAACTGTAAAGCTGTCAGTTTTTTTAGTATATTGTTCACATCTTAACATTTAAAATTTTTTTTTAACAAAAACCTTATTAAAATTTAAATTTTTTTTCTTTTTTTTTTTCATTTCACAACATCCCTTCACCACTACGCCATAACTATTTACACTTGTTCGTGTGTAAATGAATTGTGTTATGCAGAGTAATAACAAATTATTTTGTTGTATCATTGGCCATGGCAGATATGTTGGTTGCACTTTGTGCAATGACATTCAATGCGTCAGTAGAGCTGTCCGGTGGCAAATGGATGTTCGGACCATTCATGTGTAATGTTTACAATAGCCTGGATGTTTATTTTTCAACAGCGAGTATTCTTCATTTATGTTGTATCTCAGTGGACAGGTAAATGAAAATCGTAAAAAATATATATTTTTTATATTAAAGATATCTTTATACACACATATGTTAATATAATAATTTCGTAAATGTTTCGCATTAAATATAGGGCCTGCAGTAAGTTAATAAAACAAAAAAATATTACACAGCATGTATGTATGTAGATTAAGCTCCGATGATTTCAAAGAAAAAATATAAAAGCACACGCTACTAAAAAAAAATATATAAACTTCTTTATTAAAGAAAAGTAAGAATTTAATAGAAATTTAACTTGAGCCTTAAAAAAGGATATGACAAGGATTGTCTTAAAAGAAATCGTTCAATTAAAAATGAAAAACACATAAAACACGCACCCAGCACGGTGACAACAATAAAGTAATTTTATACATAAATATGTTAACTTTTCAGTAGTAATCTGATAGATGGCGAAAGCACTACATGCACTCTAGATGGCATTAGTCTTGAAATGAAAAAAAATTAAAAAAAAGCCTTAGTTTGCTGAGCTTCAAATAGGAAGCTCAACCGATCAAATAGTTCTGCTGATAAAAATCCACAGCTGGTTTCGAAAATGCATTTTACTGGACTAGTATCGATAAAAATATTTATTTTTAACTAAATTTTTTTTTAAAGGAAATATTCCTCATTGT
Source organism: Melanophora roralis (assembly GCA_963583895.1). NCBI lineage: Eukaryota > Metazoa > Arthropoda > Insecta > Diptera > Rhinophoridae > Melanophora > Melanophora roralis. The sequence continues at coordinate 60,228,698 of OY757187.1, read as the reverse complement.
TAAGTACTGAATTCTAATATCAGTGTACTGGGTTTTCTCAAACAAAAAGCCTTATATTCGGAAATTCGAACAAGAAAATGTTTTGCGGGGCCAGTAGCCATGAAGCTTCATATCAAAAAGCCAATTTTATTAAATCACCTTCATAAGCTGTCTAAACGAAAGGCAACTTCACTGTTTTAGATGATACATTAAGTTTTTTTTAGTGTAAAGGCTTTTACGCACATGCTACATTCAATTTTGGCGTTGCGTTACTTTTGCACAACTAAATTTTAAAAAAATTTAAAAAATCAAAATTGGGAAAAGTTTTTTTTTCTACGATTTAGTAGTGACTACACAGCCTTTATTCAGTGAAAAAATTAAAATAGTCAAGTGTAAATATTTCCAGATATAACAAAAAATATGGCCTGGCGTTTTTGATTTATTTTTCATTGATCATTCATAAATTCATCTAAAAACAACACAATTTTTTATCAATTCATTTACATTTTGGTATGCCCAATGGCATGTTATAAACATGTTTATGATTTGTATGGATAAATACGTTTCTCAAACTAGTTTAACACCATAAACAACTTATAACCTGTTTATGGGCTAGATGTAAATACACTATAAGGATGTTGCGTCATTAACAATGCGAAGCATTCACTATATCCCATGGTTCCCCAATCTCGGACGGTCTGCAGATTTATCCTGTCAAGCATCAACGTCTTAATCTCGCATAGTAGCGGCCTATTGGTGGTCTTACAGCTTCCTACGTATATGTCACATCTAGGAATGAGCCCCTACCAGCAAGCCCGTCAGCGATTTCATTGCCAGGTATGTCGCAGTATTTCTGAAGTCTGAAGTTGAAGTTGTCCCTAATCCCATCAAGGGCTTTTCTACAGTCCCTCATCAGTCTTATTTTGATGCAAAGCGCCTTTACGGCCTTAAGGCAGCCTGACTATTAACATTAATAGTGACCTTACTATTCCTTGGAATATATTCCACTATAAAGTCCGCTGCTCTTAAAATGGCCTGTATCTCCGCATCCCCACCTGGAACACACTATACTCATATGATAGGCTGTAAAGTAATCTGATGTTCTCTTAATAATATAAACAGTAAATCAGGTACCTTTTACCATTTTAGATCCGTCAGTAGAAGTTGCACATCTCTCATACAGATTATCGGATCCTAACCAACAATGCCTTTCAAGGATTATTATCGGTGGTGTTCTCTGAAAATTTACCTCCGTATCCATAAAATTTGTCCTGACTAAGCTTAGATCCTCAAAACCAAGTTCCTATTATATACTTGTGTGACCAATATTTGGAAATTTCCCCAGCCCTGACTTGCCTAGTCTGACCAACTTTCTTGCTGCCATTCTCATCACAAGTACTTACAGTGTAGAGAATGACATCTTGTGCCGCTTGAGACGTATTTCTTACAGCACCAGTGATGCCAAGTGAAGAACATCTTTGAACCTTGATAATACGCTTCCTTTAGCAACCTTTTTCTTCTGCCTTTCACCAAACAGTGCAAACATATGTCAGAAAAGGGCTTAACCACCATTTTTTGAATCTAGTTTATCACCTTTGGTTCCGAGCCCCAGCTCTTTTCTATCAAATTTTTGCATGTACAGTATACATTTAGGCTCTTTTGTTCCTTTCCTGAGTATTATTTCTCCATTATCACTTACCGTCAAGGATTATCCCAAGATACTAAGCCTTACATACCAGTTTCAACTCCACCCCATTGAATATTGGGCTTCTTAAAGACCCGACCTTATAATTGCTATTAAGAAAACTAGTTTTGCCTGGTCAGGATTCACGCCCAACCCGTTCTCTGACGCTCATTAAGAAAGTGCATGCAACGCCGACTGCAATAGCTTCCCGACCGACCACTGTAAGAAATTCTTCCCGACCATAGTCATCACATCTTTCTTCCTTGAGCAAAGAACACCATAGAAGCCACAATTGGTATTAAAAAAACCAACTTATGGTGTCATTTTGGTCGCTACTCTTCTATAATCCACCTCTCCTGGCCTAGAATTTCTAGCCTTTCTCTTGAGCATTAATGTAACCTATCTGAATGAGCACTCTTTGACTTTTAGGTCTCTAAGGGCCCCATCTATTACCTTCATTTTGACGTAATTTTGAATAATGCTGAACATAAAGCACTGTTTTCGCAGTACTGCAAAATATCTGCTTACTGCTTGTGTGATGTTATCTCTAACTTTTCTAAGGTCGACTGGGGGAAGTTGCGAAAGCCTTCATCACTACCCTACACAACCCAACGTAACCTTTGTTGGTATAATTTAAAACTTTCTCCGCACTGACCTCAAAACCAAAACTTCTAAATTGGTTTATTTAAAAATGTTTAAATAAAGTTTAAAGTTCTTCTGTGATGTTAAGATACCTTAAAGACGAATTAAGCAACATTTGTCAGCATGAAATGAAAAATTTAATTAATTTATTTTAACAAAAAATTAAGAGATAAACAGAAATAGAAATAAGCAAAATAATTAAGGGGGCTATATTCGGCTGTGTTGAATTTTAGATACCCTTCACATTAGTATTTTTGTTTACCCAGTCACCTGATCAAGGCAAGTTGTTTTCGAACCGTTAATATTATAATTTTTGTGGCGGGCTTAAAGTGCATAGCTCTTATAGTTTTCGAAACAAAAAACTGTTTCTAAAACATATTAGAAAAGTATAACAACAACACAAAAACACACACACACTACCGCTTTTAAAAAAAGCAGCCAACAATAACAGCGTTGCCAGTTAATAACATTTGTTACATTTTTTGTATGGATTTGTTTTAAAAAACTGGGGCAACCGCAGTATTTTGCATATTTCTGGGTCCATAGTGAACCGATATCGCTCATTTTAAATAACAGTCATTTCAGGGATATTTCTAGTAGTTTAACACTAATCCCTGGTTCATAGTATTTGAATTGACTCCGGAAACTTAATTTGAACAGGCAAACAGACGTACAGACAGACAGATGAACTTGGCTAAATCGACTTCCCTATGTAATAGGGATCCAGAGTATATATACTTAATGGATTCGCAAATGGATAACAAAGAAATAATAAACGGAATGACAAACTGATGTATACTCTTAACCCTATGTGAAGGGTATAATAGGCAGAACAAGCAGAAGAATATAATTTAAATCAAATGATTTGGCAGGATGGTAATAAATCAAACTGTAAAATAGGCAAAAAATAAGCAACAAAATTATAAAAGAAATCTTTGTAAATAATAACAAAAAATAAAATATTTACTTTGGGTTAAAAATCTGCTATGGGGTTAACATGCATGTGTTTGTACTCCTTTAAGTAAACCAGTTGAAGTTTTCATAATTGGCAGATTATAAAATACGCTTTAAGATTTGTAAATTTGGCAAAATGTTTCATCTCATTCCCTCATAGATATTAAGCTAAATATTTTTTTGATAGTTTTTAGTCGACAAGTAACAAATATCCTTAACACACTGTTTAATAATAAAACGTTTTCCAAGCCATTTCTCATCTTAAGTAGTGGCTATTTTAACACATGCGATAATACAAAGGAGCAATATAAAAAAGGATAAATAGGCAACAGCTGCTGAAACGATTTATAATTTTAAATAAATACTAAAACATAATTTATGTGTACTATGTCTTTTATTAACCTTTTTTTATTTATTATCTTCCTCTTTTCCTCTCATTTACCATTTTTATATACATTTATATGTGCTTAGATACTACGCCATAGTACGTCCCCTTGAGTATCCTTTAAATATGACTCATAAAACAGTGTGTTTTATGTTGGCCAACGTTTGGATACTGCCAGCTCTTATTTCATTTACACCCATCTTTTTGGGATGGTATACAACTGCCGAACATTTAGAAGAGATAAGCCTTCATCCTGATCAATGTTCGTTTGTGGTCAACAAGGCGTATGCGCTTATATCCAGTTCTGTTAGTTTTTGGATTCCAGGCATTGTGATGTTAATCATGTATTGGAGAATTTATAAGTAAGTTAAGTTTTAAGTGTCCTGTAATTAATTATATTTTCCAATTCGTTTAACTTTTTTCTTTTAACAGAGAAGCGGTAAGGCAGCGAAAGGCCTTAAGTCGTACTAGTTCAAATATTTTACTGAATAGTGTACATATGGGGCACACGCAGCAGCCAACAAATTTTAACTATCTACATCCAAGTGACTGTGAATTAACCCTAGCGAGAGAAGAGACTCATAGTGCAATTAGCAATCTTGAGGTAAGTTGGCAGAAGAAATTTATTTTTTATAATACAAGGCACAATAGTTTTTTTAAATATAACCAAATATTGATGTTATACAATGAAATATTTCCTCTTGTTTAATTACAACAAATGTTTATGTTATTTAATTTACCACACAATAAACCCGCTACTTCGTAAGTGCAGTTTGAATTACTTCTTAAAGCAGAGTTTTATACAGCAAAGACAAACAAGAACACCTTAGCCCAGAATCAATAATTTTATATTTAATAGTAAATATATTTTGGAAGTTCTTTTTGCCTCAATGTTTGAGCTTCTACTTTAATTTGGGTTAAAAAACTCTTTTCAGTTATTACTTCTGCATGTAAAGGGCTTTTGAATTACCGCATATGTATTAAAACAGTTCATTACAATTTTGAAAATAATTGAACTCAAATTAGTTCCACCCTCCATGACACACGTGCGACATTTTATCAAAAAGTTATTTTTTTTTTTGTACCAGCTTTTATCAGCCACCCTGTATAAGAGCAAAAACTATTTCAGCTTACATACAAATAAATTTTCTTTTTTACATATAGTTTCCGAATTTAAAATAATTCCATATCTCTAGGCTTATAATCTTAACGAATGCTTTTTGCACCAAAAATTTTAAAAATTCCCTTTTTTTTAATTGATGAAAAAGTATGAAAAATATAGAAAATATACTTTTGTTCAATTTGTTCACATCCAAATCAAAATCACTTAGCTTCATTTTTCTTAACTGTAATCTCATGAAATTACCCTCTTAGATGACTTCCGATCTTAATTTTCACAACTTTAGACTTCTTGAAGATTGCAAAAAGTACCGTTAATTTAGAAAAGTACCTTTTGCCCACTTGACTTGTTTTCGGCCTTTATCTGGGTAATAGCCTTAAACTATTAGTTTAAAAAAATACCACAAAGAACTAAAAGAAAAACTCAAAATTCAAAAAATGCCCAAAAGTACCAAAACTAAAAAAAAAATTTTTTGTCCTGTTTTTGATTTCAGATCTCAATCTGAATTGAAATTCTTTAGTTTTATATCTGAGAAAAACGAAAAAGTACCAAAAATGTTAAAAAAGTACTCTTTGTGCACTTAGTTGAGTTTTGACCTCAGTCTATGTTAATGACCTTAATTAAAAAGGTATTGACTCATAAACTCAAAAAATATAAAAAACATTAAACGTAAAAAAAAAATACTCTTTATCCATTTAAGTATATGACTTTGAGCTTATTTAGGATTAATAGTTCATAGTTTAAATTTTCTTTTTTCGTCATCTCAAAAAATTTAAAAAAATGCCAAAAATGCAAAAGAGTACCGTATAGTTTTTAACCCTTGGGTCACATTTTCAGAAAAGTACCAAAAAAATATTAAAATTTTTTCCAGACTTTTCGAACTCTATTTTAGATATGCTTCTACCTTAATTGGTTTAGAAATTGCAGAAAGTACCAAAATATCAATTTGCCATTTTTTAACCTCTAAGGGCCTATACAATTTCAAAAAAGTACCGGAGACGAGCTTTTTTTTTTCTTTAATATAATACTTTTTTAATTTTGTTTTCATTATGTACCGTTAAGGAAATAGGCAATTACCGATTTTCCCTTTTTGTCCGATTTTAACCACTTAGGTTTCGAACTTCTGGAAACCCCCTTTTAGCGTGCCTAAGCATCAGAAAAGAAACTTTTGGTTACAACTTCAAGCTTCTAGGTTTTCCCTTTGGGCTGTACAATGATAAATGAGTCACTCAGCAAGTCGGTCAGATAGTAAGTCATTTTTTAAAGATAAATTCCAACGCGTAGCTTACCCACTTTTTGGTGAAATTAAAAATTTTTATCAAATCTTATTTCTGCTTAAACATGTTATTCCTATAGTTGATTTGTATATTTTATTTTAGAAATTGTTTATTTTAAGTTCGAAAGCAATTAAAAAAGTTTTAAAATGCATTTTCTTATATTGTTGTTGTTTTTAGGACATTTTACCACAAACAGATGACGACGACAAAGAAGAGTGCGATGAGCTGCGTGTTCCTTCACCACCACCCCGTAGACTGAGTCGGAGTAGTATTGATTTACGTGACCTCGAACAGGAACGCTATGAAAAGGTTACACACACGGATAGTGCACCCTCAATGATAGCCCTGCATTATGTAACACAACAACAGTTGCAAGTGCCGTGCAATAAAGATGAATTTGCATTTAACCAGCAACAGCAACAAAAACAACAAAACTGGCAAGAAACCATAAATGATTTGCAACAACCCATAGAAATATCAGTTCCTAAAATAAAAACTCATCAACAATCACAGCTGGGAAATCATCATACATCTTCGACAAGTAGCAATTCACCGCCACCATTAACTAAACAGAATAACCAACAGCGAAAGCAACAGAAAAAATTCAAGCAATTTAGCAATAGTAAAAATGGTTGTAATTTTGAAAAATATCAAATATTTGGTGGACAAAGTAGTGATGACAGTGAAACTAACGATGATTACTATGATAGTATTAATATAATAAAACAAGCACCTGCCACTTATTTGCCCCTAGCCGAGGATAACAAAGAGCTTAAGCGCCTTATAGAGGACAATTACTTGTATTTTAAAAAACAAACGGCTGGGGGAAACGTAAGTATTGAAGGCAATAAATATAATCGCGAATATGGTGGTGGCAGATATCCAGCTCTTAGTGAGACTGATTTTATACGCATGAAAAATAGTCAAAATAGTTATCGTAGTTGTAGGGACTCAAAAAAAAAATTTTTTGCTTTAAGTGATTCGGAATTTCTAAAGAGTTCAAATGATACAAAAATAAAAAAGAAACAGCTGAAAGCCTTGAAAGAAGGAACAAGCGCCACCAATGCAACTAGTACAAACAGTTCCAAAGATGAGGGTAAAGGTGGTTTTAACCTTAAATCTTTGTTGGCTAAAACAAGGCGCTCAAGTACAGAATGTTTTTCCTTGGAAAAGAAAAGATATCAGGCCAATTCTGAGGAAATACGATCTAGTCGAGCTCAGTTTTTTAAACGTTCCCGCAATCGTAAACTCTCTCATAGCTATAATGGGGGTTTAAGAGAAAAGCAGAGAAGTGAAATGCATACACGCCAACATAGCGATACTGATTCGGATGTTTACTTACCCCGCCTTTTAAGTGGAAGCCAAGATTCCTCTACCCGTTATAATACTCCCGATATTTTGCTTGATATTAATATCTTAAATGAACAATCTGAAGATGCCAGAAGAGAAGAGGAAGATGAACGAAATATGATGGTAATGTTGCCAAAACATAATAATACATATATTCAACTAATAGATTTAGGAGCAAATAGTATACAAGAGGTTGGACCAGATGATTTGTCTTTTCTTAAAGATATACCACAAGATTCTCCTAAGATACCTAATACGCCACCACCTTCATTGTCTCCATCCTCGCTTATAGACTCCTCATTACCGGATCAGCTTAAAGCGGAGGTTCTTAATTCTATAAGTGAAAAATCAAATATTTCTATTAAATCTAGCTCCGAGCTGGCTGAAATATTTCGTTCTTTAAGTTTTCCTTCCACAGAACAATCTATTTACTCTCCTATATACCAACCAGAAATAACAGAAAATTCTAAGATAAAAGAAACGTTTCGAATTATTAAAAAAGAATCTATTAAACAGCGTATGAGTACGCTCAGCGATCAGATCTTAGTAAATAAAAACAGTTCAAACTTTTTAATGTCTCCACCTATGACTCCAAACTTTAACTCAGTCATTCAGCTGCCCACTAGTAAGTCACCAAATTTAATATTAACCGGTAATAGTAGCAGTTTAGGGGGAGGTGGTGCAGAAACTCCCAGCAATAGCATTAATGTTTACTTCTTATCACCGCCACCGACAGCCACTGCAACAGTATTTCCTTCAAACTCACCCAGCAATCAATTTGTTGTTAGTGATACCTCCACGGTATCGTTAGATGTATTTACAACACAAGCTATGCCCTCGCAATTGCAACAAGTATCCAACTCAATGGAAACACAGTCAACAGTGCCAGCAATACTGCAAACTAACTTGCAGGATACAAACGTTCCACCAAAGCCAGAAATAATTTTAGATTCCACAATCTCACCCACGTTAGAGCGTAACAGATGTGGCCGTAACAGTGACAGTGGTAGTGGTGGTTCTTTAGAGGCTAAAGAAAAAAACCTGACAACACCAATACTAAAACGCCATGACAGTGAACCTGAAGCTCATATGCAACGCAGTGGCAAACGCAGTTCTCTTCTAACCGGCTATGAAGGCATTCAAACAATAAGAAAACGTCAGGCTTCTGTGGTAACGTATGATGTTAATGTCATTAATTTGGCACAAAACAACAATGATAATCGCAGCTACATACCCATGGGAAGAGTTTCAACAAGTTCAGCCAGTAAGTATTATGTAGCAAATCATAGAAAACACACATTTTATCTTTACACTTTGAAGTCATCGTTGTACACAATTTCTTATACATACTTCTTCAATGTACCGATGCATTAATGTTCATACACTTCTTGTTTCTTTTACAAAATAAGGGCATATATTCACCTTTACACACTATGAACTTTCCTAAGTTTTTTTTTATTCACCTTTTAGAAATACATACACATATACGTATATACCACGAATGTACATTCCTGGCAATACATGAAATCTTGTTTGGTACTGTCATGTTTTTTAAGAAGAGTTGTTGAAATCATATGACAATCAAAAGATCCACAGTTTTATGACATGTCCATCGAAACCAAAAGCAAACTTTTTGGCAGATTTTGGGTTGTTTAACTATGTTTTTTATAAAATGTTTTTTCCAATAAACTTCTTTAAGAGCATGCTCTTGCATGTTTTCTGTTTGTAAATTGGTAAGTGGCTTTCATTGTTTTTTCTTAAAAACTGTGAATCCCTTTTATCCTTTACACATGGTATAATTTAAGAATATGAAGAAGAAAAATACTATTAATATATATTTTTTTCTTTTCTTCTGCCATGTTATTCCGATTAGGTGTCACGTACTATTTTTGTAATGACTCTATATTTCTTTTTCCATAATGTACTTCTTTTTAAATGTTTTTGTGTGTGTCAGGAAAGTGTTTATATATCGATCTGTCTCAGAAAAATGCAACTGTTTGTACATTTTTCTTATCTACCACAAATATTTTTTAGGCACACCAATACCCCGTTTGACAATGCTATGATAAGCGTAAAATTTAAAATATTTACAGGGTGTCTGGTGGCAGATTTACATTTTTAAATTTAAATAAAAAACTTAATAATTAACACAAAGTTTTACCAAGAGCATTTAAGGATAGAATGGAAATGCGGATTTAAGTTTTTAAAGACTATGTCATCCAGATGTCTTCCGATGAGTTTAACACATTGTTCAAAACGAAGCCTTGGGTTCTGCGCAACAAGCTACAGTTTGGCGTTGCATTTATCCAATCCCAGGTATCGTCGCAAATCGGGGTATTAGTGTAATAAGTAAATGTAAAAAATAGCTTCTTTAACAAAAATGGGTTACAATTATTGCATATTTTACGGAAATGTAAGAAACGTGCAGAATTGTCTAATTTTCCATACTTAATTTAGTTGTGAGTAAATGTACCAAATGACATTCAAACATAATATTTTTGAGCAGACCTACTTACATTCATTTGTCATTTCCAATTTGTTACATCATTTGGGAATTTAAAATACTTACGTACATTTTATTAAAGGTTTTATTTGTTACTTAAAGATGCATGTTGTTTAAAAATAAAAAAAAATATAAAAAGCATGTAACGCGTCCATTTCAAATTATTTTTATTCGTTAACTCTTTATATTTAAATTTTTTTTTCAATAATAAAAATATATCGAACCACAAATACCATTATTATTCCAACTGTTCTTCTTCTTTTGTATTTTAATTATTTTTACTTCTAAAAATGTTGTAAATGTTTTAATTGTTTCCCAAAAAAAAACAATCAAATCAATAAACAAAATTCAGAATTTGAAGCAGATTACTGCAGCAAATCATCTCTTAAACGTCGTGGTGGTATTTGTATATTTGTCGATGAGGAAGAAATTGAACAAATGATTGATCCAAGTATTAGCATCAGCCAACAAGAGCAAAATGCCCCTAAAAGTATAACATTTAATGTAAATGCATCGCTTAAAAGTAAATCAAAAGGTGATATCAATTCAAAAAAATGTCTTTATTGTGGTTCAAATATAAAAGCAACTAAACAACAACAACAGCTACAAGAACAAACCTCCTTAAATACGGAGATATTTAACAAATCTAAAGATAATAATCACAGGGGTAATAACATCCAGCCAAAGCTTAATAAACATAAATTGAGTTTATGGCATAAGACAATTTATTGGTTTCGCAAAAGTCGGACACAATCTCATAGCGGATGCCAATGTGGGGCAAATGGTGAGTTTAAATAGAGCACAATAGTTAAAAATCTCAAAAAGTAATATGCATTAGAGAGCTTTTTTTTTTTTTAAATTCAACTAACTAACCGCTAAAATAATACTTATTCACAATAAAAGTAAAATAAAAAGAAAACACCAATAACAAAATAAAATCACTAATACCACCACCACTACCACAACAACAACCGCATTAAACTTACTCGCAACTTTTTTTTTAGATATTTACTTTAACAACTAAACTACTTCTGTTTTATGTACTTAGATAAAGGCACGGTTTATACGGCATTTAATTTTTTTTTCCAACATTTACATTAACATAAATAAAATGCAAAGAAAAAACTAAACTAAAATTGTTTATACATATTTACTTAATGATGCAAATTTTATAATTTTTATTATTTATTTATCTATAAGAATTTTATGTAAGAAATCTATTGTTAACTAATTCTATTTATGCATTATACAGTATGCCTGGTGGCAGATTTATATATTTAAACTTAAATGAAACAAGTGATAAGAGCATTAAACGATAAAATGAAAATGCGGATTTTCTTCTTAAAGAGAATGTCACCCAGATGTCATCCGTCAAGTTGAATACGCTGTTCAAAACAGAACCTTGTGTTCTGCGCCACACAATGCAGTAAACTTTGTTCAATTAGAGCTCATTTCTCGACGAATAGTTTCCTTTAAAGCCACAAGAGATTGGGAGATGGGAGTTAGATTGGGCAACCCCGGTGGTCATGAAATGTCCCCAAAGCGACTGATCAGTTGATGGGGGAAATTTTCCCAAAACAAATTCATTTAAGCTCGGTGTGTGCAGTTGCCGTATCTTGTCGAGACAACTTATGTGAAGAGTACAAGGCTTGCATGTTTTTACTGCTGACATTCGTAGCCTTACTCATGAATTTTTGAACAGAAAATGGTCCAGTTATCTCATGCGTAGATAGGGCACACCAAAAAGTTTCCCTGGGGCAATGCAATGGTTTTTGGGGTTTTAATCGAGTGTTGTGGGTTTTCTGAGAGCAATAATGGTAGTTTTGCTAGTTGACGTGTTCGTTAAAGTGAAAATAAGCCTCGTCGCTCCAAAAAAAAAGGACTTACAGTGCGAAAACGCTCAACATAGTTTTACAAAAATTTTTGCGTAAATTAAAGTCACTTTCTTTCAGTTCTTGAACGATTTAAATTTTAAAAGGATGGAAGTTAATATCCTTTTTTTTAAATTTCATGAATAATTGCACCTGCAGGTCCCAGTGAGGCTGCTCTTTTTCGTATTGAAAGTCGTGGATCCTAACGTAAACTGCTTTCAACCAGTTTAAAGTTTTCGGGCGTCCATGAAGATCGACTAGGCCCTGGCCGTTGGACATTTATAACAGAAGCAGTTGCATGGAATCTCTGCATCCAGGAAAGAATTAAATTTTTAATCGGTCCATCACGTACGCGCTGAATACCATACTTTGAAGAGAAATAACGTAAAAGCCATTGCTCTTAAAAAATGTCTCCAAAGTAAACGCGCGATGCTCACTCGACCACTGCAACATCGTGACTAACAAATCCGTACAATCGATAATTCCAGCGGCCCCCCCCCCCCCCTCCCTCCGCACTGCTCTTTTTTGATCATATCTTAAGTATAAATATACCACCAGACACCCTGTATATAAATTGTTTGCATATGCTTTATTATTGAATTATGGCTTATGCAAACTAATAAGAAGTATTCAGATCTTAAAACTTAGTATAATTTATATTATTTATATTTGGCGAATTCACAAGGTACGATACGATAGCATATTGTATTATTGTCATATAATTTCACAATAGCATAAAAATTTTGTTGTTGCTTTTCATACGAAACTTGTTGTGAAACAATACAACTTTGTTTGATATGTTTTTTGTGATGTCATATTATATACAAAGTCATGCGCCAAGCGCCTAAAACGAAACGGCGAGTTTTTTAATTTATTTTTAGAGCCGCTAGCACTCGCATCCGTTAAAAACGTCTATACTAAAAGCTTAGGCAAAACCGCCAAAGAAGATTCCTTAAGCCGCCTCCGCCGGCAAAAATAGCCGGCACTGCTCTCTGACACATCAGCTGTTTTTTGTTTACGTAAAAAATAACAAAATTCTTGTGATTTTTTACTAAAACTTTGCTTATTTTAATGGATTTTAGAGATTCTAACCAGGTTAGATATAGACTATTTTGTGTTTTCATGGGTCTAATTTCTACAAATTATTAAGTTAAGCCAAGAGCAGCACCAGATTTATGTACACAAATATGTGTTTGTTTTTCTATCGTTTGGTCGTATCAGCTGATTTAGATTTTAAATACGACACCTACAAATATACGAAGAGTTGTTCACAACGGTCATATTTTTTGGTTGTATTATTTTACAATATATGATTTCACAAGACCTTGTGAATTCACCAATTATATTATTTTAGTAGAGGAACTTGTACATCCTTGTGGATCACCAGATTGACAACAACTTAAGTGGTTTCTCTCTTTGATGATAAATTGTTGACCGGCTATGTACTTTTTCCATAGGTTAAAAATATTGACTCAAAGGTTTAGCTTTAGTTTTTTTAACAGGCCTTTATGCCATTATTTATCGAAAGCTTGAGAAAGCACGAAGTAGTGTTTCTTTTCCTTAAGATCTCTTCTTATTACCTAAACCAGCCTGTGCATTTGCTCGGTGGTACTATGTTTACTTCTAAAGCCAAATGAGTGATTTGGAATGCAGTTGTAGCCATTCAGGATCGAGGTCAACATGTTTTTAGGCAGTTTCTCAAACAATTTCAACATAGTTGGTAATATACTTTTTCACCTGTCAGACTCCAACTTTTAAGGATATTTTCTAGGCTTAGGAACCATCTTTACTAAGATTGTTTCCATATTGAGGGAAAATGTTTAAGTCGTACTATGGCCTTAAAAATAAAATAAATAGGAATATAAGGACTACTTACAAAAAGTAGTACAATATTCTATGTATTATATGTACCTCTTTTATAAAAACAAAGGTGTAAAATTTTCTTGTTTATTTGTAATGCAAATACGCCCTTAACGGCTGATCCGACTTTTTTGCACTCCCAATCATTGAGGGTGCGAAAGACTAAATTTTTTTTAGGAAAAATGAGGGGAGGGGTCACGCTCACAATACCCTAAATCTGGATTTTCTTCTAGTTCAAAAAAGAAATTCTTAACACTGGAATTTTTATTTGCAAAACAATACAACTGTACCTTAGGTGAAGTTTTCGAATTGTTTAGTTATTTTAAAACAACAGCTTTAAAAAAAAATTTCAAAATTTTAAGTTTTGTTAAAATAGACTTAAAAAATAAACATTACAATAAATTTAACATTTTTCAGAACTTGCTTCTAATTCTTACTTCGTTCATAGGATTTGTCGTTGGTTCAACTTTTTCTATAAATTTAATTAAATTAAATTTTAAATTGGAATTAGACTTTTCTAAAACTTCAAATTTGTTTAATAATAAAAATTGAAAAAAGGAAAAGTGGTTAGAAAATAAATATTCTTAAAAGAAACAAAAAGGGTGAAAAATAAGGGCATAATTTGAGAGATGTCAAAGCTTTTAATTGAATTCTAAGAATTTCTTAAATGCCATAGCGGCTTTGAAAATAAAACGTAAAAATTGAGTGCAGATTGGTGTTATACTTTACTTGTCTAAAAAAAATCTTAAATTTAATCAAAAAACCTCTAAAGATAAAAATTATATTTCTTTAATATGTTTGTAGCTTTATGTTTGTAAGTTTTGTTACCATTTTTTGCAGATCTTGCTGAATAAAACACTTTATATATACGTATCTATTTTTTTATAAAAATACAAACTAACAACTTTTCATAACAATTTTTTTATCATAAATAACCTTTTTTTTTAACAAACCTTTGCTCAAGAAAAAACTTTAATAGGTCTTTAAATTGTAATTTCACAAAAAAATATTTATATAAAATATATATTCAATATTTATTCAATCACTTTAATCATATGTTTGTAAAAATCTGTGCTCACAAATAAATTTATTTTGATTAATCTATCTCACTATTATCCTTAATTTTTACATCAAGATAATTGATACAATATCATAAACAAAATCATTCATATGTATTTAGTATATCATAAGTTATGTTTGTTGCTATTATTTGCGTCAGTATTGCAACAATCAGTAAAAATCAATCAGAAAATTGTACAATAACACAAACATACACAGCCGATGTTGTAAATAATGTTACTCATTGGCAATAAGGTTAAACGGAAATTTAGAAGAACACGGACTTCTATTGACGTCTTATATTTTTTCTAATTTAAGTGTAAAGTAACTTTGCCCAGACGTATGTATGTACATATGTATGTATATAATACTAAAAATATTTGAACTGCTAACGTACTAATTTACATATTTGAGTCAATTAAAAAAAAATAAGTAAGAGCGCTTTATTCGGCTGTGCCGAATCTTATATACCCTTCACAGCTTTTATGGGTTTTTACCCTAATTTTAAAATTTCACAGACTTTGTATGGGAGTTCTTTTAGTTGATGGAGATAGGGGGTAAGTATGTTCTAGGAATATGTTTGGGAGGAAAAACTAATTGGGAGTCTGTGATATATTTTATTCCTCTAGGAGCAACTCCGGGGAAGTTTTAGGGGGTTTTACCTTAATTTTTTCAAATTTGCTATGGCAACCCTCTTAGGAGGAGAAAATAGGGGGTACGTATGTTTTAGGAAAATGTTTACGAGAAGAAATAAGTTTGGCTCAGTCCTACATTTTACCTATCCACGGGCACTCTTAAAGCTGCAAGGGGGGATTTATTACACTTTTCCAAATATTGTATGAGAGCCGCTTTAGGCGATGGAGATAAAAGAAAAGTATATTCTAGAAATATATTTGGGAGGAGGAAACTAATGGAGTTCGGTCGTACAATTTATTTCTCTAAGGCCGATTCTGGGGAAGTTAGCGTTTTAACATCATTTTTTATAAATGTTGTATGGCAACCCCCTTAAGTGATAGAGATAGGGGTAAGTTTGTTCTAGGAATATGTTTAGAAGGGAAAACTAAAGGGGTCTGTGACACATTTTTTTCTTTTAGGGGGTGACTCCGAGAAAGTTGTAGGTGCTTTTACGCTATTTTTTTTTAATTTTGTATGGTAACCCTGTTCGGAGCTGGAGATAGGGGGTAAGTATATTCCACAAAAAAGTTTGGGAGGAGATATTAATTGTGGTCGGTCTTGCATTGAACCTTTTTAAGAGCACCGTGGAAGCTGTGGGAGCGATTTGAAAATATCAAAATTTTTATAGATTACTGAAGATGATCTGCAAAGCAGGTCAAAATATTGGAGTTTAATGGTCTTATTCATAAACGTACAATAGTGTTTATTAAAGGCTTATTTGACAATTATTCCATATACACTTGTCAAATAAGCCTTTAATAAAAACTATTGTACGTTTATGAATTAGGCCCTAAATAAATAAATTTTTCCTTTGCAACAACAGCTTTAAATAACTTGAGTTTTTATTTATGCAGAAAAAAAATCCCTAAAGCTGCAAAACCTATACCCCAGAATAAAAATTTTAAAAATTAAACTTTCTAAGGCAACCCTGTTAGGGACGGAGATAGGGTATAAGTATGATTCACAAAAATGTTTGTGAGGAAAAATCAATGGGAGTCGGTTTTATATTGCCACCGTGTAGGACAATCCTGGGCAGTTCTAGAGGTTTTTATGTAAAAATTTTAGAGAAATTTCGCAAGTACGTTTAATGTTTTGATATCACAAACAGGTGCAATAAATATCAAGGGGCCTAAGAAACTAGATTTCTATGGATTAACGGACAGACAGTCATCGTTATATTAACCTTCCTATCTATAACGATCAATAAAATAAATACTTTACGATGTCGCAAATGGATATAAAAGAAATTACAGACGGAATGGCAAACTTATATATATCCTGAAAACTAATGTAAAGGGTATAAAAATAAATAAACTTCTTATAACTAACAAACTTGTCAGTTGAATTTTTTTACTTATAAAACAGTAGCTACTTTGTACAAATGTTAAAATTTTTTTAAGACTTCTTACAAAATCGTTTATTTAAAAGGTGTAATATATTCATGAAAAGCAGACCTTTTTCGAAAGAATAAGCCAATATATAAAGGAGTATGATATATTGTAAAAAGTTTTTTTATTATTTATTTGTATATATTAAAATAATATTTGTTCACATTATTAAAAGTAAGCACAAACATATAAAATCACGAAATTTTATTGATATACAAAAACAAGTACCTTTATATACATACGAATCAATTAACATTAGTTGAATGAATAAAATGCCGACAAAAAAATAGCTAAACAATCTATTTTAAATTGTATTGTATTTAATTGATTTAAATGTTTATTAAGTAATTTTTTTATACTTATAAATGCCTCTCTTTACTATCTCTGCTGATTTTGTTTCCATTAACATCTACACATTTTGAATTTTGTTATACTATAATACTTTAAGTACTAAAAAAATAAAAACTTATATTTCTTTCTTACATTTGCTTGCTGATATTGCTGTTGTTGTTGTTCTTGTTGTTATTTCTATCATTCTAAAATCTGTGACAATATTAATACAAAATTAATTTTCCATACTTCTGCTGTCATTTCGTTCTGTCATATTAAAATATATATTTTATTGCTGTGATGTTAACTACTGCTATATACGTGTGTATGTATGTGTGTATACATGCATACAAAACCATATTTGCTACATATTTTACATATTTATGTATTTAAATACCTGCATATGTGTTTGCAGCATAAAGTTGTTTTTAGTAAGGGTTGTAATTTAATAATGATATTTTTTTAATCCATGATTTAAATATTTCATTGCTTTTTTGATTAAAACAAATATTTGTAGTACTTAAAATCGTAGTCGAAGCAAAAACTGATGAACTACCTAGCAAAAACGCGGTAGTGATAAGTCATTACAAATAACTTACTTTTCAATTACTATTACATATCGTCTGCATTACCTAGCATTTGTTAGATTATGAGTTTTTTTTTATTTAAAGTTTAGCGGACACTTCTAGTTGTAGAATTTTTTAAACTTTTTTCAATCTTAGTAGTTTTAACCAATATATCAAAAAATAAAATTTTAAATTTAACTATGAATCCCAGGAAAATGTTTTTTAATGCCAATTAAGTAAGCGAGCATGTTAAGTACTTGATTCCAATGTCATCGCCATGTTAAAATAATGAGTAAAAATGCCAATAAGTAAGTAGTTTTTTAGCATTTTAACTTACTACAAAAAGCAATGTAAGTTTTAACTGGTTAAGAGTGCTGCTATTAAAAACTAAATTAGGAATAAACTATTTATTGAGTTTCCAAAAATTAACTTAATTTTAAGAAATTTTTTTTGTCAAGCTCAGCACTTTAAATTTTAAATTTACTTACATATATAGTATCAATCTCAAAAACATTAGACTACTTGGTTTCTGCTTAAAAATTTGTTAAATTTAAAGAAATGAAAAACTGTAGAAGGTTAAAGTCAGACTACATGCAATTTTCAAATTTATTTTAAGGTTAAGATAATTTTTATTATTGGGGCTTACACAGATACACGGTATATAATCGTGAAATACAAAATAAGTTTTTGCTATACAATCTCAATCCAGAATCTCATTTTATGTTTTTAATAAATATGTTAATATATTTAGGTTGTTTACAAATAAAGAAAATCTGAGATCACTCCCAGTTTCGCCCAAAACATAAATTTTTTAGGGATTTTTATGAAAAACTTTAAGTGCGTTTTTCCCAGAAACTAGAAAAGAATAGGTGAAAAGTACAAAAATTTAAGCATTTATTTTTTAATTACTTAGTAGTTCACCGACCTCATTTTAATTTATTTTTATTTCAAAAATGCAAAAAAGTGTCAAATATGTGGAAAAACATATGCTCGGAAATTACAAAGTCCAAAATAAAGAACAAAGTTCGGGGTCCGTATTTGTCGAAATCTCTTCCTAATGGATCCATACATCGTAATACAAGGTGGACCAAAAAAAGTTATCCGATGTTATTTGCGATGAGTTTGGCGGTCGACAGGCAGCAGCTGATGCACAGACTGGACTTTGTACGGGAACATGCGCAGCTCTTTGACCAAAATTCGCCTTCGGGACGATCGGCTGATGGCTAATTGTGAGGTACGGCGTCTGGTCGATGTTTCTGGCGACAGCTCGACATCCTTGCCCACAGCGGCAAGGTTCTTAGCAGAACAGGCCGCCTTTTGGAAATATAAGAGAATCTTCCAACAGGGTGATTTCTTTTTGCCCACCTTGCAGGTACCTGCTCTTGAAATTTTAATTCATTATGTTTACTCATTTTAGCTATGCGATGATAAATCAGTCAGTCATTAACCTTATGTTTTTATATCGGGTGGGCCACCAAATAGTTTAAATTTGAACCAGTGGTTTTTCCTAATTTGAAAATACTTCTGTCATTGTATTCTGTAATGAAACTAATCATTTTAAGCTTTAGCAAAATGGGAATTTATTAGACGTTTATTTCCAAAGCAAAAAAAAATGGTCGGAAATTGGACAAAATTGTCGTACAAAATTTGGCCGCAGAGAAGGGCCAGCAGTGGCTGGTATACACAAGTTTGTTGCTAAAGTTCAATGCGTACCCACAAAAATTTCGAAGCTGTGACTGAGAGTATGAGTGAAAATTTATCCTTATCAACTCGTTATCGCTCTCATGAATTAAACATTTCACGCACCAGTTTACGCCAAATTAGCGCAAAGATATCGGTATTACATTTTACAAAAATCAGTTGTTTCAAGATTAAATCCACATTACTATCGTTTTTGCTTTGTTAGAGGGGCCAAGGATAAACTACACGGTGATGTCGATTATGCAAAAAAATCATCTCTTTAATTGGCCGCCAAGAAGCTGTGATTTGATACTGTTGAACTATTTTCTGTAGGGCGCCGTTAAAGACAAATGCTATACTGACCAACAGGAGAGAATTTTAACAATCTCTTGAAGATATTGTCGAGATACAATCCTATACACTCGACTCGAAAATATGCTCGAAAATTGATTCGTTTGAATGGGGAACTCGGACGTTAGCCGCGGCAGCAATATAAATGAAACAATATTTCATTTCTAACCAGATGAATTGTACTTCACAACAAAAAAATTTTAAACTTCTTATGTTTTATTGCCTTTTTTAGTTTAAAATTAAAGATGACCAAGCCTCCTTATATTCATGGATATTACCAATAATTTAAACGTAAGAAGCAGACAAATAAGTCTTTTGATACAAATTTTAACCAAAAAAAAACTTGGCTAGCCCGACAAAAAATTTTTTTCTTAAATTTAAACGCCTTAAAAATTATAACTTTTAGGTGTTATAAATATTTAAAAAAAAAACTTTTTAACTTTTGATTGTTTTTCATTTTGTATTTTGTGCAATGTTTGCGAACTGACTCAATTGTCCTTTCCTAATAAATTACACAAATAATTCATATGTTATTTATGTTATAACAAGAATAATGATAATAAAAAGCTATTATATAATTCATTTAGGATTTATTAGCAAATTGGCTTTATTTGTTGCCCTAAACTATTATTTGTGTAACAATGTTTAGGACAGTTTTAATTTCTATTTATTTTAACACCAGAGAGAAGATTTAGTTTACTTACTCATCCTTGTAACAATCTTAATTCTAAAAAAAACACTGGCATAGATAAACAAACAAAAGAAAAGAAAATATAAAAATTAAAGACATTATTAAAAAGCATTTAATTAAAACTCAAATAAAAGCTTATGACCCAAGAATAAATTTATCTTTTTATACTTAATAAAAATTTAAGATCTCTAATAGTTTAAAAAGGATTAGAATTTTGCTTTAATATACTAAGGAATAGGTTACTAGAATTCTATTTTTATATGTTATATTGGCATATATGTATAAGTATTTGCTTAAATTTAAGTTTTTACTACATATGTAGTATCATTTAAGCCCTTAGTTTGCTAATAAGCCTGTAGCGTATGATTCATATTTAAGAAAATAAATAATAAACGCGCATACGTAATGGTGGTCGAAACATTTACCTCTGCTCGTTAAAGTTACTTTATTTATTTATTTATTTATTTATTTATTTATTTATTTATTTATTTATTTATTTATTATACCCTTAATATCCATCTGCGACCCCATAAGGTATATATTTTCTTGGTCCTTATAGACAGATAAGTCGATTCAGTGTTATGGTTAAAATCAAGTTTTTGAAGCCCGACATTGCCTTGTAGACCCGTTAGTTGTATCACACTATCAGAAATTGTCAGATAACTGAACAAGATACATATAAGGCAAAAACCTTATCAACTATATACATAAAAACCTCTTCAACTGCCCCGGAGTTGCCCCGAATAATGATCAATGTAAGACCAGCTCCCACTAATTTTTTTCCCACAAACACTTTTGTGAAGCTTAGGTTACACCCTTTCTCCGCTTTCTAACAGGGCTGCCATACAAAGTTTAATTTTTTTAATTTTTCTAAGTCGCTTTCACAGCATCTAGGGTGCTCCTACAAAGGTTATATGTAAGACCGACCCCATTTTTTTTCCTTCGAAACATTTTTGTGGAACATACTTCCTCCTATCTCCAACCACTAGCATGGTTGTTATATAAAATTTAAAAAAAAATGGGTAAACACTTCTACATTTTTTCGGAGTTTCCCCTGTAAAAATAAAATGTATCACACACCCCCATTTGTTTTCCCTTCGAAACATATTTCTAAAATATTTTTACTCGCTATCACTATCACCCAAGAGAGCTGCTATAAGAAATTTACAAAAATTATGTTTTAAGCACACGTTACTTCCCCAGAGTTGACCTTAGAGGAAAGAAGTGTCCGACCGACCCCCATTGGATACCCCTCCTAAACATATTCCTAAAACGTACTTACCCCTATATAAGGGGGCTGCTATACAAAATTTACAAAAATTATGTAAGAACGTGCAAAACTTCCGCAACGTTAACCTTAGATAAATAAAGTGTACGATCGACTCACATTAGCTTCCCCTCCAAAATATATTTTTATAATATTACTAGCTAAGCCCCGGTGTGCTTCGCTACCCCAATCATAGTAAAATTATTAAAATATGTAAACAAAAGAGTTAATATATTTTTTAATTTATTGGTTGCCCCACATAAGTTGCAATAAATAATAAGTCAGCCCTACTATTTACTTAGCTCATAAAAATTCGAAATTTACCAGGCTTACAGTTTTGGATATTCAGAAAGTTTTAATAAGCAAAAATTATTTATAAACTTCTATATATAATCTTAGCCCCTTACTCAAAAAAATCGATCCACTGGTGTTGACAGCTATAAATTACAAACATACATACATATGTATTTACATACATACATACATGCATACATACATACATACATACATACATACATACATACATACATACATACATACATACATACATACACACATACATACATACATACATACATACATACATACATACATACATACATACATACATACATACATACATACATACAACCTTTCTTTATATAATATAGATACAGGGATCACATATCAAATATTTTTCAAAAGAAGTTCAAACTTCTCTTATATTGTTTAATTCAAATTTTATTATGCTTTTGTGCAAATTTTTGTGCCTCACCAAAGAAAAAGGTCTGAGACCCACCTCCAATTATACCGATCGACACAGAATCACTTTCTGAGTCGATTAAAACCTGTCAGTCCATCCGTCCGGCTGGGAGTTAGGTTGAATTCCAAAACGCAGTTTGCTTTGCATCACGAAATTTCAAGTTTTTCCTGAAAGCAAAGATGATGTTTCTGGTAATATCTTCTACTTCCAAATGAGTGCTTACAGTTATATTAATGTCCTGGAAGCAAAAAACGTTGTCCAAATTGTAAAGAGTGAATAAGGGAAGAAGTTGAAAATTTTTAATGCAAGGCAAACTGCGTTTTGGAATTCAGCCTTATTAATGTATTCTTGTAAATAAAGTAGAGACCGCATTTTTGCAGATATTTCGATGAAATTTGGAACAGATAAGTTTTTTGGCATAAGAAAAAAGCATGTTGTTTGTGGTGATGATCAGTTAATTTTTCGACAGAGCTCCCATACAAATGTCCTCCCGGATTAAGCGTCTTGGGCTATAACTGGCTCAAATATAACCTTATCTTCACATTATTTTGCACGTTTGTCTATCTTTATGCCACCCATTTTTGTACCGAAAATAAATATTATCGGTCTATTTTTGAGCTTCATAAAAATTGCAACAATAAAAGAACCAGTATGAAAACTTACATTTTTGTGGGCGCTGCAATCCTCCATTTTTGTCCTTTAAAATTTCGGAATTAGAGGCCTTCTATATGTGTGCCAATTTTAAAAAATCAGTGCAATAAAAGTACCAGCATAATAAGTTTAACTTTTATGGGCGTGGCACCGCCCACTTTTTTACCTTCAAAATTTTAACTTTAAAAGCCGCTTATGTGCGAACTAATTTCCAAAAATCGGTCTGGAAGAGGAATTTAAATTATGTTTCTATCTTATTTGATTTTAAAGTTACAAAAAGTACTAAAACCTAATTTTAACCCTTTCTTGCCCTTAGGATTTAATAATTAAAAAAGTATCTAAAAACGTACTCATATTTTTTAGGCCTGTTACACTTAATTTGAATAATGTTCCTATCGTTATTGGTTTAAAAGTTACAAAAAACTAATAAAAAAATCAAAATATATTTTTAACCCTTTTTTACCCTTTGGGCCCAAAATTTGAAAAAAGTACGAACAGCGTAATCATATTTTTGTAAAACCTATCGAACGCAATTTGAAAAATTTTTCTATCTTTATTGGTTTAAAAGTTACAAAAAAGTACCAAAAAGTACCAAAATAAAATTTTAACCCCTTTTTTCGCCCTTTCGGACCAACATTTAAAAAAAAACTCCAGATACCTGTCTGTTTGTTTCTTAAGGAAAACGCTAAACTTTTTAAATTTTTTTTCTATCTTATATATGTACATCAAAAGATAGTAGGTTACAGATTTTTCCCTTTTTGTCCCCTTTTTATCCCTTTACGGGCCCAATGTTTAAAAATTCATGTGCATTTAAACAAACATGTAGAGCTTAACACGTGTTATAAATTTGATGTATTTAGCTCTACGCGTTTGATCAATATGGCCTTGGGTAATTTTGTTAGGCCATTCATAACCTAACCTTCCCACACAAATGGGCGTATTGTGGGCGTGGCAGCAATAGTTTTTAAAAAAAAAGTAGCCTATTGTTCTTTCCAGACTTGAGATAACTCCCTGTAAAAATTTCAAAAAAATCGGTCCACTGGTGTGGCCAGCTATAAAATACAAACATACAAACATACATACATACATACATACATACATACATACATACATACATACACCCCTTCTTTATATAATAGATTACCCCCTATCTCCATCATCTAAGGGGGCTCCCCTCCCAATTTTGTGGCCGTGGATACGTCAAATGTAGGGCTGACTCCAACTCATTTTCCCATGCAAACATTTTCCTAGAGCCTACTTACCTTCTATCTCCACCCTAGGTTGCCATACGAAATCAAAAAATTAGGGTAAAACCCCCACAAATTCCCTAGTCACCCTAAGAGAGTTAAAATATGACACCAACCCCTATGTAAATCTTAAAAATATTTCATAAATAAAAAAAATTAATAATAATTAAAAATTAGGGGTTTCAAAAGGCCAACGTGAAGGGTATATAAGCCAAATATAGCGCTCTTACCTATTTTTTAATGCCAAAGGGAAACTTTTAACGTATATAAGGTTTTTTTCGTTTGAAGTTGCCGTATTCGTTATCATTTTTGTATTATTATATGTATGAAAAGTATTAGTAAAATAACTTAAAAATTTAAAAGGACAGTTTGTTGTATGCTTAAGCTTGAGTTAATCTCGCTCACAAAAACATGCATTGACGGCAAATTCTCAAAATGGCTCTAGACCTATATTGGACTTTTTTTGATTCCAAATATTTTAAAGCTTTTTAAAAGTGTATTTTCTTAATTTTCAATACTTGTCTGCTTTTCTTACGAACCTTATAAAAAAAATGTTAAATGTTTGTATGTATGTATGTATGAATGCATTAATTAACTCGCATAAAGAACTTTATCTATATGCAAAATTTTCTCATTGGCTTAGTCTCTTTTCTATGTACTTAACTTCAATATACTTATATGTGTAAAATGTGCTTGTAAAATTAAAAAAGAATGATTAAGAATCTAACAAAAAGATATAAATATTTAAAAAAACCCATATCTTTTAATTATTTTTCACATTTCTAGGTGGTTCAGTAAGACCAACGAAGGGCTGGAAAGCCGAACATAAAGCAGCCCGCACTTTGGGCATAATAATGGGTGTATTTCTGTTATGTTGGCTGCCATTTTTTCTATGGTAAGTTAAACTAATTTAAATTAAGTCGTGCAAAAACGATTTATTGTAACTATATAAAGAAGCTTTTAGGTAAATAAAAAAATGTTTTTAAGTTATAAAGGGAATGGTAAATAACGAATATTTATTGTCGGACAAGCTCGACGATATTATATCCTGCATGATAATTTGTATTTAAGTACAACCGTTTCCATAAAATGTGCCCAAATTAAGGTTACTTTCGCCAGTGAAGTAAATATGATTTAATGGTTTTCAGGAAAATGCTTATAGGGAAAAATACAGTCAAAAATTAACCTTTTTTAACAAGATTATAATTAAAAAACGACCATGAGGTTTCATATATTTAAATGGCATTGTCTCTTTTCAGTTTATTAGATAGCAAGTGACATTCGGTAGATGGGCATTTATAACCTATGGACTGAATATTATTGGATTCTTTAGATAAATTAAAAATTAAGAGGGTTATCACCCATATGCACAATTTTGACGTGATAGAGTAATGTTTGAAGCATGTGTAGCCAAAAATTTTGTTCGGGAGGATGTGTGTGTATGAAGGTTTTGTTAAAAAAATTGACAGATCGCAAACAGGTACGTACGTTAAGAGTCCTGTTTCTTGACAAAAAAGTTATTTGTGTCGAGTTTGATCAAGGAATCTAAAAAATGCAACCTGTTCTTTAATCACAAGAAATACATGAACACATACCTACCTATACGGACGGATGGACATGCTTTAATCAACTTAAGCAGTGATTCCACCCAAAGGCCTGTAGGTCTATTGAGAATCCCTACAGAAAAGTGGAATGAAAAACGGTAGGAAAAGTAAAACACTGTAAGTAGAAAGATAGAAAAAAGGCGCTGTCAACAAAAAATTGAGAAAAAAAGGAGGTAAACATCAAAACATGTTTAACAGCCAAGACTTTTGGAAAGCGTTTTATTACCCAAGCTACCACATACACTTGATGAAATTTTGATGTTCCCTAGCCCACAAGCAAAATTCACAAAATCCTTTGTAAAGGTGCTCCTCACAGTCAAGGTACTCCACAGTGTCTTTTTTCCTCCTCATCTATGAAAATCTGCAATCACCTGGAGAACTCCTCCCATTCTTAATATATCTTATAATGCGGTGCTTAAGGTTAGATTAGGTAGAACAGACAGCCGCTTGAGGAAAAAATACAGCGTACTTGGACCTGCTTAATTTGGTCCCTTTATGTTACCTAGAGAGAGACCGATAGAAAGGATGGAAATGGAAGGAAAGAAGAAATTTAGAGAAGAATAAGAAATAAAGAATAAAATAATAAAGCAAACTCACCAGGGTCTCTGGTGGGAATCGAACCCACAACCCCTAGACTGGTATACTAGTGCACTGACCACTGATCTACGGGGCACTCCACTGCAGTGCTTTGTGAGAGTCCTAATAATACCTATACAACTCAGGTCCCCCTGCTTCCCTTTAATAGCAGGTAAGTACCCTTTTTATCGAGCACGGTCTACAGAAGCCTAAAGATCACCCAATCAGACCTATCTCTTTAGGCTTGTCTTTTTTATTTAAAACCATTGTCTCTTTCAAGCCATACTAAAAGTATATCGGTGGCCTAAGCCTGTCATATTTCAACCCAATATATTGGACCAATCCCCTCCTTACGAGCTTATCAGCGATTTTGTTACCGACAACATCACAATGACTCGGAATCCAGCAAATCTTATTATTGCATATCGCCATTATCCCCTTAGAGGATGTTTGTATCCATCTGCCTGTGAGAATAAAAAAAAAATTTGTTTAGAGCTTTGAGTATGGCCTGACTGTCTACGTAGACTGTCACAAACTCTTTTCATCCTGCGTCCCAATCCACTAGCTTTAGGCATTTGTCTTAAAGTCTATATGATATCCTTATCCCTATTTAATGTTTATGAAGACCAGTCCTGTTGCTATATGCATGTTCGTTTCATCAGTGAAAACTTCACATATGTCAAATAGTTCAAATAATTTTCATTCTTTGCTGTCCAGTGCCACAATTTAAAACTCGCGGCCCTATAGTAAATCTTAACCAAATGCACAAGAAATCAAACCATCTTCCGCCTTTAAGCCAACCTATATTTGGTAGCCAATCCCAGGAAAGACAGCAATAGGCTGACCTGTCTGCAAACCCCTTTTTTCTTGCTTACCTATCTTTATCCTCATGATACACAGCTAACTGTCAAATTTATATCTTTCTTAGGTGAATTTTGACAGCTGATCAGCAAACTCGAATACGCACAGCACAACCGAATTGAAAGACATACTAGCCAACGTGGAAAACCCAAAATCTTTTGATTTTTCCTTCACAAATTCAACAACTGCCTAATTATCTAATTGACAAAACTATACACGCCTTTATTTGGGCAACAGCCGACTCAGTTTTCAATTTGATTGAATGTATATGAGAAGCATATTTGATAAGAAAAAAAATGTTTAATAAAATTAACTTTGTAAAATAAGAATTTTGTCAGACCTACGTTGTTAACTATTTAAGCAGTTGAAAGAAGTGGTCTTACGATAAGGGCACCTTTTTAAGGATTGGGGAAACCCTTTGGCTATAAAAATTATAGATCCGTTAATCTGTCTGTTTTGAAAACCTAAATGTCAATGTTAATGTCTTGCAAGTTAAAGGTTGATATTAAAATTACATAAACTTCAAAGTCCTTACTTAATTTTCGATTAATCAGTTTATAATAAAATATATAATAATTTTTATTATAAAAACTTTTTTATCCTCCAGTTATATAATAACAAAACTTGGTGCACAAAAATTGTTTAATTTTGTGTTTTGTTTGAATAAAATTAAAATTTTTGTTTTTAAATACTCAAAATCATAAATAAGATAATATTTAAGCATTTAAAGCTGCATTTTAAAACTTAATAAAATTTTATATTTTAATCCTTGTATAAAATAACTATTTAACCTGTTTTAATTTTTTTAATCTTCAAAGGTACGTTATTACATCACTTTGTGGCCCAGCCTGCCCTTGTCCGGATGTTGTGGTAGCTGTACTCTTTTGGATTGGTTACTTTAACTCAACATTGAATCCGCTTATTTATGCTTATTTCAATCGTGACTTTAGAGAAGCATTTCGTAATACATTAGAATGTGTTCTACCATGTTTAGAGAAACGTAATCCATATAATGCTTATTATGTGTAGCATATAAGACATTCAGCAATATCGTCATCAACACATTAGGTTATTAGAAAAAGGCTACAAGATACAAAAATATTTAAAGGAAGTAATGTTTATGTGTAATGCAGTGTAAAACATACTATCTTTGCAACAAATACCAGATCAATTTCCATACAATATAACGATGCATGTTTGGGTCTACAAACAAGTTTTGTTTGTTTTACAAAATGCCTACAAGTGATGAGTGTGAGTTTGTTTCTATCTACATATGGGCATTTCCATGTCATCGTACGTGACATTTGTACGCCTACAAAGTGGTGTAGATTTCGCAAAAAGAGTGGTAACTGAAAAATTGTTTCGTCAATATGTTACATTTAGAGGGTACTACAATCTAAAAAAAAATCATGACTTTGAAAACCTTGCCGGCCAAAATATCGGGCGAAAAAGGTGCATATCGTACGTGACAAAAAACGGAAGTGATGTCGAGGTGCATGCACATATATACGAAAATCTGCGAATTGTAAAAGTTTTTTTCCTTCTTTAAGTTCTTACACCAAGCCAAATATTTTTCCTTGATAATCCATAATTTTTAAATAAAAAAAGATTTTTAGATGATTTTGTTACGAACAAATCTTAATATCGTTCGTGACATACCGTATGTGACAGATTTTTCTCTTATAGTATTTGTCTGAAAAAAAATAGGGTTTTTAAATATATGTATACATAACAAATTTAAAAAGAATTAAAAAATGTTTATTCGGTGATAATAGCAATAAAAACAATAAAAACAATAAAAGGTTAATTTCATTTCTTACTATACACTATGTACATGGACGCTGCCACTTAATTATTATATTTTAATTTTTTCTCTTACTGAATACGCAGTTAGAGACACATTTATATACTGATTGTCATGATAAGTAAACGAATGAAGTTTTTTTATTTTTGGAATGGGCTGGACATTTTGCCATTTTTCATGGAGATGAGGAGAAAACCCTTCAATCTCTTCGGTAGCAACATACAACAAATTAACTCCTTCCACATATTTATGAGCACATTCATAAAATGAGAAAGCATTTGGCAAGATTAATTTATTTGCTTTTACAATTTGCCAGACCTTTCTTTTAACAGTAGCACCTACTCCATCAACTGCACCTTTACCATGGGATGTGGCAAAGAAGTTCCATTCTAAATGTTGGCAGCTAAATTTGTTCGCAAAAGAGGGAATACTTTTTAAAATGAATTTGTTTTTAAATTGAGCGCTACTCCCATCAGAAAATATGTAAATAGACGATATATCTTCATATTGTTCGCTTATTTTAAGCATAATTTTGGTAATAAAATAGTAAACATCAAACTTATTGTGTGTTAATTTGTCGCTAATAATAGCAAACGATTTACTTTTTCCAAGAAGCCAAGCAACGCACGTGAAAATAGTGATCTGTTGATAGCTAAAGTGAGCATCTTGAATTTCATTTTGATTAATTATACGATAGTTTTCAGCAAAGTCTATTTGAAAAACCACTTCATTAGCTTTTACATTTATCCTTTTATAGTTAAAATATCTTTGCTGGCATTGCTTTACAAAGCTATGCAGTTTGAAAATCGGCAGTTGAGCTTCTATTTCATAAATAAGCTCTGCCAATGGAGCTATCGTATAATTTAACGTTAAACGGTTATCAACTTTTCTCCAATACTTCCATTTCACATTTTTATCCATTTCTGTATGGAAATGTAAAGGAATCAAATCGTGTTCTATATCTCGCACGCAATTCTTGCAATTATCGGTCATACAATTTTCATCCAGTACATTGCAACACACTGATTGTAAGAACTTTTTAAACGTATCTGGAAACGTTGGTATAACGTTTGCACATGCCTCCAACAAAAAAGCAAAATTTGCGTGATATTTACAAACACACATATTGTGCGGCATTTTGTGTATTAATTGTACAAAGCTAGGTCGGAGCTGAAAAAATAAAGATTTTCCAACACTTTCTACGCTAAATTCGTTTTTGTATAGTTGGTAGGCTTCTCCAATAGTCAAAAGCATAAAGCGTTTGGCAACTACTTCCCCTTCATAAATTACTGTGTCTTTTCGGCCAGAAGATTGCACACTTATTTCATCTCGCAAGAAGAATTCCTTGATTATTTTGATGTTTTCTTTTAGGCCAGAGGGGTTTTCCTGTTCACATTCTGTGGATTTCACATATTTCTTATATAAAGTATTAATTACCTCATTTTTTTTATTTGTGCCCATTGGTAAAGCCTTCTCTGCCTTTCTTACAGCTTTCCCCAAAGTTTGTCTGCATTTAAAGTAAGAGCCAGGGTTGAAGTTACCTAGACTTTGCTTTACTTTTTGCCTCCGCATTTGCTGCCGAATGCGATCTTTTGTTCTTTTTTCTTGAAGAATTTTTTTGTCTTTTTTGGCTGCATCTGCGAACTTCTTTCGATAGATACGCTGTCTTTTAGCCTCCTTTTTCCGGTACTTCTTTATTTTTTCTTCGTTTTTTTTCAACTCCTCCCTCCATTTCTTTGTAGTCTCATAGCTATTTTTACCCATCTTAATAAAATAATTATAATTATAAAGGAATTTGAAAGTATTAAATTGAATTGTGTTACTTACAATATCGTATGCTACAAACTTTGAAAGACTATAAAATTTTTATTGCATCAAATTTGAAAAAAAAATTGATCAATATTTGTTTGCGAGATTTATCTTGCTTTGCACTTTTATTTTAAAATACTTGCGGCCGGTCGAATTCAAATGGTGACGAAAAATAACGTTTTTGCATTACGTACGTGACATTAAAATATCATTCAAAGCAAACTATAAAAAATACCGCTATTCGAACTCTACATTTTTAATTTCATAATGGAACTTGTCCATTGTTGTTGTAGCATTATTTTTAAAGTATAATTGGAATATTACAATTACCTAAATTTAGCCACTAGTTAAGAGAAAATAGTTAATTTCAATTTCTGGAAATTGATCAAAGAGATTACCAGTTTAATCTGCTATTTTTGCTCTTTTAAAATTATAATTAGCTATAAATACTTTTATATAATAAAATTTAAGTGTTTTATTGCTCTATGGTATATTTAAAAAAAAGTTGCGATGACTTTTATTTTTCCAGCCGTGGTTGACATATTCATGGAAATGCCCATATGTGTCTCCCACTTAAGTACTGTGTATGTATATGTGCAGGAAAATAAGATATTATTAACTTATGTAGGTATGTACATATATACGATTGAGTAAAAAAAACAACAATAAACAAAAAAAGAAATACAATTTTTTACAAATTGTTATTGTTTACGGGTTAAAAAAGTAATTCTGTTTAAAGGGTATAAGAATAGTTTTTATTTCATTTTAAACCAAGGTTGGCAACCGATACCGTTTAAATACCGTTTAAATTTGGTTACCGGTATTGATACCGAAATAATTTTTTTTTGCGAAATACCGGTATCAAAATACTGATTATACGTTTCGGTAACAAAACAAGCTTATAAAGGTGATTGCAGTCTACTTGCTGTTTCTTTTTTCAAAAATATTTTCGTCTTGCAAATTTTGTAAACAAAGAATTTATATTAGTGTACTCACAGAAAAAAAAAATATTTTCAATTTAAAAATTTTTAAATTTGATTGAAAAATGTTTAGATTACATCCTTTTAAGAAATTTTCATATTCAAATAAATAATTTAATTAAAAATTTTCAATTAAAAAATTAATTAATCGATTTAATCATAACACAAGCAAATCTAAAATTAACTGCAAAAAATTCAAACGTTTCTTGTTTTTTTTTTATATTTTTTGTATTTATTTATGTTTATTTAATTTAATTATTTATGAATGTATTATGTTAAGCTAACATTTATTTAAGTATACATTACAAGTCTCAACAACGACTCGAACCGTGGGCCATTTGATTGCAAGGCAGAGCGTACGCCTCCACACTCAGCCCACAAGGCATTCTATTTTTTTAAGTGTTAAACTTAGTTTTATTAATTTACCTTCACATTCAAAAATGCATCCTCAGGAAGGGAACGTAGTGAGCTTTGCACAAGCAGCTTTTTTGAAGAACTTGCAAACAATTAAAATTTTAATTGAAACAATTAAATGTTTATATAAAAATGTTTTGATTAATTTCATTGAATAATATTTTCTGTGCTGGTGTTGTCTTATTTATTATTTTGCCTAGACATCTTTATGCATTTTTCATAAATTTTTTGTTCCAAACAAAAGTGACGCGCACAATATAATTTATTTTATTACAAATAAAAATTTTTCAATTTTTTATTTATTTATAGTTGCAAAGTTTGTTTTAAGACAGTTTTGTTGTTATTTCTTTAGGCTCAAGTTAGACCCTTAAAATCCCTGTTTTAGTTGTGTTTTTTGCTCTTTTTATAAAGAATGGCAAAAAAGGCCCATGTCTTAAGGAGTGAGAGGGTTAATATATTGTACAAAAATATTCTCTGTAACATTTTACATAAATTTGTTGAACCCATTTTATACCTTAAATGTAAGGGTCACATAGTTTCTAATGCCGATTACAGTAAGAATGTGTCAGAGCTGGGAAACTTCAACGCCAGCTCAAATGAAACTCAGATGCAAACTTTTAAAACGGACCTTGTAATTTTTTTGTGCTGTATATTGTTATTATTTTAAATTATTATGGAACTATTTTTGATGAAATTTAATTATTTGCAAATTTTTATTTATTATTGAACTAATTGTTTTTAATACAATGTTTTGCTTTTTTTAATTTGGCTTAAGTTCATATAATTTTTTTTTAAAGGAAGAAAAAATATTTTTCCGTTAATGTTGAAAGAAACTTTTATTTTTGAAAAAAGCTGGTTTTTCTACCGATACTTGCGGAGTATAATGCATTTTCGAAAGCAGCTACGCAACTTCAGTACTTCAGTACTCTTTGAACGGTAGTAGTGTCTTTTGGCTGTTAACGTCACCTGTTTAACCTACATGTAACAGAGAAAGGAAAACGGAATATCTATTTTTATTTATTATTATTTATTAGTGCAAATTACAGTTTGCCGATAGAAAAAATATGTGTAAAAACAAATGTGGGAATTTGTTTTAAAATTTAAATACTTCCTTTATCCGACTCATTTTACTTCAGCTACCTAACGCAGGTTTTATCAATTTCCCATTTATCTACGCTGGTAAGGGGTTGAACGTACCGCTGGGTTCCTTGAATATGGCATTAAATAATTAAATATGCGGATCGTCTAGCAGTGGATCTTTATTTTCGTTATCATTAAAATAAGTTTTCAAAAGGTCATATGGTATGATTCTCTCAGTCGTGTTTCTATTCTCACGCGTTCGTATGTTACATTGAATTGTATGTGGAAATGTATATTTGTATTTAATATATGTCGATAGATATATCGATGGCACAATATCGACAAATTTTTGTTTTACAAATTGGCCCACCCTAATATATACCCTTTTTTAATGTAAAAGCAAAATTTAGTATCAATATTTTAAATTTCATATAAATTTTTCTTATACACCTGTAAAATTGCCATTTGAATTATGTTGGTAAATAACATGTTAGTGAGTAATTTAAGTAAGGAAACAAAATAAATATTGATGTAATATATGCTTTAGAAAAATTCTACTTTTCAAAATTGTAATATACAGCAATAATAAAAATAAATAAAAATTATTAGAAAGAAAAAACAGTTTTACAATAAAAAGTAAAATAACACATGATGTTTTTCTTAAACGTCTTTGATTTATAAGCAATAAAAAAGTATACGTTTTTAGAGGTTTTAGTATTTTAGTTTATTTTTTTTTTATTTATATAAAAATGAAAAGTAAATTTAATGGCACAATGTGTTTAAGAGTTGTACAGTTAAATGTATTAATAAATCAGTTACTATTACGGATATAATTAATTAAGAAATATATATAGACTCATATACTTATATTCTCATAGATAACGAATGTGTGTGTGTTTGCTTTTTTTTTTTGTTTTTATATGTTTCCTTATTTTAATTTTTTCAAATATGTCTCAAAATACCTTTGTAGGTTTGTGTTTGAGATTCTTAGAACTTAAGGGATATGGTAAATTGTTTAACAATCAACAAAAGAAGTATTTAATATTTAAATAAAAAAATAAAAAAAAGAATTGAAAAAATTAGGAAAACTAAAAAATCCATTGAAAATGATTTAATTTTTCTGTTAATATCAAAGTAGATATGAATTGTATGAAATTCTATGTAACTAAAATGTACTTTAAAATGATAATTTGAATTTACATCGAGTTTAAATAAATGAAGTAAGCAACACTAGTGTAAAAACTTTTAAAATAATATCTTGTCATTTGCAAGTTTTGTGTTTTATGCAGCAAAATTCATAAAATTAAGGTAAGACTGTAGTCGACATGTTGTTTGGCTCGGTTAAGTTTTAAAAATTAGAAATTTACCTTTAACAAGAGTTTTTTAAAAAACAAAACAATTTTGCGTTGTAAAGCACAAAAACTTGCAAATAACGCATTGCACAGTGGAGCGATTGCATATAAAGAGTGGCCAAAAAAAGGAGTTATTAAAAATATATAAAATTTAGCACAAATGCTTAAATTAATAATATATAATCATACCTTAAATTTGATCACTTAAACACCAAGACTACATGTCCTTCCGATATATCCTTAAATTATAATAATCCCATAACGAGAAAAAACACGCCTACCTTATAAACGTGTTTTCTAATATGTAAACAAAGAAAAAATAAAAAAAATCCTTTTTAAATTTGAGACACATACTTAAGTTGATAAATTATGACTAGACCTAAAACTTCTTAATTTTAAAAAAAGCATATCTTTTCCATAATTATAAGGTCAACCAAAGGATTTTTTTGTAAGGTCGATGTTTCGCAGTCAATTTATATACACGTGATACGGATCATCAATGCCCATAAATCACTTTTTTTTATTTAACCCTGTATCTCGAGATTTTCCATTATAAAAAAAAGAGGATGCTGCATCACATAATTTGCATTTACGCAAGAACTGGTTATCCGATTAAATTAAAGAAACCCCAAAAGAATCGGCAAAAAAATAGCCTTTAAAATAGGTCTTCCTAAAATTATTATCAGTATTATACTTTCGGAGATATTCTGAAAGTTTCGTTAGAAAAATAAATTTTTTTCAAAAAACTTTAATTTTTTTTTGGTTAATATGGTCAGTATCTCCACCTGGAACAGTCTACACTCATCGGATAGTCTGTAGGCCAATCAGGTGTTGTCTCCCAAGATAAAGGGATCGGCTCCGGGACCTATATTCTACTTAGATCTGTCAGTAAAAACTTCACACCTCTCATACAAATTATCGGATGCCAACCGTCAGTTTTATTTGGGGATGATTATCAGTGATGTTCTTTTAAAATTTATTTCCTTAACCATATAGTCCGTCCTAGGTCCCCAGACTAAACTAAGATCCTTAAGACCAATTTCCCATTATATGCTTGCGTAGCCAGTACTTAGAAATTTTCCCAACCCTGACTTGCGTGGTCAGACCTTCTTGCTGCCATTCCTATCACCAGTACTCACAGTGTAGAGTGTGACCTCTAGTGCCCTTTGAATAGTATTTCTTATAGCACCAGTGATGCCAAGTGAAAAACATTTTTTGTAAAAAAGCTTCCTACCGCAGCACTTTTCTACCGCCTTCCACCATACAGTCCAACCATATATCAAAATAGGCCTAACAACCATTGTGTAAATCCAGTTTGTCACCTTTGGTTGCAAACCCCATCTCTTTCCTTTTGTCCCTTTCCTGAGCATTCCTTTTTTATTTTCGCTTACCGTCAAGGATTATCCCAAGATACTTAGCCTCAGATGTGAGTTTCAACCCCACCACATTAAAAATTGAACTTCTTATAGCCCCGACCTTATAATTCCTATTAAGAGAACTAGTTTTGCCTTGTCAGGATTCCCACCCAAACCGCTCTCTGACGCCCAGGAATAAAGTGCATGCAACGCCGACTGCAGTAGCTTCCCAACCGACTATTGGAATCAATTCTCCCCGACCATAATGACCACATCGTCTGCATATGAAACTATCTTTCTACCTTCAGAAATAAATTTCTCAAAACACCATTGACCGTTAGGAGCTACAATTGGAATGAAAAAATTCCACCTTGGGGTGCGCCTCTAGTCGCTACCCTTCTACAGTCCATTCTCCTAGCCTAGAGTTAATAACCCTTCTCTTGAGCATTAAGGTTACTCATCTGATTAAGCACTCTTCTACTCTTCTTCCTAAGGGCCACATCTATTGCTTTCATTTTTATTTAAAGGCTATTTTTATATCCAGGAACACCGCTAATGTATATTTCCCATCAACAACATCATTAAGTTCACTTTCAACCAAATAAGGGTTGGCATGTTAAGGCCCACTAAACGTGTGAGGATCAATAAATTCCCTGAAATAAAGATATATCAATATTTCCAACGTCTTAAGCAAAAAAGACAAAAGACTGATAGATCTAAAGACATTAATTCCTTATAGAATGAAGTCTCTAAAACAAAGTTGCATCCCCAAAATTTAAATTATGAAATTATTTTTTTTTTTGCCGACCTCACTCCACTGTGAATCCTCGCAATTACCTGTAAAAGTATTAAAAAATATTTAAAAAAAAGTTTAAATAAATTTAGCGTACAAGTAAAAAAAGTAACTAAATAAAATTAATTGAAATAGTTGTGAATTAAATGTATAAATGTTGTTGTTTAATTAAGAAATAAATGAAATAAATAATAGTTTGTATATTTAAAAAAAAGAAGTTGTAAAAGAAGAAAATATACGTAAATAAAAAAGAAGCTGCAAATTTAATAAAATAAATAAATAAATTAAAATAAAATAAAAATTTACACAATTGCAGCAAATGACAATCTTTAATGCTAAAGACATAGAAGAAAACTTTCAAATATCTTTTTAAAAACTGTATTAAATGTAATTTTCTCTTGCTTCAGTTATTTTGCATAATTTTTAGTTATTTTAGTACAAACTGAACGAAAAGAAATGTTTATTTTATGAATTATTTTAAGTACAAAAACAACTAAAATAAAAATTAATAAATTTGAAAAATTGAAATTACAGAAATGTTATGCTTGAATTAAGTTTTGGTGATATGTCAATATTTTGCACACACTTTGTTTAAAAAATAATTAACATTAATCAAATTTGTGTAAGTATGTGATTGGTTTTGTGGTTTTCATGTCAAATCGCGTATGTCAATTTTGATCGATTTTGAGTTTACCCTCATACGGTCTTCGGGTGAAATTTCACCCATTTTCAATTTTAAAGCCATTTATCTTTTACAAATTTTACTTAATATAAATGAAACTTTTTCTAATTTTCTAAATTATTATTTTCTATTAATAATGCCATCTTGCTTAATTTTTAATGCTTTTTCAATGGATATAAAAATTTCGGAAAATATATAGACCAGTTTCGATGTTTTTACCAAAAAAACAATGTAACTTCTACACTTTTTCAAAATGTGTTCAGAACTAACGACGTATGTATGTTGACAAACGTTGTTGATACCGTGTTTTTATTTTTTTTATTATAGGTCCAGTTACTCCTATTTGGTTAGTCTTCTTTGAAGTTAATATCATTTTTGTATTACTTATTAAGTGTTAACAGGTTAGGTTAAGTTACAAAGGGTAGTGGCGAGTCCACCCCACCACCTCCACCCGGAGGCCCTCAGGCCCACTGTGAATCCCTTCAAAGTAAAGACAAACATTCCATAGGTGAAAGGAAAGAAAAAAAGAGCAAAAGTGCCGTCTGCAAGAAGTCCAAGAAAGTCAGTAATCATAGACGCTGAATCACCTATCTGCCCAGCCACCCAACCCCCTTGATAAAACCTATGATGCTCCCC
This sequence comes from Melanophora roralis, assembly GCA_963583895.1. Taxonomy (NCBI): domain Eukaryota; kingdom Metazoa; phylum Arthropoda; class Insecta; order Diptera; family Rhinophoridae; genus Melanophora; species Melanophora roralis. The sequence goes on along the minus strand of OY757187.1, from coordinate 60,190,480 downwards.
AGCCCACAGGGACAAAATCCACCTAAAAAGCGCCCTCCAAACCACCTCTGTCGGCGGATCTGCAGCCCAGAGCAGTGGCAGACAGGATGTTTTACCGTCTCTATCTCCTCCTTATCCCCGCATACCCTGCAGAAATCTGGAGAGTTCCTGTCCCATTTGTTCGTAATATATATCTTACATCGCAGTGCCCTATGAGAGTCCCAATAATGCACCTCATAGCCCCCCTGATCTCCTTGAGCAGCAGGTCAGTACCCATCCTGTTCAGCCTGGGCCATTAAAGTCTAGAGATTCTGCAATCAGCCTTGTCCCTCCAGGTTTTTCCCACCTTGTCTATTATCCAAGTCCCTATCAGCCTATAATAGAAAGCCAGTGGTGTCCTCACCGGCTTACAACCAAGTCCAATCTCCCGGGCCGATCCCTTCCTTGCCAGTCCAATGGCAATCTCTAACCCTGCGTAACACGGTGATCGCCCTAAGAGCACATCTGCACTCGCCCACGGGTCTAGACCTGACATATTGTCCCTCTAAAGCCTTAAGCACGTCCTGACTGTCAACGTAGACTGTTACGTCCCCTCTCCCCCTCCGCATCCCACCCTATAAACTCCGCGGCCTTCATCACAGCCACGCTGCACCCGTCTGGAAGTCTGTAGGACATTCCTTCCCCCGTGTCCATTATATACACACCAGCCCTGGTGCCTACCTCCATCTTCGATCCATCAGTAAAGACTGCACACCCATCATACAGCTTCTCTGGTCCATTCCATGCCTTCCTATCCGGAAACACTACTTGGGGCAGGATCCCAAAGTCAAGTTTGGCAACCATATAGCCCGTCACACCTGACCGCCGCAGGAGTTGACCATCTCCGACTCTTTCTAAAATGCCGACATTTCTATCCGAGCCTACCCCACGCATACTGATTCACTAAGTCTAAGCAGGCACCTAGCCGCCATTCCAGCAACAAAATCCTCGATGGGAAGGAGCACTGCCTGTGGTGTACTATTCCTGGACCTTCGCCAAGAGCTAAATTATCCCTTTGAGCCCTCCACTATACAAGACTACCGTTCGTAAGAATTGATCTGACAACAGATGTTTAAGCCCAGTTCACCATAGCCGATTGCAACCCCCTTTTGCTACCTCTGGGGCTCCTACAGGCCTTCCTTACCCTCTCCTCTGCGTTTTAGTTTCTTATATAAAGGCAGAAAATATTTATGATATTTTTTAAGAATTTGGTTTAAATCTACTGATGATTTGGTGTAGGAACCAATGTAATGCATATAGACAAACTTAACCTACAAAAAACCCTAAAAATAAAAAAAAATTAGAAATTTTAAGGGATAGTCAAACAATTAGCTATATTCGGTCAAACTCACCCATGTTATACCCTACATCAAATTTTATTTTATATTAAGTTCCATATGTATGCAAGTACTTTTATTTTCGATACAATCTTAGTTTAACAATTCTAATTTACTTTTTTATTCTTTTAATCTAACTGTATGACTTTTACCTCAATCTGGTTTTGAAATATATTATTTTATTATTATTTATTATATATAGTCAAAATGGTAAATTAAATTTAAATGGTGCATATTATCCTCCCCTTGATTCTCCAACTCTATCCAGGTCAGTTGTCCCTAGTTTTCTAAAAAATGTAAAAACGTACAAAATAATACAAAAACTACTTTGTTACCATTTAGTGGCCTCAATCGGGGTTAAAAGCTCTGAATTTTATAACATAAAAATGCAAAAAAGTACTTTTTGGCCACTTAGCTGAGTTTCAGTCCTTAATTTCATATATCTAGATTCATGAGGCAAAAAAGTATCAAATATTGTTTGAAAACTGTAAAATGCAATTTGTATATTGTTTCTATAATAATTGCTTTAGAGGTTACACAAAGTACCCAAAAAGGCACGAAAATATTATTTTTATCTCCTTTTATCCCTTAGGATCCAAGATTTCATATTTTTTTTTTAGAAGCTTAAGAACTCAATTTTAATTGCACATAGATTATTCCATTGTGACGGGTTTGTCCATTTTACTCACGTTTTTTATTAAGTCAAGCATTTAAATTTTGTAAAATAAAAAAAAAATACTTTTCTCTAGGTGAGTATGTTTTTAATGGTTTTAGTATACTTAGGTAAGCACTGAGCGAACATTGTTTCTGCTCATAAGGCCTAAAATTTAAATGTTTAAGAGTTTTGATTTTAGGATAAAATTGTGCAAAATATTTTTGAAAACTACCTTATTTATTTTAATTCAGTTGCTGACTTTAAGTTTTTTGATCGTATTTGAAACTTTGTTTTAACAATAATTCTTTTTCTAAAGAAATATCCTTTAGAAAATGTGACGGGTGTGAGCAAAATGTTAAAAAAATAAGGACAGGTTATTTAGTATATGGTCATTTTAAACCCTTGCCAAACTAATAAAAATAAAATTTGTACCAAATTATTTATATTTCGATAGATATACATATACTCTTTTTAATGTTAATGTGTTGGTTTACGCACACGTCTACATTTCCTGACGATACCGCTTTTCTCAGTATTCATAAAGACCCTAAAGAGGCTTCGTGCCAATTGCAACAACATGTAACCTAAGTAGAGATATGGGCAAAATTATGGGGAAGAAAAAAAATTTTTTTTCATCATATTTTCATTATTGAATCTTTGCTAATGCGAACTAACAATAAGTATTCAAATCTTAAAACTATGTAATTGATATTAGTCCAGTCACAACCAGACCAAAATTTAAGTTCTCATAAAAAAGTTAATTATTTTAAATAGTTTTATCTTTTCAGACGAGTGTGTCCACTATGTTGCAAGATGTTTCGAGCGAGCGGATTTGGATGTGTTTCCAGCTCAATAAAAATTCCAGGGAATAAAAATTAATGAGCATAAATGTACCCACGTAACTTTTACTTTACGCAAAGAAACGTGCTCTCCAATCCTTATTAACAACCATATGGTGCCTTAATGAATTGAGACGAAATACCTTGGTATTCATCTGGACCGTCGCCTTACATGGAAATCCCACATAGATGCGAAGTTGTCGTAAATGAAACTTAAAGCTACACAAATTCATTGGCTAATTGGCAGAAACTCTGTGCTTCGTCTTGATTGTAAACTTCTACTTTACAAATCGATTTTGAAACCAATTTGGTGCTACGGTATACAATTATGGGGCACTGCTTCCGCCTCTAACATATAAAAAATACAACGCCGTCAAAATAAAATCCTAAGAATGATAACAGGTGCTCCGTGGTATGTCAAAAACAGCAACATCCATAAGGATCTAGAAGTTCCACTTGTTAAATGCGAAATCCAGAAATATGTGGACAAGTATTTAAATAAGCTGGAAACACATCCAAATCCGCTCGCTCGAAGCATTCTGCAACATAGTGGGCACACTCGTCTGAAAAGAAGGGATACTATTGCACTTAGAAAAAACTTTTAAAATTAAATAACTTTATTGTGAGAACTTAAATTTTAGTCTGGTACTGACTAATATAAATTACTTTGTTTTAAGATTTGAATACTAATTGTTAGTTCGCATTAGCGAAGATTAAATAATAAAGATATGAGAGAAAAAAAAATGTGTTGGTTTCGTTGATAAAGATACGATTTTAAGACAATTTACGTGGAGTTGTCCATATGTTTCTATTTTTATTGGTTAAAAATCACAAAAAGTATAAAAATATAATTTGTACTTTTAATACCTTTTAAAGTTCAACATTTCAAAAAATGACGTTTCTATCTCTATTGGCCTAAATGTTAAAAATATGAAATGGACCTAAAAAGGATAAATATATATTTTTCCCCATCACCTTAAGATCTAGTCTGTCATTAACTTTATTGGTTTTCATACAAATATATGTAGATATATGCCCCTAACAAATTATTAAATTATTATATTTACTTTTTTACCGTTTAAGTCCTTTTAAGTGATTTTTTAGGGTATAGCTTAAACACCAATCTTTTTTTAACAAAAAGTTTTAAATATTGGGCACAAATGTTTAACAACAACTGCTTTAATCTACATTATTAATATTTTTGTTCACTAATAACCCCCTGTGTTGACATAAGTTTTATCTTCGCATACTTTTAGTCTTCTTATAACTTAGGTTATTTTTTATAATTCACCAGGATCTAGTTTGTAAGGCATACATTTACATAATTATTAAAAAAAGGTCAAAAAATTAAATACCCTAATAATTGTTTTTACCCTGAATAGTTTTTTGGCTCTCCTGAAAAATCTGATTTTTATACATACGCTGTTTTCCTTGAAAACCACAGAGTTTTGATGCTCACCTGGTAAATAGCGTTGCAAAAAAAATGTTTTTCGGTAAAACAATTCCAATATCTCTTAAACTAATACACTTGTTTTGAAACAATGTAGATATGATGATGAAATGAAAAGTTATGATGATGAAAAATTATTTTATGGCGGAAATTCGAATTTTTTTTATTTAGTCGAACTCTGTTCCAGTCCATATTTTTACAATAAAAAAGTGTTAAACTTTTTTTATCAGATACCTATTAGTAATTAAAACCCCATAAACACCTTATTAATTTTTTTTATTCAATAAATTTAACACGTCGCATAACACCATCACTTGAAGCAACATAGACTGTATTATTTAACCCATTGCATAAATAATTAACACAACTGCCCACCTCAACTTCTCCTAAAGCCTTAGGTTTCTTTTGATCCAGGTCAGACCAGCCTTTAACTTTGTTATCATAACCACCCGTGTATAGATATTTTTCATTGCCACACATACCATTTATAATCATTTCATGGCAATCCTTAAAAATAAAATTATTTGCTTTAGTTTTTAAAAAATTCGCCCATTATTTAAATCTTACTTACAACAGCATTCCATATAACATTGAATTTTTCGTCAGAGGTGTTGTGTATCAAAGTCATACCTTTGCCTGTACGATCAGCAAATGCTAAATACTTATGCCTGCCTTCGTTCATGGATCCTAATAAGCATAGCGGTGATTTGCCTTGTATAACAGCTTTTGTACTATACTTTCCCGATTTACCCGACACTACTTGTGATATAACCACATCTAAATCACGAACTGTGTATATCCATTCTTGTTCTACCGCCAAACCTTTAACCTCCTCTACCAAATTATATTTAAAAAGCATTTTATCATTTTCCCAATTCGATACAACGCCCTTGTCGTCGCCAGTATAAAGGATATCACTTTCACAGTACATGGCCTGAACTACATCATCACAACGAAATATATCTTCCACTTTGTCGTAGGGTGGTTGCATAAATTTAACACTACCATCACAGCAACTGGAGTATATTTTGCCTTTGCTATTAATGGCCAATGCATATATATAAGATTCATGGACATCAATCGATTTAATTAGATTAAGATCAGTATCCCAAATCTACAAAAATAAGAAATTAACTAGTTTAATTTAATTTTTATAGCAAGTAGTTTAAATATGCTGAGATACAACTGGAAAAGTTTGAATTGAAAAAAAATTTGAAATTGAAGAAAAAATTTCTGAAATTGAAATTTTTAAAATTGAGGTAGAAAATTCTAAAACTGAATTACAAATTTCTGAAATTTAACTAAAAAGTTTTGAAACTGAATTGGAAATTTCTGAAATTTAAGTAAAGTTTTAAAAATAAATAGACTATAAATTTCTGAAATACAACTACAAAGTTCTGAAACAAAGGGTGTGTTTTATAGAGATAGAAAACTTTAAATTGGCAACATTTTTTAACTGACGATCATTTTGTCAGCTATCAAATGATATATGGGCATTTCCATGTCATCGTACGTGACATTTGTACGCCTACAAACTGGTGTAGATTTTGCAAAAAGAGTGGTAACTGAAAAATTATTTCGTCAATATCTTACATTTAGAGGGTACTACAATCTAAAAAAAAATCATGACTTTAAAAACCTTGCCGGCCAAAATATCGGGCGAAAAAGGTGCATATCGTATGTGACAAAAAACGGAAGTGATGTCGAGGTGCATGCACATATATACGAAAATCTGCGAATTGTAAAAGTTTTTTTCCTTTCTTTAAGTTCTTACACCAAGCCAAATATTTTTCCTTGATAGTCCATAATTTTTAAGTAAAAAAAGATTTTTAGATGATTTTGTTACGAACAAATCTTAATATCGTTCGTGACATACCGTATGTGACAGATTTTTCTCTTATAGTATTTGTCTGAAAAAAATAGGTTTTTTAAATATATGTATACATAACAAATTTAAAAAGAATTAAAAAATGTTTATTCGGTGATAATAGCAATAAAAACAATAAAAGGTTATTTTCATTTCTTACTATACACTATGTACTTGGGCGCTGGCACTTAATTATTAAATTTTAATTTTTTCTCTTACTGAATACGCAGTTCGAGACACATTTATATACTGACTATCATGATAAGTAAACGAATGAAGTTTTCTTATTTTTGGGATGGGCTGGACATTTTGCCATTTTTCATGGAGATGAGCAGAAAACCCTTTAATCCTTTCGGTAGCAACATAAAACAAATTAACTCCTTCCACATATTTATGAGCACATTCATAAAATGAGAAAGCACTGGCAAGATTAATTTATTTGCTTTTACAATTTGCCAGACCTTTCTTTTAACAGTACAACCTACTCCATCAACTGCACCTTTACCATGTGATGTGGCAAAGAAGTTCCATTCTAAATGTTGGCAGCTAAATTTGTTTACAAAAGAGGGAATACTTTTTAAAATGAATTTGTTTTTAAATTGAGCGCTACTCCAATCAGAAAATATGTATATAGACGATATATCTTCATATTGTTCGCTTATTTCAATCATAGTTTTTGTAATAAAATAGTAAACATCAAACTTATTGTGTGTTAATTCGTCGTTAATTATTTTTTTTGTCTTTTTTGGCTGCATCTGCGAACTTTTTTTGATAGATATGCTGTCTTTCAGCCTCCTTTTTCCGGTACTTCTTTATTTGTTTTTCGTTTTTCTTCAAGTCCTCCCTCCATTTCTTTGTAGTCTCATAGCTATTTTTACCCATCTTGATAAAATATTTATAATTATAAAGGAATTTAAAAGTATTGAATTGAATTGTGTTACTTACAATATCGTATGCTACAAACTTTGAAAGACTATAAAATTTTTATTGCATCAAATTTAAAAAAAAAATCGATCAATATTTGTTTGCGAGATTTATCTTGCTTTGAACTTTTATTTTTAAATACTTGCGACCGGTCGAATTCAAATGATGACGACAAATAACGTTTTTGCATTACGTACGTGACATTAGAATATCATTCAAAGCAAACTATAAAAAATACCGCTATTCGAACTCTAAATTTTTAATTTCATAATGGAACTTGGCCATTGATGTTGTAACATTATTTTTAAAGTATAATTGGAATATTACAATTACCTAAATTTAGCCACTAGTTAAGACAAAATAGTTAATTTCAAATTCTGGAAATTGATCAAAGAGATTACCAGTTTAATCTGCTATTTTTGCTCTTTTAATATTATAATTAGCAATAAATACTTTTACATAATAAAATTTAAGTGTTTTATTGCTCTTTGGTATATTTAAAAAAAAGTTGCGATGACTTTTATTTTTCCAGCCGTGGTTGACATATTCATGGAAATGCCCATATGTTAAGTCAGATTTGGCATTTGAACATGAATAGACTGACTCCTGAAAAACGCTTTCTACGAAAATTCTGTTCGGATTACGTATCAAATACTACGTTCATTTTACGGTCAACATAATCGTCCATCAGAGCAATTAATTTGATCAACTTTGGAAGGTTTTCGCACCACGTTAACTTTAATGGTGTTTTCGTTTCTAAAACAAAACTTTGCCATTTTTAAGTGCACATTTTTATAATGTTTTACTCCCCAGTAAAAAAAGTGAGAAAAAAGAAGTAGAAAAAACCCAGAACTAGCTTACTTGAATCACTTCAAATTTTGAGGAAAAACCAATGAATTTTACATAGGGTTGTCATTGGAGGGATGCTATTTATTTTTGCCAAATTTAAACCGCATATAATCAACATTTTCGATGCTACAAAATTTCCATACTAAGGTGTTATTTTGAAGTAGATGTAAAACTTGAACTTTTTAGCATTTAATATGTGGGGAAAAAACACTCCTACTAAGGAAGGAATTTTCTGATCTAAAATGCGATTTTAATGTTATTTTTAAATCTAGCTTTTTATGTGATATAAACCTAAAATTTATTACAACACTTCAACCAAGTGTAAATCGTTGCTCAATACAAACAAAACAATGACATCGGCGATTCATTAATAACGCCAGTTTTTATTTCTGCATTTAATTAAATGCAACAAAACCAGAAAATATGCAATAGCATCTTTAGATGTGATTTAAATGTGGTCTGTAAAAAATCGCATCAATTTTTTTTTTTGCTGGGTCACCCTGTCACCATGCTTGCGTTTTTTGTAAGAAAATAACACATTTTGTAAAACAAGAGAACGCACAGTTTAAAACAGCAGTAATGCCTTTTTTATTACCAAAGTTGAAACAAAGCCTGATTTTTCTTTCTTTATAATTAAATATAAACACTAAAACCATCAGTTATTTCTTTAAGGCAATTAAAAGGCTTTAATTTTTTACGGTGCAAGAAATGCAATAAATGTTGCCATCAATACGGGCAAATTTTTAGAAAAAAAAACATTGCACCCTTAAGAAGATAACATTTTTTTAAACGAACACAAAGTTGCACTTTTTTTAAAAAGGGCAGAAAATGTTACATAAATGATAAAATGCATCCACAGAGACGTCGTACAGTAGAGTTGTGTCGGTCATGAACGAACTAGTTCAATTGAACGATTCTGTAAAAGGAAAGATGAGAAATAGTTCGTACTCTTTCCTTCAAACCTTTCTTCGTTCATCTTTCACCTTTCATGTTTCACACAGAATTGCGTCGGTTATGAAAGAACTATTTCAATTGAACGGTAGTCTGTCACTGTGGTCGAAAATAAAAACAGTTTTTCATTTGGCACACACAATTGTTATATAGTTATGTTCTTTATTAGATTAATAGTTTTATCAATAATGAAATAACTATTTTAATTACAGACATCTCTTGTATTTCATGCCCCACACATTTATTTATTTTTTATTATTAACATATTTTTAATTTATTTATCACTAAAAATTTTCTTTTTTTGTTTATCAATTAACACTCAATATTACCATTTTCGTTAAATAAGAAAAAAAATCTGTCAACATGTCTTGTTTCAGTCGGTCATTCATATTTCCCACAGAACATCTTTCACACAAAACATCTTTCATAAAAGAAAGATGAACGAAAAGAACGAACTATTTCCTTTAACCTTTCTGACCGATTGTGAACGATTCCCTCAAAAGAAAGATTATGCCCAACACTATCGTACAGAGTGCGTATAAAAGAAGTCATTGTTGCTGTAGGTCGTAGCCTAGAGAAAGATCGTAATCAGTCTACCTGTCATCGTAACTGTTATAAAGCCAAGATTAATTACTTTTTCATTTATCAATAGAACAACCATAATGTGTCAGAGCTGCAGTTTTAACAGGACGGCGCAACATGTCACATAACTTGTGCCGCAATTGATGTCTTTTTTTAAAGACTGGCAATGCTATTTTGGGGAAACTTAAATATCATTTTTGATCTGCATACTAGAGGTACAGTAAAATGCAAATGTTTGACGTGCGAGAAATTAACATACTTTTTTTTGGCAAACTTTTTTTTCACTCATTTTGAAGGAGAGCAAAAAAAAATTCTCTCTGGAAATAAATTTTGTTGAGTGATAATTTTAATCAGTGCAACCAAGTTCATGCAGGCTTTGCCGTTTTATAATATACTATGGTATGATTTCTTTTTGGGGACACGGCTCATTTAAATGATTTGGAGTAAACGTAAAAAGATGTTTGAGTACACATTATTTTTATATATGCACACTTTAATTATTTTTAAATAAATTTTGAAATTTTCATTTTGAAAATAATTTAAATTTTTTTTATATTTAAGAACAATATTTGTTTTTTCTAGTTTTTTGACCTCTTTAATATTAATAAATGAGTCTTTTTTTTAATCTTTAAGTCTATTATAGGTATACATATTTATTTTTGAAAAAATTTTTAATATTTCGCCACTCCGTTGTGTGGCATCATTACGAGGTTATTTCAATTTCACAAATATATTTCGAAGTTTATGCTTATATACAACATTTGTTAATATTATTACTGTTATTTAATAATTGCTAACCAAAAAGCCAAAAGCTAATTTTAAAACTATTATGACAAATATAAAAATTAATTGAAATAACCTCCTGATGATGCCACACAACGGAGTGCGAAATATTAAAAATTTGTACAAAAATAAATATAACAGACATACACACAAAAAATAATCAAGGTTATATTAACTAAGCCTCGTTAGTTAATTTCTTTTTTGTATGAAAACGAAAAACTAAGTTTTACTAACTAAGTCAAATAGGTAATTTTCATTTAATTTAACAAAAAATCCAAGCTAATGTAACTAAGTGAATTGGGTACCGCCTTCAAAATTGTTTTTTGCTGTTTTTTTATTTTTTTAGTTGTAAATGGTAAAAAAATGTTTTAGAAAATGAAGGTGCGTAAAAAATTTATTTATATAAAATAAAACAAATTTTGAATTGGAGTTTTAAGCAAATGCGGAGGCAATTATTGGAGATGATTTAAAAAGTAAGTAATTTAAGACATTTGTTGTTAATCTAGGTTTAAAAAAAGAGATTTCTTATCAACAGAACTGTTCCCTTAAAATTCAAACCCTGATTCTCTGCTTCCGTAAAAAAGAAATTCAAGATTTCCGTTAGAATCTGGTCATGGCTTTCCTCTCAGGTATGTTCCAGAGGTTAAATTTGTTTTGACGGTGCTCAAAAAGTAAGAGCATGTAACCACGGAATTTTGTTTTTTAAAGTTTTGAAATTCTTTTACGCGTTTAATTCATTTTTCGAAACAAATTAACCTTTTGAACAACTCGCATAGATAAAATATTATTAATATTAATATTACACATTTAATATACGCAATTTTCAATAAAATATTGTGGGTCAAAATTTTTTAATTTAATCTGGAGATTAGCTAATTTAAAAAATGTAAATTTTGCTAAAGTTATAAGGAAGGGTAATATACTTTGCTTTCATTGTCTATTATATAAAGAAGGGGTGTATGTATGTATGTTTGTATTTTATAGCTGGCCAAACCAGTGGATCGATTTTTATGAAATTTTTACAGAGTGTTAATTCAAGTCTGAAAGGAACAATAGGCTACTTTTTTTTGGAAATTATTGCTGCCACGCCCACACTACGCCCATTTGTGTGGGAAGGTCAAGTAACAAAATTACCCAGAGCCACGCGTAGAGCTAAATACCTGAAATTTACAACACGTGTTAAGCTTTACATGTTTGTTTAAATGCAAATGAGTTTTTAAACATTGGGCCCGTGAAGGGATAAAAAGGGGACAAAAAGGGAAAAATCGGTAACCTACTATCTCTTGATGTATATAAGATAGAAACAAAATTTAAAAAGCACAATTTTTAAATTATTCAGGATTTAATCCCAATTTTCTTGTTAATTTATAGGGTTTGTTGTTGGTTAAGTTTGTCTATATGCATTTCATTGGTTCTTACACCAAATCATCAGTAGACTTCAACCACCCAAATTCTTAACCACCCAAATTTTTAAGAATTTGGGTGGTTGAAGTCTACTGATGATTTGGTGTAAGAACCAATGAAATGCATATAGACAAACTTAACCAACAACAAACCCTATAAAATTTAAAAAGTTTAGCGTTTTCCTTAAGAAATAAACAGACAGGTATCTGGAGTTTTTTTTTTTAATTTTGGTCCCGAAGGCCGAAAAAAGGTGTTATATTTTGGTACTTTTTGGTACTTTTTGTTACATTTAAACCAATAAAGATAGAAAAATTTTTCAAATTGCGTTCGATAGGTCTTACAAAAATATGATTACGTTTTTCGTACTTTTTTTTTTAATTTTGGGCCCAAAGGGGAAAAAAGGGCTAAAAATATATTTTGATTATTTTATTCGTTTTGTGTAACTTTTAAACCCATAACGATAGGAACATTATTCAAATTAAGTGTAACAGGCTTAAAAAATATGAGTACGCTTTTAGATACTTTTTTAATTTTATAGACCCTAAGGGGAAGAAAGGGTTAAAATTATGTTTTAGTACTTTTTGTAACCTTAAAATCAATTAAGATCGAAAAATAATTTAAATTCCTCTTCCAGACCGATTTTTGGAAATTAGTTCGCACATAAACAGCTTTTAGAATTAAAATTTTGAAGGTAAAAAAGTGGGCGGTGCCACGCCAATTAAAGTTAAACTTTTTATGCTGGTTCTTTTATTGCACTGATTTTTTAAAATTGGCACACATATAGAAGGCCTCTAATTCCGAAGTTCAAAAGGACAAAAATGGAGGATTGCAGCGCCCACAAAAATGTAAGTTTTCATACTAGTTCTTCTATTATTGCGATTTCTATGAAGCTCAAAAATAGACCGACAATGTTTATTTTCGGTACAAAAATGGGTGGTATAAAGATAGACAAACGTGCAAAATTATGTGAAGATAAGGCCATATTCTAGCCAGTTAGTGCCCAAAACGCTTAATCCGGGAGGACATTTGTATGGGAGCTAGGTCAAAAAATTAACCGATCATCACAACAAACAACATGCTTTTTCCCTATGCGGTCTCTATTTTGTTCACAAGAATACATTAACTCCCAGCCGGACGGATGGACTGACAGGTTTTAATCGACTCAGGAAGTGATTCTGTGTCGATCGGTATAATTAGAGGTGGGTCTCAGACCTTTTTCTTTGGTGAGGTACACAAATTTCCACAAAAGCATTATAAAATTTGGATATAACAATATAAGAGAAGTTTGAACTTCTTTTGAAAAATATTTGATATGTGATCCCTGCCCCAGATAGCATTTGGAAGATTGTTTTTCGAAAAATCACGTTTCTGAGTCTTTTAAGAGTACTTTTGGTGATCAAAAACTGATTAATCACTTACACGATCAAAAAAGGACTAGAAAATGATTCGCGCTACTGAGTGAAATGAGTTTAATTTTAAATACAATAACAAATTGTATAGCAATCGCAAATTAACCATCCATACGTTTAAAATGTGATTACATTTTTCGTCATTTATTATCATTTTCCACTCACCTTTACGATTGAAAAATGCTTAATCAAAAACAGATCATGCAGGCGATTAAGAAGTGATTAAAATTATGTATTTTATGATCATATTTTGCGCAGATAGAGGATTGAACACTGCTTGTTAAGTAAATGTCAAACACTTAAATTTTTGTTCATTTAAAAAGTAACATCGTGGTATAAAATTCGTTTTGCTGTGAAAGTGAAACTAAAGGATTAATAATAAAAACGTGTAATTAAATTAAGTAATTATCCAAAAATCCTTAAAGTAAGATATTTTAATCAAACAGTGAAATGCAAAGTAAGAAAGGGGAAAAACGTTGCAGCTCAAATATGCAGAAGACAGGTAGAAAACTTGGAAGAGGAAGAAGAACTTAAGCAGCCATATGGGACAAAACAAGAACACGGAGCAATTTTAATTAACTTCTTTTTTTGTTTTTTATGGTATATACGTATATTATATAAAGAAGGGTTGTATGTATGTATGTATGTACACTCTAAACCGCTTTTGTTGAAAATTACGTCAATAATAGTAGGCAACACTTTACAGACTTTTTTCGACCTAAAATTAGACACGTATTTTTTTTCAACTTTTTGTCGATTTTTAAACAAAATATGTTTAAATTTTTTACACATATTGTGCCTAATTTTTTCTTCACCTACGACTTAATTTTCAACCCTTTTTTAAAAAAATTCCATATAAAAAATAGTTTAATTTTATTTATTTAAATTGAAGACACTAAAAAGGTTACTTTAATTCTTATTTTATAATTTTTTAAAATACTACTCCTACATGCATACATATGTATACTTATATACATAAAAAATACTGCAAGGCTTCATCGTCTTCTATATATGTTCCATTGGAGTCTAGTACCAGCCTAGTGCCATTTAGCGAATAATCTTGAGCTGAAATTATAAAACAATGATCAGTTGCGTTACTAGGGCAAATACTATAATATATACGCATTTGAATTAACCTTGCGTGTTTTTTACCTACCCTTTCTTAATATCTGGTCAATCAGTGACTGGCATTTGAATTTTGAATCAATTTGTTATGGAATTTTTTTCACATATTTTACATTCGAAAATTTTTTTTTATTATTTTAACCAAAATTTACTTTTAATATTTACTTTAATTTTGTATTTAAGTAATAAGTATTACCGACTACATACAAACAAGTAATTATTATTAATAATTATGATATCCTTACACACAAGATATTAATTTTTTAATTCTGTAGAAAATCACGTGTTCTTTTATTAAATCGTATACAATTTTATGCTTCTTCTTTCTTAACTGTTTATTCCATACATTTTAACAGTGTTTTTAGACAGATATGCCTAATATTTAAAATTTTGATGTTTATAGACACATGTTGCTAGCTTTTAAGCACATATTGTTGAAAAATAAACACTTTTAACAGAAAAATATTACTTTTGCTTAAAATTACATAATTTATGTTTTTTTATTTCTAATAATATAAAAATCGACCCAATTTTAGGCATCAAGACTTTTTTCAACAATAAATTAGGTCATATATGATCGTAAATTTTTGAAAATGTTTTAGAGTGTATGTATGTATGTGTATGTATGTATGTATGTATGTATGTATGTATGTATGTATGTATGTATGTATGTATGTATGTATGTATGTATGTATGTATGTATGGATGTATGTATGTATGGATGTATGAATGTATGTATGTATGTCTGTATATATGTATGTATGTATGTGTGTATGTATGTTTGTATTTTATAGATGGTCAGACCAGTGGGCTGATTTTTTTGAAATTTTTACATGGAGTTCCTCCAAGCCTAGAAGAAACAATAGGCTACTTTTTTGGAAATTATTAGATACAGATACATTTTTAGAAATTTGACCCGTGAAGGAATAAAAAGGGAAAAATCTGCACCTTCTATCTTCTTAAGTAAATAAGATGGAAACAAAACTTAAAAAAGTTTTGCGTTTTCCTTAAGAAATAAACAGACAGGTATCTGGTGTTTTTTCCAATTTTGGACCGAATGGGAAAAAATAGGTTTAAAATATATTTTGGTACTTTTGGGTACTTTTAGTTACTTTTAAACCAATAAAGATAGAAACATTATTACATTGCTTTCGATAGGTCTTAAAAATAGGATTACGTTTGTCGTACTTTTTTCAATTTTTGACCCAAAGGGAAAATAAAAGGGTTAAAAATATATTTGGTTTTTTAGGCATTTTTTGTAACTTTTAAACCAATAAAGATAGGAACATTATTCAAATTAGGTGCGGCAGGCCTAAAAATAATGAGTACGGTTTTGGGTTCTTTTTTAATTATTGGACCCTATAAGGAAAAAGGGTTAAATTTATGTTTTAGTACTTTTTGTAACTTTAGAACCACCATTAAAAATAGAAAAATTATTTAAATTGCATTCGTCAGGTTCCCAAAATATGTTAATCTGTTAATAAAGGACTAGAATTATATATAGAAGTTTATAAAAGAATTTTGGATAACTAAAGTTTTCTAGATATCTCCAAAACTATAAACCTCATGAATTCCTAATTTTTACATGTTAATTAAAGATTAGGGCTGACTTATAATTTGTTGCAACTTAAGTGGGGCAACCAGTAATTTAAAAAATATATAAATGCTTTTATTTACTTTTATTTACATATTTTGGTAATTTTACTATGATTGATGTAGCGAAGCACACCGGGGCTTAGCTAGTTAGTTTAATAAAGTTTTTAAGTAACTTTGACTAATTTTTTAGTTGATTTTTCGAACATGGAAACTAACTTAAATTTAAGGCATATTACCTTAGGAACATAGTTACTGCCATTCTACCCTTTTTTTAGTTGAACTTATACTATGTTTTTAGGAAATATAACCTATAGAATTTTTTGTGTGAAAAGCTTGGAAAAATAGACTCATTTATTAAAGAACAATATTTAAAATGTTATAGAAATATACATTTTTATAACGTCAGTACTATTATCAGACAGTAAGTAGTTGGTCATTTTGCAAAAAAAAATAAGTTTGATACTAATATTAAAAAAAACTAATTTGTACGCAAAAAATGTGTAATAATCGATAAATATTTGTTCATTTCTTTAATAGTTGGTCACTTTGCAAAAGAAATTAAGTTTGATATTAATCTTTTTTTTTTTAAATTAGCTTGTACGTAAAAATGTATATAAATTGATAAATATTTGTTCGTTTCTTTATTATAAAAATTAGATTAAAGAGATTTTTATTTACTTTTGTTAACTATTGCCAATTATGTTAATGTTGTGTTAAATCACCAAAATAGACTTTATCCTAAAAGCAGGGTACACTTATACAGGTAGTGTAATGAACCCTGATATAAATTCGTCTTGAAATTTTGTGAAAGTGTTTGTCAGATTTATTAATTTTGTTTTAAATTGAAAAATTTTTTCACATTCTTTTTTACAAACACAAAAAGGTAATGCCCAGTGCGAATTTTTTGTATTATTGAAAACTGTTATTTAATGTACCTTGGTTGGACTCTTGGTATCACTGCATTAGTGTACTCTGAAAAATCTAACATCTAGGGATCGCCCTAAACGAATGTAAAAACGGAATCTAGAAATTATTTTGTTTAGATGTGAAAAAAACAAATTATTTTTAAAAATGTGAACATAAATAAAAAAAGAATATATTTAAAGGACTTTGAATAGAAAATAAGCGTCCTTCATAACAATAAAAATGACCAAAACGAAGGCGTAACAAGTCTGCCATAAATAAAGGGGTAATCCGTGGGTGCACCATTCATTTGGCCAAGCGCGCCTCCAACATTGGCTTTCAAAAACGTGCTCCCCGTGCTATGAAGGAAATCCGCAAGTTTGCTGAAAAGAAAATGGGTACAAATGATGTCAGAATCGATACCCGATTAAGCAAGCACATATGGTCTAAGGGCATAAGGTTATTAATAATAAATAATTAATAATTTTTTATTATTACTTTACTTTCTATGTAAGTTTTATTGTGTAGATGTCCTGATACATACGGGCAAAAATGAATTAAACTATTTGTTTATTTTAGATCAACGCCACTTCGTGTGCGCATACGCTTGTCACGTCACACAGTGGTATTTTGGTGGCAAAAAAGCTAAATTTGACTTATATTTTCTAAAAATCTAATAATGCTGTTTTATAGAAAAGTGTTTCACTAAGAAAAATCAATAATTTTTTTTAGTTAAAAGTTATATTTTGATTTAGAAAAAGTTTAGTGAAGTCACTTAAGTATTGTGAAACGAAAACAGGTGAAAATGTTCATGAAACTCAGTAGCTTATGCGTGGAAAATATTTTATTTTATTTATTTTATTTATTTGTTTATTTCTTTGAACTATTTTCTGTACAACAAGACTTAGTCTTATATTTATAGTACAGAAACGGAAGGCGTCAAACTTAAAAAAACATTTATAGTTTTAAAAGCTAATTTAAGCAAAACTAATAAAACAAGAAAAATTAAATAATAATAATAATAAAAATTAAAATACGAAACATATATGTATATTACAATTTTGCACATAATAAATTAAAAAAGTAACCTCCAAATTTAATTTTATAATTTTATTTAAAAAAAAATTAAAAAAAAATTATTTAAAAAATATTTTTAATAAATTACACAGCCTTCTTTTTAATTTAAAAAAATATATATTTGGATTACATATGTAGTTTAGTAAATACAAGCAAATTAAAATAGCTTTATAAAATTCGGTGTTTTCAGTTTTCCTTGGAAAAAAAGAAGTTGGGTCAGTCTACCTCCGTCTTCTTACTACAACATAATGAAGGGTGAGAGTCTATTTTTTGAATTTAACCAAAAAAATTCACCGACTTTCGCCGATCGTTGAACAAACTTGTAAATTTTCTAAAAAAAAAGTCAAGAATGATGCTGCTCTGAACCAATTGCGTTTTCAATTGTTATGACTATGGCGTTACAGTTATGTCACATATAATTCAACCTTTAAGAACCTGTAAACCAAAAATGTGGAATCCAACTATGATTAAATTTCTCAATTACCGTAAAGATTATTGCGTCTTTTTGGTTTTAAAACTGGCTTAGGTTTAAATAAAAACATTAATTTTAAGAAAGGATTTTATTATTTTTTATATACATACATATGTACATACATATGTATATCCAATTTGTTTTGCAGTAAAATTTTCTATGTAGTAAGACTACGAGTGCTGTTTGCATTAATTTACCGGCCAAATTAAAATTAACTTTAGTTTTTGCCAAAAATAAAAAAAACTAACAAACAAAGACTACTATATCAATGCGTATGGTAAAAAAAGCCAATATCATTACTTCATAAGTGTTCTATCAAAAACATTTTTATATAACAATATAAAACCGTATTAAAACAAAGTTTACTAGATGTAAACGAAGTTGTAGATTTATTAAAGATTCCGGCTTGGCTTTGGATTAGGAAAAATTAAATGATTATAGAATTTTGAGTTGTCTGTTTTTGACTTAGGGTGCAGTGCAGTGCTTGGTAATGAGAAATAGAATTTGTTTATTTTTTAAATATAAAAAAAATCGACAAATTCATGCCTCTTTTAATGGAAAAGGAAGAGGAGAGAATGATCACACCAATATTTCAAATGGACGATTGTACTTTGTATATGTATTAATGCTGAATTAATAAATATTTATTTAAAGAAAGTATATAAACAAATTAAAATAATTATTAATGTTAAATATCGTTTATTTTTATAATTCAAAATACTTAGAACATGTAATAGGCCTAAAAGGTCTGGCATCGATAAAAAAATTGTTTTAAAACTTGGCACTACTTTTTACTGCTTATATGAAACCAAAGCGCATGCATACAGGTGAGAGCGGTTCTACAAAAACAACTAAAAATGAAATCACTTTAAAATTAAAATCAAAGGATTTTGTTCAAATTTTTGTGATTTTAAAGCGGCCAGCTAAATGCCTACTGATTTGAAAAATCACTTGGTTATATTTGGTTTTTCATTTGGAATTTTGCAATAAAATAATTAATAAATAAGTTAAAACCGAAATTCTGATTTTAAAATTCTGATTTTATATGTTTCAGAATGTAAAGTGGAAAATGTCTTTGTTTTTACCCAATATGCAGAAAGGTGTAATGAGCGTCTTTTCTCTAATTTAGTTTTTCGAAAAAGTTGTTCGAAAAAAAAGTGGACTGGGAAAAACTGAGTATGAGGAAATGTGGCCAATACTTTCCTCTACCATGCCCCATTCTCCAATTTTTGGCACATGTCTTTGTTTTTACCCAATATGCAGCAAGGTGTATTGAGTGACTTTTCTCATACTTAGTTTTTCGAAAAAGTTGTTCGAAAAAAAAGTGGACTGGGAAAAACTGAGTATGAGGAAATGTGGCCAATACCTTTCTCTACCATGCCCCATTCTCCAATTTTTGGCACATGTCTTTGCTTTTACCCAATATGCAGCAAGGTGTATTGAGTGCCTTTTCTCATACTTAGTTTTTCGAAAAAGTTGTTCGAAAAAAAAGTGGACTGGGAAAAACTGAGTATGAGGAAATGTGGCCAATACCTTCCTCTACCATGCCCCGTTCTCCAATTTTTGGCACATGTCTTTGTTTTTACCCAATATGCAGCAAGGTGTATTGAGTGACTTTTCTCATACTTAGTTTTTCGAAAAAGTTGTTCGAAAAAAAAGTGGACTGGGAAAAACTGAGTATGAGGAAATGTGGCCAATACCTTCCTCTACCATGCCCCATTCTCCAATTTTTGGCACATGTCTTTGTTTTTACCCAATATGCAGCAAGGTGTATTGAGTGACTTTTCTCATACTTAGTTTTTCGAAAAAGTTGTTCGAAAAAAAAGTGGACTGGGAAAAACTGAGTATGAGGAAATGTGGCTTATACCTTCCTCTACCATGCCCCATTCTCCAATTTTTGGCACATGTCTTTGTTTTTACCCAATATGCAGCAAGGTGTATTGAGTGACTTTTCTCATACTTAGTTTTTCGAAAAAGTTGTTCGAAAAAAAAGTGGACTGGGAAAAACTGAGTATGAGGAAATGTGGCCAATACCTTCCTCTACCATGCCCCATTCTCCAATTTTTGGCACATGTCTTTGTTTTTACCCAATATGCAGCAAGGTGTATTGAGTGACTTTTCTCATACTTAGTTTTTCGAAAAAGTTGTTCGAAAAAAAAGTGGACTGGGAAAAACTGAGTATGAGGAAATGTGGCCAATACCTTCCTCTACCATGCCCCATTCTCCAATTTTTGGCACATGTCTTTGTTTTTACCCAATATGCAGCAAGGTGTATTGAGTGACTTTTCTCATACTTAGTTTTTCGAAAAAGTTGTTCGAAAAAAAAGTGGACTGGGAAAAACTGAGTATGAGGAAATGTGGCCAATACCTTCCTCTACCATGCCCCATTCTCCAATTTTTGGCACATGTCTTTGTTTTTACCCAATATGCAGCAAGGTGTATTGAGTGACTTTTCTCATACTTAGTTTTTCGAAAAAGTTGTTCGAAAAAAAAGTGGACTGGGAAAAACTGAGTATGAGGAAATGTGGCCAATACCTTCCTCTACCATGCCTCATTCTCCAATTTTTGGCACATGTCTTTGTTTTTACCCAATATGCAGCAAGGTGTATTGAGTGACTTTTCTCATACTTAGTTTTTCGAAAAAGTTGTTCGAAAAAAAAGTGGACTGGGAAAAACTGAGTATGAGGAAATGTGGCCAATACCTTCCTCTACCATGCCCCGTTCTCCAATTTTTGGCACATGTCTTTGTTTTTACCCAATATGCAGCAAGGTGTATTGAGTGCCTTTTCTCATACTTAGTTTTTCGAAAAAGTTGTTCGAAAAAAAAAGTGGACTGGGAAAAACTGAGTATGAGGAAATGTGGCCAATACCTTTCTCTACCATGCTCCATTCTCCAATTTTTGGCACATGTCTTTGTTTTTACCCAATATGCAGCAAGGTGTATTGAGTGCCTTTTCTCATACTTAGTTTTTCGAAAAAGTTGTTCGAAAAAAAAGTGGACTGGGAAAAACTGAGTATGAGGAAATGTGGCCAATACCTTCCTCTACCATGCCCCATTCTCCAATTTTTGGCACATGTCTTTGTTTTTACCCAATATGCAGCAAGGTGTATTGAGTGACTTTTCTCATACTTAGTTTTTCGAAAAAGTTGTTCGAAAAAAAAGTGGACTGGGAAAAACTGAGTATGAGGAAATGTGGCCAATACCTTCCTCTACCATGCCCCATTCTCCAATTTTTGGCACATGTCTTTGTTTTTACCCAATATGCAGCAAGGTGTATTGAGTGACTTTTCTCATACTTAGTTTTTCGAAAAAGTTGTTCGAAAAAAAAGTGGACTGGGAAAAACTGAGTATGAGGAAATGTGGCCAATACCTTCCTCTACTATGCCCCATTCTCCAATTTTTGACACATGTCTTTGTTTTTACCCAATATGCAGCAAGGTGTATTGAGTGACTTTTCTCATACTTAGTTTTTCGAAAAAGTTGTTCGAAAAAAAAGTGGACTGGGAAAAACTGAGTATGAGGAAATGTGGCCAATACCTTCCTCTACCATGCCCCATTCTCCAATTTTTGGCACATGTCTTTGTTTTTACCCAATATGCAGCAAGGTGTATTGAGTGACTTTTCTCATACTTAGTTTTTCGAAAAAGTTGTTCGAAAAAAAAGTGGACTGGGAAAAACTGAGTATGAGGAAATGTGGCCAATACCTTCCTCTACCATGCCCCATTCTCCATTTTTTGGCACATGTCTTTGTTTTTACCCAATATGCAGCAAGGTGTATTGAGTGACTTTTCTCATACTTAGTTTTTCGAAAAAGTTGTTCGAAAAAAAAGTGGACTGGGAAAAACTGAGTATGAGGAAATGTGGCCAATACCTTCCTCTACCATGCCTCATTCTCCAATTTTTGGCACATGTCTTTGTTTTTACCCAATATGCAGCAAGGTGTATTGAGTGACTTTTCTCATACTTAGTTTTTCGAAAAAGTTGTTCGAAAAAAAAGTGGACTGGGAAAAACTGAGTATGAGGAAATGTGGCCAATACCTTCCTCTACCATGCCTCATTCTCCAATTTTTGGCACATGTCTTTGTTTTTACCCAATATGCAGCAAGGTGTATTGAGTGACTTTTCTCATACTTAGTTTTTCGAAAAAGTTGTTCGAAAAAAAAGTGGACTGGGAAAAACTGAGTATGAGGAAATGTGGCCAATACCTTCCTCTACCATGCCCCGTTCTCCAATTTTTGGCACATGTCTTTGTTTTTACCCAATATGCAGCAAGGTGTATTGAGTGCCTTTTCTCATACTTAGTTTTTCGAAAAAGTTGTTCGAAAAAAAAGTGGACTGGGAAAAACTGAGTATGAGGAAATGTGGCCAATACCTTCCTCTACCATGCCCCATTCTCCAATTTTTGGCACATGTCTTTGTTTTTACCCAGTAAGTAAAATAATACGTGTGAGTAGTGTGTCATAATAATGTTATATATGTATAAATTGTATGTAAATTTTTTCCAAAATTAGTTTATTCTTTATCAAAATAGTATTCTTGTTTCATTAAAAATTATTTTTTTCGTTTCTGAAGTAAAATTCAGAGACTTGTATAAAATCTTCATATGTATCAAAAAGTTTGTTAAAGTTCTAAAAAAGTTTGTTAAAAGCAAAAATCCTCTCCCATGAAGATTTTTGATGCTGCCATATCAAAAATACACTTTTTGTATGGAAAAAGGGTGTCTGTAAGCTTGGCAGCACCTATTTAAAAATTTTACTCAAATTTTAGCGCCATTTTTTAATGAGAGAGAATATCTAGTGCACTCTCTGAAAAATTGAGTGAAAAAAAAGTTTGCCAAAAAAAAAAGTTTGTTATTTTCACGGAGATAAATGTTTGCTCAAAATCATTTCTGTCACATTTTTTTGTTAAAAAAAAAAATATAACAAAACTTAATGATGTGAATATCTTTAGTATATTCCGCCATATACTTATGTATGTATGTGCTAACGCAAGCATATGTGTATGTATGTACTTATATGCAAAGATGTAACAACCAATAAAAAACTTTTTGGAAAATACCTATTGTTTGCATTGTAGATTATTTTAACAATCTAATTGCAACATTTTTTTAATAAAAAATGCACCAGCGGAGCTATTAAAACAATATTTTTAGCTTTTTGTGAAACGAACTTTAATGTTACCATCAGCTCCTCCGGAAAATACTTGATTATTGTAGAAAGCAACACATATTGCATCACCTTCATGTTTTTCTGTGGATATTTTTTCAATGCCCGGCATTTTTTATGTTTAAATTTTATTTTTTTACGTTATTTTTTTTTTACTTTGTAAATAAAAACTTAAAAAATCTTTTGCTTTCAAATTTATAAATGGATGTAAATATGTTTTTCGAACTTTCTTTTTAAACTTCTTAAAACGTACTGATTAAGGCAAGAATCTCTCTATAAACATTTATGTATAAGTGTGAATGCCAAAGAAACATTTACGTGATCTAAATATAGAACGAATTCCTAAATGAATTGCTTGAAGAAAATAAACATTAATTCGAAACAGAAATAAAATATTGTTCAAAAAAGTGAAATAGTTTTGATTTAGCTGTTTTTGATTCTGTGTACTTTTGACTTTACTGCGCAAAACTAGTAACTACTGTCACTGTTCGTTTAAAACCCACAAAATTTTTTTAAGTGCATTCTGTTTATCTGCATTTCAAAGGATAAATATACTAGGTTTCTGTCATTTTAAAATTCATACAAAAAATCAAAGTTAACCCGTTCAGAGATATTCTCGAGTTTTACTTATCTTTTGTCCAGGGTACACTTATACAGGCAGAGTTAGGAACCCAGCTGACTATAAATTAGTCTTGAAGTTTTGTGAGAGTGAACGTCATATTTATTAATATTATTTGAAATTAAAATTTTTTTAGAATTCATTTTCTCAAACACAGAAAGGAAATGCACAGAGCGAATCGATCCCATAGATAACTTGCTCATGTTTACATAATCGAAATAATAAAACAACTGATATATGAAAAATAAGTATACATATATGTACATACATATGTATGTATATGCATACATATATTATAATAGAAGCAATATATGTAATATGATTTTTTTAAAGTTATTGGGGCTTTTTAAAACACAAATTTTATATAAAATTTATTCTTTCCATCCTCTGCTATACCTGCGTAAAACTGTTTATTGACGTGGACGTTAGCGTTTAAACAATTTGAAATTATACTTCACCGTTTTTTTATTAATGAAAAGTGTGGCAAGCTTACTTAAATGTTCACAGCGAAGTTAGATGTAGTTGCTTATTCAATTCTTTCATTTTCTCTATTTACTAATACAGTGGTGCCAATGATAGTTTTTTTTTCATTGGAAGTGGCTCATATTAAATAGTATTTAATTAGAGTTATATTAACTAAAGCAACTCTTTAATTTAGCAACTAGTCATTTTGATTGAAACTTCGTAATAAAATTTCGCATTGGGTACTGTTAAATTACCAATGTAAGCTAATTTTATTTAGCCAACGGCAAATCCTCTTTCCAAATTTTTTCAGTAAATTCTTAGTTAAAAGAAAAATATGTAAAATATGTATTTTTTATATATTTTAAAATTATATATCATGTATATTATTATTTGGAATCGAAGGTCTCTAAAATTGTGCTGCATTAGCGATAGGTCAGCACTATAATTTCTTATTTTTCACTGCTGCTAAAAAGTGATACGTACAAGTTAGCATTTTTGCTTCTGCTATAGATTGCTGAAAAATGTTGCTACAAAAGTTATATATTAAAATATTTGTCGGTATCTAACATTGAATAGTTTCAGTTAAAATAATATTAATATTTAAGAATGCAAATTTAAAGTTGTTTAAGCGATAAAAATTTTTTTCAAATATCTTTCACTTGTTTTGATATAAGTACATATATAGAAAATTTTCGCGCTTTTTAACTTGCTAACATTGCTTATTACAATAATTATTTAGACTATAAATATATTCTGGGTTGACACCATTGGCTTAATATTTTTTTTCTTTTTCTTCTTTTACCACTGTTTATTTCTGTTTGGGTGGATTATTTGTGTATTTTTGTGAAGAAATGCAATAAAAAGTTTTTACAAAAAGTGTCAGTAATAATGAATTTTTATGTATTTATAAGTTTGAAAGATTGTTTAAGATTTGCAAACATCGCCCAATGTCAACAAGACATTTTTTTAGTTTATTAACAAGTTTTTACTGCCTCTGGCTCTCTAAAAAAAATATTGGCTGCTACAAGTTTTATAGAATTCAGTAAATTGGTGTAAAAAATGCTACAAGAAGAGCAGAGCTATAACAAGGAAAACTTTTTGTTTATATTATTAATGTCAGCGAATGTGGCTCTAACATTGGTCATTATGTTGGCAGCTTGTCTCTGTTGTAAGAAGAAAATCCCAAAGTAAGTGCAAACAGGGGAGTTTGATCACTTTATTTACCATAATAATAAGTGAAACCTTTCTAAAAACTTCAATACAATAACAAGTATTAAAATTGTTGTTGTATTTGTGTAGTAAATAAAGTATTCACGGGGAAAGTAAGCTCCAATGTATCAAATCAGAGACAAATACAGCTAAAACTTGTGAGAATAAATATGTTGATGCTGTTTTGTTTTGCTTCGCTTACTTTTCAAAATGTTTTAAATATTTGATGTAAAAAACATTTTTTTGGTTAATTTTTATACATAGAAATGATCTAATGGGTTTGGAGGGCATGGTTAAGTTGAAAAATCCAGATGAAGTTGTAGTAGTAACCGCCTTAAATACCAGTGAATCACATGCGGACCTTAATAACTCTACTATATCTCAAGGAGATTCAGAAAAAAGGTAAAGTGACTCAATAAAAAATGTTGATAATAATCTAAAAATGTTTTTTAAAGAGCTAGTACAGCTGCTCATCGTTCTTTGCCCGATATACCAGTAGCTGATGTGCATGGCGATACCGGCTCCGAATTATACGAAACAGTAGCAGATAAATTGCTCTTGGAATCCCAAAATCAAAACAAAAGTCGTAAGTATTAGCATATGGTTAGGGGGGCACCCAGCTTTTAAAGAAAGATTACAGTTAAAATAGTTTTTTTACTTTTTTCTTTGTGTTACCTTCATAAAGAGATAAAAATAATAAAAATAGGATGAAATTAGAATGTACAAATAAAGATTAGAAAAAGTATAAGCATAGAAAGATAAGACCAAAATCTCTGGGATGTTATTATTAATAGTACACATAATAAATGATAAAAGGGTTATTTCTTTTTAAAGCAAGCATAACTATTGGCAAATGTGAATTATAGGTGGACGCCACAGTACTGGAATTTGATAGAGTGTTAGATAGAGCAGTAGGTAAAATATAACCTTAAAACAAATACAGCCAAATTACATATAAATATTCCTGCGGAATTTATTGTCCCGAAAACAAATCTCCCTTACTCTAAAAATCCGGGAAAAATACTGTTGTGGGAAAGAAGATTTTGGATTTTAACGGTCAGTTGTATTACTGTAAGCTTTGTTCTGTGTGGGATAAGGGGGAAATTTTCAGGGAAGAATTTTTTAGAATAGGGAACTTTATGATATAAAAAATCCGGGTAATTCTTATTTATAATTGGTACATATCATACCCGGTTGTAAAATTACGGATGATTTTCTTTTTAATATATAATTAAAAACTTTGCGCATTTTTAGCTACGCCCAGTTTAAAAAAACAATTAAGTATCTCTCAACATAGTTACATAAGCCAAGCTGATGATGTTAGCTCGCCGTACTCAAGAGTTAAAAATTCACCACACGATTACGCTAAAGTATGTTTGTCTTTGATTAATTAAATTTATTTTAAAACATAAATTTTTATTCCAAACATGATGCAAATCATCAAAGGTAAGGCCAACCGAACATCCTTATGCCCAGTTAAATGCGCCTGCAACATCTCAATCGGTCAATGCGCAACTGACAACATCCCATGTAGATGCAAGTGCTCAGCTAGCAGGTATACAAGTTTCAACAATCAATGAACAACGACAACAACGCACTTCACATCACAGCGACAATTCACAGAATCACAATGAGACTCCAGCATCTCAAGTTGAAATACCTGCTGCTTCGGCAATTGCTGGCATGATTTCGGCGAGTCAAGATTTACCATATATGACGCCACCAATAGCTAATCAGCATTTTAGTGGCGATTCACAAGACTCCTCCAGTAAGGAAATGTTTTTGTTACTCAAAACTGTAGTTTATAAATTTGTTATTTTACAGAAGGTTATACGAGCATTAGTGTACGGGAACCCTTGGCAAATATTTTAGGCAAACAAGCAGTTCCAATTACTCAATTACGCACTTCAAATCATTCTCGTGATGTTAATGATTCACACTATGCTACAGTGTCAGATGATTCAGGTATGTTGAGAAGAAAGGCATGTTTGCTTTAATTAATTAAGTGATTTTTAAGAAATTTTTTTTGGTATATGATAACGATAAAACACTTGATATTTTTTTGTTTAAGATGAAACCTATGCCGCCATTGACGATCCAAACATACGCTTACAACATGCAAATACAACAGTCGATATATATACCAGTGGTTCTGAAACTTATGCCCAGATACAACCAATGCAATCACCCAACTCTATAGTCGTATCGGTAGAAATTAATAATGCAAGTACATCGACCTTAGCCTCATCAAATACAACATTAACAGGTCTTGGCGGCTCCCATCATAATAATGCACTACTATCAGGTGAGCATGGTACCAGTGCGTTATCATCCCAAAATGTCAGCAGCACGGTTATTGCTCCTTTGCGTAGCAGCTTAGAACATAATACAAATAATATGCCAATACTGCCACCAGTCGATAGTTTACGTGCACAAATGCATTCGAGGCAGGCCTCGGCATCGTCCAACAATAGTTCTTCCTTGTGCAATCTAGGATCACCAAAACCCGAAAAACGTCAGGCTAACTCACCACTACCGCCCACCCCAAAATCAAACATTTCGTCGACCTCACACCTACATGCAATGAGCTCAACAAGCAATTTGACATCTGGCCGTAATTCTGTAATATCTGTGATTGAATGTGCTGCCGAGTTTAATGATCTGGGCTCTACAGATTTATCGCAACACGATGGTTCACCTAAAAGGAGAAACAAAAGTTTAAGCCCCTCAAAAGACATAGAGGGCATGTATGCCAAGGTAATTTTAATTTAATTTTTTTTTTTTAGTAAAAAATACTTCAAATATTTTTTGTTAAGGTTATGAAAAAAAATAAATTTTCGCGCAATTCCCCCTCATCACAAAATAATTCTCCCATAATGCCACGAAAAAATGATGAACACACTTTGGGCATCAGTCCTTTAGACTCAATGGCCGCTGATTTATTGGAAAATACAGTTAGTATATTTGGCAATAACGATCGAAGTCGTTTACGCAGTAATAGCTATGGGGCCGCAAAAGATCATGGATACGAGACCATACCAGCTGATGCCATGCGTTCAACCTCTTCACATGTTGTCATTCAAAATCGTAAATCCGATTGTTATACGCACATTTTGCAAAAGGAACGCCATCGCGAGGGTGGTATGTACTTTCAAATTTAAAACTAGATATTCCCTATATAGCGACATATAGTTTTTGTTTAAATGTGTGTATATTTTTTCTTTTTCCAAAATATTTTTTATGTATATTCTAAACACTTTGTTGTTATTAAAAATATGATTAATTAACTACGCTTTTTTGCTTTACTCCTTCTTTCCTTGTTTAAATTATACTTATATGTATTTTTCATAAACTTAGTTTTGCCGAAATGAGACAAAAATAAAATATCATTTTAATTTTAAGTGTGCAAAAATTAAACCCAAATCCGTTACAACAAAAATATACAACGAATTTATAAATTTGGAACCAGTGGTTAGTATCTATCATGCAAAAAAATTCGTGCTTTTTACTTGTATTTGTGTGATTAAATATTCGTTTTTATGGTTATGTTTGAAAAAGGGTGAAAAGTTAATATATTTCAATTTTTTTATTCAAATTTTATTTTATAAATGTAATAAGAAATTTCCTTAATACTTTCTTGTTTTTTGTTATTAACTTTTCACTTCGTTTTATATACATATACCCATGAATGCTTTCCATTTTATTTAAAAATAGATGTGTTTATTTGATTGTACATACATATGTACTTACTTTAAAATTGTGTAAATAGTAAAAACTATTATAATATATTATTATTTATTGCCCTCTAATATTTTATAGTTCATTCCTCAGTAAAACCACCGACTACCGTCTACAATTTACAATTAAATAACAGTGATAAACATTATGAAACTATAGCTAACCCTGGCTTAACAAATAGTTCAAACGATCCTGGTTATGAGACATTATTAAAAACAAAAAATAATATCTCCCTAAATGATGACAACGAAAAAAAATCATCCGACTATGATCCGAATTATGAAGTCCTTCATGAACCATCGACTGAAGCAGGCGCATCTGATGATGGTTATGCTAAAGTATTGGAAAAGAAACGTATAAATATCGATGAGGATTCTATTGACGGCTACAGCAAAGTGAGGGGAGAAGATGGGGACGATCTTAGAAACACATCAACCGGAGGCTATAGTACAATTGCAGATGTTAAAAGGCCCGATGCCAATCATAATTACGCCAGTATTTTAGAAACAAAAGCCGGACTAGATAATAGTGAAAATGAAACTGACAGTGATCACTATGCTCGCATAGCGGAAAAAAATGAAACTCATATACCAAATTTGCCTCTAAGCAATTATAACAAATTAATGGTAGATGAGTTACTGACACCACGCACAACTGAATTATCCACAACATCTCCTACATCTATTACATCCACCTCTACCAATCTAACCACCACTAGCACAATAAGTTCTCGCCAAACACCTACCTCATCTTCTCAATATGAATCCCTTACCGGTAGTGAAACAGATCCTAACTATGAATCTGTCTGCTATCTAAATACATCTGAGCAAGAAAATCCATACGAACGCCTGCAAACCGAGATCTCTGATGATACCCAATTAATCTCGCCAGCTTTAAGTCCAGCTACATCAAACACCAGTTCATCAACAGCTAATACGCCATCGGCAGTACAACTAGAAGAACATTCCAACAAAACACCAGCTACGAATAGTTCCAAAATTATTTTAACAACTGATCCAAATGCTGATATTTTGGTCGATGACTATTTTCAAGTATAACCTTGTTTAAAGTTTATACTCTAAGGTGATTTCATTAATTAAACAATTACTGACATTTACACATGCATACATTACATATGTATGTTTATGTATATATTTATACAAATAAATTACTAATGCTGTAGCAAAAGTTATAGGAAGAAATAATATTTTTTATAAGGCTTTGCTTAGCAATCTTTATTATTATTATTAAGTATTTGCAAAAACATATACACATATCAGTTCAATAATGATTAATTTATAAAACTGTTTATTTATAGCTTTAAAACAAAATTTATTTCATTCAATACAATGAAATTAAAACTTACCACTTTTTCAAAATCACTTATAATATAAAACTGTTATCGCCTTTTTTTTAATTTATAATATCATACATACTTTTTTTAAAGTTAATGCTTCATGTCTTAATTATAAAACCTATAATTAAATTGAAAGAAAAGAAATGTTCTAAGAAAAAGATTAAAAACGTATGCTACGCTTGCATAAATATACAGATAATTCACACTGTACCCTAAGCGCCGAACACTTATCGGGTAAAACAAACGTGGCGGTCATGAGTTCATATTAAGAGAATTCGATCGTTATTTGTTTGCTTAAAACCATTGATTGCCTAATTCCATGATTCTGCAATCTCCTGCTTTCGTGAACAAATATACAAAGATATAGGAAGTGAGTCAAAAAACTTATAATTGTATTTAACTAAATAATCTTTAACTCATTATTATTAAATTTATCCACTTTTTCCGGAAGTCCTCCAATTAAAGATTTTTTTTTGTTGCTTTCAATGCCTTTTTAGGCGAGTTGGGCATGTCCTGGGATACCTTTCCTGTACTCTTTTATTCGTTTTTTTAAAAGATCCAATATCTTTCCACAGGCCGAAGCTCTGGACAGTAAGGTGGATTTGCCTCTCGTAAGGCAAAACCCATTTTTGTAGACACTAAACTATATTTCTGAGTTTTTTGTGGCAGATGTTACAAATGATTGGGTATTTTTGATACAACTGCAAATAGCTTTCCACACAAGAAATTTCTTGGGGATTTTTTTTTTGTCCAATGTTTTTTGAACATAACCTCATCTATCAGCCACATAAAAATCTGACCCGGAAGTTGTAAAAAGTGTGCCAGTACATAAGTTTCATCATTCATCACATATCAGATTTATTTTTTATAAAATTTAACCTCAATTTGTTCGCTAGTTCTTTTGCCCTTAAGCTCTTCTTAACGCATTGCGATCTGAAAATTTTAGCCCAGCATTAGCTTTGGCTCTGCGCACAAAAGACTCAAAGCATTTAACTTGACGAGCTGAATTTCTGATTGAAGTACTCGGTGCTCGAGCTTCTCTTGCTTTATAAATTGCTGTTAGACCTTTTTTCATCCTGATTAATGGTCTTTATCACTATCCAACTCTTCCTAATACTGCTTATTCGAAACAGTGTGAAGATGGACATAAAGGTCTTTTGCTTTTTTTGGAAAGTCCATATAAGATTTTTTATATACATACTTTTTCCGTTTTCCATTTTGTTCAAAATAACAGTGGAAAGTTAATAATTTTAAAGAGGTAATGTCTGACATAACGCGATAAAAAAATCATTATATGTTGGGCCAAGTAAAAGATTCAGCTGGAATGGTGTGTAAAATTTTTTTTGACTCACTCCTTAAATGAGTTGTTGAAACCAATAAAAATTCCATAATTAACGTATAGTTTCACAACTGTATTCAATGAATGCCATTTTTATTGCATTCAAATATTTAAATATATAGAGTTTTGGAGTATATTAAAAATGCATCTAAAGAAAGAAGTGCAACGGACAACTACTTCCATTAATTTTTACTGGGTATTTTTAAATATATATGTATATGAAATAAGAAATCTCAGAAAAGTCGTGTTGAACATCAAATCAACGAAATACGAAACAATAATATTCTTATTTTAGGGCCATCAAAGTCAAAAACAAACTCATTAAATTTTTGCTGTCTTTTAATAATTTTCTCCAAGTTTCTTCAAAAATTTAGTATATGATCTTAGCCAGTCTTAAAAAAAACGCTGCAAATCTTTTATTTTGTATTCTTAATTTGAAAACCTGACGTATTTTATGGGACGAGATGTATAACTGTTATTATTTATTGATTATTATCGTAACTCAAATAACCTTTTTCAGTGCTTTCCAATTATTATATTCATACAACAAGAATTAAAAATATGTAATATAATTTTGTGTTAGTCAAATTAACTGTAATTTCGGTGGCTTTGGAATTAAAACAAAAGATTGCCAATCCGTTGCTTATCGTTGACCACCGTTGCATATTTATGTGCTTCATTGCCGAAACGCTTGGTGTTTAGGTTTAAAGAAATCATGGATAAGCTGTAAAAAGGTTCCTGCCTCTTTGTTCGACGATAAACAAGTTTTTGAAATTATCTCTTTTCTTGCCTTTAAGGTTTAACATTATTATGGACATGTGCGGTAAAAGCAAACAAATAATTATTTTTTAAAAATAAAATTAGAAAAAAAATTAAAGGAATATTTGTGAACACCATATACCCTAATAGAGAAAGGCCCTAACTCGTATTTTTTATGTCGAGAATTTTTTATTTGCTAATGGTGATTGTAGGCAGGCCATTTATCGAAATAAACAAAAATCTGGGCTTGTAAAAAATACGAGCTTAATAAATAAACTTAATTTTACAAATGAGAATAACAAAAACAACTTACTAAATAATGTGTGCTATTAAAATTTAAAATATTTTTTATCGACTTTATTATTATTTTATTTATTTTTATTTATTTAATTTTTTTTTTTTTTTTTTTTTTTTGCTTAACCCATTATTGAGTGACACTTTTTTACACCGAATGCAGCTTATTATTGTTTGTACTTCTCGTTATTATCTATTTATTTTAAAACATTTTAACATTTTTTTCAAGTTATTTTTTTTATTTAACTGTACAATAAATACTGAGCACAATTAAACACACTCACAAACTTATTTTAAATAATAAATTTTTTGATTGCTTTGTATTCAGCTTTTTTGGATAATAATTAATATGTACTATTAGATTAGGAAAATATGTAATTGCATAAAAAAATCTATATTTTTATTAATTTATTTATTATTTAAAAAAAAAATAAAATAAATTTTTTTTATGAATACGCCTCAAAATAAAGATATACATATATGGCCAATTCACAACTTTTGTTGAGTTATTGTTCATTTACGATGCAACAAAGGCTGTAAATTGAATATTTTTTTTTATTTCAATTTATTAAATGTTATTGCTCGCCATTCTTTTTATAGAATCGGTGAACAAAACAGGTTCATTTGATAAAAGCCAACAAAAACATTTTTATATATCCAGTTGTATTTCATAACTTTTTGATTTACAAATTATTTTAGAATGTTGCAATTTCATTTTACTTTTTTATTTATTTTTTTTTTATATTTTTACTTTGGAATTTTTTCATTGCAATATATACACGCCTGGTGCCATATTCACTTTGAAATAATTTATTTTATTTGTATTTTGGAACTTTCAATTTGTATTTAAGAATTTTTATTGTAATCGTTTCAAATTGAAATCCTTGAAATACAAATACAAAATTCTGTAATACTCGAACAATGAAAAATTCTGAAATACAAATAGAAAATTCTAAAATACAAATGAAAAACTCCAAAATTTAACTTGATGGCTTAATAAGAGGTGGGCCAAAAGAAGTCATCCGCCTTCATAATATCGGTGGTCGTGTTGAAACCACATATCCTCCAGTTCTAATTCGCTCAATTGCGACAGAAAACACCCGGCTAACATGGCCCTATAGCGCACCTGGTAGACTGTTGTCGTTTGACCAGCAGAAAAAATGGCCCGATGACTCCTCCAGTGTGAACAGCGCACCATGAAGTCACTTTAAGTGCATCATTCGTGGATTTTCGGTGCCCCAGAAGCGATAGTTTTGCTTCTTCACGTACCCGCTGAGGTGGAAATGGTCCTTATCGCTCATGGTGATTTTGGTCTAAAAATCGTCCACTTCGGCCTGGACACGATTATTTTGCGTTCTTGGGAAGTGTATCGCTCCATGGCTTGTTTGCTTGTATTCTACATCTGTCTTGTTCACAAATGTCAAAACAGATTTGACATTGGCCGCAATTTGCCAAAAAAGGAGCATCTTTCAATAGGTCGATTTCCTTTTGTCCACCTTGTATAAAAAGGGCTCTCATTTCTCTAAAAATCGCATTTAAAATTTTTGTTATTCAAAATTTTGCAAATTCCATTAGTATTTTTCTTCCCCTGTAAAGTCACAAAAAATTTGAGTTACGCCTTTTTTATTAAGCGATCGAAATAAAAAATTTTTTAAAACAGATAGAAGTTTTGAAATACAAACATAAAATTCTGGAATATAATAAAATAAATTCTAAATTGAGTTAGAAATTACTGATTCGTAATTCGAAAAAAAAACTCTAAAATTGAATTGAAAGATTTTGAAATTGAATTAGAAATTTCTAAAGGTTATGTATTCCGTCAATTTTGCTATATTACTTAATTTTATCATACTTAAGTGGCTCCTATAGAACGTTTCTTCAATTAGCCGAACGTGAAATCGATTTTCATTCGCTTTATTATGAGCTTCTCCGATTTCTGGAACCAGTTTTAAGATGTTTTCCTCTACTTGATCCTTCTATCGAAGTTTCAGTCTTCCCCTTTTGCGTGATCCGTCACCAAGTTCACATTTAAATGACTTCCTAACGCGTAACTATGTCAATGTCGGCAAGCAGCCTTTACAGCTCGCGGTTCATTCCACACCGGTATTCTCCTTTAACGCAGATCGGTCCATAGATTTTTCGAAAAATGTTCCTGTTAAAAACTCCAAGCACTACCTGACTTGCTTTTGCCAGTACCCATGCTTCAGGACCATATATAAGCACGGGTTGCATCAGTGTCTGGTAGATAGATTTTTGTTTGTCTGTAGGTGGCTAACTTACCCTAAGTAGTGTCTAGTGGTTAATATTGTTCTTATTTTTATCTCAAAACTGTTGTTTGTTTTGTTTATGGCGGCGCCGAGGTAGATTAAGTCTGACTATTTCAAAGTTGTAGGGTTCAACTTTCACTGTCTGCTCAAGTCTACTGGAAGTTCTGGGCGTAGAAACCATTAACTTGGTTTTATATGCATTTACTACCAGAATTTACTGATCGCAATTTTTGTTCCATGATGTCGATATTGTCGGCGTTAGAGAGTAACATTTGTTTTGTGTATAGTGTTTCGTATTACCTTTTCTAAGAGGATGTTAAAAAGAGCACACGATAATATGTCTCCTTGTCTAAAACCTCGTTTGGTACTGAAAGGCTCAGACATATTCCTGCCTATCTTAACTGAGGATTGCGTATCAGTTAAGATC
This sequence comes from Melanophora roralis, assembly GCA_963583895.1. Lineage (NCBI taxonomy): Eukaryota > Metazoa > Arthropoda > Insecta > Diptera > Rhinophoridae > Melanophora > Melanophora roralis. Next base: position 60,154,599 of record OY757187.1, on the reverse strand, counting down.
ATATTAGTTTCGCAGGGATACCAAACTCAAATATAGCTTGAAACACCTTTAAACGTATGGGGCTGTCGAAACCGGCCTTATAGTCGACAAACAGATGGTATGTGTTGATCTGTTTTTCGTGGTTCTTTTCCAGGATTTGACGTAGTGTGTACATCTGGTCAATGCTGGATTTGCCAGGTCTAAAGCCACATTAATATGGCCCAATTATCTCGTCGACTTTTGGATTTTATTCTTTCACACAATACGCTGGATAGTGTTTTGTAACCAATGGGAAGGAACTTACTCCTCTGTAGTTTGCACATACTGTCTTGTTACCTTTTGTTTGTGCGCAGGACATAAAACACTGTATGTTCCAATCTTTGGGTAATCATTCTTCTAGCCAGATTGTACAAACAAGCTGATGCATGCGCTTTAGCATCGTGTTCAGATGGCAACAACTCATCGGCTTCTGCTGTCTTGTTATTATTAAGCCGGGTAACTGCTATTTTGGCCTCTTTCTGGCTAGGCGGTATACATACATTCAGTACCGTCTTCTGGGTTTGGTTTTGCGGTATCTTTATCGTTGCTACTCTCGGATACCAACAGGCTTGAAAAATCATTTTTCCCTTCATTTTATCTAACACAAATTTAGAAGTTAAACTAATTGTGACATGTAAGTCACTAAACGGCAAAAAGAGTAATTTTTCTGTTACTCACCGAATGGGATCACTCGTTTTTTTTTTTTTTAATATTAAATTTTACAGTTTCTTACCAGCCCTGTTTGACCAAACCGGATGTTAATATACTACATATATATACATAAGGTATATGTATTGGTATCTTTAATAGTGAAAAATTTTTAATTCAAGCTTCACGATTACAACAAAAAGGTCGACAACAAAAGCTGTTAAATACTATCAGGGTACACTAATATCTTAAATACACCTTGAATACTACTTATATAACTTTCATTTAACAAAAAAAAATTAAATAATGCAGTGTTTATTTATATATTTTTTAATAATAATGAAATTTACGGCTCACCCACCTTATTGTAGTTGGCGTAGTCGTTTTTAGTTTTTTTTAGTACCATCTAGGTTAGGTAGAACAGGCGGCTGTGGAAGTGATAAAGCAAAAGTTGTGCAGCCCACTTGGGTTCGTTTCCTCGGTCCCTTTGTGATACCTGGTATCGTCTAACAAATACGCCATAGTTAAATGAATATCACCCTTGTCGTTTTTGTGTCGAATTCGACAACATTCGTCACGACAACGTCAAACACAATAAATATGCCTCCATTTCCAAAAAATTTTAAATAGCACAAACCCATCGGAAAGTTAGCAAGAATAACTTTTTAAATAAAATATATGTAGTCAAGATCAGTGGTGGACTTACGCCTAGGCCCATAAGGCCAGGGCCTAGAGCGGCATAATATAAAGGGCGCCAAAATTTGCGTTTTATCGGTACACAAACACATGTACATATGAATTATTTCATTTTATTTTAAGATACCATATTTAAGACAATTTTATTTTCTTTATCAGGCTCAAGCTCAATACTTTACTAAATTCTCATTTTAATTGCAAATGAAGAAATTAATATTTTTTAGTTTTTACTACTTTATTAGTGTTGAAATTAAGTTATAGATGGCGTTATTATAGGAAATGGAAAAAAGAAAAATCTTTGGTTGAGTTGGTTTAAGTGGAAAAAACTTCGTGCCGACTCACCTCGCCACATGGATCAGTGAGTTAATGGCTGATGTTTACAACCAAATTAATAACTAAAAACCGAACAAAGAGTACTGATGATGAAAATCGTAGCTAATTTTCGAAAATGCATTCTACTCGGCTAGTATCGGTAAAAATCTTATTTTTTCAATAAAATTTTCCTTTCTTAACTAACGCTAATAAAGTAGTAAAAACTAAAAAATATTAATTTCTTCATTTGCAATTAAAATTAGAATTTAGTAAAGTATTAAACTTGAGCCTGATAAAGAAAATAAAAAAATTGTCTTTAAACAAATAGTTCAACTAATAAAATAAAAACGAAAACACATACCATATTTAATTTTATATAAAACTCAAAAAGTTTAGAAATTTCTAATTAAAGAAACAGAAAATTTGAAATAAAGGATTATTTAAAACACCCCAATTATGTGTAAAATTTTATAAATTTTTTGGTCGAAAATAATAAACAATATTTAATAATTAAATTACACTGCAGTGGATAAAAGACTGTTAGTAATTATATGTGACTTAAATGTCACATATGTATAATCAAAAAGGGCGGCACTTCAAAGAGTGCCTGAGATGGGCCAGGCCTAAATCCGCTACTGGTCAAGATCATACAAAAAATTTTTTAATTTACATTTATAAAACCAGAAAGTTTTAAAGGAGTTACAAAGGTCGAACAAAGAATTTCTGTGTTTACAAAAAACCTTTCAACGTGTTTCAGCATGGGTTAATCTTTTTGCATTGTTTTTTTCTTTTTGTTAGATTCTCCGTTATTTTTTTTTTTTTTTTATTTAAAAAGCGAACCTATTAAAAATAAGAAGTAGGCTGAATTAGGAAAAAATTATTAAATTTTATGTAAAAAAATTAACAAAAAAAATATGAGTGTAACAAACACTATAGATCATTTACGTGTTGTTATTCTTGTTAATGAGGATCCCCACGAAAAGGACTCGGAAAACATAAATACCAAGCAAGATGGCAAAAGCGCGAAAAAACGTACTTTTGATGGAAATATGGTGTCTACTTCGCCACCTACACCCGAAGCAAAACCCATTAATTACAATGCAGAATACGATAATATGAAAGCTGAAGTATTAATAATTGACGACAAGTCTTTGTTATTAAATTTATTATCGACCGAAAAGGAAGATGGACCCTATACAAACATCTCTCATAAAATGCATTTTGATCATGTCAGCCAATCCACCGTCGAAATGATTAAAAGTGAATTGGCTATAGTGATGGATGATCTTCTGTTAAAACATAAAAATTGCGGCATAATGCGCTTTGTCACTAAGCAAGAAAATGACATTGCTATATTTTTTGATCTTTTTGTAACGTTTCTTAATAAGAGAATCTATCACCAACGCTACAAATTGCAATATGTCAAGTTAGAATGTCTGGACATAGCAGCCAGTGTAGAAAATCCAAATAAACCTGGTACAGAGCATGGATTTGCAATTAAGGCTAACTTAGCTGGTCTAGGCTGCAATATAGGTAATGATTGCAATAGCAATGATGCCAAGTTTAAATTAACAGGAAATGCCAAAAATCAATTTCGTTCTACTAGAGATTTGCTTTTGTGGCTTTTAAACGAGTATCGTTACAAATTTTCCGACAACAAAGGTCATGAAAAATTGCAATTTACTTTCTCTATAGTCGACCACCATCAAAATCTATTTAAAGTAAAATTGTCACTTTTTAATATTTATTTATGTATGATGACTACTAAGGATAGGAATCATTGGCTCCATTATATGGACCATATGGGTGGGGGATGTAAAGGTTTAGATTGCAATTTTATACACTCCGGCTTAACTATAAGCCTTTCAGGCCACATTGAAGGTATTGCCAGTAAAAATACACTTTTGCTCTTTATTGTACCAACCAATATAAAAATGACGGCTGATACAATAGAAATGGTACAAATGGCTCATGGTGTGATTAAAAACCGGAATAGAAAACAGTTGATGCCGATGAAAAACAATAATATTAATCGACGTATGTCTTTATTACCAAACAACTGCACTAATTCTTTGTTCGCACAGCAAGAAGAATTAAAAAATAATATTGCAGTAAATAATAAAAAAGAACGACGTTGCTCCCTCTCACTACTAATGGATCGTGAGGAAAAACAATCAAATCAAATCACATTAAGTAAAAATTTATTTGACACCTCCTACTCTAGCAAAGATTTTAGCACTCTCAGTGGATGGTATCAGAAAATAGATGAACACTTTAAAAAAGCTTGTCAAATGCGTGAAAAATATTTCAATTCTTTTTTCGAATTCAAAATAAAACAGATTACTCTTAACATCGATTATATGTTTAAATCTTTAGAATCATTTTGCTTTAGGCAAACCAAACTAGATGTGGTCATGCTGCAAGAACAGATCGAATTACGTGAACTTTTCGAATGTTATCGTCATGCACGCACTCGATTTGAACAATTGTCCGTGGACATTAAGGATTCTCAATTTAAAGCAATTTTAAAGATTTATTTGGAAACAAAAGCATTTGATTTAAATAAACATGGTTTAGCCTTAAAACAAAAGCATTTACAACAATGTCAACATGATTTGAAAACTAAATTTAGCAATCTATCAAATGATTTAAAACAAACTAAATTATAATTTAAATTCTTTTGCCCAATGAATGTGTACTTTTCTTTAAATATTTTTTTTATGAATCATACATGTGTTTTAATGTTGTTATTATTGTAAAGCTTATATGTCAAAGTGTATGTCTGCATTTTTGTTTCGCTAAAGCGATGACTACAAGGATAATCATTTAAATAAACTTTTTAATACAATAAAAATATGTTTTCTTATTTTTTTTTATTTATTTTGATTGATTGTTGTACTGAATTAACTAAGAACCGTAGATATTATGCAAAAACATTAACAAAAATATATTTGATTTTTATTTTCAATATTTTGCAAAAACAAATATTTTCTATTTTTTCCTTTTTTTGCAGAAATAAAGACTTTTAAATTTTAACAAAAATCAAAAATAATAATAATAATGGTTAATTGTTTTACCATTATATTTATTAACAAAAATGTAACAATTATTATGCATAAAAATTAAAACCAAAAAACATACATATATGTTATTTTTGGCCAAAAAATAATTAATTTTTGACAAAAAACTTAAAAAGTACTTCATTTAACTTTCCGATGCCTTCTTGTAATTGCTTTTTTGTATTTCAAAATTATTATTTGAGGCCCTTGGAATTAACTCGTATTTTTTCTACTGCCAACGTAAGGCATGATTTTGTTTCTCGTGTAATACTAATTTTTCAACAATAATGGCCAAGGATAAAAACGAGTTATTTGCCCCATTCACAACGAGGGGAGGTTATTATGCAGTTCGATTCAAAAACTTTAAAATTCGTACAAATTCGATTACGTAGAACGATTTTTGGAAATTTAGTTAAGAATGTTCGGAAATTAAGTTTTGCATTAATAAAACAAATACGCAAACTTTTATAGTGTCATCATGTTTTTTCTGCATGTTTTAAATTAACACCACAAAATTAAGACAAATTATTTACAACCCCAAAGATCTTTTAAACGAAATACGAAAGGGACCGTTAAAATTATGCATGATTTTAAAAAATCTTGTTTGATACTATTAATACGGTGTACTTAATTTGATTTTTCAATGTCTCCTTTAATTTTTTCATTAAAAATTTGAAAAAGGATATTATTTACAGTCCCTACTTAAAACACTTAAAAATCCGAACTAATAATAATCCAGGGATCGACATTAATATGCAAAAAAAATATCAAAGTTCAATAGTTTATAGATTTTTTAACTAATTATTTTGTATTCTTTTTTTTTATTTTAAAAATATATAACAATCAATTACGATAAGTGTTTTTTTTAATTAATTTAAAATTAAAAAAGTTATTTTTGTCGAAAAAAATAAGGCACTTGATTTTAAAAAAATCTAGTTTAATATCATCACGATGGTATACTTCACTTAACTCTTCTATGTTTTTCTTCTTTGAAAATTCGAAAATAATCATTACCTTTTGTCCATGATATAATCCCTCTGCAGTGAACATTCGTCAGTGTGAAAAATTAAATAAACCTACCCTAAAAATCGAGATTCCGCGAGTTTCAGATTTGTTATTATTTTCTATTATGCATATTCAGTACAAATAATTTGTCGTTCCTCCGGTGTTTTTTTTCTTCACCATGGGGAGGTAACTCTGTTAATCGATTCAAAAGAAAAAAAAATTAATTTCCATTTTTTCAAACTTGAAAAACAATTTAATTAAATCGAATCACAAAGTGACCTTCCAGTTTTAAGCTAATCTTTCGAATGAAGTAAATAAAATAAATCTGCAAAGATGCAACATTTAATTATTGTATATATTTTATTAGTTGAATACGTATATTTTTTTTAAATTGGGGGTCAAATCAAAATCTGTAACAATTTAAAGAGACCAATATTAAGTTATCATACATAGCAGTTTTGCAATTTTTCTTTCAACGAAAATTATTTCGTGGATTTGTTTCTGTTATAAAAGAATTTTAATTTATAAAAAAAGAATTTTAGAAGCAAAATAAAAAAATGTTCGTCCTTATTTTGGCTGGCGTTAACGTAGTCGTTTTTAGTTTTTTGGTACCGTCTAACAAATACGCCAATGGTAATTGAAAATCACCCTTGTCGTTTTCGTGTCGAACTCGACACCATTTGGCACAGCAACGCTAAACACAATAAGGCCAATTGTTTTGCGTTTAAAAATCGTTTGAAGCGTTAAAAGTTTTGTGTTGCAAGATGAAAACAAGTTTTTAAATAAAGAATGCGTACAAAAAGTTTTTACTAGCACTCTTTTTATATTTTTTAAACAATCGGTTTAAAATAAAGGAATATGAAAGCCAACTTTTAATTTAATCATTGAACAGATAGCGAATTAACCCCTTATTGCATATTTTTTTATAAATTTTATATATTTTAATAAAATTGCATAATAAAGAAAAGTGTATGTAAATAAAACTCTTTAAGAATTTTTTGTAAAATTATATATCTACTTGTAGGATTGTATATAAAAAATTTCATTTTAAAAAATAAACTTAGGGCCGATTTATATAATCTTTTTCATAAAATCACTCATGATATCTTTTGTTTCTAGACGAGGGGTTGTAAAAAAGTAGGCTCTTTATCCCCCTTTTTGTCTACAACAAAAATATCTTGCATGAAAAATATCATTATGTAAATTGGCGAATATAAAAATAAAGAAAGTAAAAAATGTGTAACAAACAAATAGCTCTAATTAAATATAATATTTTTAATAGGTTTTTACCTTTCAAAGGTCTGTTAAGGGTGGTACATATTAGTTGTGCCATCAGGGAGATATAATGACACACATCGTCAAAATACATATATAAAACAAACAACAAACTGAGACGCGGACTAATTTATAGAAAATATTTAAACCAATAAAAAGTTGGTAAAATGAAAGTTGTGAACAAAACCGCCCGACTAACGCCGCCTCTGCAAACGTCGCTACCGTATTTCATTCACTTATATTATCACCATTGCCACGTGGCATATTATTTTGAGATTGCCCTGGTTGTTGGTGATGATGTTGAGCTGAAGACGATGCTGTTGATATGGATGATGTCGACGATGCCGGTGCTGATGATGAGGTTGGGGCTGCAGTAGTTAATGATGTTTGATGTAATGGCTGATTAATTAGGGCCAAATTACTTGCTTTCATGCGAGCTATGGTGGGATTTGCCACCCCTCCAAAAGCTGATAGACATGGTGACATACAAGGCGTTGAGCAGAGGCTATTACTGATCTCACATTGGTCAAGTAGGCGGAGTAGCTCGTTGGTATCGGGTCCGCCATTGATTTTCTGCGCCTGATTTTCATCTTTTTTGGAAAATAACGACAGCGCTGTTGTAAGATCCCACATTTGTATGTTGCCATTACAGTGTCCCGTCAATATAAAGCGTGAGCCCATACGTGAGCTAACTTCGCATTCATGCACGCAAAACGACGTTACTGACGATCCATCCACAGATTTGATCACACAAACCCGTTCACCATTTGATGCTAGTCGTACATAAAGTTGGTCCGTTTCCGGTACAACCTTCTGCACAAATATTTGTTCATCATAATCGCCATACGGACCGAAATCATTACCAGCAGCATAGCTATAATTCGATTCAGTAGCCTCTAGAGACACGATCTTAAATGAGGCCTCTGGAGTTGAACCAGGCTGTGTTGACAACATTCCACGAAATCTGGTCAAACTCCAAGTTCGGACATGATGATATTCACTACAAACTGATACCAGATATTTTTCAGAGAGCATAACTTTTGTCACTGGACTTTGATGTACTGTAAAAGTTTCAAAAAGATGTGGACCGTGTCCTGCCGTCTCGGGGTGTTGTACAATAATACGTACAGCGCCACTTTTAGTTCCATAAGCAATTTCAATCCAATTGCCACAAATACCTAACGTCAAAATGAAAATAGCAATTTATGTAATTTTAAATTTAATTTAAAGTGTCTTAAAACATGTAAGTATGTAGCTTACTTGAAGTTTTTGGAGTTAAATACACTGAAATTGCTGTTATTGGATCTAAATTAGGGTCCTTATATAGTTCAGTTACCAACAAATCATTGTCCTTCATGCGCAGTGGAAACTTTTGCATATCTGTTTAGGTTTAAGCAAGAATAGAGGTAAATAAATAAATTTTTCTTTATATAACCATACGCAATAAAAAGAATCTGGATGTAAAAATTTTAAGAATCATTAACTTTTACCGAGAATAGAGATGATTTAAATTCTTAAATCGTTTAAACCCAAAACAAATAACTTTAACGCGTAATTATTTATTATTATTGTATTAAGGTTTCAAGGTAAACAAACCTTTATACCGTTATTTTGTTTACATTAGAAATCATATTCTTTTTTACTAAACTTGTTTAATACTATTAATTAAAATTACTCGGTAAATTCAATTTCAATTTTTTAGTTCATCTTTTTTGCATTTAGTATTTTTTAAATCTATTTACATTTTCGATATTTTATATACTTATTTAAATATGTATATTACAACGATTATATTGAACTCGGTAAAAGAGCCGTTACTTCAGGCTTCTAATTTTGTGTAAGCAAATGCAATTTAGTAAAAAAAGCATCAAAAGCTTTGAGTAAACAAAAACAAAATAATAAATTTTACTGTGTAAAAATGTGATATTTGAAAGTATGAATACATAGTACATACATATGTACATACATAAGCATGTATGTAAGTACAAATTTTTAAACAATTTTTATTTGGGTAAAAAATGTGTAAAACAAGGATTATTTTAACTTTAATTTTAATAATTTTCTTACCTATATAATAAATTGAACCATTGTTACAACCCAAAAGCAAAAACGAACCAGCCGAATCAAATGATAACACTGGCACTAAGTCCTGTATTTGCCAATGTTGGGTCATGGCATGCCAAACCCCTATTTTTCCGGACGATGACAAAGCTACCAACTGGCTACCAATAAAAAACAAGTACTCTACTCGCACATTCAAATTAAATGTACCAATATCGGTTTTATTTCCTCCTTCATGGATACTCCACAAACGTATTTGACTACCATAAGAAATAGCCACCATTTTACTGGGTATTGGTTCAGCTGTAGACATATTGACCTTTGAGTTTATAGCAATCCGTTCGATTGTGGAGTCTATGTAAGGAGAAGTGAAAACCAGTTGCCAGCCATTGGAATCTTTGACCCGATAGCAGGTCACAAAATGGGCATAAGCCACTGCAAACCAGTTCTGATGGGCCTTAATTATTTGCACCCGCAGGGGATCAACCCAATTGGAGCTTAGAGTCGGCGAGAACACTAAGCCAACATCGTTACGTATTAGTTTATTAAGATCTGCTGAAGAATTTCGAGAATGACGCATAAAGTCAAGAGAAGGATTCCGAGAATGTTCACCACGATTGTTGGATGACCAACAGCGGCTTTCTTGGGAAGTCGAACTGCCACGTCCTAAACGTAAGTCCCATGAAGAATTACGCGAATGTGAGCTGTGTCGATTAGAGACTACACTTGAAGGCTCTGGTACACGTACCATAGAACCAGGACGAGCACCTAGTCCGGCTGACGTAGACGGTAAGCACTGTTCCAGAGGGAGCGGAGCTGCTGTAGATAACAATACTCCATTGTTTCGTGACGCACTAGAATTAATGGAAGAGCATCCCACTTGTTGATTCACAACAATATTATCATTTTGCGGTATAGAAGGAGCCGGTAGAAAGCCGTAGAATAAAACATCACCGCATGAGGAATGATTCAAATCTTCACATAGTGCTAAGCGTTTAACTAGTGGTGTCAAACCATAATATTCAGATTCATGGCGCAAAGATCGTATTTCACAATTTTTTATATCGATTTCCTTTGTTCGTAAGTAGTTTAAAATTATAGAGAATAGTGATGGATCTCTATCTACAAATATCGCTCCCGTTTCATCCCTTAGGCTGGATATACGGCCACTAAGTAGGGCGGTGAAGAATGTATCCGGTATCCAGGTAAGTGTTTGACGTGATGTGGAAAATCTAATCAAATATCAATTTAAAAAAAACAGAATGTTTAATGGTAAATTATGTGCACTATTTACAAATATTATTTGCCCTTTATTGCCCAAAAGAATTTAAAAGAAAACAATGCATTGCAAAACAAGTAAAACATACTGAATTTTATAATTAAAATTTAAAGCAAATGAAAATAAGTATTACTTACATATAATAATGTGAATATTAATTTGCCTTATTTAAGTATTTTAAAACTATGGCTGCCTTCCTAAACGTAGTTTTATTGGCAGTTCAAAACTTCACCTTCTTTCTTTTAACAACCTTTACAAGTTTTGTCACGTTCTGTGTTTTTAATGCATCAATATAGGGAGCAGAATACAATACCAAAACTTTCATCTTTGCTGTAAGGAAGTGAAAATTTTATACTGCGAAGCAAACTGCGTTTAGGAAAGCAGCCAAGTAGAATGCGATCAAAAAAGTATCGGCGCTAAAAAAATGTTAAAGCAATAGTTTAAAACTAATCATATCACTGTTGATAACTCTACATTGCCAAATCGAACACAGAAAGGTTATGTGAAAATCGTTTGTCCATTTTGTTATCGTTGACTTAAATACTAGGGCCTTTGATAACATCCAACATTCAATACTGATCGAAAAATTTGTTAAATCTTTTAAGTTTTCGCCCAGTGCATGTAAACTTTCTTTTTCTTATCTTAGTCATCGCTATCAATATGTTTTGTTAAAGGAAAAATTTAGAAGTATTTTGTGAGTATTATCTGGAGTACCACAGGGGTCGGTTTTAGGGCCACCTCTGTTTATAATGTTTCTAAATGACCTGTTTGGTATTTATGATAACAGTATGTTCACCCCTTTTGTCTTTGTTGATGATTTACAACTATTGATAACGGGTGAAAATCAGTTTTTAAGAGGGTTTTCAGGTTAACATTGACTGCTAGGTTAATAAGACCATTACTTAGATGAGTCAGAACGATTTAGTAGTTAATGATAATGACACTTTATTTTTTGGTGATTTATTATGTATTAACGATATTAAAATTATTATTGAAGGTACTGAAATTGAGTTTGTTGATAAATTAAATTGCCTCTGCGTTATTCTTGATAAAGAGCTAAAATTAAACTATCAAATTAACTCAATATCATCCAGAGTACATTGTAGGTATGCTTAGAAAATTATATTGTGCAAACTTATACTTGCCGTTGGCAGTAAGAACAAAAGCTGTTCATGCTTTATGCCCACATTTACATATGGTTTTAAGAAATATACAAGTACTCCTGGGCTTAGTTTGAAAAAATTATCTCTACTATTTAACAGAGTTGTTCGTTATATATTTTTCTTAAAAAATCGTAATCAATTGTCAAGTTGCATTCTGCAATTTCTTGTTTGTAGATTCGACAACTTTGTTAGATTTTTTTAGAATTTTTTCTTTAAAACACTTTAGAAAGGCTTCTCATCTAATTTATTTTTAGTAAATATAGTAATCAGCAGATTTTGATTCCAAAACTATCCACAATATTGGAAATAACTTATTTTGAGTGACTTAATAAATAAAAACCATTTTTTAGTTCGGATGACTCACAAAAATAACGTCTGATTGCTTTTGAACAGTCTTAATTTATATATTTTTTGCAATATAGGTATTAGCTATTTTACTATTTTAATACATATTCTATATAGGTATACCTAGTACTTATTCAGAACATGGTTTGAATTATAACTCGACAATCTATATTTACTGTGCTTTAATTTTAGAATATATCTAAATTTATCTCTTTTATATAGGCATACCGTATTCAGTAATGATTTGTTTTTTTTTTTTATTTTATTGTGCACATCTATTTTGTTCCATTGCATCAGCCAAAAGTTTAAGAAGGAATTGCCTTGGGTTAAATTACTAATAAACTTAAAAACTGTCCATTTACCATTTTTCTTCGTTTAGTACATCGATTTTCGAGCTTTTTTACTTTAATGTATATTGAATTTTTGGAATAAAAGCCTTCTTCTAAGGCAATTAAAGGCGAGCTATATATGTAGATATCTAAGTATATTAATTCAACGCTGTGTATGCGTAAAATACACAGAAGGTATAATAGCTTTTAGATGCTGATCTAAAAATCACTACGAAAATTAGTTTACACAATCGTATGTATGCTTGAAAGTGGGGTTCTTTAAATAAAATATAAAAGATTTCACGTACCTCTGACCCCCTACATTAAGATTAACCAAATCACCACTATGAGCAAAGTAGGACATATCGCCACTTTTTTGTGGCTTCTGCATGGGGTCCGGTCAACTACTCTGCGAATATTTATTTGAACTGCTTCGTTAACTCTTATATTTCAACACATATGCTAATATTCAACTTTGTTTAAATAATTCATTAATAAATTTTTTGCTTCCAGTATGTAATTGTTTTATTTTTGGAAACTCATATAACAAAAAAATCTAATCAGTTGCGAAGATTTGTTGACGTTGTTTTTATTTATTCAATGTAGGCTATTTAGCGACTAGAAAAAAAGCTAAATAATTTTTGACCACGACGATTTTAAGCAGGGATGGTTGCAAGAATGTAAATCTAATATCTGCAAGACATCAATGTAAAAATCTAAAGGAATATTCACACTTTGCAACATGTTTACGCACCCAGAATATACCAAAATATTTTTTTATGTATGTACTTAAAACGTCAAATGCAACACAAAATGAAACCATCAACACGAATTCAAACAATCCATTCAGCAACGAAACATGATGCATGGTTTCAAAAACATCTTTCAAAGTGTGTTATTTTAAATGTATTTTTAATTTAGTTAATTTTAATTTCTAAACAAAAATTCAAGATGTTAAATATATGAAGGGGACCACTAAACCCCAAAATATATGACAAAACTTTAATAGAATCATCGTAGCTAGTATTTTCTAGCCGTTATGTATTAATATGGCGGCCAAATTGACTAAGATCTAAATCTTTAAATTTTTTAAGGACAAACATAAACCAGACCGTCCCTTTTAATCGCACTTCGCGAATTTTGCGTCTCACTCTCTAAGGTTCAAGAAAGATAAATTGAAACCGAATTTAATCACATCCAAAAATCTATTACAACCTTTTTCAGATTTTTAGTAGTTATTTTAAAGTGGATATAAAAACCCTTTTTTTAAAAGCATGTAGATTTAAATCGTTTGGAAATTTTTTAGCTTCGAAAATGATTATATGCGGTTTAATTTCTGCAAAAATTAATAGCATGCCTCCAATGACAATTTCATTCAGTTTTCCCCAAAACTTTAAGTGACCAAGTTAGCTAGTTCTGGGGCCAAATCGTCGCATTCGACTCGAATCGAAATTTCACTCGATTGATCGAGTTGTCAATGCTTTAAGTATAGGAATTCTAATAAGATTTTAAAATTTCGATTCGAATCGAATGCGACGATTTGGCCCCTGGGCTTTTTCTACTTCTTTTTCCTCAATTTTTTTGCTGGGAAATAACTTAGATCCAAACAAACGAACAATAAACAAAAAAAGTTTTAATTTTAATAAGCAATGTAGAAACAATCACAGCTTGGGTTATGAATGTTTAACATTTTTTTAACTTTTGCTATCATTATAACAAAAAAATCAATTGAATTGCTATTTTCATACTAAAAATACCCATAACTTATAAAATTATTTCTAAGAATTCCCTACGTATTTTTCCAACAATTCCTGTTTACGTTTCCTAAGTAACGCATCTTCGATATCTTTTTGCGTTGGAACGGGAACGTGTGCTGTGAATTTTGGCGCTAGTAATTCCATTGGATTTTCTACTCTTTGATATTCTTTTTCGATTTCTGCAGCTTCTCGAGCTGGTATGGAAAGTGGATATATTTCATCATCTTCATCAGGCTCTATATCAATATGCCCATCACGAGCCATCTTATCTTTCCATTCACGAACCGCCGTTTGAATAGCTAAATTTTCAGTACGTTCTTCAATTGGAATTAGGATGCCATCATCATCATCTCTATATCCGTAGTATTCAGCATCTATATCCTTCATAAGTTCCGCCCTGGTTTTTCGCGGAGGGGGCAGTGGCTCTTGTTCAAACATTTCTCGTACGCCAGGCAAATCTTTGGCTGCTCCAAAATACTTGTATCCTCTATTACCCGGAACCTCACGACCTTCAGCATCAAACATCTTGGGACCATAACGGCGATAATGTGGCCCACCTAGAGCTGATATTTGGTTTTCCCAATGACGTTTCTCTCTAAGTAATTTATTGATTTCATCGTTTAAGTCACGTATACGAAACTCACCCAAACCAGCTGAAAGTAGAAATAAATTTTAAAGTTGCTATAAATCAAAAGCAGTCGAAAAACATTTTCAATAGCTGCTTTAGTAGGTTTTTGCAAGTTCTAACCATTTTGTATTTGAGCTACTTTGTTTGAAATTTCACGAATGATTTCCAACCGATATTTTTCACATTTTGGCAAGTCAGTGCACTCTGAAGCCAAGTAGGGGCGACGATCTTTTTCACCAGATTCGATTTCCTTAGCGGCTCGCCAACGAGCCAATGTGGTCCTAAAAAAATTAGTAATATAAATATTAATTAACTTATTAAATATTATTACTTACATCGCTTTTTCAGCGTTCCGGGCCTATAACAAGAAAAATTATTAATAATTTAAACAAAATTATTAATTTAATATTATTAATTTTACATATTTACCATGTTTATCGTTTTCTGTGAAGTTTTTAATAAAACGTTTTGTTTACAAAGCTGCAACGCTCAGCTGTATTAAGTGTTGTTAATTCATATGTTTTTTGTAACATGAAAAGGTGTTATTCACACTGGGGGTTTTGCTTTAAAGTGAGAGTTAATTTATGCTATTTATTTTAGATTTTTTGACAACACATATAAAAAAAGGGAAGCTCCGAAATTTGACAAAAACTTGTCATAATATGACTGCAGAAATTTAAGCCTAAAAATTGTATATTGATAAATTTGTAAATATAACTTAATACATTTTATATACCATTCATTTTAGTGTTTATTTTGAAGAGCCTTATTGGTAGCCCCAATGAAAAGTCACAAATATACATATGTATTAAAACTGTTCTGATGCAAACATGGAAATATTTTCTAATTATCTATATACCTATAATATACTATGGTACACTTAAAACTAGAAACTGGCCGAAAGTTCGCGTTCGGAGTTCGGTAAAAAGTAGGGTTTGGCATTTTTCCCTAGCTTTGCCAAGCGCTGACAAGGCTAGCGCTGATTTGAAATGTTAAGAATACATGTGATTAGTGCCTTTTCAATGCAAAATAAATATTTTTTTTATTAAGTTTTGAAAACTAATTTTTGTGACTATATATAAATTGTTTTTAATTAGCTTTGAATTTTGGATTATATAAAACATACATTTTTTAGTATGTTAGGTTTATTAAATATTTTTTTAGTTTAAAGTAAATGTTTTAAATTTTTACCACAAAGATTTGTACCATCTTTAGACAAATGTCAAAATACAAATAAAAAATATAGTATTTCAATACTAATTTTTTTTAATACTAACTTTGACGTTTGTCTAGACATGAATTTGCCTCGTCAAGACGTACAGTAAAACTGAATTACTATTTTACAAGGACAGACATTTTTTCAATTCTCTTTTGTACTTGCCTTAAGTTTTCACACTTTGGAAATCAATAGACAGTCAGAAATTTTTTAATTCCTTCTTATTTATTCCGCTTGTGCTTTGAAATAAACAGGCAACAATAAAAAATGACGATGAGTTGGGCAAAATAATATGAAGCAACAAGCTGACAGCACAAAAGTTAAGAAAGATAAACCCAAAATGTCCAGTACTGATATTCGTATACGACATTACCTTTTAATACTCACCAAAAATTTTCGTCTACCTCTGTCTGAGCAATTGTAAAAGGGCAGAAACTAAAAGTATTGGTAACGGCAAATACCATGGTACAATTACTTTACAAGGTAGTATTGATTTAACAGCTGACTATTTTTGCTCCAGTTTTGCCACTCGTTAAATTTGTCAATCAGTACGTTTTTTGACATTAACGAGGATGATTTTACATCAACTTCATAAATTTGGGCTCAAATTTGTTGTAGTTGTTGCAGAAGCGATAATACCTTGTAAGTTAATTGTACCATCGATAGTCGTTTCAAAAAACATTTTATTAGTATTATCGATAACTTTATCGTTTACCTTCCACTTCTACTTCTTATTCCCGCCTGATTTAATTTTACGTAGTTTTATGTGGTATTTACGCATTCTGTAACAAACTTAAAAACATTGTGAAATTTATTAATATAACAAAACAAATTGTGTTTTAGTGCTGATCTTCAGACTTATTGAACAATTTTTATAAATTGAAATAGAGATGCCGGGAATAGCTTCATTATCTAAAGGCGTCATTCCAGTAAGTTAACAAATGAGGCTGTTTTATGTTTGATGTAAAAATAAATCAACTTTTTATCATGTCTAGCGTATAATGGCTGGGGAGGAAGTTGATTTGCCCGTTTTGCAAATTCTATGTGCCAAAAAAATAAGAGATTCGGACCGCTTGCGATTACTAATTTCAGACGGCCAATATTTTAACAGTTTTGCGATGCTGGCGTCGCAATTAACTCCAGTTTTCGGCGATGGAAAACTACAGGTTAATACCATTGTAAGAGTGGACAAATATATTACATCGATTGTTAATAAGAGTGATGTTGGAAAGTAAGTAGGCATATTACTGTTTTCACAAATTACATTAAAAATATGTAGTACAACTGATTTGCTTTATGTAGTTTTAAAAATAAGCTACCAAGATACACATTTTGAAAATATTACAATGTCTGCGGTTTTACTTATTGCTGCCATATAATATGTAGATCATTGCAAAGGGCCTAAATGGTACCTTTTTCAAATTTCTTTCGTTTTTGACAAAGATCTATAAGGAAATGACAATCATAAGGCTGAATGACCAAATGATGAAGCCAGTAAAGTTTCTGCTTAGTTCTTTTTACTTCCACCGGGCATATGCCCCAACAATGTGTTAAGGAAATTGATATTCGTAAAATAGACTTAACATCCCATTTTATAGGTATTTCCGCAATTAGAAAAGATTATTGGATCTTGATTTTTCCTTGTGTGTATGTTGCTTGGCAAGTTATGACTGTCAAATTCTTAAAACAATCGTACCTATAACTGTGATAAAAAAATACGAAAGTTGTTTGTTATACGGCAAGCCTAAACGTTGACTGTTTCAATTGTCGTAGTTTTTCATAAAAAAATGTAAGATTACTTTAGTATATTACAAGAACCGAATACAAAAAATGTTTTGTTTTTTAAAATTTAACCCGTTTTAAGATTAGGAAAGGTTAAAACCCAAACAATTTTTTTTATTTTAACATTTGCGCTGTATTAAACGTATGTATGGTGAGTATGTTTTTATAACCACTGTAAGCACTAAACTAAATAAAATTATTGTTAAACGAACAATTTAAAATAAACCGTTTTAACAATTTGATTCCTTTTAAAAAAAATATTAAAATTTGCAACACATGCAGGTCGCCACTTGAAATACTAAATACGTTTAGTAAGTTTTTAATTAATAATGACACAGCACATAAATAAAACAAACGTCCTTACAAAATTTTTGGCCTTGAGATTCAAAACGGCTTTAAAAGAAATTAATTTTTGCAAATCTCAGAAAGGCTTTTTAATAAAATATTTTGTTGACCTTCAGCTGTTAATAATATAGTCAATACAAAAATACTTAAGCAGGCATTTGGCGTAAAGTTGGTCTCTTCTTTTTAACAGTAAAATAAATAAAAATAAAATAAAAAAAATAACTCCTGCTATTGCTAAAAAAGCTGGTTCTAAATTTGCTTTTTTAAATATCCAAAAGATTTTTATAAGGTTTCTATTACAAAGTTGTAGGCTCAGATTAACAAATAAATCACATTGAAAGATAACCCTTCCTTTAAAAAATTGATTGAGGGTTTGGTAAAGGTTATTAAACTGCAGCACCCATTTTAAATTCATATCCCATACTGCCACATGGCATCATATAGTGGCCTAAAATGTCTATATGAGCAAATCGAACAATTTTTAGTTACTAAAAGTTTTACACATTAGTTTTAATATTTTCTTACTCACAATATAAACATTTTAGATAAAAAATTTTTATAATACACTATTTATTAAAAACATGTTGACTTACTTTATTGTTAATGTCCTAAGGTTTGATTACGCAACAAATTTTTTTATTACATTAATCAGGTAACTACCACTTGCAGCATATATCGCTCATTTGCTACAACAATGTCACAACTCAAAAAAAAATTTTCGGGTTAACAATACAGAACGATCGATTATGTTGTGCTTTACTCCGTATAAAATCATCTTTTTATTATTTCTACTTTTTACGTTTGAAAAGAAAATACCACTTGTCTTTTCTAGTAAATGTAAGCAAATCGAAAACTTGAAAAGCGTTTTTCTCGAAATGCCTTTTTTTGAATTATGCCGTTGTGTTAGCAAACGAGCGATGTGTATTACTAAAACAATATCAAATTTCCAAACTGCAGTCGCAAAACTTGCAATCAGCATTTTGTAAGTGCGGTTTTTAACTTAAGGTTTAACTTTAGTTAAAAGTTGTTGGTGAAATAAACAATTGACGTCGGGTGATAAACATATTTTTTTTCTATAGTCTAAAACTTAATTAAGAATATAGACGACCGGGTTTTCTCCGTTTAAGATTGATAAGTAACAGGGACTGTAAATAACAATTATTTTAGAATTTTCAATGAAAAAACCTGTACAAGGAAATATTGGAAAGTCAATTGAAGTACACACTTTTGATGGTATTTAATTTAATAAATTTTTTTGGAAAACATTTTTCCTCAAAAAAAGAACTATTTTTTGATTTTTATGTTTTTTTCAAGAAATAATTGATTGTACAGACCTAAGTAACCTGAAACCTTTCTTTTTTATACCTAACCTAAGTTAGTTAAGGTTACGAAGGGTACCTAAGCAGGAAAATACAACGGGACCAACGTTGGCAGACCATTTAATAAGGTGGTTCACACGTTGACAAAACGTAAGACGTTGTTCTATTATAGTGTTGTGCCAACACAAGAATGACAACATCATTTTGAGCTTGGCCGATTGTTTTTCATATCGATGGCAAAGCATTCTTCAAATTCAAAAGCAAGTGCTTGCATAATTTCTATTTGTTATTTTTACGGCGCTTTCCCAATACTTTAAATTTTCCAATATACCAAAAACTAAAAATACTTGTATAATATTTTTCCAATAAGAATAAGTTTATTTATCAGGCATGTTATAAAAATCACTTTTTGTAAAAATGATTTGAAATCACAATAAACTTTTTAAATTTTTGTAATTTTAAAGCAGTCAGCTAAATGCCTGTCTATTTTAAATTACTTGGTTATATTTTAAATAGCCTAATTTTGATATTTAAAATCCATCGTAAAATCAACCACAAATCCAATAGCACAAGTTCAAAGAAAGTTGCACACTTTTTTTGACAATCCCACAAATTATATTCCATTAGTATATTCTCCTTTAAAAAAACAGAAATATTCACTTAAAAAAAATTTAAAAAAAGTTGAATCTAAAGTTTCGTTTTCTTTTGTAAACATTTACGAGTACAATGATTCTCCTGATAATATACGTTTACTAGGTAATGGAAACATTATGGTAGTCTCAGAAATTTTTAGTAGTAAGTCTTTGTACAAAATTGTAAATATTTTTTTGAAAAGGCAGTATTTTTAATGCAACTACTGAGTTTTTTGACTATCCATTGCCATCCAGAAAAATTGGATGATACAACATTAAAGGTTTAGGTCAGAAAGAAATGGAAGTAAATATACAAATGGTAGATGTTCAGTGTATTCTTACTAAATTTCAAAATGAAAAAAAGTGCAACTCGTCACTTCCAACCAGAGGCCCGTAAGCCCATTGTGAATCCCTTCAGAAGAGTCGAAAAGAAAGAAAAATAGGAAAGACAAAGAAATGTGTAGGTAGAACACAAAAACAAGAAAAGATATCAAGAATACCGTCTGCAAGAAATTAAAAGAAATCAGTATTTGTCAATCACGCGTAGGCGCTGAAACACCTATCCATCCAACACCTTTGATCAATCCTATGATGTTCCCCAGCCCACAGCCAGAGACCTCACCAAGCCCTCTGCAGCGTAATGCAGTTGCAGACAATATGCTCCCAGGTCTCTATTTTCTTTCTCATCCCTGCATAATATACTACGTACGTAAGAATTGGTCTCTTAAGGGATGTATAAATCTAGTTCACCATAACCGGTTGCAACACCAAGTTCTTACCTATGAAGTTCCTGCAGGCATAATAAGCATTTGGAGCCTTCCCAAACCTCTCCTCTGCATTCGCCCTCCAAGATAACTTGCCATCCAGAACGATACCCAAATACCTGGCACTATCCACCAGTTTCAGCTAAACTTTTTTAAGTTTCGGACAGCTTAGTCTGTCACCTTGTACTTTCTGGCTCCGTTCCTCTCTGGGCCTACTCCTAGTCCCTGGCCCAAGCACACATATCGGATAATGCATTTGCATCCTCTCGTGGTGGACAAAGATTTTCCCGTCACAAAAACCACGATGTCGTCTGCATAAGCCACTACTTTTATCCCCTTTGGGTCAAACCGCCTCAGTATCCCATTGACCGACAAGGCTCCTCCCTGTGGCGTTCCCCTGACCGCACTGCTTTTTAGATGTTCATTTTCCAAACCAGAGTTGATTATCTTGCTGCCAAGCATAGAATATATCCACTCATATAGGATGCCTTCAACTCCTACTTTCCTCAGTGCGTTTCCAATTGTCTCTATCGACACATTATTAAAGACCGCGTCCATATTCAAGAACGTGCGCAGCGTGTACTCTTTCCTGTACAAACCCTTTTTATGAATCTCAACAAATGAATTGCACTCAACAGATTTACCCCTCAGATAAGCATATTGAGCATTACTAATGATGTGCGTATTAATCGTGTTCTTAAGATAAAGATCGATCAGTCGTTCCAACGTCTTCAGTAAGAAAGACGATAGACTAATATAAAATCGCTTATACCTAACCTAAACAAACTTTATATTGCTTTAAAACTAGTAGAATTTCATAAGGCATTGCAAAACCAAACAGAACAGGAAAAACAAAAACAAAATATCGAAATATTGAGAGAAGAAAAAAATTAATTAATTTGCCTACATTGCTTGTTTAGCATTTACTATTTTAACAATACTTTTATACTTACTAAAAACATACCTTAGTTTAGTCGCCTACGGTTTATTACTTATTAAATTAGTTTTTAACACTTCAGTTTTAAAGCAACAAAAGAAAAAGAGGACAAATATAAGCACCTTTCATTTAAGAAATAACTTTGTATATCATAAGGCTAACTTATAGCTGGTATGTAAGTAAAAATCATTGAAAGTTTAATTAAAAAATATTTTATAGACGTGTTCTTGTAATTTTGGAGATGACCGTTTTAAATCCCGGCGATCAAGTAGACGGCAAAATTGGTGAACCCATATCTTACACGGAAGCTACACAAGAATCATCGGCTTCAAATTCAACAGCCAAAAGGGAAATCAGTAGTAGAAACAACAACAACAACAACGAGGATAATCATACAATGAATCTAACATTAAATGGTGGTTTAACACATCCAATCAGCAGTTTGAGTCCATACCAAAATAAATGGGTCATAAAGGCACGTGTTATGTTTAAATCTCCCATACGCACTTGGAGTAATGCTAAGGGGGAAGGAAAACTATTTAGTATTGATTTAATAGACGACTCTGGCGAGATACGTGCCACTGCATTCCGTGAACAAGTTGATAAGTATTTCGATTTAATGGAAGTTGATAAAGTGTATTTTATATCTAAGTGCCAACTTAAACCAGCTAATAAACAATATTCAACATTAAAAAATGATTATGAAATGACATTTACAAATGAAACAGTTGTACAGGTTTGTGAAGACGAGGATGACGGCGGAATACCGGAGATAAAATACGACTTTGTTCCCATATCGCAAGTGGCAAATTTAGAACCAAAAGCTGCTGTTGATTGTGTTGGTGTTTGCAAGGAAGTTGG
This sequence comes from Melanophora roralis, assembly GCA_963583895.1. NCBI lineage: Eukaryota > Metazoa > Arthropoda > Insecta > Diptera > Rhinophoridae > Melanophora > Melanophora roralis. The sequence continues at coordinate 60,132,168 of OY757187.1, read as the reverse complement.
TGAACTACAAGTTTTTACTTCAAGAACAACCAATAAAGAATTTAAAAAGCGCGACCTGATCTTGGTTGACACTAGTGAAGCTGCTGTTACCTTAACAATATGGGGTGATGATGCTGTTAATTTTGATGGGCATGTTCAGCCTGTTATACTCGTTAAAGGCGCCAGAGTCAATGAATTTAATGGTGGCAAAACTTTAAGTATGAGCAATGGTTCTGTCATGAAAATTAACCCTGATTTACCAGAATGCCATAAATTACGTGGCTGGTTTGATAACGGTGGCGGTGAAAATATTACAAACTCTGTTTCGACACGGTAGGTTTAATCTGTTGTATTTATTTTAAACGACAATATAAAAAATAAATTTAAATTTAAAGAACTGGTTCTGGTGGCGGTGGCTACAGCACTGAGTGGCGTACATTTTATGAGGCTCGTGATCTAGGAACTGGCGATAAGGCTGATTATTTCCAAACCAAAGCGGTTGTGCATGTTATAAAAAGTCAAAATGCTTATTACAAAGCCTGTCCCCAGCCCGAATGTAATAAAAAGGTGGTGGATGAAAATAATGGCCATTACCGCTGTGAAAAATGTAACGCCGTATTTCCCAATTTCAAATACAGACTTTTAGTCAACGTAAGTAATTATCAGGTTTGTTCTTAAAATCACTTTTTGTAAAAGTGATTTTAAATCATAAAAAAAGTGTTCTGCACACAAAACTTTTTGAATTTTTTTGTTTTTAAATCGGTTAGCTGAATGCCTGCCGATTTAGAATCACTTGGCTATTTTTTCAATCACCTTATTTTGCAATTCGCAATAAATTTTTTAAACGAATAACTTAAAACCACAAGTGATTTGAAACCGTGTAAATTTCAGAACATGCCTGTATTTTTATTATTTTTTTTTTGCTATAAATTTATCACAATTTATTTTGAATTTAGATGAGTATTGGTGATTGGACTTCCAATCGTTGGGTAACATGCTTTAGTGACTTGGCTGAACAGCTATTAGGTCGCTCTGCTCAGGAAATTGGTGAAGCAATGGATAATAATCCGAGCGAAGCCGAAGAAATATTCAGTTCCATAAACTTTCATTCTTATATGTTTAAATTACGTACAAAGGTTGAAACATACGGGGTATGTAAATTAAAAAGTACTAGTAATTTATTGTTATTAATGTTTATGTTTTTTTAAGGATATGACTCGCAACAAATTAACTGCACAATCGGCCACACCTATAAACTATAAGGAATACAACAAATATTTAATAAATAACTTGAAAGAGTTAACTGGTATTAATAAGGCATAATTTTAAGGATTTTTTTTTTATTATAATGTATTAATTATTCATATACTTTTTTTGTATCTGTAATTTAATGAAATTATTTGAAATTTCTGTTTTTTATATGCTTGCGAAAAAAATTTGAGTAAAATATAAATTTACATACATATGTACATACTTATATAATTTTTAAAGTACTTTCATTTAGAAACGTATGGGAAAGAGTAAGTATGTTTTTACCGCTAATTTTATTACTTAGTTTGTTCAATCTGCTTTCTTAGAAATAGCAAAGCAACTAAATCCTTGCTAATTTCTTTCGCAATAAATGGGAATTTTTAATTTAAAGGGTAATAACGTAAAAATATCTTTGTACATATTAAAATATTTGTAGCTTTACGTTAAAAACAGGGGAGAAAAAGTAGATAGATTTCTTTAAAAATTACTATATTCCTTAGGGATTTTTTTAATTCGTTTTTTTTTTTATTCTAATTAAAATATGATGCAGTGGATAAATTAAAACTTGGATTATATTTGATGCGCGCGAGTTACATTCCCATCCCCTTAAACTAAACCCTATAGTATTGACTGGAAAAGTGTAGAAAAGATATAGTTAATGAAAAATAATCAATGAGCCTTATTGTGTTTGGCGTAGTCGTGTCGAATGTAGTCGAATTCGCCACAAAAACGACAAGGATGCTATTCATATAGCATTGGCGTATTTGTTAGACGATACCAAAAAACTAAAAACGACTACGCCAATCACAATAAGGGTGAATACTCCTGCCTGTTCTGTAAACCAAGTCGATTTTAAATTAGATGGTGTTCTGTAAATCAATCGATTTGCTGCACTAAAACAGGGTTGTTAACTCGATTTAAAATCAGGTAAAACTTTTGAATTCTGTTCGAATTCAAGAAATCTATTCGGATTCGGTTTACAGAAAAGGGCTGATTAATACATTATCCAGCTCACAGTCATTGCGTTTTTCCAACAAACAACTGGGACAGTACCGATAATGCAAAATGAACCAGCTTTGTAACCTTTTTTTCAGCGACTTCGTTAAACTAATACTTTTTGCTAAAATTTTTTTATACCTTTTGCGACTTTCAATATGAGTTTAACGTAATAATTTTAAGGTTTAACATTATTTAAAGCTGTGAGAAGTTCTTAAAACTAAACCATTTCTATTTTTTAATTACAAAGTACCATTATTCTTAATTTCAATCAATTTTTAATGCTTAAAACCATCAAAAGTTCAACTTTGACTTTATATGTCTCAAAAACTGCTAAACCGACTGTAATAAAATAAAAACTTTAGAAGAGTTAAAAAAAATCTCTAGCAAAATAAAAATATTTATCGCTTCAAAAGTTATAGAATATAACTATTTTTCGACCAAAAGAAATCAAACCTGTCAGTAGTTTACCTTTTTTTTAGAGCCAAGAATGTAAATTTTGTGCGCTTCAATTAAGAAATAAAAGTGCTGCTTTCTCACTATTGGGTAAAGTTTGGTAAATAAATAACCGAAAATTGATTTCGCAAAATAACAAGAAAACACAAAATTAGGGAAGCTCAAAAGGAAATTCTTTTAAAATTCCAAAAAATTAATTTCAAGAAAATAAATTTGTTGCATATTTTTTTTAAATTAATAAAACAGCTGGCATTGACATGTTATTTTATCAAACAGCTGATTGTTAAAGAAAATATTTCTCATAAGATCCTAAATGGTGAGTATGGGAACACAACGTAATTTTATTTTTAGTAAAATTATTAACAAAAAAACATCAAATTAGAGCTTTTTAAAACTCCTTTATTATGCAAATTTTTTTGCTTTAAACGACTTTTTGTGTCACTTTTATAAAATACGTAGCGGTCACCCCGGTAGCTAGTGCAGCGGAAATTTAAAAATATTAAAAAAAAATTCTACATGATGGAAGGCATTTTAAAACGTAAATGATTTTACATAAAGATTTTAAACAACTGGAATAAGTACTTAAAAATAAGCTTTTTGTTTGAAGTTCCATTTCAAAATAATTTCTTTTTTGAATTTTTATACCCTTCATATAATCATTCCGTTTGTATTTTCTACAACATAAATAAATAGTGAGTCATTGCCAGTTGGACACTTTGGCGTTCTGGGAAGGGTCGGAGATGGTCAACTCCTGCGGCAATTAGGTTTGACTGACTATGTATATGGTCACGAAACTTGACTTTGGGATCTTACCTCTGGAGTTTCCGAATTGAGAAGTATGGAAGGGATCCGAGCGGCTGGATGAGGAAAGTGCAGTCTTTACTGATGGAGGTGGGCACCGCGGCTTGTGTTTATATAATGGAATAGGGATGTCATACAGACTTCCGGACGAGTGCATCGTTTTCCAGGCTTATTCTGGCGTTGAGGAGGGCGACGGAGAACGCAGAAGAAAGACGGGCCTTAAAAATCTATATCGACAGTCAGGCGGCGCTCAAGGCTTTGGAGGGCCCTATGCCAGATCTAGAGTTATTGTTGGATGACGGCGTGCACTCAGAGAGATCTTGGCGACACGCAGAGTAAAGCTCTGTTGGCTGCCGAGTCATTATGACGTTGCCGGTAAAGTCGGCTAATAAATTGGGGAAGAGGACATCGTTTCGGAATATTGGGCAGGGTTGTGGGCCGCCGAATTGCATTCGTTACTAACCTTCGTAACCTAACTTAACCTAAAGTAGTTGCAAATTTTGGAAAAAATAAGTTGTTAAGAGCAGGGAGAGAGGTAGTCCCCACACAAAGTAACCATTTTTACGAAGTTTTTAAAATTCCAATCTCGGAAACTATGGGCTATCGACTTAAAATTCTCCACATTAAAAAAAAATTGTTGGATAGGATTAAGGGAAGCAGTTAGAGACAACCGACCTCGAAACCTGCTACAAGATTAACGTATTGATTTCTTTATTTTGAAAGGAAAGATGTCTGGATAGGAGAATTGGGGTAGCATTACCCACACAATGGGTAAAATATTGTAAAGTTTTATGTTTAAAAAACTAGGACAGCTATGGACAAAGCAATTTTTTTATAATATTAATATTATTTTTTATTATTAAGGGTTACAAAAAGGCTTAGCCGGATCATTGACTAGGTATACAAGAAGACCAATCTGAATGGTATATAAAATTCGGCACTGCCAAGCTTTTGCTTAATTTTTTTAACATAAAAATTGAGAACCATACAAATTTAGAACCGTTTAATTCAATCATACTTACCATGATACAAAAAATTAGGTAGTCTCGTTGGCCCAGCTGATTAGTGCCAAAATGTCAGAATTATGCTCTCCCTGTGAAAATAAAACAACAAAAATTATTATTCATCGTTTTTTTCTATGAGCTTTTGTTTGACACGTTGGTACTAATTTGTTGTTGTTACAGGGACGAGATTACCTGATTAGTTGTATCATGATACTTACCAAAGCGTTTTGAATCAAAAAAGAATGTTGATGCTAAGATATTAAATGAAAAAACGGTAAAATGTTTAATTTTTATCGGTTTAATTTATTAAATGTGGCCTTTATGTGTTTTTAAATAGTTTATAAAAATTAACATTTTTATTTTTATATGTATTATATGCGTATAATATTATACATATAACGTTTTCTTATTTTTAACTTATAGTTATATTTTATATCGTAATTATAATATGTATATAATACTTTAGAAAAAAACTTATGTGTTTGGAATTATGAATTTTTCAATATTTTATGTGGATGACTATGATCATTCTCCTTTTTTTTAAATATATTTAACTGACTAGTAGTATATCAAGATATATATTTATGTTTGTTATGAAAAAAAACAGTAAAGTTTAACGTAAAAAAATGCAAAAAATACTTAAGTAAAAAAAAATGTTTTAAAATTAGGTATAAAAGGATTTATTTTATAAAAAATGTGTTATTTATTTTCTTCTTAATAGCAATTAATTCGTTTTAGTTTAGATATGAATAATACAAAATTTTTGTTAAACTATTTGGCATGCATTTATATAATTTTTAGAGTTTTGCCTGCATTGCACAATATTTAAATTCTACTCTATATGTATATTAATATGTATAATTATATATATTTTTATAAACTACTTATATTTTGTATATTTGAGTGTATATGTTTAAAAACGTGGTGTTTTAATAACTTTCGTTTTAAACACCTTTTTGATTCAAAATTTCCATTTCGATTATATGCATTTAGTTATTATTTTGATATTTAAATATTGATTGGATTATATTTTAGTGGCTAACAATTTTTTCTGAGTTCGATGTAGAAACTTTTTGATTATTTGTTTTTCTCAATACCTTTTTTTTTTAATGTTATGACTATTATTTGTTTTTTCAGTAACTTTTTCAAAGTCTTAGTTAAAATTCCAAAAAATTTAATATTTTTTGAATTTTTTTATGGTGTTTTTTTTTTACATATGCATGCGTATAAGAAAGACATTTTGCGAAGGCTTATTTAAGACAACAGTTTCGTTCCTTTACAGATTACTATAAATATTTTTCGATAATTATTAGTTGTGTTCCAGATGCTAAACGAAATAGTACAGATAACAATTTTTGTACAATAAAGAGAGCATCTGAAAGAGTAATTATTTTTCATTTCCTGTAAAAATTGCCCCAAATTTTTCTTTGGGTAAGTTCGGACAAGAACTTTAAAATCGGCTGATTTTTGTTCACTTTTAGAATTAAAAATTATTTGAAAAATTTTGCAGAGAATAACACTTTTTTTAATGTTTATTAAAAAAACAAAAAGGAAAGTTTTTCTTAAAAATTTAAATATTTGATTCTTTAATATTTTTTTTTTTGGGTTTTCAATTTAATAGCAAACCATTAGGTTATACTGCCAGCGTATCCTTCTTTAAATCAGAGTAAAACCCCCAAACGACCTACAATATATCTTCATTCAGGGAGCTGGAAATCTTCAAACACAATATTTTCTAATCATAGTCTTTGTGTTCTTCACCAGAGTTAATTCACAGTTTTAATGGTCTTCACCAGCTTGTCTTCCAGTCTTCATGAAGGAAGCTAAAAATCACGAAAATAGATTTTTATCAAAGGTATTAGCGGACTACTCCAGGATATTAATTCAGCTTTCAGTATTTATGGACTTCTCTAGGTCAATCGCAAAAAATGGCCACTTATTAATCTTCTTTCCTAAATTATCACTGCCATTCTTCCCTCCTGTAGGTACATACATATATATACACACAGTTATACGAACGGTACATTAAAACAATGCGAACGAGACACAAATTTCTCGAAGGCAAAACACCAAAAACAAGCCCAACTGCCCTTAAGCAAATAATGGCAATGATGCGAGCGCTGTTTTTTTGTCCAGAGCTAAAATGTGCCTTTTTATAAAATATTAATATATGTATTTCCGCAAAAAAAGATAATACTTTTAACACCGAATCGTTAAGTAAAATAGATTGTATGTAAAGCCCGAATGATTGCGCCAAGGCAGTGATCTGTATTTGGTGGAAACAAATGTGACCTTTCTATAAGCTGCTCTTTGGAAAGACCATTGCATCTAAGTCGCTTGAGGTGGGCATTGGTCGAAAAACACTCGAAATGTGGGGACAGATTTTAAAACTCCATTATGATAACGTACGGCCACATGTTGCAATACCTGTTTGAAACTATTCAACAATAATTTTATAGAACTTGTTGCCTCTTACGCCTTTAAGTCCACACCTTGCCCTTTAAACTTCAATTTGTTTCGATTGAAGCAGAATGCTTCGACCAGATCACATTTTTCTTAAAAACAGATGATTAGTTAATTTTCATATTCCGTAAATAAGATAGAAAACGGTCACAGCTAAAAATGGCCAATGGTTAGATTAGTTTAGGTAAAACGTGCAGCTGTGGAAAGAAAGGGCACAGTTCACTTGGTTCCGTTTTTTACGCTCCCTTTGTGTCACTTTTAGAGCAAGATAAAAAGAGTAAAGTAAAGCTCAGGTGCAGAATTACCAGGGTTTTGGTGGGAATCAAACCCTTAAACTTATAGACTTTCGCACTTATTTACTAGCCTACCGGGGCATCTTAAAATTGAACAATACTTAAAATAAATTTATTTTATACTGATTCTTTAAAATTTATCTTCAAAAATATAAAAAATTCCGTGTCACGGTGTTTGTAATTTAACTCCTCCGAAATATCTTGACCGATTTTCATTAAATTTTGTAAATATATTTGTTAGGTATTAGAGTACGTTTTAAGGCATATTTTATTTCGCAAGAGGGCAAAACAAAATAAAAGTTCCCACTCCCTATGCTTTAGAAACGGTTTAACAGATTTTCTTAAAATTTGGCAGAAAAATAGTTAAGCATCTTAAAGGAACTAAGGGAGGGGGAGCTTTTACACCTTTTGCCTTGAAAAATTAAAATAAATGAGCTTCTTTCATATCGAACTAGCACATGTACAACAAATTCATAAAAAATCAGCCAAACCGTTTCAGAGGAGTCAATTTGTAAAGGCGGAGGCACATACAATCCGTCATACGTCATACTTCGCCTTTTTTAACTGACGTTAACGTAACAACGCAAGAGGTTGTCACATAGAATCCTTTATAAACGGATGTTAAATTAGCAGGTGGTGGTGGTTCTACAGCAAAATTTGGTGAATATAATTTTTGTTTTTGTTGTAGTTTTCGTTGGCTCAGTTGTCAAAAAAAGATATGTAAAAGTAAATAATTTTGACTACGCAGCCTCGATTTATGCATGAAAAAAGTCGATCAGTTGTGTTCATAACACCACCTGGTACACCTAATTTCACCATGCAACTTGTCAAAGTACTTGACGTACGTTGAAAGTTAAAAGTTGCCCAACTTTAGTACGTTGCGTTGAAGGAGACGTACTGAATGTGACATTGTTCATAAGAAACCATGTTATTTAACTTAGCTGTCAGTTAAAAAAGGCAACGTATGACGGATGACGGATTCATTGTGCCACCGCCTTAAACATCGTTACCATAGTGGAATAATAAGGTGACCTCGTCGCTACAACAAAAACTTCCAGTAAAAATTAAGCATGTATTCTGTTGTTGCTAAATTCTACCTAAGTTGTCAAAAATTTTGCTTTAACACTTGCACACAGTATACACAACCATAACATAAAATAAATATTTTGCCAAGCTTAGCTTGGAAAACATACTATGGCGGATAAAAGTCAGCAGCTCCCACCTTGTTTAATGTACCCTGATCGTGACACGAGAATTTTATATATGTATGTACTTTCAACCCAGATTGAGGTAAAAAGTCATACAGCGGGCCGAAAAAAACACTTCAAATATTTTCATTTGAACATAGAAAATAATTTTACGTTTTAAAGCACACAAAAACTCCTTCGCACTTAAGGTGCTTTCGCACGATATGTATTTTACACATGAGTTGTCAAATTTTGCAGTGCGAAATTGGTATCTGCCGTCTGAACGCGTTTAAACATTGCATGTGTGAAATACATATGTAAATGTCATATGACAAATTTGTAATTAGAGCGTGCTCTATTTTCATCTGACAAAGCATGTGTCATCAATTGTTTTTAAAACAACAACAAGGAAGAGTAAGTTGTTTATTTTGGTTTGGAGGTTATGTCAGATGTAATTACACATGTACGTGTGAAAGCAAAAATTATAGACCATCAAAATGACAATTTTGACAGACATACGCAATTACATGTGGATTGCAAAAGTGAAAAGTCATGTGTAAAATACATATCGTGCGAAAGCACCTTTAGTACTTAGGGTTCAAAAAGTACTTACACATGTAGGAATTCGCTTACGAAGTAGCGGGTTAGTAAGAGATATAAAAAATTTGAATTTTCAAAAAAAAAAAAATTTTTATTTTTTTTTTATTAGATTCAATATTATGTAAGACAAGAAACAAATATTGGCGAAGAAAATTTATACTTGTAGGAATTTCTAAAAGCTTTTTTGTGTCTATTCTTCCAATAAAAAAATAATTGAAAGAGTAACAATATTTACTAGCAAAAATCATTCAAGCAGCTGTTTATGCTAGGTGTGTTCAATAACTTTCCAGCAAAAACCTGCAACGAAAGAGTAAAAATAAATTTTCTCGTTGAAAGTTTTAACTAAAAAAGTTATTGAACACACCTTATTATTCAATTGTAAATGTAAAAAGTAAATATTAGTTCTTGTCCTAACTTACTCAAAGAAAAAGTTCGGGTTAATTTGTACAGAAAATTAAAAAAAAAAAAATACTACTTATTGCGTGAAAGGCTTTTGGGTAATTTAATGGAAAGGTTCGGACTGTTAACTGTCTGGAATAGAATTATTATTTATAGCCTTTATTGCTTACGAAATTAAACTCTAATACACGCAATGTCTTACAAAATGTTACCTTCACAACACACGATTTGCAGTTAATTTTTAATTCCTTAAGCATGTCATCGCTGGCCATATGAAAAATCGGTCTGCGCATGAACGTGTGAATGCCGACAGCTATGATAATGCGGTATTGATGCCGACGTTGCAGTCGTATTTGTAAGTGTTGTAGTGTGATCTTCAGTTTGAGATTCTTGTGAAAAGTATTCGTCTGTATGGATTTCCGGTGGTTCGGATGGCTTATAACGTGGAATTGTAACTGGGGTGCCCGCCGCAATAATTCCTGGATTTTGATGGTGATGACAATGATGGGCATGATGTTGATGTGGGTTGTATTTATTAATAGTTTGATCGTTTTCTTGTTGCTGTATTATTGGGTGTTGACGGTAATGATACTGATGCCTGTCATCCTGAAGTATGTTTTGTGATTGTGTTAGGTATCCTTGATTATTCGTTTGCTCCATTAGGCTAGGATTTTCATTGTAAATAGTATTAAGCGTAAGAAGAGAGGTGGAAGATGTTATAAAATTGTTTGTTTTTTTGTCCACTTTAAATGTGAGACCACAGGAACAATGTTCAATAGTAGAATCGCGTTTTGAAATAGTTGAGTCTATAGAAGTTGAAAGAGATGAGGGTAAAGTATGAGCTTGTTTGTTTTGCGCATGATGCTGCTGATTACTGTGCTGAAAACTCAAGGACGTAGAGTGATGAGGCGAATGATGATGGTGATGGTGTTGATGATAGTGAAAAGTTTGCTTTTGCTTTGGCTGTGGATATTGACTTTGATAAGAAAGGTTTTGATTGGGAGATTTTATGGTGTTTGTGTTGTTTAATGTCAAGGATGTAAGTGATTGAGATGCATGTACGACTGCTTGTTCGGTAAACATGGTTTTGGTAGGTGATGGTGAAGTTGTGGGCGATGATGATGTTTCTGTAGTGGTGTTAGCTTCTATACTAGATGTGGATGCTGGCGATTGATGGCAGCGACATATTGCAACTCAAAAAGTGTTGCCAACATCACCGTGTGATTTATTAATGTCATCTTGTGCATTGGTCACAGAAGTGGCTTTTGGTGAAACATAGCCATCATTGTGACCATTCTGTTGTTGTTGAACTTGATGATTATGGTGATTATGATGATGATGGAGTAAATGATTATGATTAGCGTTTTGTGACTGGTTTGGTAAAAGTTGAGGTGTAGCTGGACCCGATTCAATGGATGACTCATGTGTAGCTATTATGTTCAAAGACTTTGGTGGTATTGGAGGCGGAGGCATTGGCACTTCTTCCAAATCAAATGAGCTTGTTGAATTTTCACGCTGATTTATGTTTAACATTAAGTTGACAGCGAATGAACCTTCAACACTGCCATTCGAAGACAAGCGACAATGATCACGATGATGTACCGTACTCAAGGAATTCGAGGATGACTCCTCACTTAGATTATTTAAATGATTCAATTCATGTGCACTGGCAGTTGATATGCCCGAATCCCGAAAATCATTGGGAGCGTATGTAACATTTAAATGATTTAGGTCAGAATTGTGACAGTTATGGCTGTGAGTTAACGAGTGCGGTGCCTGATCAGCTTCGGGATCATCAAAGCTAATATCAACAACGGCATATTTTTGATTTTGCTGATGTGAGGTGGAATGTGGTCTTCGTTGCATGCTTGATAGTGGGGAGTCTGTAGAGAAATCATTGAATATCATTGGATTAGAAGCTCGTTTATCGGGAGTTATGCCTCTAGGTGGTAAGGGAGGTGCTCCGGGAGATCCTGGTAAATTAATATTGCGTTTAGGTGGAACTTCTGGCCCATCCAGAGACATGCTTGAACTAAAGTTCTGAGATCTAGGTCGATTAGGTATAGGTGGAGCATTTTGAGGTACAGTTCGCAAATCGCCTGGAATGCTTAAACTATCCTTGCTTAGTGTTTGATAGGAATTGTGATAGCTACTTAACTCGACAGGTCTAAGAGTATCACCAGGTCTCGTATAAATTTCATCGTGTTCATAATAGTTTGTTGCCGAGATCAGTGAAGTTGGCCCGCTGTTAGTACCTAAACCTTGTGTTATTTTCTCTGTGGGCAGTGGTGGCAAAGGCGTATTTACAATGCTTTCCGAATGTTGCCGCTTTAAACGCCCCAAACCAGAAAGGCTTTGCTTCAGTTGGCAAAATCTTTCCAACAAACGATTGTGTAGTGGTTGGACACCAGCAGGGGCCAATTGCCCGTGCAGATCAAGAGCCTGATCTAAAATTTGAATTTTTTCCAATATTAGAGACTTAAGTTTTTGCACATTTGCTTGCTGTCCTTGGCCTTGCGGTGATTTCAGAAATTGTTCAGTGAAAAAGGCTTCCTGATATTTACTTATACCGCCCATAACGTTGGCATCTATGATGCCCTGCAGCCGCATTGAAAATGGGTTGATATTACGTTTGGGATCGTTGCGATATTGAACTATTAAGTCCCACAGTTCTTTGCCTACATTATTCATAGTTTCACAAGCAAACTCAACTGGAGTCAACTCTTGTACCGATTTATGTTTGACCTCAAACCAACGCAAAATGCCTGGCAAAGGACAGGCTATATCTAAAGTGGTACGTTCTATCCATAACGATTTAAATTCGTTTTCTTTATCCACTGTGCCTTTGTAAATGGGGCGGTCGGATATAAAGCGGCTAACATCGTTAACCTCATAGAAACGAGCAATTTTTTCTGGAACCGTTACCATGGCCGTTTTCAATGGTTGGGCATCTGCTACGGGTCGTACATAACTAATTTGTATATACTGCTCGGATGCAGTTAAAATAGAATTATCGGGAGGACTATTGTTTGTTAAAATTTGTGCAGTGGGAAATTCAGTTTGTAAACGCTGGGTAAAAGCACCAATACGTTCATATTCTAAACCACGATAAACAAATTGCTTGTTCTGAAATTGAAAAAAAATATTAGTTACCAAAGAGTTTTTAATTTAAAAAAAAACACACAATTAATAAAATTACTTACCCTTACAAATAATGGAAAACCTAAACCATAAAAGCCCACTCTAAAATATTCAGGTTCTGGCCGTAACTGAGTTAAGATATTTTGATAGAATTTCGCTTGTAATATTAAAATTTCACTGAGTTTATTATAATCGAAACGACGTGTCTCATAAAGGGAAGCCAATTCTTTGCACAAAGGAATTCCCTTCTCCCAACATTTGCCTTTATCAAAATATTTTAATATCTGCAATATGAAAAATTAAATAGAAAATTGCTTTTAAACATATATTGACTTACAGCATTTTCAAACTGCAAGCTTACCTGATGATAAAGTTTTTCTTTACGCTGCCATTCTGGTTCTCCCATGCTGTCATTGGAAGTCACCAGCGATTCCCGATCCCATGCCAGCATGTTAGCGTATAGTTTTAAAGTGAATCCCGCTTCAGTATAGTTTTCGGCTTGTAAATGTAAATCATGTAGTTTGTAAATATATCTAAAATTATTTTTTTCTCTCTTTGATACAACCCTTTAATGAATTTTAATATAAAAAAATAATATTACCTCAAATACATTTCTTTACGGTTTATTTCATTTTTATAAAAATTCAACAAGTTAACAGTGCAGGACATACGCTTATCGCGATTTTCTTCGCCTTGCATAACACTGCGATAATCCAACAAGCGTTCTAAAAGCCGTGTTACAGATGCAATAAATGCTGTACCAGCGTCTCTCCAGCTTGGATTTTCATTTTGCACTTTTTCCAGAAGACTTAATAAAAATATGCAAATAATACCATTAACAAAATATGTCTTTATAACTTGTTGCGTGTCTATAATACTAGATTATTAGATAAGTATAATTAAATTCAATTAGACAAATTTGTTAAATGTTAACAAAATAGTACGTGACACAAAATACATAAAATGTGATTTTAAATTTTAAATACACTTCTAACGCAAAAATTTTAGCATTCTACACTATTTATTAACTAAAAAAAAATATATTTTTCGTGTTTGCTGATGTTTACAATAAAAAAAGAAATCATGACACTGACAATTTCTTTTAGGCAAATGGGTTGAGTATGTATGACAGCTTTTTCCTCATATCCATGTGCCTATATCTATCTTTAATCTATCGGTAAAAACAGCACACCCCATCACATCATGAGGTGCATTTTTAACAAGTTTACCTTTTAGATAAGCATGTGAGCATTACTTTTTAGAAAAAAATGTGACTCATAAAAACTAGATTGGAATTGGAGTTTAGGTAGTTATTTACTCCTATTCTACATTTCGATTCGAATCGGAATTCTCTCCGTCTGCCTTTTTTACTGTGGAATAGTTTGACCACAAATAACTTTTACTTAGTATATTTTGAATTTTTTTGTCTTTTTTTACTAAAATCTTGTGCTTCTTAATATTAAAATTGGAAAAATAAATTGTTTATTTCTCTTCTGATATATGCGTATTTGCATGCGGAATCGTAATCGAAATGCAGAATAACCCCCAATATAAAGCAAATATTAAAATTAAAAAAACAGATCAATCAGTCATTTCAATGTCATCAACAAGGAAGGCGATATGCTAATTGGCTTAAAAACCCCTGGTTTTGAGTGGCTTGCTTACCAGCCTTGGTCCCAAAAATTTCCCCCACCTACTTCCACCTCTGTGGCATATAACAAAGAGTGCTCATAGAAAATGCACTTGTTAGAAGTAATAATCTCTGATCTTAGTGATTCTGTAACATGGATAGGTAAATGTAGCCCAGACTCGGTTAATTGTAGGGCCTGACAGATATTTAACTCCCATTCTACTCTATCGAACGTTACCAGGTTTTCTACTACCCCTGCCCTATTAACCAACTTCCCTGGACTTGTGAACATATCCCTGGTTGGCTTCCTAGCATATAATTCCCTGCATTCTGAGGGCTGAGCACCTTTTAATATCTCCAAGATATCTAAGCTAGACTCCGTCCACAGTACACTAGGGTCCTTGGATAGTGTTCTTTTGAATTTTTGAAAGTTTGCTTACGGGACCATTGGACTCACAGTAGTTTGGTTTTGAGGGTCTTTTCGCCCTCCTGAGATTACCTAATATCTATTTAAACGTATCATTTCACCCTCAAAAGTCTCCAGAAATTTCCGTTCACAGCCCACCCTGGCTGATATTGTATTAAATCCACAATTATCTGTACTTCCCTATGCGCAACATTGCAAAGCGCAGTATCTGTCAACTTTGGAGCAAAATTGTTCCTGAAGATATCTAAATTTGCTGTCTCCGGGTTTCTACAGCTACTTTTACTTTTTATTTTAACCTATTTTTCTTTTTTCAAAAAATTTTAAAAACTAATAAAAGGAAAAACAGTTGCTCTAATGTGCATATTATGTATGTTTGTAAATGTTAGATTTATAAAAAAAGAAAAATAAATTATTACATAAGATTAAGTTCCTGATCATCATCTGATCATATTTCTTAGATAGACGTTATTTCTTAGATATTCATACGTTTAAACAAAAAATTAGCAATTAAAATAATAAAATAAATTTAATAAATTATGCTATGGATGATGCAGTTTAAAATCTACAAAGCAAAATGATATACATATATTTATAGTAAATTGAACTTACACTAAACTTAGATGTTCCCTTTTGGTTTGTGAATGCATATAATGATTATAGAAAATGTTATAGTTTTTATTTATGAATTAAGCAATAACATATAAAAAAAAAAGGTTTTTACTTTAATTATTTAAACAAAAAATATTTGCAAATAACATTATATTTACAACAGTTAACTTTAGGACAGACATATCACATAGGGTTATACAAATGTATGTATTTGCATGTTTAAAAAAAAAGAAAAGAAACTTACATGGTGCTAAAAAGTTCACGATACTCATCATCACCCTTATTTTCGCTTATTAATAAATCTAATTTATCAATAAGTTCACTTTCAACTAAACGAAACGATCCTCGGGCACACTAAGAAATTTAATTTTGTTTAATAATTTAATGTTAAAATTCATTTAATGTTCGAATGTTTCCAAATAAAAACAGTACCTGTTCACATTGCATCATATCGTAGAATACCGTTAGTGTAGCTTTTCTCAAAGACGGTTCGGGTACCAAAGTCACCTCTAAAAATGGTCCCACCATTGAGGGTATAAAGTGTAATTTTTGTTCTCCTAATTGAGACCACATGCTTAATATTTGAAACCCCATTAAAACACGCATATCACCATGAGAATGTAAGATTTTACGTCTCTTTGGTTCGCGATACTTTTCCAGCTGTAATGAAGGTTGCGTTAGGAATGTTACAGCTAGACTAAAATATGTCCACCACAATTGGGAGTCAAACGATTTTGAGCCCAAAAATCGATATACCAAAGGTTTGGCAAACTCTTCCAAAGACTTGCGTAAAACATCATTGCAAGCCAATTTCATGATTAACCAATCTGTCGGAAATACTAACCAGTCTTGTGACAATAGTTCTTCGAATACTAACAATGATTTGGTTAAAAACTCTTTAAGATCTCGAGGATCTTTGTTAGGACTAAGTTCGTCCCAATAACGTTTGTAATGTGTTTCATCTAGCAGCTGTAAGAGCCCCAACAAACAGGCCACTAGTTGTGGCAATACTGAATGTGATCCCTCCAATATGATAATAATTGTTTTTATTAAAATTCCAAGAATATTTTTACACAAAGAGTCCAAATCATGTTGCAGGGTATTTGTGACCTTTTCTTTTTGTTTCTTTTGCAAATCGTAGAGGTGGGTTAAAATTTCCGACAGTATATCGGCACATAGTTTTAGTTCATCGCGACGGCTTAGATGCATACGCAAATGTTTACAGGCCACAGATAAGATAACAGTTCGCGAATCTAAGGAAAAAAAAATGCAATAATTAAAGTTAACCTTAAGCGAAACATAAACTTTTTGATAACTAACAGCGTTTTTGGCATATGTTAACTTACCATCTTCGTGAAATAGTTCCCCCGATACTAAATCCTTGACTGCCTGAAGTTTTGCTTGAACCAAACGTATGGGCGCATCTCTTGGTATAGCATCTAACATATTACGTGCCAACATACCTAATTCTGGTGCTGGTAGTGTGTCTTTTAATTGCTCTAAAACAACACCCGTAGAGTTTAATAAAGCCTCTTGTGTGGGTATTATGACATCATACGAAGGTACTGACAACATTCCATTCAAAGCGGTGAATAAAGAATGCAAATCTCTACGAAACGAATCCTCATATTGGCCTCCTGTAGCACGAGCAAATAATTTTCGTGACTGTATCAAAAGCTTGAAAATATATTCCAAAGAACCAAAACATTTCTGAAAAGGATCTGGATGTTCAGCTTTAGTCATAAAAACAGCCATATGCTCCACAGAGGTTATAAGACCCTTATAGACTAAAGCAGCAGCAAAATGGTTTTCTATATACTCATTCATTACAGGACGAAAATGTTGAAATTTATTGCTTTGCAACAAGCTAAATATGCTAACAAGGACATGAAATACTAAACCAGAATGTTGGGTACTATTACCCTCCTCATTGGAAAACATGGCAAAGAGTGCATCCAAAACGTCTTGTAAAAATTTTACCAATTCTTCATCATTTAAGCGTAGCACTCCCGTTAGGGAATCTTGTATTTTTTCTGGATGAGCTCGCCACTGCAGCAGTGAGAGTAAATCGGCATTTTGTGTAAGCTTAGTGGAACATAGTAGAGATTTCATAACGAAAACCTCCTTTGAACTCCTATGGAAGACCGCACTGCACTCTACTTTGGCATGTGAATCTTTCGGTTTACATGGTAATATCAAATAGTTGGCAGTCATAAGTTTTGAAGAATCTTCACATTTGTATACGTACAGTTCATGTTGGCCATCAGCCAATGTAGCACCACTGGGATCCATTAGGCGAGCAAAACTAAATCCGAAGAGTTTTGGATCTGATTTTTCTCTAGTCGAACAATGACGAAACTCGAAGCGTACATGAGCGGTGGAAAATTTATCAATTGGCACACTTAAACGCAACATTTCATTCCAACATGGTGCGTTTTGATGATACAGTATCATTGATTTGTAATAATTTTGGGAATCCATGCCAGAAGCACCCCATAAACATTCCGTTAGGATATTTCCACTTACATCTAGTACAACCACAGTTACAAGTATATTTTTAGCAGTATTTTTACCACCCCTTTCAAATTCCGCCCGCTCCAAGGTAATGAACATATCATTTCGTACATCACCAGGCATAATTACGTCAGGGAAGCCCATTTTACGTGTAATTGTACTGCCTTGAAAAAGCAATGGCTGTTCCTGCCTTGCTTGACCCAAGCCTCCATGTAAAAGCTTTAGTGAAACATTAATACCTTGGTTAGTTTGATTGCCTGAACTTAAAGGTTGATATTTGCTGCTTGATTTCTTAATTATTAATTCCGGTAGTTGATGAAAATCCTTCTCATCATTCTGACAAACCAACTTAATATTGTGTTCTTTTTCTTCCGATTCGATAGTGCTGTCAAAGTGACAAAAATCTGATAACGGTAAAACACCAACACCAAATGGTCGCCTATATGCGGGAGGACCATTACAGCAGTTACTGTTATTTAATTTTTCAGACTTCTTTAAAGGTTCAGAAGGTAAAATCTTTCCTACACGCATAACCACAGCCACCAAATAAAGATTTTCATTTAAATCAGCCGCTCCTTTAGAAAAACAAATTTATATATCCATCTTATATAAAAATTTTCAAAAATAATAGTTTAATTTAAAAGCTCACCCAAATCTGTAAAAACCGTGCAATTGCAATTCATTCTCTCCATATAATTCGAATATCCATCTTTGCTTATCTTAACTAAAAATCTTTCCGACAACGCTTTCATATTATTCGCATCATACAAATAGAAATAAACTTCAGCATCGTCGGTGCCCGTTAAACGGTAACCAAAATCCCTCATACAAAAATACAAGTGGTGTGTTAGAATTTTTCGTTGAGTTTTACGTCGTAATGTACCACGACTCTGTAAATACATAATATATCTTAAGATTATATTAAGGAGTATTTAATTTCGAATATCTTACCGATGATGCTTTTGCATTGTCTGCACTGGTAACATGAACATTATATAAACCAACTATACCAATATTATGTGGATCTACTGCAAGAGGTCCTACACGTGGTACCAAGTCTAAACCAAGTTTTCTAAAAGTAAAAAATTAAAAAAAAAACTGTTGATAAAATTAAATAAATAATTTTATGAAGCTTAAACATTTTTCAAACGAGCATTACACTTTTAGGTTTTAGGATAAATAAGTGGGAAGTCGAAAGGATTGTAAGAAATATAAAATAGAATAGTTAATAAAAAAAATTAAGGAGTTTTGAAACACTATTAATATCGTTAGATAAAGTCCAAATTCTTTTAAATAAAAAACAAGAGCGCTATATTCGGCTGTGCCGAATCTTATATACCCTTCACATTGGTCTTTTATATATCCAACCATCTGATTTAGCAGAATTGCTTTCGTACCGCAAATATTAGAATAAAAATACTTTTCGAAGTTTTTGAAATAGAAAACTTTACGTACGTCGAGTTTTAACAGTTTTCCAGAATGTAGGCATTATTCTACAATTAATTCTTGTAGGATATTTAAAGTCAATAGCTGTTTAAATTTGCGAGGTATAGCGTATTAAATACATATTTCATAAAAATTTTTTTATTTGTATGGGGGCCCTCCTCTCCCCCTGCTCCTATCCAACTAATTTTTTTTTCCAAAATGTAGACATTGTTATAGAAGTCGATAGCTATTACAGTTTCCGAAATATAACGTATTGAACATTTAAAAAAAATCTTAATTTGTATGGCCCCTTCCTCTGCTCCTATAATGTACGTATTGTGCTGGAAATACTTTGCAGCAGATTTTAAGTCTAAAGCTGTTATAGTTTCTCAGATTTAGCGAAATAAATATTTTACAAAAATGGTGCAATTGTAGGGGGATACCACTTCTTTTGCTTGTATCCGAAAATTTTTTTTTCCTAATTTAGGTCTCTGTCTTCAAAGTATCCGCGTCAAGTTTTGTGATGAGAGTGGCTTTATATTAACTGAGATATATGGGGATATTTGCAAGGATTTTATCCTAAAAATGGGTTATTTTTGGTTTTCGCTTATATTTCGGTCAATAGTGAACCGATTTTGGCAATTGTTTCAGGGATATTTCCGATTGTTTGATACTGAAAGGTTATCTGTCCGACTTTATTTGGCTCCGAAAACTTGATTTCAACAGACGCACCGATGGACATGGCCATATCGACTTCGCTATTTATAAGGATCCATAATATATATGTATACTTTATGGGGTCGCAAGTGAATATTGTAGAAATTACAAACGGAATGACAAACTGATATATACCCTTATCACTATGTGAAGGATATAACAAGTAAGATAGTTATACTTGGTCTACCCAGCCATATTCTATCTAACACCAAATGCACGAAAAGGGGATTATCGGAAGCGGGACTTATATTGGTCCCCTGGTAAATTACAAACCGATCATTTTTAAACTTAAAAAGACAGTCGGTTTCATAAGTTGCAAGATTTTGTGGCAGTTAGAACTCATAATGATAATTTCGGGAGGACATTTGTATTGAAGCTGGGTGAAGAAGGGCCGCTTGGGTTTTTGACAAAAAAACTTATGTGGGTAAAATTTTATTAAAACAAAAAAAAAATCGGCTTTAACTTAAATTATAGGAATACATAGACAGATGGACGGATATGCTTTCATCGACTCAGGAAATGATTCTGAGTTGATAAGTATAATTGAAGGTGGACCTTAGACTTCTGCTTTTGGGTGTTATAAACGGAATACCCCTATTACGTACATACATATGTATGTATATATTGTAATCGCAATAGTATCAGGAATATCGATTATTTCTCATGCGTAAAATCTCATTTTATCAAAAGACTTGACAGTTTCCTTCAAAATAGTTTTTCTCCATGTTGGTCTAGGTCAGCCTTTCTTCTGGATCGCTAAGGGGTTTTTTGTAACGATGGGTGAGAAATTTATTCGTGCGGTTTTTAAAGGGTGTGACCCAACCGTCTTAAGTTTCTTTATTTTATTCCCTTGTTTTATTCTCTTTTGTAAGCTTTAAGAGTTCGTTTTTTGAAATTGTCCTTGACCACCTTATCTGAAGTAATTTTCTTAGACATCTGCTTTTGCAGCTTTAAGGTATTTGTTTAATGCAACAGAATGGAAAAGGAACGGATTTAACATACGCGTTGTATACCGATATTTAAGCTGTCGATTAAAGCTCGTTGGTATTTCAAACATTTTAAAGGTTTATAAAATAAATCCTTAATTTTTTAATTTTGTCAACACCTTCATTAGCAGCCTACTTTGAGATTCTTAATTATGTATGTATTCATTTTTTTAGGTCATTAATACATAATACAGGGTGTCTGGTGGCAGATTTAATTTTTTGTTTAAAACGGAGCCGTGTGTTCTGCACCACATGCTGCAGTAAACTTGGTTCAATTGAGCTGATTTCTCGAAGAATATTTTCTTTTAAAGCCACCAGAGATTAGGGATTATCATTATAAACCATCTATTTAAAGTAGCTCCATAAAAAAAATACATGGAAGTTAGATCGGGCGACCTCGGTAGCCATTGAATGTACCCAAAGCGACTGATCAGTTTTTGGGGAAAATTTTCCCGAAGCAAATTCATCGAAGCTCTGGCTGTGTGTGCAGTCGCCCCATCTTGTGTCGACACGTGTGTGAAGAGTACGATGAATGAGCTCGCAAGGTTGGCTAAAAGAATTCCGTAATCACGCGTCGATAATTTTCACCGTTGCCATTCGTCGCCTGGCACACCAAACAGTTACCCTTGGACAATGCAATGGTTTTTGATGTTTTAATCGAGGTTTGTGGGTCCTTAAAGACCAGTAACGGCAGTTTTGCTTGTTGACGTGGCCTTTTAAGTGAAAATGAGCCTTGTTGCTCCAAAAAATGGAATTTACAGTGCTTAAACGCTTCAACATTGTTTCACAAAACTTTTTCCGTAAAACAAAGTCTCTTTCTTTAAGATCTTAAACGACTAGGCCCTGGCAGCCACGAACGAATTAAATTTATATTCGGTCCATCACGTATTCGCCGAATACCGTACAAAATTGTAGACTAGCAATTACGTAAGAATCATAACTCCTAAAGAATGTCTCCAAAGCGAACGCGAGATGCTCACTCGACCACTGCGACATAGTGACTGACAAATTCGAACCGTTTATTACTTTTTGAAATAGTCGTATTTAAAAATATTTAAACTTGCCACCAGACACCCTGTAGAAGTCAATTTTTTGCTGCTATAGACGCCAATCTACTTAATTTTTCCTGCAAATGTTTTGCCTTTGCTGATATTAGGACTACGTCGTCTAGGGCAACTAGGTTTTTTAGACTCTCGTCGACTGTATATGTTGTGACATTTTCTTCCATACGGGTGACAGCAAACATCCCTATTTAACTCCCTTAATGGTGACGAACGGTACAATTCTACTTCCGATGTCAACGCTTTTGACATTTTTTTTGTACTGTGCTATAATTATATTGATTCTTTTTTCTGGGATACCCTCAAGGCTTATTTGAAAATGTTCCCGTCAACTAGCTGCTTGTTCTTTAATGGTTATTAGAACTCTAACTTCTTTGCTTTTCAGCGACTGTTCGTAGGTTCTTTTCTTTAAAAGCTTTCGCATGACGTCTTACACCGTCTTTAGGTGTCTGCATTTGATTGCGTTTTCGACATCGGTATCAGGATTGGTAACAAATGTTTTCTTGCTTATCTTTTAATATCCTCGACCAGCTGTTTATGGCTTAATTTCAGAGCTTTTAAATTGGTCAACGCTACCAAGTAACTGCTGTTTTTCCAAGCGTCTTTTCTGATTTAATTTCCAAAAATTAGGATTAACCATTCCCTTTTTTTTCTTTTAGCGACTTTGATGACTTTATCAGCAGCTTCATTCCAAATGTGCTTTATTTGTTGACGTTTCTTTTTTGTCTTTTCCAAAAATTTGACGTTTAAACTTTCTCTTATCGAATCGACTTTTAATTCAGCTAAACTGATTGGTGTTGCAGTTGCTTTCGTAGGAACAGTTTAAGATCTGTACAAATAGCCAGTGATCTGAGGGTATTTTGGTGCTTGAAAGATATGTGGTGTAGGTGTAGTTATGAATATTTGAACCTGTTTTCACATTGACTTAACTTTTAATACTTAAAACCACCTACATAAGAAGGGTGCTGCGGTTTACTCTTTTTTTCGATTCGAAAAAAATTTAGGGGTTTTATGTTAAAAGTATACATTTTGAACAAAATTACTTAAAAGTAACTCTAGGGGGTTGGTTATTATAAAAACAGTTCTAATTGTCATAAACGTTCGAAAAATCTACAGCAAAATATCGACTAAAGAATGCTAAATGCGGATAGAATCGTTGACCCTAAGTCGATATAACGATGTATATACGCCCGCCTGGCTGTCTGTCTAATGTCTAGAGTCTTCGCCTCTGAGTCTATGTATACATACGTTGCGAATATAATACAGGCCGAATTTTTAAAAAAATAAGACAAGTTTTAGCACAGATAACTTTTTTGTTCTTTGACTGGTGTTCGTTCTCCCTACTTATTTATTTTAGTTTCTTAAATACATATTTGAAAAAAAGGCATACAAAAATTAAAGCGATGGCAATAATTAAAAAAAAGTAGTGCCACAAACAAACATAAACTATTTTGTAAACTTAAACGTTTAAAAAATATTAAAGACAAAACCACAAACAGTAATTTTTAAATAACCACAAAACAAAATATGTATTTTGACATTTGTATAACTAATTAAAACCTTATAATTTTACAAGAATTAGCACTATGCTAATTTTTTTACTCGATTTGAAACTAAATACTTATATTGACTGCATGTTTAGGCAATAAGGTAGATGCAAATAAATGTATGTACGTTTTAAGCATATGCATGCGTGTATGTATATGCTTGCATTAATTTGTGATATATAATAATTTTTGTAAAAGTATTTTTAAATTATTTGTATATATACATATGTCTCCCTGCATAAAATAATATTGGGCCACATGACCCCATTTAGTTGGTTCTATGTAATGCAGTTATAGACCATGTCATTGTCAAACCAGATCTTATTGTAAGGCGGCAGGTGTTGGAGTTTTACCGATCGCACATTGAGTTGTCTTAGTTGTAAAACTAATCCTCATGGGTTTGAAAACTATTTCAACGTAATGCAAAGGAGGGGTAAATGTCCTGGGACTTAAAAATGTTATATCTATCAGATTAACTTCCTGAGTCGATCTACGCATGTCCATCCATCTGGGTGTCAATGTATTCTTGTGAAATTTGGCACAGTTAAGTTTTGTGGCACTGGTACGAAGCTCAATGTTTGTGGTGATGATCAGCATATTTTTTTGATATAGGCCTCATACAAATGTCCTCCCGTAATAAGCATTTTGGGCAATAACTGACAGGAATATTACTCTATTTAAAAAAAAAATCTACAGATACGTAGCCCCCATACAAATGTCCTCCTGGATTAAGCACTTTGGGCTATAAATGATACGAATATTACTTTACCTTCTTAAAATTTTGCACACAAATTTATCTTAATTCCATTAACAATTATACTGAATAAAAAAACTATTGTTTTTTTATATACAGCCCCCATACAAAAGTGGTGTAGGGTATAATATTGCCAGACTTTACCGATTATAACATTCTTACTTCTTTTTACTTACATTTGGGTAACTTTTAGAGTAGTCCTACTCCTTTATGACCTAGTCCATAAAGGCATGAATGGACTAGTTGCGTTTTTTGCAGGGCTGTTGTACCCTTTTGTAACATTAATTATAACCATTTTTAGGGGCTTTGGAACAGGATCCACTACAAAATTGATACATGATTGTGAACGCGTTGAAATATAGCTTGTATAAATGCATTTGTAAAAGCCATATGATACATTTTCAATTAAAGCATCTTCAATTTTGACCTTTGCTTTGTAGCATCTGACACTGATTGTCTTTATAAAAAGAAAATTAAGTTTTTAATTTTACTCTAGTGATTATGTCAGACGGATGTACGCGTGAAATCAAAAATTATGAGCCATTTGTGAAATAAAAATTTCGACATACATATGATATCACATATGGACCGCAAAAATTACAAGTTAAATGTAAAAAAAAAACATTCCGCCTAAAGGCACCTTTAGGCGACATTGATTGGCAAATTTAATCACGTCTTGTTACTAACTTAATTGAAAGCATGGCTGTGTTCAAAACGCAGTTTGCTTTGCATCACAAAATTTCAAGTTTTTCCTGAAAGCAAAGATGAGGTTTTTGATAATAAATTCTACTTCCAAATGAGCGTTTAAGGCTATATTAATGTCCTGGAAGCAAAAAAAAGTTGTCAAAATTGTAAGGAGTGTATAAGGAAAGAAGTTGAAAATTTGTAATGTAAAGCAAACTGCGTTTTGGAATACAGCCCATATACACACCGGCCTATTGCGATATAGCAAAATGTGTATATAGATCATCTGTTTTCAAGTAAAAGAATAGAAATACTAACGTTTTTGTTTTCCGGGATGCCGCTAAAAAAACTATGCGAGAGGGGAAAATAATATAAAATAAAATTTTCCCGGAAAAAATGCCTAATTGAAAGCTATTCAAGCAGGAATTTTAAAATGCTTGCGAGCAACCGGATTTGTCCAAAAGCAGGGGAACTGTTTACCATACAAATTAAAGCCGAGAAACCCCCAAAGTCGATTTTGCGTGCCTAAAATAAAATTCTGCTTGAACATTAAAAACAAAAATCATTTTTGCGCCGCGTTATTGAATGCGATCCATTACGATAACTTTAAACGTAAGCGATCGTATGTGAACCCGCCAACCATTCGAATCGACACCAAAGTAAAATATCCTTGTACCTATTGAGACTAAAAAGGTTCTCTCAATTATAAGTTACTGATATCTGGACAGAATGTTACAGAAAACCAACTGATTTTTTTTAACCAATCATTTAAAAAAAAAACCCATCATGATAACGCTTGCCTTTGCAAGATCGGCAAGATCTGTTAAACAATATTTAGAAAGAAGTGGTTGGGAAGTCTCTCCTCACCTTGCCTTGCCGTTTTCGAATAGTGTTTTCAACGATGAAGAACACTTTTTCTGTGATACGCTACGCTTTAGTAGTGTGGTTGTTTTTCCGTGGAGTCTATTTGTTGCCAGAAAAGTGGGAAAACGTAAAAGCTTACAAAAACAATGTTCGTTACAAATCTATAGTGCACTAAAGTTTCAAAATAATATTTTTAAATAAAAAAAAATCTCGCATTTTTAAGTGATGCAGCAATTACGAATATAAAAAAATATTATTTACTTTATTTGAGCAAATTTTTAAAATCTAAACCTCTTTGCCTTTTTAATCAGGGAGCAAATTACGGCATTCGATTCGAATCGAAATTCTACTCGATCGATCGAGTTGTCAATGCTTTTAATATAGGAATTCTAATAAGAATTTTTAAATTTTGATTCGAATCGAATGCCGTAATTTGCCCCCAGATATTTCATTAAAAATTTTTAAATCTTAACATCGCGCATTCAATATCAATTTTAATAAAGAATATAAGTCCTTATTGGAAACTCAATACATATGTACACATGTATCTATGTGTAACACATTACAATAGTTGGTACTGCTACAAACGTGGTAAGAAATGTCATGACATCTGTAGTTACGTGATTGTCACAGATACGTATAAATTTATATGTATGTGTATTGGTTACTGGTACTTTTATATCAGCGGTGGCCAACAAAGGAAGATGATTTATGAGAATGTATGGGTGTGTTTTCACTGTGTGCAATATTAACCTCTTTTGTTGTTACTTTTTTATGTTTCTGCCTCTTTGTTATAGTTTTTTGTTGGTACTCGTGTTGTGTATGTGGGATTAGTTCCTTGGTTTCAGTAATTTAAGTTTTATTGAATTTTAAGCGATTGATAAAAGTGCGTTTATTTTAATTGAATAATTTATTATAATGAAAAATTTTAAAACTAAAATAAAAGGTAACGTTAAAATCAAAGGAAACTATTTTGTGTTATTACAAATTATGGGCCTCCGAGTAGCCCTGACGCCTGAATGTGAAATGCTATGCAGTTTATCGAAAAAACTACGCAAATTAAATGGAACGTTAGGTCTGAATGAACTCAAAGTACATTTACACCGAATGTCTAAGTTGAGAATAGGAACTTTGAGTAATTTTAAATTAAGATGTTTGCCTTTATCATAAATAATTTTTACTAAACGTTGATCTTTTTGTTACTCCAAAAATAAAACCTTGCGATTCAAATCTGAATACTTCGACTTCAAACGTCCTTGATAAGGTATCAGCAACTACGTTAACATACCGCTTATGTTAAAACTGGTTTTACTTCGTTATTGAATTGATTCAACAAAACACGTGATGCAAAGATTTTTTAATTCGCTTAATTGCATTAACAGTTTCTTCATTATATTACAAAAGTTAATTTTTTTTTAACGTATTTGTAGTTATTACATAGAGAGCTGGTTAGCTCAGCTAATTTAGGAATATACTTGTGATAGTTATTTAACATTCCTAAAAACTTTTGAATTTGCTTAATTGTTTTCAGTTGCTCAAGGTTTTGAATCGGTAAAACTTTTTGCTCAGACGGTTTTATTCCAGCGCTAGTAATATTTTGGCCAAGAAAGTTGATATCTGGAACACCAAATATACATTTTCCTGACTTAATATTTAACCCATATTTATCTGATTTTTAAAAACCATTTCCAGCTGACCTAAATGATGTTCTTCCTTCTCACTTAATACTTATATATCATCGATATAAACAAAAATAAAATCAATACCACTAAATACTTTCCTAATAAATCTTTCCGTAGACTAAACGGCATACGTAGAAACTCATAGCTATTTTAAAAATATATTTTTCTGCCGCTGGAATCTAGTTGTAAACACGCACTAAATCTATCTTTGAAAGTAAATTTTTCGCCTTTATGTCTATATTTAAATCCTGGATATGAGGCAAGGGATATCTATCTGGTACTGTCGCCACGTTTAAGCACCTAGTCACCGCACGTCCGCCATTCGTTTGGGTCTTCTTTTGGGAACTAAAAACTACAATGAAAGATAATATCAAAATCAAAGAAAACTATTTTATATAATAACAAAGAATTTAATTTGTCACTGCAGTGTACATGTAAAGCCCCTATTAGTGTTCGGTCCACAGAGACACTCTTGGCTGTTATGGTTTTATATGATGCATGGATTAGTAAATGTATCAATGTAAACCAGGCTTGCCATTCTATCACTTTTAGTGCTAGATCTAGCACTTTTTTCTAGCTTAGCACTAAAGATCCCCAAAAAATTGCTAAGTGCTATTTAGCTTTAGCTATAAATGCTCAAATAATATCGTTTCGAAGCCATGCAATTCAATTTCTCTTGCAGTTTAGCATGGAATTTATTCAGCATTATGTATAATAAAAATATAATTTATATTGTTTTTTTTTAAATTATTTATTTTTTTATTTATTCACTTTTTTTTTTTGATAATAACTGGCATTTAGGGGATGGCCCCTATAACATGTATTGCATTGTGTTGGTATCAGAAAAATAGTTGTTGGGAAGGAGTATAGGAGGAGGTAGTGCTTGCGGTCGTTTGATTTAAATTTCTCGATATTAACTGCGGCAGGAAGTACATCTTTAGAAAGGTTATTCCACATACGAACTATTAGGCTAAACAACCAATTCCCCCTGAAATGCATGGTGCGACTTGCTAGTCAGTCGACCACAAATGGGTGTGTTCTTCTTGAAAGACGCGTGATTTTTTAGAGCACATTCCGTTAGAGTATTTATATCACAGCGAAATACATCCCACATTACGATGGTGATCTAATGAATCAAGACGGTTAGATACCTCAACGTCAGCTATGAGTACCATCGCCCATTAATGTACGCGGTCAAGTAGCTCCAAAATAGAGTTTGGTGAACCAGCCCATGCATGAGAGTTACTGGATTTTCAACATTAATACCATCTATTATTTATTACACACAATGCAGCATGGTTCACTGTGCTGTATGTGTCAAAAGACAAAATTGGGTCTTACGGTCATTAAAATCGACCCTTTTTCACACGGCCTAAACTGGAGATTACCATCAGATCACGGTTTAGTGTGTCATTCATACTCTCGTAGCTACAATCTCGGGAGAGCTAGTATAAATGGCATATGCTGCTCTCGTCTGCAAAAAAAAGTTTTCGAAGTCTGACATGGAAGGTCATTAAGAAAGATAAGAAATAGAGTAGGAGAGAGGACAGAGACATGCGGTACCTCTGAATTTATTTTGAACTTATTAGAAGAAATCCTATGTATAACATCGCTAACTAAATGTTGTTGTTGTTTTTTTTTAAGATCTAGCACTATATTTTTTGTAGATCATTTTAACATTTTCATAATTTTATCTTATGGCAACACTGATATAAACTTGGTTATACTACTACATTCAGCAGCAGCAGCAGCTGATATACACAACTAAGGCACATTAACATACATGTGCCCAATATCTGTATATAATGAAGGACTGCTCGCACATGATTAGTAACTCTTTATACAAAATACATAAACGAAGAAACGACAGACCAATCGACCGACTCACTACTCGTCTCACTGTTGGTAGTTTTACCGGTATAGATATGAAAGAAATGTTAAAAAAATATATATGAATATTTTTGTACGTATGCAGACGACAAACGACAATCATACAAATATCGTCAAGTATCGCATATTGAATACAGTGAAGCTACCACCACTACAACTACTGTTTAGTTTTGTGTTCCTTTTTTTTGTTTCTTTAGTTTTTTTTGTTACTGGTTTGACTCGAAATGCTGCTGGTTATACGCTGACGATGCTTACCTGTCTTACGCAAAGACAGAGATAGCAATTCAAATTCAGATGTTTCTTGCTGCTGCTTACGATGATCATCATAAATGTTCAAGATGTACACACATGTTTATATGTAAATAAGAAATAAGTTAATGAAAATATACGGGTAATAAACCTTAAAATTTGTTTTATACTACATACTTTCGTAACACCAGTTTTTCAAAAGAGCTGGTTAAATGTTAAGAGAATATATGTATCTCTTAAATTACCAACAAGTTTTTAAAATTAATTTAATGGTTAAGCTGTTTGTTTCTTATTTAGATTTTTTTGCAGTTTGAAAATTTTTAAAGCAGTTTTGTACTCAGATTGTCATTTAGTTTGTAATTTCTGCAATATTGATTTGCAAGGACATAAAGTATATGTTCTGAAAATATGCTATAACTAGGAAAGTCAATTTAGCCATGTCCATTTCTCTGTGTGTTGAAATCAAGTTTTCCGAGCCAATTCAAATCTTACGTAACACGCTTTGGCGTCAAACTATCAAAAATATTCCTTAGCAGGCCGCCGGTTTGCTAAGAACCTGAAATATCACCATATATGTATAATAGTTAATATGGCCACTGTTGCCTGGCACGAATGCTTCAAAACTTTTGGCTAATTTGAAGAAAAATTGTTGGATAAAATAAAGAAGTGTAACCTCATACAAACGTATAATTCAATTCAGTTGTTAATACGCTATGTCTTAAAAACTGTTACAGCTATCGACTATTGTGATTTGTATCTTAAAAAAAATTTATGAAATTTTTAATACGCTATATCTCGGAAACTATTAGGTTAGGTTAGGTTAAAAGGAGGAGCCCTCAAGTCCCGCAGGACATACATCTAGGCAAGTGATAAGGGTTTCTAACAAGGAAAAATAATCTCGGGGGAAAAGTTCACAGAAAGTAGGTGATGCAAAGGAATTCCCTCAATATCTCCACTCCCCACCTCCTAAGTAAGTCAAATCTGGCAAAACATCAGATATTAAACATCGGGCTCTGGCCTGTGCAAAAGCCGGACAGTGACACAAGAAATGCTCCATTGTTTCGATGCACTCTCTGCATAAACTGGCTGTAATAAAATCCAGGGTGCTCCACACTCTCTTGGGAAATGTCAGAAGCCTTGTTTTACCAACTCCAGGCATTTCCTCTAGTTTTAAGACCGCACGAGCGCTGTACAGTAACACAGAATAGTCTTCCTTTCCCTCCGTGCGCCACATAATCTACAATTGCTGGCCAGTCGTCCTGCTTTTTTGGCATGAACCGCTGTCTAACCCTCGCTTCTTCGTAAAGACAAACGAAACCTCGCCGCCTTCGGGTTATAATATCCTTATATAATCCTGGAGACTACACGAAGTGGTATTCATCCAGACCTCCGTGGCAACGACCCTCACCGCAGAGTCTATACTCTTATTGAAGAACTGAAGTGGAACACGAACGTCCATTACTATTTCCACAGGAAAATGGACCTCTTGCTTCGCCAGAAGCCCTTAAGTAAACAGGCACGTAACTTTGTACCACACATTCTCTAAAGATTAAAACCAACAAAGAAATAACTCGGTAATTGCCCGTTGAAGCAGTGCCGGAAAGATCCCGCACGGCCCGTGTGATTTATACGGTTAGAATGACTCGATTGCCCCTAGCCTTTACCACTAAATTATTTGCCCATTCATTTCCGACCACCTGTCCATATTGCGAGTAATCATTTATCATCTTCTTGCACTGCATTATCGTCCTAGATTTGGTGACCGCAGACATAATTGCCCTTATTGACGCTTGACTATCTGTATAGATGTCAACATCCGTTGGATATGCGTGTGCGCTGAGATAGGATAGAAATTCCCTGATATCCCGGACCTCCGTTTGTAGGATAGTATTGTGGTCAGGGACGCTAAAAATAATACTAGGTTTTGGCGTTTTCAACAAGGATACCCAGTCCCGCTTTCGTCCCGCCCTAAAAACAACAACACATATTATCGGGCATCTTCCCCAAAGTCCCGTCCAAACAGTACTGCCGGCCTGGTTTTAGTGCACTGCAGTTAGTCTTTACCTTTACTCTAGAGGTATACGATCGGACGACTTCTTTGTGCCCGTATAACTCTCTAGTGTCTTCAAAACGCGTTGATGATTAGACATAGCCCCTACCAATTCATTCCCCCAGCGCCAAAAAGTGTGCCGCCTCGTAGCGTACGCGGGTTTCAATAGGCTGGATACTTAAAATCATTTCCAAAGCTTTTGTCGGAGTAGTTCTAATTGTCCCGCTTATTCTGAAGCAACATGTACATTGGACCTGTTGCAAGGGAAATGGTAGGCCCTCAAGCAAACAAACAGTTTTATGAAATTTTTAATACTCTATATCTCCGGAACTTTAACAGCTATCCTGTCACAAAGTAATTTTGCTTTAATATTTACATTTTTAAAACAAATTGTTTATGTATGTTAACTGCGGATAAAGAAAGCCAATGTGCACGGTATGTACTAGTTTTGTATTGAATCCAATGGCCTCCATACAATGTCCTCCCAGAAAAAGCATTTTGGGCTAAACCTGTCTGAAATCTTCACAAAATTTTGTATATGTGTCTAACTTTATGCCACCAACTATTGCACTGAACATAAATATTATTGGTATATAAATCCCACTCACGAAAGTCAAATTAACCTGTGTACCCTTATGATCGGGCTTGAATTAAATTTCTTACTAGTAACAAATGTTAATGTGTGGGGCTTAACCAAATAAATTTCTCATTTGTTTTAATATTTTGTTCACATTTTCAAAAGGTTATACAAGTTAACAAAAAGGCTTGGCAAGCCTGTTTTAGCATTTTGGAAAAAAGAGAAAATTTTATTCTATGTATTTGGATCTTTAAACTTGTTTTTTAATGTATGCGTCACAACAAGGTGGCTTTTGTGCAAGGTGGTGTTATTCTGTCAGCATTATTGTTTATTTTGCTTTGCTTTAACACCTAAGTGTCAAAAGCTGCATAATTTACGTCTGTTTTCTTGTTGTTCGTTTCTTATTTTTGAAATCTAGGTGTTTGGTTGTTGGTGTTGTATTTGCAGTACTTGCGCTACTACTTTGTATAGATCTATCTGGCGTCACAAATTCAACTGACAGAACAAAACGAACCCACAAAAAACTCCAAATTAATGTGATGAGCAATTGTAAGTGTATAAGAGGTAAATACCAGCAGCAGCCAATAACACAAGCCATTGAGAGAACCCTAAACAACATGGTTAACACAAATAAAGCAAAAAAAAAAACAATCTTTAACAAAAGCTTAAACACGGCACGTTTTAAACTCATACATAATAAAGTAAAGTGGTCAGGTCAAGCTGCCTGTATTAAAAAAAGAGTAAAATTTGTAAAAAAAAAATAGCTTTATGTCGAAAAATCATCAGTTTTAAGTCGGAAGGAGGCCTACAACTTACTTAAAAAAACCGAAAAACTCACAGTAGCTGGTAGTAGTAATGAACTCTTTTTAAAGTCAGTTTTAATTAAGTACATTTAAGTAGAGTGTTATTTTGAGTTGTGTGGTGGGTGATTGTGGTGTTGATGGTGATGGTTAAATGTTATGCTGTCGTTAATGTTTATTACTGTCTTATAAACAACAAAGACAACGATAGATACGGCTCTACAACGGCAAGACAAATACGGCCGCCAGTGTTGTGTTTAAAACTCTTACGCAAAAGCGGTTAAGATCAAAATAATTAATAAAAAATAAAAATAACTACACTATATCATAAAAATATTATAAAAACAAATATTTATAAATTTTACACAAAAGTTATTAATGAAACACTGTAATATGTATAAAAATTATAAAACAAATAATAATAATAAAACATTCTGTACATATCGCACACTAAATTAAAAATAGTCACAACTGAAAAATCATCAGAAATATTTTTTCTTAGCCTAGTTTCTAAAACAAATTCTTACCGAACACGAAAGTTCCGTTTGCAATTTAGTAAACTTCAGGCCTCTGCAACCTTGATTTTAAAACTTTAATGAAAAATAACGATTTTGAGTAATGACGGTTTTTGATTTAGTAAGCTATATGTATGTATGTGTCTTAACCAACAAAAACAAAAATTGTCTCATACAATTTGAAGTGCCATTGAAGAAAAACAAGTAAATAAAGATAAAAAACTAAACATTAAAGATAACTCAAATAGCAAATTATTATTATTATTTACACGTCGATAACCAAAAGTAACAAGCAACATACTTAAAGGAATAAAGTATGTAGCTAATCTTCCTTAAGCCTGCAGTACACTTAATGCAACAAGTAAGAAATTCACAAAGTATACGCAGGTTAATGTGACTTTCGTAAGTGGAGTTAACTTGATTTTTGGGTAAGCGCCATCTACAAGAGGTACGATCAATAATGGACAAATCTTTACAAAGTTTTATTTGCTCATTTTTATTTAAAAGAGACTTGCGCATGCGTTAGGATATTTCGTTCGAGCATGATTGATTTGCAACTTATGAGGTTAAATGTCATTTCCGGGACTTGAGACCCAATATATTTCTTGAATTGTTCATTATAGGACTCTATTTAACATTTTGTGGTAAAGGTGATAAAGGAGATATAGCGTATCGAATATTTCATAAAAATTGTTAATTTGTATGGGAGCTACCCCTTTTTTTGCCCCCACTGAAAAAATTTTTTCTTTAAAGCGTAGGCCTTATTGCCCAATTACTCTTTGTAGAACATTTCATTTCAATATCTTTTATAGTTTCCGAGATGTAGCGTATCGAATATTTTATAATAATTGTCGATTTGTATGGGAGCTACCCCTTTTTTTGCCCCCACTCAAAAAATTTCTTCTTTAAAGCGTAGGCCTTATTGCCCAATTACTCTTTGTAGAACATTTAATTTCGATATCTGTTATAGTTTCCGAGATATAGCGTATCGAATATTTCATAAAAATTGTAAATTTGTATGGGAGCTACCCCTTTTTTTGCCCCCACTAAAAAAATTTTTTTCTTTAAAGTGTAGGTCTTTGCGTACAATTACTTTTTGTAGAACATTTTAAGTCGATAGCTGTTATAGTTTATGAGATATAGCGCATAAAATATTTCACCAAATTTGTGCAATTGTAGGAAAAATACCCCTTCCCCTGGTTCTATCTGAAAAAACTTTTTCCATTATTTAGGTCCCTTCTTAAGAAGTATCCGTGCCAAGTTTTGTGGCAAGAGTGACTATACTTACTGAGATATATAGGGATATATGCACGGATTTTGTCCTAAAAAAAATAGGTTACTCTGGGTTTTCGCTTATATCTCGGTCAATAGTGAACCAATTTGGCTGATTTTAAATAGCGATTGTCTCCAGGATATTTCTAATAGTTTGACACCATTAACTGGTCTGTATCTTTTTATTTGACTCCGGAAACTTGATTTCAACAGACGGACAGACGGACATCGCTAAATCGGCTTCCCTATCTATAAGGATCCAGAATAAATATACTTTATGGGGTCGCAAATGAATAATAAAGAAATTACAAACGGAATGACAAAGTGATATACATATACCCTATCACTATGTGAAGGGTATACAAATAGTTTTGATTGAAATTTGAGCGGTGCCGGCCGAAATATTGTGACACTAAGTCTAAAAGTTCTGCCCTTAACCGTTTAATGGGCGCACAACGAGTTCAGATATAAGCAAATTTCATTATCAATCTGTACGTAAAAATGAACAGCGTTAATGACTGACTGATTCATTATCGCACAGCACAAACGCATTGAGCTAGAGATTAAAATTTGAAATATGGGTTCTTCTCCGTATCCAATAAGATAGGATTTCGTGGAATTTTGACCCAAAAGGGGTTAAAATAAACCAAATGGGAAAAATCGGTAAATTGATATCTTTTAAACTTTACACGATAGAAACGAAATTCAAAAGGTATCGTATTTTAATCAATACATAAGCTTTTTTGAAATATTAGACCCTAAGCTACAAGGCAGTGTAGAACCTATATTTAAATACCGCTCAGGTTTATTTTGTAACTTCTCAACAAAATTCAAATTCGACAGGTCTCGAAAAATATGAATATGTTTTTGATATTTTTTGAAATATTGGATCCTAAGGGGAGAGACAGGATAGAAACTATATTTGTATACTACTTTGTAACCTTTGAGCAAAAAAAAACAACAAAGTTTATATTGCATTTCACAGGTCTTGAAAAATATGAAAGTCAATTAGACCTTTTTTTCACATTTCTGGTACTTTTTTTTTTGTATTTTTTGAAATGCATAAAGTCGGAAGTCTTCAAAATTCTGGATTATGTTAAAGCGTTGAAGATAACGAATTATAAATAAATTGTTTTTATAACATATATTTAACAAAACTCTTTATTTATACCGAATTATGATAATTTAAGGTTTATTTATACGTGACTTAACCATACCACAGTAAACAACTGTCCGAACCCAACTTATGGGCAACACTGTATTTGATTATATTACCATTACGCCATAACCATAACCTTAGAAACCAATTGAGTTTTGGTTTTTATGGCAACGGTTATGGTTATGGCGTTATGGTAAGTCACATATAATTGAACCTTTAAGAATTTAGCAATAATATTTTTTGGAGGGTCTTACAATGGTTTATTTCCAAATAATCCGTTTTATTCTTCTTTTCGTTAAAACAAATTAATATATATAAAGCGTCTTAAAGTAATGTATAATGTATAACGAATTTTGCTATTTGGTTATATATAAACAGTGAAAATTTTTTATTTTTGAATTTTAAATCGATGCGCGCGCCCAGAAAAAGTTGTGTGATTTGGTTTGAATTTTTAAGGCAATATATTTCGGCCGCCAAACTTTGAAACTAAATAAAAAAATTGGCTGTCACCCTGGTATAATAGTTAATGACATAAGATTAGACACATCTGCAAACTTTTTAGCATAAGGAGTAATATTCGAGCCAGAAACACTTTGCAACGAATTTCAATTTTTGGCGAGATCTTTAGAAAAACAGTTGAAATTGAAAATTCGTTGGCTTATATAATTTTAATCATGCAAGAAAAATATAAAGTAAGTTCTGGACAATTTTTTTTTTGATTAATTTTTAATAAATAAAAATTCTCCAATTTTTGCTCAAAAAAATTAAATTTTTTATCATTGCGACACAAATCCTTTGCTTAACGAGTAAGTTAGCAAGTAATAGTCGACATAAAGAAACAGTAGTCACTTTTCAGCCCAATAATTAGTTATTTTTGTTTGAGCTGGCCCGAAATTACCGACCCCCTGTTACAAATGTGCAAGCATTAACTGAAAAATTTTATAAAAATTTAAGGTTTTGTTGTACAAAGTATATTTAATAATCTTATTTTTGCATAAAAACTTACATATTCAATTATGTAATAAGATCTTTACCAACGACCTCATTATTCTATTATAAATACCTTATTACCTTATAACCTATGAAATAATGATAATATATTACTCAGTTCAAAAAATATTTTACTTGGTGTATACGTCTTATTTTAAAAACCAGCAATTTTTACTTTGAATCATAAGCCGCTTATCCACATGTTTATACATTTTCGCCTCTACCTTGTGATAAAATTGTGTTTGCTTTTCTGTCTTATAAGTAGTAACAAAAAAATACAAAAACTTTCATGAAAGCATCTCTTATAACAAAACGACATCTTAATTTAATAAATAGCCTTTAGAACAACATCTCTTTAAACTCAGGTAACAATTAAATGTTAAAATGTCTGAGCACGTTGGTCTATTCACTCTGAAACTATCTTCTCACTCACAAAACCACCCTACTCCTCTGTCTTAGGGCTGGATAAGTTTCGGAACTTTGTTTTGAAGAATGTTAAATTAAATTTTATAAAAGTGATAAAACTAAACAAACATTTCATTTAGATGAAAATGAAAAACTAAATTAAAATGTAATAATATGCATTTTCAAAAGATTACCAACTCTTTTTGTTCTTAGATAGAAAAATATTTTTACAGAGCCATAGCAAGAGCATTTCATGGTTGGTTGGCTAAATAAGAAAATGAATATTTGTAACAGTGTATTAATGCATACGGTGTGATGTGTTTTCTCACATACATTTATGTAAGTATGTAGTTTTTAAAATAAATATGTCATATCTTTTATAAATAAAGTCATGCTACAAAGGGGAGCTGGTGCACCCGAGCGTTTGTTCTCCTTAATGTTTTAGTCTTTTTTTTCTTCCTTTTTCAATGTTAATATCAGAGTTAAAATCACATGAAAAAAAGCCATTGGTAACAAGCTTCTTTAAATGAAAAAATAATAATACAAATGCAAAAATTACAAAATTCATTTTAAGTTTTTTTTCATACATTAGTCAGTTACCCTGCATTCTTTTGCAGTTTTTTAAACTCCAAAAAAGTAGTTGATAAATTTCACTTTTGGGTCAAAATATTAAAAAAAAATCAATAAACAGATTTTGGGAAATTTTTAAATATTAAAAAAAATTGAGAAATTTAATTTTTTTAAATATATGTTTTAATAGATTTTTTAAAGCCTTGATGGAAATTTGATAAACAAAATTTTGACAGTGTATTGAGAATGGTTGTGCTATTATGTGCTGGTAAAAATAAAAAATATTTAAATTCCGTCTCGTTCTGTCTGTGTCATGGCAAGCCGAAAGAAATATGTGAGATTATGCTGATAGCAGTATAAACACTCACGCATACGTTCCTACGCTTGTATGTACTTTTGTCAGTCCTTTAAAACCCCTTTGTTTTTATTAATCAAAAAAGCCAGTTCGCTACCTCCGCAACAAATAAGCCGATGATGTTTTCGAAATGTAAACTACATCAAAAAGTTATTTTTCGGCATCAAATAAAGTTTCAAGGGTATCATAAGGGTTTTTGTCGTTTTGATAGAAATAGTTCTTCTTGTTTACCATAACTGTTAAGACAGAAAGTAGCCTAATCGCTTGAGATGATTAAACGATAAAAATGTGGTTCAACTTCCAAGTGATTTTTATCCCACTTACCGAACAAACGAAGCAAGTAATGGCTGGCTTTGTCAAGATTTTTGGAACGATAAATTCAAGTCCCCTGTCACGCTTGCGTCTACATCGGTTATAGCTTCTTCTGATAAACGAAACAACTTATAAGTTAGTTTGTGATTGGGGACTCTATTAAAAATATTGAATTACGTTTCTTGTCTAAATCGAATAAATATCCTCTCCGAATTACAAACAAGTTCTACGGACGTCTTATTTTATAAGAAATATTCCTGGCAATATTGCTATAAAAACCAGCAATAGTATTTCATAAACGGCTAAGCTATCAGCAAACAACGGTCAAATCCTATTATTAAAAAACAAAATCAGATTTATTTTCTTCTTAATATATTATGGTAGTCATAAAAGATAAAAAGCGAAATGAGGTGGAACGCATGTGGCAAGAAGCACACTTTTGAAGGAGATCTTACCCTGTTTTCTGGAGTGCCAAACGAAAGCGACCCCCACGTCAAGGGCGTCGGCTTTTATATAAGTAGGAAGATCAAGAGTGCACTTGTCGGATGAAACGCAATCTTTGACAGAACTATAACAGTGCGTTTGAATTCCAAGTATAGAAAATTTGCCATCGTACAAAGTTATGCACCGAAGGACGATGACCTGGAGCAAAAGGAACAGTTTTACAGCTTGTTGGATCATGTTATTTTGGAAATATATTGTGTGATTTTCTTGTTCTAATTGGTGATTTCAATGCTCGAGTATGCAAATTGAACGAAGGTTTCGAACATATTGATGAGCGTCAAGAAATCGGAGAATTATAATGGAGACCTCCTAATAGAAACGGGCTCGAAACATAACCTGATGATCGGCGGGTCGATGTTAAGGCATGAAGGTTCAATTATATGTGACTTACCATAACGCCATAACCATAACCGTTGCCATTAAAACCAAAACTCAATTGTTTACTATGGTTATGTTTATGGGGTTATGGTACATCACCTATAATCGATTAAAGGTGTTGCCCATAAGTTTGGTTTGAACAACTGCTTTCTGTGGCTATGTTTAATTCGCGTATAAAGGAACCTTAAATAAGAACACAAGGCTACCTTGAATTTCGCCATACGAACACAACATTTTCAGCTCGACCATATATGCGTTAGCAAACGTTGGATTCACAACCTTCTTGAGGTTAAAAGTAAGCGAAGCGCTGAAATTGGAAGCGGCCATTCCCTAAAAGCTGCTGAACTTAGATTTAAAACGGCACCGACCATGCAGAACCGGGAACCAGGCAGAAAGAAGTTTCAAACATGGAAACTGCAGGATGATACCGTTAAATCAAATTTCATACAGACTGTGAATACTTAATATGAATTACGTAGAAACAGCACCGGTGGAGATATCGAAACTCATTGGGAAAACACCAAGGCCTCAATTTTAGAATCCGCAAATGAAGTTCTAGGAGTGGCCAAAAAAGATGCCAAACAATGGTTGTCTCCATATTCCAAAACGATGAAGTAAAAAATCGCAGGGCTCAAAAAGCCAGACCTTCATCTCTTCCCAGCACAAGAAAAATTGCGGAGCAACAGTGGCCAATTTTAACCAAAAAAATAAAACGGCCTCCTGCGCTAATTTTGACAAAATAGCTGCCAATAAAGGCGATATAAAAGAGGTACTTGAATTATCCAGAAAACTCTCCAATGACAAGTACAACAAGAATGTCCTTATTGGGGAAAAAACGCCGTCATAAAATCAATGAAACAAGAAAAACTGAAAATGTAGCAACGGCATTTTAATAGAAACCTTTAATGGGCTATTAAATAGTAGCAATATGTCTTTGCCTCTGCGAGAAATAAGCCTAGCAGGGCCGAAATGCAAGGGGCTTTAAACTCTATGAAAAATGGAAAAGCTGCGGGTGTAGGTAATATCCCAGCAAAATTGCTGAAAGCTGACAGTATTAGCATCGCCGATATACTGCATGCCTTATTTTACGATAAATGGATTGCAGAAATGGTGCCATCAGATTGGAAGGAATCAATTATAGTAAAAATCCTAAAAAAGGTAGACCTCTCAAACTGTAACAACTGGAGCGGGATAACACTTCTTCAGCTGCAATCAAGGTTTTAAGCAAAATAATTTTAAACCGCATTATCTTTCCACTTAAACAACTTCTAAGAAAACAACAGGCCGGATTTAAAGCAAACCAATCATGTATCGACAACATTAATACTATGCGAATTATATTAAAGCAATGGATTAAATACAACACTACGCTGTATGCAGTTTTCATTGATTATGAAAAGGCCTTTGGATGTATCGTATAACTTGGAATACCGCAAAAAATTATAAATATAATATTCAACATCTTTAAAGGCGATAAATGCAAAGTTTTGCATCATGGAAAGCTCAGTGAGCTTCTCGACTCTACCTCTGCTGTAAGGCAAGAATGTCTTTTATCACCGCTGCTGTTCGTTACTGTACTGAATCGCTTACTCGAGATTTTTGACAGCACTTCGATCAGGAAAGAAATCACTTGGCGCCCAATTTATCGCCTTGAAGATATTGACTACGCCGATGACATAGTTCTGCTCTTGCACTCACACTAACACATGCAATCAAAGCTAGACGACTTACATCAGGAATCGTTAAAGGGTGGCCTCAGACACAACATTAACAAAACAGAATCGATTCGAATTAAATTAGATAACGGTATATCATTCACTACAAATGATCAGAATATAGCAGACGTCGACAGCGTTACATACTTGGGTAGCGTTCTATCAACCAACGGAGGTGCTTAATAGGACATTTTCAGTCGCATTCAGAAAGCGCGCAAAGCGTTTGCCAAGTTGCGAAGTATATGGCGCGCAAACAACATAAGCGTTGTGGGCCTGAACCATATCTAATTAAGACCTATAGAGAACTATATGTATATATATATAGTGACGGCGAACTGTCCTTAACGAAACTGGCAAATAGTTAAACGAATTGAGATTACTGGCTATGACAAAAGATAAATGGAAATGTCCAGATCGAATAATATAAAAAAAATAAAATCAAATGATTTTATATTATTTTTTTCTGTTTTTGCTATATACCTATACTTACCATAAGATAGCTTTCGATAACAGCGATATGTACATATCTTTACTTTAATACAGAAAGGCCCTAACTATATTTTTTAAGTCGAGATTTTTTTTTTTTGACCATTTATCGAAATAAACTAAAATCTGGGCTTATAAAAAAATTACGAAATAGGGCCTTTCTATATTAAAGTAACGATATTAAATAACAAACGTTTCATTTACAATTTTAAAAAAAGTAGTTGGTATTTCCATTCTTTTAATGACTGCACTAAAAAGAAAATCACAGTAAAGTTGCCATGTTTCGAGCATAATATTTGCATAAATTGTCCAGAATTGAAGCTGACTTAAAGACTAACAGTGTGACAAAGCGTCGCTTAACCTGTCAGGACAGCAAGCAAACAGTCAGTCCTTCAGTAAATGTTGCTCTGGCTATTACTGCAAAATATACTTACTTGTTGCTTGTGGTAGTCATTTTATGTATGTACGTGTTGCTAAGTATTTTTCTCGTTTCAATCGTTTGTGACTTGAGAAAAAAATAATTTAAAATAAAAAGCTAAGTTAAGCAGGTTTTTATAAAGCCATAAATTTTAAGTTTACAAAACTCGTGTTCTTGCAAACAGTGTTGCCAATTTTAAGAGACCCAAAATTAGCGATAGTCCATATGTCCTTTTGCAAGTCTAATACAAGTTCAATAAAGAAACTTAAATTTGGTACACCCGTTAAAGAAAACAAAAAAAAAAAACGAATTATTCTTTAATTGATATTTTAAAATTAACCAATTTAGCCCGAAATTAGTTTTATAGCAACACTGCTTTTTTGTATATTTTTCACACATTTTGTCGCATAAAAACGCGACTTTATAAGAAAAAAAGGTGTCTTAAGGAAAAAAAAATACAAATTTAAAATTTTAAACAATCTTTTGTTTAACAAATACTTGTATAATATTCAGTTAAAGCATATTGAAAAAGAGAAACATTTATAAAAAAAAAGTATTTCGCAGCAACAAATTGTACTCTTTTTATATAGGAATGTATGTATGTACGATGTTCTTAAAACAGAAATATTGTCTGCGTAGGTTGACATTAAAAAGAGATCAGTTAAAAACACAGTAATAAAAAAAGCAATAACCGAGAAGTTTTGGTAGACAACTTGGTAGGTAAGGCAATAAAATTTAAGTCGTATAATATAAATATTTATACATGTGTAGTTGTTTTGTTTCATTATTTGCCACAATCGAAAACTAAAATCATACGGTTTTAGGATCGATAAATCAAACACATACATATTAGAAAAGTTATGTAGTATACCTTGCTCAATATATTTGATTTTTCAATCGTATTTTGAAACACAAGCATGTTAAGGAACAGGTTTTTTTCAGTGTATCACTGTTGAATCGCATGAGCACTAATACAAATACGTGCACGTACGTCCATTGGAAAAGTTAACTAACGATACATGACAATCCCAGTAAAATGCAAATATACGTGTTTTAGATCAATCATCGACGCTAAATGATCCTCAGGGATATGGTGCGAATGAACCAGGCTTAGCACAAGCAATAAAAATGTATACCATGGCGCTGCGAGGGTGGTTTTAAGAATTGTTATTAAAGAAAATAAAAATAATAATTTTTTGAGTATTGCACAAATCTAAATTTATTCGGAAGCAAAGCTAGCTACACTTTTTCCCCTAAAAGGACATAAAAACAAGGTTTTAATTGAAATTAAGGTATTTTTATTTCTCAAAGAGCTGATAGAAGCAGCAATGTTAAGAAAAAATTCATGCAATAACGTTAGGTTCGGTTACAAAGGGTAGTGACGAATGATATTCGTCACCTTCATTCAGAGGCAGGTATGCTCATTGTAAGTCCCTTTAGAAAATTTAAAAAAGCAGTCAGCAAAACAAAAAGTAACTTTATGTAGAATGAAAAAAGAAAGACGCTTTCAGCAAAGAAAGAATCAGAAGTCAGTACTTGTCGATGAACGCGCAAACGCGTAGAAGCTGTGCTGTAGAAGCTACCTTTTTGTCCAACCATCCAACCCGTTGACGAATTCTATGATACTTGCAGTCAACAACCAGATACCTTATTAAGTCCATTTTAAAAGCGTCGTCAGATCTGCAACCTTTTTATCTCCTTTTCATAACCGCACGCACAACCTGCGGAAGTCCGAAGAACTATTATCCCGTTTACTGGTAATATAC
Source organism: Melanophora roralis (assembly GCA_963583895.1). NCBI lineage: Eukaryota > Metazoa > Arthropoda > Insecta > Diptera > Rhinophoridae > Melanophora > Melanophora roralis. Next base: position 60,088,287 of record OY757187.1, on the reverse strand, counting down.
ATATCTTACATCGCAGTGTCCCGTAAGTCCCAATTATACACCTAAAAACTCCCCTTCATTAGGTCAGTTACCTTCCTTTCTTGCCCGGGCCACAGAAGCCTAGATACCTCGCAATAAGTTCTATCCCTCCAGGCTTGGCCGGCCCACTTTGTCAATGACCCAAGTCCCTACCAAAACATAATATAAAGCTATCGGTGGCCTAACCGGCTCACATCCCAGCCCAATATCCCGGGCAAACTCCACTTTTCGCCAATTCAGCAGCAACTTTTTACTGACGTCACAATTACCCAGTACCCAACACAGCCTTACCCTGTCTGTTGTCATGGCCCCCCTGGGGGAACATTTACAGTCGCCCATAAGTCTAGACCTGACTTAATGTCTTTTTAGAGTTTGAGTGCGGCCTGATTGTGGACATTTTTCGTCAAGTTACCTCACTCTTTCTCGCCTTCTTTTATCAATTTCACGGCCATTATTACCGCCAGAATCCCACCCTGGAAAATGTCGCATTCACCTGAAAGTCTGTATTATATCCTTACTCCCTTATCTTATAAATAATCGCCAACACAGATCCCCAAAATCCTTTTTGGGTACATCAGTGAAAACTGCATACTTCTCAAAAAAATTCCCGGATCCTTTCCAGTCCATCTTGTCCGGGAACACTACTTGGGTAGAAATCCCAAAGTCAAGTTTCGCGACCATCAAAAAGGATAATGTTTATTTTTTCCCAGGAGGTTTTGCAAAGCTAATGAACTTCTGATAAATCGATACCTTTTAATATAGTTAAGGTTGGTAAGGGGATGTCAAAAAGGATAAATGGAATTATTGAAGTCGACATAAGTATAAGAAGAAACAGTGACACCTTTTGTGGGCCGCTGTTATAGAAAAATTGGGACATGGATGCTGAGCACAACGAACTTTTAGTGCGATAACAGCTAAGAACTGGCCCGTACTGAGCATCCAAGGATCACAATTAGAGTCATAACTGGATACTGTTAGGTTAAGGCCAACCAGTTGCGAGCCAATGGAATTTAGACTTTTGTAGGATGTGTAAGCGTAAGAAAGAATTGAAGACAATAAAGATTACAGAACCATAAGTTCAAGTGGTTGTCTAAAAAGTTTTACGAAGAACAAAGCCATATTTTAAGATTTAAACTGGAAAACATTATTGGGTTCATCATGAGAATAAGGTGGCTAGGGTATAGGCAATTGAGAGGAAGTTTCATATGGGTACTTAAATTGATTTCTTATTTTTGGTGAAAGACAGTGGTAACCAACCATAGAAGACGATTTATTAGAATTCAAGGTGCTTTTCCATTGGTTGTTATCTAAAAAACAATGCAATATCGACCTGTGTTGCTGTTGTTCCTTTTTTGTGTTTTGTGATTCGATCCCCAGAGACACTGTCGGGTGACATTGCCTAAGACTATCTTTTTCCACCTTGTTATTTCTACTACATACTTATTATCTTCTTTACTTTGGTGTTTTATTTTTCCTGTTCTTCCTTGAAGGGATGCACAGTGGGTAAGTGGGTGAGATTCTCTCCAACATCTCTCGAATCCTAAAATGTGAGGTAGGTAAGGATTTTTTTTGGAGTTTTGTGTTAGCGTTAGGAAAATAGTAACCTTTATGTAATTAAAAATTAAGTTCACTAAAACTAAAACAAATTGATTTAATAACAGAATTTTGAAAAGTTGTTAATGATTTTTTTTAACTTTCCAACTGAGCCTCGTAGTAAGAAGTCAAGACAGAACAAGAGTTATAAAAGAGTTAAAAAAAATTGCAAAAGAAACATAAGCAAATAAAACCATTAAAAATACTTATGGATGTATGTATGTAGTACATATGCAAGTGTGTATCTAGAAAATAAAGGAGCAGGTAGCAACAGGTTTAGATTAATATATGAACTTAATAAGATTTATAGAATCGTGTTTTTTCAATTTGAACTAATTAAAACAAAAAAAAAAAACAAAAATTTTTTCTTAAGAATTTTTTTTATCGTTTAAATAAGGTTAATTTTATCTTATTATATTTTATAATATTTACACAAACATTAAATATTAAAGTATTGCGCAAGTATTCGTAATATAGAGTGAGTCACAAAAAGGTCACATCATGCCGTACATACCAATGAATAAGGTAATGTTAAAGGTACATATTGTAAAAATAATTGTTTTGGAAAGTTTTCGGGTCGAACTGAATTAAAAAATGGAATTATCTTCTTTTACTGGTGTGAAACGTCAAACTTTATTTTTAAAAAAAATTAAATTTCACAAAATTTAACAATAAAATCCGCTCTGAACTGACATTCACTCGTACAAACATGCACACATGCGTACAAATATGTGCATGTATTTACACATACATAGATACAAATTGGATTAACATAGATACAACATGGGGTCATATCAGTGTTGCCGATTTCTATGCAATTATCCAAAAATTTGACAATTTTAAGATAGTAAAATTTTTGTTTAATAATTAGCCTTATTGTGTTTGGTGTTGCTGTGTCGAATGTTGTCGAATTCGACACAAAAACGACTACGACAACGCCAACCACAATAGAGGTGAATATGTAACTTTACAATATGTCATAACACACATCTGCTAAACTAGTTAAACTAAGTAAAGGTTTTTAAATGCACGTAAAAATGGTGTAGGTTAGGTAAGTTAGATAAGACTACGAAAGGTTGTGGCGGATGCGATTCGCCTCTTTCACCAAGAGACCTGTAGGCCTATTGCAAATTCCTCCGGAAAAGTTAAAAAAAGCAACAAGAAAGACAAAGAAAAGTAAACATGTTGTAACAAAAGAAATAACTACCCTGCGGAAAATGGGTGCAAAATGGTGGGCGAAATCGTCCTGTTACAAAACATGAATTGAACAAAAAGTTATTGGTCGTGATCGGTTAAAAAGGCACACATCAAGAACCTGGTTAAAAAAAGGTGTTAAAGAGGTTAGGTAAAAAAATATAAATACTGGTCCCTACACATTAACATTCTTTTGTTTATATATACACACACACGCGTAGATTGAAAAGGATCTTAAACAATTAATGCAAAATTTGCTTATATAGCATTGGCCTGTGACCCGTTCTGAGGTGTTAGTTTTTAACTAATTGCCCCCTCCAATGACAACGCAATGTAAAAGTGACAGGTTCTCTTTAAATAAAGTGCAAGAACTAGAACCAGTCCCTACTCAAAAGAACCGTTCACGTTCACCGTTCCAAGACTATTGGACCAGTCCACTTCCCCGTAGGGCATTTCTTTAAATTCCATAAACATAAAATGAAATTCAAGGCGACAAGAGATTATGGGGGTGGGGACATACACATTTAAGGTCTCATTCATAAACGAACTGCACAAGTTTAAAACACGAATTTTTTATAAAAAATTTGTTTTGTAAAACTTTTATAAATTGGAAAAAACCTAGTCTAAGAAATAAAAAATTTTGGTTTTTCAATTAGGTTTTTCAAAAATATTCAGAAAAATTTTTATGTCTTTGGTTTGAAGTTTTGTAAATTTCAAAATTGTACTTAATTGCTATAAAAACAATTAAATAAAGACTTTTTAGAAAATTAGACGGGTGTGACATTTTTATTATACGTGCAAAAAAAGAAAGGAGCAAACTTAAAGTTTTTGATATCTTGAAATGTTGCCAAATTATCAAGAGTTCAAAAAGACCATTTGCTTTAAGTAGTTGTTAACAGATTTCGTTCTTTTTTAGATATAATTTGATAAGACTTTTATAAAAATTATAAATTTTTTCCGGATTTGGGCCGTTTTACGTGATGTTGTGTAATTTAAAACTTTTTGTATAATTTTACAACTAGGACAGTGTAAAAAATAATTTCATATTTGGCAACACTGGATCATATTAAATTTATTTTACAAATACTCACAAAAGGAAATTGAAATTGAGTTTAACTGTTAAAGTGCAATAGTTTCTAAGCACGAATGCACTAAAACGAGTTTAGTTTTAAGCACTGATTTAGTTTAAAGAGTTTCTGATACAAGTAAGAGAATTTTTTGTATTTTCAAAATACACTAAAGAGAATTAATACACAAATACATAAAAAAAATGTTTGTAGATGTTAGTAATTTTCAAAAACTAAGGTTTATCGGCGTTTTAACAATATGATTTCAAAATTTTCTACATTAGTTTGAATTAAAACAGCGAGAGGATCGGTAGTAAAATAAAAGTAAACCTCGCATTAGGGATCGTGTATTTTTTTATTTGTTGTTCTTTAATTTTTGTTTTTTTTTTTTTTTTTTGATTTGGGGGAAAAATAAACAAAAGAATACTTAATATCTACCACCATTGTGTGAAAATAAGAAATTGCTGCAAGCATTTACACACATACATACTTGCATATGCTGGTAATGTGTATTTGCTATGTTTTTAATTTCAAAAGAAAATTAGGAACTTGCAAACAAACGTTAGTGGCAAGAAAAGAATTTTCTGTTCAACCACCACTATTTTTTTTAGTGGCAACAGCAACAACGCCATCACCATCATCATTGTAAACGTCATCTGACGTGTATTACCAGCAGCAGTTTAGGTAGCATCAGACATATTTGCAACACACAGTAGACAGGAAACGTATTTAAAAGTGCAACCAACGGTGCATGAAAAAGTGCATTCGTTAAACAAGAAAAAAAAGAAAAATCCAACACAAAAAGACAAAACAAAAAATTAACAACAAAATAAGCAAATTAAAATTTAAGGCTTTAAAACGTGATTTAAAAAAAGAACAAAAAAAATAAAAATTAAATTCAAACATACAAAAAAATTATCTAATTTCTCTTTAATGGCTTAAGCAAATTATTTTAACATTTACCAAAAAAAAAATTAAATAAAGGTGAGAACAAATTCTAGTTTTTTTTTTTAATTTTAAATAAATTTTTCTATGTGTATATTATTATTATATATTTTTTATGTATAAAAAAATATGCCAAGAGCACAAGAGTCACATACTACACTAACAACAAATCAAAAACCAGTTTTGAAAACAAAGGCAATAAAATAAAATATATTGGAAAAACAAAACAAAACAAAAAGACAAATAAAGATATACAGAACTCTAAAAACAAACAAATTATGAAATCATAAAAAAATAATGTTTGTAGTGGCTGAAGTTCAGAGATGGAGTATTTAGAACTTATGTCTTAAAAATATATTTTTTAAAATTTCTTTTTTTTAATATTTACCGTAGTTATCTTAAACAAACTTGAACGGACAATAGTTAGTTGGTTCGGTTTTTTTTAAATACATATCAAGCATAATGCATTCCGCGTACCTTTAGTTATTACGACTTAAAATTTCATATAGTAAGTTTTGTGTTCAATTCGCAACGCCCAGTTGTATCGCTTTCCACTCTTTCATTACATATTTAGTTGTGAACAGTTAAAGCATGTTAATACCACAGTTATTTACGAGATTCGTCCTCTCTTTAGTTATTTAACCCTTAATCTTAATCGAAATAACGATGATACAAACTTTTAAAAGCAAATCATAATTAAGTTTGAAGTAAAATTACAGATAAATTAAAAAAAGCCAAAATAATTAAAAAAAAATAATATAAAAAAAGAATTGTTAAAAGAAAATTGCCAAGAAAATTGTGATTTCTGTGTGTATGTGTATAAACGTACTCTACATTACATAAACAAAAACAAATCCCTGCCAAACCTAATTATATGTCAAATAAACAAGCAAAATAGTGTTGACAATTTAAAGAGCGAATAAAGTAATTCGAGCTCTAGTATAAACGTGCTATCAGTTTCTATTGTATCGGCCGCAACTTTGTATTATTAAATGTCCAATAACAATAAACGTCAAATAGGCAAATCAATTACTCGAAATAACTGTTGACAATAGTGATAAACAATATTTTACAAATATATAAAACAAACTTGTGTAGTAATACAACAACAAGAACAAGTGTAATACAACTTTATAACCTATACGCCCTTACGCTTGTAGAAGTCAAAATATAAGATTTTTATGTTTAAGAAAAAATACTTAAAATAGTTTTAATAAAACATTATAATATATTTAACCATAAATTGGTGCTTTGTAAAGCAATACGATTTAAAAATAAAAAAAAAACATATTGCGGAAAATACAAATAAATTTTTTTAATCTAAATTTTTTCTCAAAAATATAACCTAATATTTTTTTAGCTATGTAATACCATATTCAAACATACATCATAAACTGAGACAATTTAAAGTAAATTTAACAGTAAAGTTTTCTGTTCACACATAATTAATTAGGCTTACTCAAGAAGCATATGACAGCTAAAATAATATTATTTTCATTTTTAAGGTACATTAAACCAGGTAGGAGCAACTGATCAGCTGACTTTTATTTACCCCATATGTTTTTTAGCTTAGATTGGCAAATTTTTAATGTTATATAATGGTTGTGTATACCGTATGTGTGATAGCAACATTTTTGTCAACTTGGCTAGAATTTATCAATAACAAAATACATGCTAAATTTTTATATGAAGTAATTGTTGTAGGGACGAGGTAACCTTATTATTCCACCATGGCATACATATCAAAAGCTTTAAAGCTTCTATACTAACTTAACACAGTTTTTATTTAATCAGCAGGGTTGCACTTCGAGTTTATCTCATTTGGTGAAGCAATTTAGTATTAATTGCTCAATTTATTATTTAAAATCTTGTATTGTATATTAAGCTAAATTAGGGCCTTAAATGCGTAATTGTGCTAATTACTTAGAAAATTTTTAAATAAATTCCCTATTTATAAAAGGTCCTACTGATAAAAACTATTTTATGTTTATTATGGGTTATTTGACAAATTTCTGTGGAATAATTTTTAAATAAAACCTTATTAAATATAAACTAGTTTTTACGAATAAGACCGAAAGTATTTAGAAAAAATGTTTTTATATAATTTCAAATTAAATATATATTAAATGTATCAAATTTTTCCAGCCCTGATAAAGTCTGCTGTGGTGGTTTTTTGTGTTGTTTTATTTAATTCTTTACGCCAAACAAAATGCAGAATCAACTTCCTGAAATGAAGTTGGGATTACTCTACCAAATACAAGCAAACATTTGTCTTTATTTATTCAATTTATTTATTCAAGAGAAAAGAAACGAACGAGTCTTTTTGTCCCTTTGCTCAGTCATGAAATACCAAATTTTTAAATAATAAAATTTTTAGTATCTACAATTTTTTAATTTAAAATTTTTCATCAAAATAATTTTGAAGCTGCTTTTTCTATTTCTATGTCATTAAAAATCAGCGATGCAATTTTTTTTAATTTCCCATTAAGAACTTTTCGAATTTGAGTAACAGGAGTATTTCATAGGTTACAAACAAGGCAGCAACAGAATAATGACCTATTTGTAAAGGACTAATAAATTACATTTGTAGGTATACCACCTTGAACACAGCCTTTAAAAATTATTTCGTTTTTCGTAGTTTTTTTAATTTTTCGGGGAAAACATTCTGTAACGAATCGAAAATGAGCTGCTTAAGCTCACCTCTCGCTCAGTTTGTGGCAAAAATTCGATTAACAGTGAGTTATTAAAGATTCTTAATTTTATTTGGTTAAGATATCAAAAAAAGTTCGTTTTGATGATGATTTCTTTCAAGTCTCAATATTTTTTCGAATATTTTTGTTTTAAGGAAGCTGTTGAAACGCACGTTCGTTTATACTCTTAACTCAGGTAGAGTAGGTATATTGCAAAAATAGGACTTTTGGTTTTGAAAACATTACATTTGGGTTTAACTTTTTGGTTATTGCTTAGGAACTAGTTATTTATATCACTGGATATAAAATAATAGTCTGCGACTCACCTTAAATTACACCGATCGACTCAGGAAGTCTTAGTCATGTTCATCCATTTGTCCGGCTGGGTGTCAATGTATTTTTATGAACAACCTGGATGGTCGCATTTTAAAAGATATTTTGATGAAATTTTGGACAGAAGCATTTTTTGCCGTAGGGACCAAGGATATTGTTTGTGGTGAAAATCAGTCTAATTTTTACATATCATTCATTCAAGTATTCTCCTGAAAAAAGCATTTTGAGCTATTATTGGCACAAATATTACCCTTTTTTCACAAAATTGTTTATGTGTTTAGTGTCGTGCCATCAACCACTATACTGAGTATAAATATTATTGGTTAATTTTTTGTCGTAGCCCCCATACAAACGTCCTCCCGAAATAAGCATTTTGGGCTAAAACTGGGTCGATTACTACTCTTTCTTCACAAAATTTTGCACATGTGCTTAGTTTTATGCCACCAACCATATATGTAAGTAATCAATCCATTTCTGGACATAGCCCCATAACAAATGTCCTCCCGGAATACGCATTTTGGGGTTGAACTATCTATGAATATTACTTCATCTCTACAAAATGTTGCGAATAAATAATGACGTCGAAATATGTAAACACATGCGCAAGTCTTTTTCAAAGAGAAATTGGTCAAACAAATTTTGTACAGATTATTGACCGTATCACCCGTAGTAGACGTTTAAGTCACCTTAACCTGGATACATTATGCATATGCGTATTTTAATTTTACTACGCATACTTATGGCCAATTTTTGACTACAACAGATTCTTTAGAAATATCAAATTCCCACAAAAAATATAAATTTAATTGAAACTTTAAAATAATTGTTCTATTCAAACCCTGGTTATTATAATATGTTTCTTTTTAAAAATAAACTTTAAGATTTTTGTCCCACATGTAAGATTTCTAGAGAAAAAACTCTATGTAGATTTCACTAAAGACATTTTTTTTATTTTAATTATAATTTAAATCACGAACAAGGCCAACAAATCACGTTTGTAAAGTTGTACACAAGTATTATGATTCCATATTATTTGCAATCCCAACTAAATGTTAAACAAGAAAATCTTTAAGTTTTGTGTTAAAACAAGTTTTGACTAATTAAGCGTTTCGGACTAGACGGTAAAGTTGTAAGTTTTTTTTTTGTTTTTCCACAAAATATGTAGCTTACTTGCTGCAATGGTGAAACATTTACAAATTCTGACTTCCAGGGTTTAAAAAACTGCTATACAAAAATTACTATTACATTTGCAATTCTGATTGTATTTAGAACTCTGCATTAACAGGTTTGTGACAATTATTGCTGCAACCACTTTTCAAAGCAAATAGCAATTAAAAAAATTTTATGAGTAAAACAGCAAAAGCTTCTAATTTACCTTTTTGCTGTTGCTTTACAAATTTTAAAAGTATAAGCATAGCAAATGCAAAAGCAAATTGAAAAGTAGCAAATGCAGTTTCGTATAGAAAAACTTTTGAAATTCTTTCTTTAATGTGTATCACGTAATTTTTGGCTTTTAATATTTACAACCTAAACAAAGTATTGCAGGTTTAATTTCCTTAAAATTATGCTAGAATTTGGAAAATAATTGTGTGCAAATTAAGACCCTTGAAAAATTGTATTATTATATTTAAAGTGGACTTGGTAAATGTTTAAAATAAAATTATTTAAGTTAAATAACTAACTGCTGGGAAATGGAATTAATATGATTTACTTGGGAAGCCTGTATAGCGAAATAATTAAAGAAAAAAAAAAAAACATAAATAAAACAGCGATAAAGACAGCCAAGTATTAAATTACGTATTAAGAAAACAGATTGTTTTCAAATATGTCATGAGACCTACTTTAGTTTTCAAATATAAACTTAAAAAAAAAAACTAAACAATAGGAGCTTGGAAAAATATGACTAATAACAAATGCCTTATGTATGTTTTACATTAAATACACATGTTTTTAATTACATACATATTTACATACAGGGTGTCAGGTGGCTGATTTATATTTTTAAATTAAAATTAAATTAAAGTTTTGTTAAAAGCATTAAACCAGAAAATGGAGAAATTTTCCCAAAGAAAATTCATCAAAGCTTCGGCTGTGTGTGCATTCGCCCCATTCTGTTGAAACCACGTGTGTGAAGAGTACGAGGGATGAGCTCGCAGATTTGGCAAAAAGAATTCCGTAATCATGACTCGAAAATTAAAAAAAAATTATCCAATTATCTCATGCATGGATAAGGCACACCAAACAGTTACCCTGGGACATTGCAATGGTTTTTGATGTTTCAATCGAGGGTTGCGGGTTCATGGAGACCAGTAACGGCAGTTTGTTTGTTGACGTGGTGATGTGATTTACAGTGCAAAAACACTCCAACATCGTTTCAAAAAAAAATTTTTGCGTTAATAAAAGTCACTTTCTTTCAGTTCTTGAACGATTTGAATTTTAAAAGGATGGAACTTCAGATTCTTTTTTAAAATTTTTTTGAAAAATCGCTCTTGGAAGTCCAGTGATGCTGCTCTTTTTCGTATTTAAAGTCGCGTAAACTGCTTTCAACCACTGCAATTTTTTCGGGAGTCCTTGAAGATCGACCGGGCCCTGGCCGTGAGAAATTTATATCCGAAGCAGTTTCCGCGCACTCTGGACCCACTAATCAAATAAATTTACACTCAGTCCACCACGTATTCGACGAATACAGAACTTTGAATAAAATTGTCAACGAGCAATTACGTAAGAATCACAGCGAACGCGCGATGCTCACTCAACCACTCCGACATCTTGACTGACAAACCCCCACAATCGATAATTCCAACGGCGCTACCCTCCCTCCGCACCGCTTATTACTTTTTGAAATAATCGTATTTGAAAATATAAATTTGCCACCAGACACCCTATAAAGTATAAGAAACAAGAAAAAGTCGGGTAATTCACAAGGTATGTTATTATGTCTGATTGTCATATTGTCACATATTTATTTTTTGTTTATTTGATTAAGTAGTATTTATAATACTTTCTGATATCAAATTTCAATAATTTACATGCTCTGAGAAGGCATAGAGTTGTATAGTTTAAGTTCTTTATAAAATAGTGGGCTTTGCATCGCATTTGTATTACCATTCTGTAGCCCGAATTCACTTGCATTTCTCAAATTGTACGATAAAGCATCTTCTAGATACATATCTTAATTGTTTAATCAGATAGACTGGCGTATTTCCTTTTTGTTTTTAATTTTTGGGTGAAATTTATCGTATTAAATTCAAACCTTTGCTGTATATTTTGTCATTTCAATATATCCAATATAAATGCTACTGATGTAAAATATTTCATTTTTTTTTAAGATTAAACGCATTTCTTCGTTTTGTAACTTTTGTAATCTTGTTAGCCAAGGCGAATTCACACAAGGTGGACGCAGGCGAAAAATTCGTACCTAAAATGTCAAACACAAATATGGCATCATTGAAAAAAAAAACACAAATTATTTGTACATGGCATCATTAAAAAAAAAAAACACAAATTATTTGCAGAAGAAAAACGTGAATAAAATTAATTTTACACTGTTTTTTTTGCACAAAGCACAAGAACGCATCATTTGGTTTTACTGTTTGTTAATTAAAAACACTTTTTTAAATTTTTAGTGCAAAAATCTAACCGACGCGTAATTTTTTTGAAATCAAGAAGAAGCACATATACAAACTTTTGACACATTACGAGGAAAATAGCACAAGCAAAAAATAGTCAGCTGATCTGTCAAGACCACCTTCTCATGAATTCGCCTTGCTTGTTAGCTATTGATCTGTGCAACATGTGAATATAATTGTGGACCGATCCGTATTTAAAACGCGGCTTAATAATGTTATTATATATATTATTATCTGTTATAATAAAAATTTGGTTTCTCATTCTTTTAAAAGCCCCAATTAAAATGGTTTGAAAAAAATTTTCAATTCAAAATAATTCCCAAAACTATTGGGACAATACGACAGATACATAACTTGTGCATTGCCCAAAAATAAGTTAAAAAAAGAAACAAAATTTAAACATGATATGATAGTTATAAAAAAATCTGACTTTTACTTTCTTTTTTATTTGCAGGTTAATTAAATTTCAAATTTACAACTTCTAAGAAGTTTAAAAAAAAGAAAGGCTTCAAAGTGATCTTCGTTTGATTTATATTATAAAATAAAAACCCGAAACACTAATCAAAACAATGGCGGTATTTGGTATGGTTTCAGCCGTATCCGGCTTTATAAAAATACGATTTTTATTTGACAAAGCCGTAATAGATAATATGGTATTCCGTTGCCATTATAGAATAACGACAGCCATATTATTTGTCTGTTGTATTATAGTAACAGCTAACAATTTAATTGGTAAGTACATGAAAACAAACTATATTTTAAATACTTATTAGTACATACATACATAAAAAGCATAACAAAATTAACAACAAAACAAAGCAACACCAAAAACAAATAATTAATGTTATGTTAATTAATTCGTTAAATAACACGAGTTTTTTTTAACAATTGTTAACAACATACAAAAATCTACCAAAATACAATACAAAACGTTTACAACTACAACAACAATAATAATTCGATCATTTAGTGTACAGCAGTTAAACAGCTTAAAAAGCTTTCGCCATAAATTATTGCTAATATGTATTAACATAAATATTTACACTTTTTAACACTTCAAAAATATGTATTAAATTTGGTTCTTTTTTTTTTTTGCCACACACACACACACACACGTAACAGAAACTAGTAGCACAAGTTTACCGCTGTTATGCATTTGGAGCATTTTAAGACTTTTTTTAAAATAAATTTTTGCAAATTGGAATTTTTATGTTAATAACTTAAGTTAAATATTATATTCTTATAACTGAAACATATCAAAATTTAAGTGTAAATAAGTTTTCTTAAAAAGGTCACTAGTATGGCTGAGAAAATACATTCTAACAAAAAATGAGAGTTAGTGAGAGTTTTAAGCATCTTAACTCTTTTTTAGAATATATTTGATGAACCTATTTGTTCAAGGAAAAAAGGAAAGATCAATTAAAGAATTTAATGATTAGTGCTAACTAAACACACTTCTTTGAATACAAAATTTTTATGCGAGAAAATTGATGTGCATGGTATGGGAGATGGGCGTTGGGCGTGGCTAATGTCAATGAAACCCGACATGCAGGTTTTGTTTTATCTTGGAAGTGATTCTACCGTATTTTAAGACATTTGCTTGGAGAGGAAAAATTGTAGGAAAATAAAATTTTTAATGGAAAAGGAAACATTTTTATGTAAAAAAATTTGATTCGATTTTCCCATAAAATCGAAGCCAAAGCCAACTTTCAATAATCTAATAATTTCTCATATATTTTGCACAACAATGTATGAAGTCATACCCAATAGAATCGTCGAGTGGCATATATTTTTATTTTGTTATAAAAATTTTTAATTAAATGTCCCCTACTCTCGGTGACACATATGCGATATCTTCTAAAAAAAGTTTTTTTTTGGTAGCAGCTTTCATCAGCCAGCCTGTATCTGATGATTTAAAACTGTTGCATAATTGATAAAAGAAAAATATGAATAATTTGGTTAAGTGTGCATAATAAATCTTTAAAACATAAATTAATTGACTTTTTTTAAAATACGAAAATAAAATTTTCCTGATTTGATCCATTAAGCGTGACACTGCTCATATACATACATTTTACCGGCTTAACTCATAAACGATTTAACTACTGCAAAAAACAAAAAATATTTTCTGCTTTAAAACAAACTATGGGGGTTATAGAGATTTTAGGTTAATTTTAATCCGCTTTCAGTTTCCTTTAATTGGGCTCCGGTTTTTTTTTTGGGCCCTAATAATTTTTTTGCCCGAAATAAGGCGCTTGAAACCTCTATAGTTAACATTTTCCTATTTAAAGGCATTTGTTTCTGCAGACCAGCTTTATTAAAACAAATTTAAATATAAAATTCGTTGTATTTACCTATTATAACTTAATAACTTTAATTTTGTATATGTTTTATTTGATGTTGAAGATATTTACATATGCATGTATGTACTTATGTGTATGTTTGGCATTTTGCCCAAATATTATTTTAAGTATTTACAATGTCAACAGACAGAAGAATAAAACGCCAACACGTTCAAAAAAAAACTCAAGCACCTACATATTGTCTACCGAAAACTCGGCATCTTTTTCAAAAATTCAAAATTAAAAACTTAATAAAAATTGATTCATAAAAAATTCTTGGAAATTAATTTCAATACTACGAACTCTTGTATTATTCATACAAACACACTTTTGCTTATAATGCTGGGAATATTGTGGTTTATTGAAAATAAATATCTGGCCAAGATGAGAAAGCAGACATCCAAACGCATTGTTGGTTTACCGAGAAAACAAATCAAAGGAAAAATAAAAAAAGTCAATGGCTTTTATTCTTCGAATATAAAAAGTTAATAGTGTCAATGTGTTCTTAACACACGTAACATTTACTTTGATTCAAATTACAACTTAACAAAATATTGAGGTTAAAAATGAAGTGTGTCACATGAAAAAACTGTGAACATTGCTTCAATTTTGCTTTGTTTTGTACGCTAATTGTTAAAATGTAAAATTGTCATAAATATTTTGAAAGCAAATATTTGAAGCGTGACAACCGCAAAACTTAATGCCAGAGTTCGTTTTTTGATGTTAGATACGCTTATTCTTTTTTTACATATGACAACACTTTCAATCGCAAAAGTTTAACAATTCAAATAGTTTAAAAAATTAAAAAAAAATTTAATCGCAAAACTCAAGCCCGTAACAGTCTTCCAGCGCCCATTTTGATTTATAGCCCTTTTTTTAATTACAAACTAAAAATTTTTAAATTGTATGGTTGTTTTTTTTTTTCATTGAACTTAAAGTTTTAAGAAAAAATTTTTTTTTTATTTCTTTGGCTATATTTTATATAAAAATTAATATTTTCCATTAATGTTCAAAGAAACTTTCTATTAAAAAGGCAAGTTTTTCGACCGATACTAGCTACACCCAAAAAATTATTACAGTAACTGACTGTAAGTTATTTAGAAAGTATTCCATAAAGTTGTTTTTAAATGAAAAGACAGTTAAATTCTAACACAATATATTTTTTAACTGGTTTGAAGGGTTATTTAAAGCCTTAAATAAACAAAAATACTGATTTTCAGTTGAAGTAAATTTTGTCAGTTATTTTTTAGTAATATTTGACTTTGTTATATATTTTCTGATACTTTGTGTTTTGCTGTAAATAACAGAAAATCTAGTTAATTTTAGGCGGAGATGTCAGTTAATTTTTTGATTTCTGAATTTAAATGAAATTTTTTGTTAATTTTAATGAATATCTTGTTGGACGGTTTTTAAATGAATATCCAGTTATTTTAAATAGATTTCCAGTTGATTTTACATAAATAATTTTTTCAGTGTAGGTAAAATACATTTTTGAAACCACCTACGAATTTCATCATCAGTACTCTTTGAACATTAATATTGCTTTTGGCTGTAAACACAACCTATTTAACTTAAATTATATCCAAAAAGGTAAACGGTAATATTTATTTAAGTTAGGGCGAAGTTTAAATTTTCCAAATATGTACACGGTTATTTAAGCTTCATCGATCTATCAAATAGAATGAAACGCTTTTTTGTTGTTGTATATTAAAGCAAAAATGTCAGTCAAATGATCACACTCGTCACAATGTAATTGCCTAAATAAACAAATATTAGATTACAATTTAAACACATAATAATTACAGAAACTAGTTAAGCGAGAAGCGTTTGGGATTACTGACTATTTGTTGCAGCTGATTGTGTTATTTAGTGCTGCTTTGTGCGGTCATAAACCTTTGTATTTTTATCAAAACAATTGACTTAAATTTTCCACAAATTAAAAGAAATAAAATTTTTACACGTGGGCTCTGCTCTGATTACATTGTGGTATGAGTGATTTTGCGACCAGAGAAGCAGATTTTTTCTAAAAGCCACGGCGCCACCGAAATGCTCGGCTAATCGGTGGCTTCACTTCTAGCCACAATATCTACTTCTACAACATTCATCTTGCGACCCCAAAAAGTATATATTCTGGATCCTTATAGATAGGAAAGTTAATTTGCCCGTGCTCGTCTGTTAAAACCCAATTTCCAGCGCCAAGTCAAATCTAATGGAGCACGTTTTAGTGTTAGGCTATCAGAAATATTCTTAGGCAGATCGCTATGTATTTATAATCAGCAAGATCGGTTCATTACAGGCTAAGATATAAGCAAACACCAGAGTAAGATAACAAATTTTTAAGGACAAAATCTAAGCATATATTCCCAAATAGTTTAGTAGCTCAGAACTGTTTCCAGTAACGGGCGCAGATACTTAATAAATTGGAATAAAGTTTTTTAGATAGGAACATTAGTTTTATATAATTTTTTATACGCTATATCTGGAAAAGTGTTACACTTTTCCCCTTTAAACCTGCTACAAGATAGTTGCAGTACAAGGTGGGCCAAAAAAAATCACACTACTGGAAGATGCTCTTATTTTTGCAAATGGCGGCCAATGTCAAATCTGTTTTGATATTTGTGAACTAGACAGATGTAGAATACAAGTGAACAGGCCATGGAGCGATATACTCCCCAAGAAAGCGAAATAATCGTGTTCATTTTTTTGCGTAACAATTCGTTTGTGGTGTTGGCGCAGCGAGAATTCAGTCGCCGATTTCCCGGTCGTCCGGCACCGACTTCTCAAACACTGCGCCGTTTGGCCACCAACCTGGAAGAGTAGCATGGGACCACACGAGACGCTGCCAAGAGTGGCCGGCCCCGGAGCGCTCGTTCTACAGAGAATATCGCCTCTGTTGGCGAGCGTGTCTAGCTGTCACCAGAAACATCGACCAGACGCCGTGCCTCGCAATTAGCCATCAGCCGGTTGTCCCTAATGAGATTTGGTCAAAGACCATCCTCAATCTCAAGGCCGAAGTGGACAATTTTTCGACCAAATTAATAATGAGCGATGAGGCTCATTTCCACATCAGCGAGAACGTAAACAAGCAAAACTATCGCTCCTGGGGCATCGAAAATACACAAGTGATACACGAGGAGCCATTGCAACCGCTTAAAGTGACTGCATGGTGCGTTGTTCACGCTGAACAAGTCATCGGGCACGGGACACACTGCGCGAGCCACAACATATATTCTGAAGGTGGCGTTCCCGGGTCGCCTCATCTCGCGTTTTGGCAATTTACATTGGCCCGCAAGATCGTCCGATTTACCCGTTCCAATAAAATTTTTAAAGGTTCGAATTAACATAATCAAAAAACAGAATCGAATTTTTTCATTTAGAAAAAATGAGAGCCAAACAACATCGGATAACTTCTTTTGAAAAAAAAATAATAGGAGCAGAGGTAAAAGGAGCTCCCTTACAAACAAACCATTTTTCTGAAATTTTTGATACGCTTTATCCCGGAAACTATAACAGCTACCGACTTAAATTTTACTACAATGTCTTCAATAAGAAAAAAGGATAAGATTGGATAGGAGCAAGAGGAGCGAAAGCCCACATAAAAACAAAACAACAACATGAAACGTTTTCTACGATACATTTCGGAAACTGTTACAGTTATTAACCACAAGTGTGCTACAATGTAGATAGTTCTATTATGAGTTTTCGATTTTGAAAAAAATTCCTGGATAAAAGCATGGGGAGAAGCAAACTCCAAATTAACGTTTACATTTAAAAAAGTATTTTAAATAAAAAATCTATAAAAGCTATTAATTTTAAAGTAAGTAATGTATTATAATCAGCCCAATTGTTTTGCATTAAGCTGTGGTCTGTTTAGAAAAAGGGAGAAAAGGGAATTGGAAAAACCTTCCAGGAAATTTTTATTCGTAGCTGAATCATATTAGAGAGAAAACTAAAGTATTTATGCGAAGGGTATTAAAGATTCTTCACATCTAAATATATCGCTCTTACTTGTTTTTATTGGCGTGAGATAATAAATAGTGATAAATGTCACTAAAAATATTTTTTAAACAAATTTTAATTTTTCATAAACAGATACAGATAAACATTAATACCTGTCATATTTTCTGAATTCATGACAAGCGCCATTGTGATTCAAATAATTCTTCTCATTAGCTTTTCAGTTACAATTGGTAAAGTCGCAATCATGTCGTACTGTCCAAACTGCTAATAATTTTTAAAAGTTTAAAGGGAATTTTTTACGGTAAAAAAACCCGCAAGACCATTTGCAATTTATATATTTTTAAGACTTTTGTTTTATTTATTCTAACAAAGAATAGTAACGTATTGCCACTATGGATTGGGATATATGTAGTTATATAGACATATTTTGCTGTTTTAACATTTACAATTGTCTATACATACAAGTACTTTTTGCCGTTTATTTACACAAAATAAAACTTATCATGTTCTATTGTGGGTGTGACAACAATGAAAAAAAAATAATCTTTTATAACAACAAATTAAAGTTATTATTTACATACTTAAACTTATGACGAAACGTTAGGTTATCAGCTTTACATTGTAATAAAAAAAAAACAAATCCACACATTTAGTATCAACTTTAAACTTTATTGATGTTTAAATTTTAAGTTAAACTTAATATGCATAAGCAAGTATTTTAATCTCGAACCACATATGGACTTCATAGTGTCTAAATATACAAGACTTTAATTGTAAACAAATTTTAGCTTAAATTAAGAATTCAAGCTACATCTGTATATGGACACTCCCAAAAAAAAACTCTTTCTGTTTAGAAATTCTAAATGCTTATCAATAGTGCTTTACTTATTTCTATTGTTTTGTGTTTATTTTTTTTTTGAACAATCTAAATACACAGTAGGGTTTTCCTCAACGACCAACTTCTTGCAATACATATGAGCTATGACTATGTCAAATGAATAATAAAAAGTAAATCTACCAAAACATAGATAAAAGCATTTAGAAAAAGTATAGGCTTATAAAACTCTGTTCAAAATAAATTTTTTTATTTAACAAAAAGTTTGAAAAAACTAAAACTTGAAAAGTAAAGAAAGACAACAAGTGTACTTTAGCAAACGATAAAAAAGTTTCATTTTTAATAGTTAATCCCCTACTGAAAGAAATAGGAAAAAAATGATATAGAATGAAAAAGAAAATAACAAAAAAACAAATGGAAAAACTTTTTTCTATGCCACTTCAGACAAAATGTTTGCAAACAAAAAAAGTAAAAAACAAACATAAATATGCTTCATTACAAAATATTGAGGCACTTGTAAAAGTATCGTACAAATAGGAGTTGTTGATTATCTTCTTGTTGTTACAATAAAGAGCACACCCTCATTTATTACAATAAAAAGTATAAAAAGGTAACCATACGTAAGTGTTTTTTTTACTTTTGCAACCTAACAAAATTTTGTACACACAGAGTTGCATTCGTTAAAGTTTGCAACAACTTTTTAATGTTTTTTTAAAATGGACGACAAAATAAATTCTCGAATGAGCCTTTTTTAAATTTATTAAAATCATTAGCTTGTTTATAGTTTATTTTTGATAAAAAAACAATTTTTACAGTGGGTAAAAGTTTTAAAATTTTGGTTGAATAAATAAAAAAAATCTGTAAGTTAATGTCTGAGAGAACCGGGGACCGTATTAAATTCGTCCAAAGGAATAAATCTCAAAAAAAAATTTTTTTTTTATAATTTTTGCCAAAACATTATCATTATTTTTTAGTTCTTATGTTTTTTTTTGTCAAAAATAATTATAATTTTTTGATTTTAATTTTTTTTTTTTGACGAAAAATCTGTTATAATAACAATAATCGTTATTTTTTTATTTTTATATAAATTAAAAATTTAACAATTATTTCTGCAAAAAAAATTATTGATATAAAACTACTTAGTGTGAACACCACTATCTTCTATCTATGCATGTTAATGAACTTTTCTACTTTAAAGAAGTCGAGTAGATAAAACAAACACATTAAAAATGTGTCTGTTTATGCAGATTATATGTATTAGAACAAAAGAGCTAAGTTGATCTCAATCTATAAAGTAATTTAAAAAAAGAAAATCGCAATGTCTGTAATTTATTTGTAGAATAAATTTAAATTAATTTTTTTTTGTTTAAATTTAAGGTGATCCCATTTCATGCATTAATGATGGCTCTATACCTATGCATGTAATTAATACATTCTGCTGGATAACATACACGTTTACCATACCGGGACAACAACATAGGCAAATTGGTACAGAGGTGGCCAGTCATGGTTTAGGTAATGAATTTGGGCAAGAGAAAAGATATCATAGTTATTATCAATGGGTGCCATTTGTACTATTTTTCCAGGTAAATTAGAAAAAAATTAAAAAAAAAAAATAAAAAATAAATTTTGACTATAAATCTATTTTTAGGGTCTTACATTTTATTTACCCCATTGGATTTGGAAAAATTTGGAGGATGGCAAAATGCGCATGATAACCGATGGTTTACGCGGCATGGTTACCGTACCCGAAGATTATCGCAAAGATCGTCAACGTCGCATTATTAAATACTTGATTGATAGTATTAACTCACATGCTGGCTATTCGTTTGCCTACTATATGTGCGAAGCTTTGAATTTTGTTAATGTTGTTCTAAACATTTTTATGGTGGATAAGTTTTTGGGCGGTGCATTCATGACCTATGGTACTGATGTCATTAAATTCTCTAATATGGATCAAGATAAACGTTTTGATCCGATGATTGAAATATTTCCCAGATTAACAAAATGCACATTCCACAAGTTCGGCCCTGGTGGTTCACCACAGAGACACGATACTTTGTGTGTGTTGGCTTTGAATATTTTGAATGAGAAAATTTACATATTCTTGTGGTAAGTAAAGGATGTTTAGTTTACATTTAAGTACATACATAAGTAGGTACACATACAGGCGTGTTTTAATATTGTAAAAAAAACTTATCATCGTTTTTTAAAAAACTTTTAACCTAAATTTGAAACCTAAATTTGTCAAGAAACAATATTGCATTAACTAAAGGATTTAAAAACCATTTTCAAGAGCGTTCCGCTCTTGTTTTCACTAATTGCTTTTTGCAAGCACTAAATTTAATTTAAATAAAATTTAAAGCAAAAAGTAAAACAACAACAACAAGAAGTTATACATAAACATAAAATTCTTTAAGCTCCCACCGCGAAAAAACGTAAAGAACACATGCATATTTTTAATTAAAATGTTTATATTCACGTAACTGTTATAATTTTCAACAATATTTTATTTTGTGTAGGGACACATGTATGTCTGTATGAGTTTCCAACCCCATAAAATATATGGGGCACTCCCAACAAATCGTAATAATGTAAAATATAAAAAAGAAACCCTCTGTTTAGTAAAACTGTGACATAAAAAATTAAAAAAAAATTTTAGGTTCCAATGTTGCAATTCTACTTTGTCAGATAAACTACATAGAGAACAAAATTATCTTTAGCAACTTTTTAAAGTGTTTTAACCTTTTCAAAAAAACTGATCTTCTTTTTCTCCGAAACACATTTCTGTGATTTTTTAATTTAAAATTCTTTTCTTTATATTTTTCACAAGGTTTTGAAGTTTTATATGTTTGCAGTAGAGAATTAAAAAAATATCGTTTTTTTAATGAATTTACTATTGTAAAACTATTTTGCAACGCGACCTTAAAACTTAAAACATAATTGTTACACAAGAGCTCCCAACAACTTTGAATTAAATTTATTTTAAAACTAATTTAAGAAGTAAGCAAAGTTATTTGAAGTCACAAGTTCATCCCCGTTCCGCTCATAGTTGTACTGTGGAATCTCCTCCCCTTTAGACGAACATTGTTAATAGGTCCCGGCAGCGCAGAAAAGCATTGCCGTCTTTTTCTCTCAAACGGACGATTCTCGTGAGCGGACACAAAAAATTTTCTTAGCTTTTTTTATGTCATAATTTGCAAATAAGACTCTTTTAATTTGTTCGCACAAGAGACGGTTTAACATATTTACTGCCTCACATACCATGGTTAAATATGGGTATGGTAAATATTTTCTCTCTCGCATAATGTGTCATATCTAAATTTCGGTCTAAATTTACAAGTAATATAATGTTTTTTTTTTGCTAATGTTAGTGGTTTTTGTCTAATGGAGATCGTAGGTAAGGTGCATCACCTATTAGGCCGATAGCTTGTAATCTATACCATTACTTACATGATTTAGGGGATTCCCTGAATAACGTTGGCGTGCGTTTGTTTATTGTTGTTTGGAACGCATTATTCGTTTAAAAATCAATACAAAAAAGTCGGCATTAACTACTAAGGAAAAATTGGAAGTAATTAAAGCGGTAACAAAGAAAAATTAAGTGTAAACAAATTTTTGAAACGATTTAGCATGTGTAAAGCTCAATCTTCTGACATTATAAAAAAGAGGATTCAAATGAGAAAAGAAGCTTTTAAAAGCTAAAGAGCTGACAATTGATCAGTTGTACTACGAATGATTTGTTGCAGCACGCAATAAAGAAATTTTTGTTGAATATATTTTTCCTTTGGCCAGACCTTGTTCGGATACATTTTAATTATTTCTTAGATGTCCACGCAAATAAACAGCCTAAGTCTTAAACTTGAAGAACAGGAAGAACTAAATTGGAAAATCTAAAAATGAAATTAATTTTTTTTAAGTTTTTTTTTGCAGCTGTTTTTACAACCGGAAAATAGAAAAGTTTATGAGCATGGCTTGGAATGACCCATATGCATATATTATGGATCTTTAAATTTCTGTTGAAAGGTGTGCGAAACCTCTAGGGGTTCTAACTTAATTAACGCACGTTGTTGTTTTTGTTTATTTTTCAATTTTTATAGCTAATTACACCTTTAAATTAAAATAAATAAAAATATAAAGCATTCCTCAAGGCGTTTAAAAAAAAAATGGAAATGAAAATTAAACTTTTTGATTAAATAGCAAAAATTTAAAGAAAGAGCATTATTTTGGAAAGGTTTGGATAGCCGTTGACTTTGTCAACTTTTCTACAATTTTTGTTTCTAGACTTGCATGTTTCAACATTTTCCTCAAATTTATGTTTGATTGCATGTGTTTGAAAAACTAGAATTTACAACAGTAAAATTTTAAGAACTTAAACAAATAAAAAATTAACAATAGATCCTACGACCCAAATAATGATAATCAATATGTATAAAAATTCTATTATTGAAAATTAATATTTTTTTCTTCTTTACAGGTTCTGGTTTATTATTTTATCCGTTATCTCTGGTGTTGCTTTGATTTATTCATTTATAGTGATAACTATGCCTACAACACGTGAAACAATTATCAAACGTTCTTATCGTTCCGGAAGAAGCAAGGAAATTGCAAGTCTAATCAGACGAATGGATGTAATATTTTAAATGATTTTTAAACTACATACAGACTGAATTTAAAATTTGCCACAATTGATTTTTTCCTACAGGTTGGAGACTTTTTACTTTTGCATTTATTGGGACAAAATGTCAATACGAAATCCTACAACGAAATGGTAGAAGAGCTATGCAATAATTTGGGTAATTCAAGAACGCCTTCGGCTCCCTCAACATTAGAAATGAATCCTATGAATCCAATATACCCACAAGTAGTAGATGCATTCGGTAAAGAAGCATATGGCAAAGAAACTGAAACATAAGTATTTTGTTTAATTTTTGCACAATTGCAACGAATTATTCAAACTAAGAACAAGCAATGCAATTTTTGCGGAAAAAAGTTTTATGATAAAAGCAACAAATGATTTCTCATTTATTTTTTAACATAATTTACAAAGTGAAAAATTTTTATTCATTTTTATTAATTTTTTTTTTATTTGTATGTAATATTTATAAATAATGTTTTGTCTAGTATGTTTTATATGGCAAGTTTAAGTTAAATTAAACAATTGAAAATATTTTGTGTCAAAATTCTGTTTAATGTTTAAATCTTACTTATGCGTTATCCGTGCAATTTAATATTTGTTTGTATAAAACCCCTTAATGAGTGACAAAACAATTTATTTATTTTAGCATAAAAACTATTAATATAACTTGACCACCATCAATAAAAAAATATCTTTTTTATAATTACAACAAAACCGCCATCAATATAATTAAGTTTTTTTTTCAAAACAAATCAAGTAATTTTTTTTTTAAATATTAAAAAAAAATATATTTTAAATTTCCTTTAATTATATTTTTTTTAACTAAATTTAAAATTTAAAATTTTTAAAGTAAATAAATAAAAATAAATTAAATTATGTATATCTATAATGTTCGTATAATAAATCTAAGTTAAGTAATAGATTTTCGTTTATTTTTATAAAATTTTAGAAATTTGTTTTTAAACAAAAAATATTGTGATTATAAGAGAAAACAAACTAAATTTTTATGCTCTTAAATAAATATTTTACTTAAATAAAATTGAATATCACAAATTGTTTAACTTACCTATTGCCCCAGTCAATTTTCGAGACCACTGTCATTTGAAGTTCTAATGTTTGATCTTGTGTTAGTGTGGCTCCCAACAACTCACGTCTACTGTCCAAAATTGATAACATAACCTTACGCAATGTATGGAATTTGTATGTTTCACGGTCCTACAAAAAAATTGAGTAAATAATAAATAGAAGTTAGGAAATAAAAACATAAGAATTCGCTTTTTACAAACCACAAATAGTTTCTTCCATATCTCGGACCATTCTCTCAGCACTTGCGTGCATTCGGCTACAACTGGGTCTATTTTTGATAAGTCTTTTATGTGTATATAGGTTTTGGGAAAAATTCCGACAGCTCGTGATTTGCGTGGACAGGTGCCACGAAACCATTTTGGGCATTCTTCTAGGATTTCGACAGAATCTCCAACATCTAAGGAAAGACCGAAACGTACATCACCGTGCCAATTGTGTATAGCTAAAAAAGAAAGAGATAAAAAAGATTTTAAAAGGTGCTCCTTAAAATATTTTAATTGAAATTTAACTACTTCGTAATTTTGGACCAATTAAACATATGTATATTGGATTCTCAAAAGATTTAAATTTGAACTACCAAAACTTTTCTAATAAGCTTTGCAATTAAAAATTTTAGATAAAAAGGGAGTTCTGTTAATAACTTTCGACTGGAAACCCTGTTTTGTAATTTGTAACGCAGCGTCTTCACGTAGCAATTTTTATTGCTGATCACTAGCAATAACGTCGAAAAGCGGCACAGTGATTGCCAATGGCTTTGAGTGGAGAACACGTTAAAAAGCAATTTCTCGTTTTCTTCACGCTTTTTTTAGATAAACAATTTTAATTGAGCTTTTTCACAAATTAAATTGACATTTTTTAAATTTGTTCTATATTTCTACATTTTTCTTCCTAGTATTTGCAAAAATAATAAACTTAAATAGCGGGAAGACTGAAATGACAGCTAATTAATTGGTGACTGATGAAGCAATCATTGCGCAATGGGTGGCTACATACTAGACATCTGCATGACTATATTCATTTAATTGCCTATACACAACAAAAACAATATTCATTCAAACATTTTTCATTCTATGGGAGATAAATAAAGTTAAGCCAGTAACAACACAAGAAAGAATGTATTGTGTGTTACACTCAATGATACAAGAAGAACACATTCATTTTACAGTTTTCGTTTTGAATGTGTATAAAACACACTTGAAAATACAAAAACATAGCAAAGTCTCATTACAGTTAGAGTTTTTATAAAAACATTCAGGTGTTTTTTCGAGTTAATGAATGTTTAACAACAACAAAAACGACAAATTTGCAAACACAAATGAATGCGCTGAATAATAAATTTTTACACCAATCATACAGCAATATTCACACATTCTATTCAGTATTTATTTATATGAATGTATGGGTAATATTTTGTTTTCGGTTGAAGTTGTTTTTTATTTGCTTTCGCTTGTGGGTTCATTCATTTTGTTTGTTTAACATTGAATGAAAAACACTATGTTGTTGAAAAACAAACGAATGTATTTAAACGGCATTTTGGTGTAGTCAAGCAGACCTCTACTACATACGACAATTTGCGTCTACACGTCGAATGCAAACGAATTTAACAGTGTTGGCGCAATAAATATTGCTAAGTGGAGAACCTGAGTAAGATGTTTTTGCACAAGTACCTGGTTTCTATAACTTGGGAAAAGTTTTCGCATCGAGAAATCGTATAAGATTATAAGTGTTTCAGTTATTAACAGGGTGAACCATATAATTTTAACATATTGCAAGTTAACATTTAAAATTTATAATAGTTTTCCTTTGATTCATTCTGTCTTTGACAGGGCGACCATAAATTTCTCGACTAAAGAACTTTTCACATACAATACAGAAACGAGGCAAAGAAAATAGTGAAGGCAAGAATGGGGATCCGGTTATCAACAATTAAGAAAATACATAAGAAATTTGACCTCCAGAAAGAAAGTAGGGGCCCTCGTACTCACCCTATATTTAACAAGGCGTCTATAAATAGCTCAAACGAACCGTTTTTCACTTGAAATACGGAAAACCGGCATAGGATTTTCAACTCGATTTAAAATCGGGTCAATTTTGTTTACTCGGTTTATATACTTTCTCATTGTTATGTTATATACCTAGTGCTTTCAAATATTCTAACACATGTTTTTTAAAAAAAAAACCAGAGATTTTTTTAAAATGCATTTTATTTTAGTTTATTAAATATTTACATATGTATGTTTATAACAAAACAAAAATGATTCAAAATGCCTGCCCTTTGCGCGCCAACGATTCCAAAGTCTGACCGGCCAATCGTCTATTGCAGTACGCCCGACCTCGATAGGAAAAATAGTCGTCTGCGCGGATAAGTGTATGCTTTAGAGATTCCAAATTTTTGTGGTGAGTAGCGCATATCATGCCTTCTAAAAGGAACCAAAGTTTATAGTCTAAACGATTCAGGTTTTGACTACCTGATGACCAATAATCCATATAAATAAAAGTTGAAAAATTGTTTTTTAACCAGTCTTGAGTGGTTTTTGCTTTATGGGCAAGGGCAGAGTCCTGTTGGAAGGTCCACGGCCTTCGCCATGTGCCTGTTTTTCTATCACCTTCCTGAGGATTCCACGTGAAAGTATTTCTGTCAATATCAGACGATGGTAAACGGAGTGTTTGCCCAATCCAGTTTCACTTCCTTCTTGTATTTCTAAGCTCAATGGCATTTAGTGTAAACCATTCCGTAGACTGTTGTTTAAAATGGTTCATGGCCAAAAAATAAGAAGGATTATTTGAAGGAATTTATTAAAGAACACTTGCAGAACGTTTATACCTAAGGAGGCAGCGTACCAAGTTTTACAGCAATAAATTTATTAATGTTGATTTAACTTTGATGTTTTAAATGCAAGTTTTAAGCCGGTGATGTTTTAAATGCAAATTTTTCGACTAAAAATGTCCTCCCTAGATCCACAAGTTTGGCTAAAAATAGATCTAAGATAGTAGAAAGTTTTGCCTGAATCAAATATATATTTTTTTATAAGGAAGGGACTTAAGCTCTTGTAACTGATATGTAAAACTTGGTCTTTCTGATTATGATCTTTGAACCAGCTTTTTCCGATATTTAGGTGTGACCTTGTCAGTAAAGCTGTGGGAGCAGAAGCATATTTTTTGCCGACATGTTGAAGGTCCTCTTACCTCTCGAGGAGCCCCAATACGATTCATCGGTTGTCCAAGATTGCTTGTTTTATCACGCTACCAAGCACTAATTTGAAGAGAGGTGGTGACATCCCACATCCTTGACGAACGGCAATGTGAGTTTTAATCTTACGGTTAGCAGCCCATCACGTTAAATGTGGCAGCTTATTCTAAGTACAAATACTATATCATTTGGATAAGTTTTAATGACCCCCCCCCACCTTAAGTTTCAGAGCATATTTAATAATATTATGGCTTAAAGTGTCAAATCTTCGTGTAGAGTCTCCAATGTAATGTGGGGACTTTTTGGCCCGGGGGCGACAAGGTTTCTTCTGCCTTTTCCAAGGAGCGCTTATAAATTCCTAGTGGGGATGATAAAAAGTCATTTTTGACAGCGGTTCATGCCAAAAGAGCAGGACGACTGGCCATCGATGCTTGCAGGTTTCGTAGTGTACTGCTGAGAATATCTTGTGTCACTCGTGCACTCCACAGAAAACTCTATATGTCTATAAATGTTGGGACAAACACCAGCCTGCTGTTTTCTTAATTTTTGCGTTAATTTCTTTGATATTCTTTTGGTTATGACGTAGGCTAAGACTTTTTTTATCATACTTAATACTAAGATCTATCTTAGAAATTTTGGCAATAATGCTATACTTGAATTCGGCTGCAGCTCTACCTGATGCCCAGATTATATATATAAGACATCTCAGCAAAAAAAAAAGCATACGAATCATAAGTAAATTCATTGATGAAAGTCAACCCGAATTAGTTCTACTTTTGTGGAAACATCAATGAATTTAACACGTGCTTGTCATAGAAAGTAAGTGGTCAAAAGAACTAAAAAGTATGCACTTTAGATGAGCCCCTTGGTATTTGGTGAAAATTTGAAATTTTGCATAGCTTTTTTTTAGTGAACTAAGTTAATACTATTTAACAGATCTTTTTTAGTTACTAATGAAAAATTAGATCCAAATCATTGGACACATAATACAAATAAAGGCGTTCTAAAAACATACCTAGATGTGTCTAAAAATAACTGTTTCAGAGTATAAAATTCAGGACTTAGAGATACTTGGTATTTAATGAATATACTGTGATTTTAGAACAACTTTCCCTTTTTTTTTGCTGGGATAGAATTAGTTATGCGCTCAATATTGCATTTGCTTTAGGAATTTTGAGGATGTTTTGTCGTTACCTTTTATTCATAGCGATCAAGTCGCTTATATAACATCAGATATTGCTGCAGGCGTGATGCTGATGTCACATATAAATATCTTGGTTTATTTAGGAATGTAAAGATAACATTTCAGATTGGAGAACATGAATATCCCGGAGTAATCCCTAATTGGTTTGGCAGACACTGATGGTATAGTTCAATTGCTCGTTTATGCATTGAGTTTTATCTCTCGATATACGGCAGCATGCTGGTTTTTAAAAGGCCTATAATTCTTCGTTGTGGTAGAATTAAGTGCGGCCTTGGGCCTTTTCCTTTCATTTATGATACAAAATGTACAAAAATCTAAAGTTCCTCGTTAATGTAAATTACAACTGTCAAAAACAATTGATTTATTTCCCAAAAGTTTGAAAATATCAATAATCAATGTGAAGCTCAAAAGTGAACGTAAATATGTAAGCATTTGTTTCATTTTAGTGAAATGAACATTTTTGGTTTTTTACATAAGCAATTTCCTTTGTTTCATTTTATCAACAAATAATTACTCTAACAAGGGTACTTAAAAACTACTTTAGCTATAAATTTCAATTTGATAAAACTGTTATGAGTTATTAAAAAAAGGAGGAAGAAAAGTAATTTGAAGTGAAGTATTATTTAAGTGGGACAATACATGGAAGTGCAGGATTTGGAGATAATCAAAAACAATAAATTTGTTTCTTTTCTATGCTGCTCAGCACAGAAAACAAAAGAAAGTCATATGAGCCTTATATGATACTTGGGTATATTATAAAGTACATATACGAGGGTTGCCTTTTATGTTTCGGGATTTGGCAACACTAGTGTTTCAATCTGACAACTGACAGCTCTATCGTAAAGTTTGACATTTTCTAAGTTATACGTACTCAGAACGTTTTGACATACGAGCTTTAATCGTGAACGTTTTCGTGCGGTTACTTTTTAAAACTTTCGACGTGGATTTAACTCAGCAACAGTGCATGGATGAACTAAATTAATTCTGTTTTTCGCGATGAAGTTTAATCAAGGACCAGTGTTAATGGATGGTATGGTGAATTTAATCGTGGTCGTAGTTCACTCCATGACGAATTTAGTGAAGGTCGTGCAAAATCAGTTGTTGTTCCGAAAACCATTGATGCTGTGCATGAACTGATGTTGGAAGATCGTCACGTGACCTATCGTGAGATTAAGATAGCCTTAGGCATTAGTGAGACCAGCATTCAATATTGCATGAACCTTTGACTGTCAAAACAAGTTTTTCGCGTTGGATCCCACACAATTTGTCAATCGTTAAAAAAAGGCTCGTGTTGATTTATCGAAAGAAATGCTCAGAAAATACGACCGCGGTGCTTCGAATTACGTTAATGATATCGTGACAGGTGATGAATCCTGGATTTACGCGTATGAGCCCGAAAGTAAACAGCAGTCGACTGTATGGGTGTTTTAAGATGAGTCAAATCCAACAAAAGCTGTTTGCACACGAAGAACTTCTAAGCAAATGATCGCCAGTTTTTTCAGAAAACTGGACATGTCGCAACCGTACCACTTTAGTAACGCAGAACAGTCAATGCTAAGTGATACACAACTATTTGTTTTCCAGTTGTGTTCCAAGAAATCAGGAAAACCAACAGCCGAATATGAATCACTCTTCACCACAACAATTTGAGCTCTCACACATCGGCTTAAACAACTGCATTTTTAAGCATCCAAAACATCGATTTGATAAGTCAACCGCCGTATAGTCCTGACTTGGCAACGAATGACTTCTGTTTATTCCCGTTAGTAAAAAACAAACTTAGGGGTCAACGTTTTTTGACACCTTAAAAAGCGGTTGTTGTATTCAGAATGCATGTTTTGGAGATAGCTCAATCAGAGCGGCAAAAGTGCTTCGACAATTGGTTCAAACGCATGCAAAGTGTATAGATCTTCATGGGGAGTATTTTGAAAAACAATAAAGTGATTTTCGATGATTAATATTCGTTTTTCTTCTTTAATTCCGAAATATAAAATGTAACCCTCGTATACATAAAACAAAGGCCAATTACGCACATATTTCTACAAGGATAAAAAATTGACAGTAAAAGAAAATTTAAAACTCTAAGCAATTGTAATGTTAACGCTTAACATGTTTAAAAAAAAAAAAAGATTTTTTGCATTATACTGAAGTAAATTTTACAACTTCGAATCCGATTTCGACAACTATTGAAGTTGAATCAGCACTTATTTGTTCACAAACGTTCACAAAAATTATTGTGTTTTTAACATTTCGCACGCGTATTTGTTGGACAAGCTTTTACACGGTCATTTCTTAGTTGGGTCGAAGGCTATTGGGTATGGTCTGTGGTTTTATCTTGCCCCCAAACAATTGCTGCCGGAAAATTCTTTAACGACTATAAATTCCCGAAATATAGCACTAGAGTAAGTAAGGTTGCAGAGGGTAGGGACGAAGGATTTTTCCCACTTCCACCCACAGGCCTGTACGATCATTATTAATTTATCTCACTTGATCAATTTCTTTAAAATAATTTTTTTTTAAAAATAAAAAATGTTTGTTTTTAACAGTATGCCACACGGAAATCACGTTTAGACCCATTATTATTTCTGTCTGATAGGCTAAAGTAAAGATGTTATAGTACAGATATATACATTTTTGTTATTACAAGTATGCTTTTAGCTAAAGTGTCCGATAAGCTCAAAGTAAGCTCTTCTTACCTTTAAAATTTAACGTAAGGTTTATTTATTTAAAGTTGCCGTATTTATTGTTCATGTTTGTTGTTGGTGTTAGCAGACAAGTTAAAGCAAGTGGTTGCCACTGCATACCTAAATATTAAAAAAGTAGTCGGTTTTTTCACTGGTATTGCCACACTTTAAACAAATTAAAGGGAGGTTGTAATAACCATTAATTTAAAAAGTCGCTTTATTGTTTACTTTAACTAGAGTTAACTTTAGCTAAAGTTTACTTTGTAACAACATATAATAAAGGCTCTTGACTGCATAAACTGCATAAAGTAAGTACATATTTCTTTTCCAGATTTTTTTTTACAAATTTTATAAAAATATTAAAATTATGTATTACATATTAAAAAAAACTAGTTTTTTAAAGTGTCAAAGAATCGTCAACACTAAAATTGTAAGGCTTAAATAACCTTTTTACTTTATAAAATTAAAAAAAGGGGGAACAAAGTGCTTACAGGTAGTTTCGTCAAAAAAAGTAAGTAAAGGCAAAATTTAAAGCAAACAAACTGAAAATGAAAAAACTGATTTTCACATTCAGTATGTAATCAAAAATTAAATCTATGTTAAAGACAATTTTACAGAAATAGAGAAATCTTTTTCAGGGATCCTATTTTCAAGCCTTATTATTTACAGTATTCCAACTAAAAGCGTTCGTGATTTTTTTATATAAACAGTAATGGCTAATATTTTTTAAAAACGTTTTTCAAAACGGAGAAAAACTTACTTTTGCCTTTTTCTTAAGCCAAACACATTAATATTTACCCCAATATTCATAAAAAATAGAGTAGGGTTATTAAGCTCTTATTTTACAGATGTCTATGGCTTATCTGTCAAATGAGCCCCTAATAAACCTACTTTAGTTATAATGAATACGAGCAATATAGTAATTTTAGGTGTGTTTCTGGTATTTTGTACTGTAGAGTACCTTTCATTCGGTACCAATTTTTTGAGAGTCATGTGCTGTTTTTTGAAGCCTATTGAGTGATTGTCTCAGACGATTTATGTATATTTTGTTTTTGTTTACAATAACAAAATACACATACATAAATCGTTCAAGACAATTACTCAATTAGCAATTTGTAAATAAAATAGCACAAACATTTTCTCTGTAAACAATTTATAGTTTTACAATAACACCTTATTTAATAATATACATAATTTGATTTATTTAAGTCAATCTTATGAATGAAGTAACTTGAAAGTTGAAAACCTTTGTTTTTAAAAATCGTTAAAAGCCATTTTTTAAGGCCAAAAAACGCCAAAAAGGCGATAAGTTGTTAAATCTGGCATCTATGACTCCATTTCTTACTGGCGGCAACAAAATCAGCAGCAGCATTTATGCAATGGCATGGACATGGTACAAGAAACAAGGTAAACTCATTACTGCAACAACAATTTTCAAAAAAAAACAACATGCGATTTGTTTGTGTAAAATATTCTCAGTTGTCAAAAAACCCGCGCATTTCAGGGAAGGGAGTTGCATGTTTTTTGTTGTGTAAATATTTTAAAACGTTGCCTTTTCTCAATTAGGTCATGTACTAACTTACATATACAAATAATTTTAAACTTTAACAAGGGCGCTATATTCGGCTGTGCATAATCTTAAATTACCTCTACATTGGTCTTTTTATTTACCCAGCCATCTGATCCAGCCGAGTTATTTCGTTCTGTAGAACATTTAAAGTAGCGTAACGAAAATTAATAAAAATTGTTAATCTGCATGGAGGTTACCCCTTCTCCTGCTCCTATCCAAAATGTTTTTCTCTATATGTAGGTCTTATTGTCCAATTACTTTTTTTTAGAACTTTTGAAGTCGATAGCTATTATAGCTTTCGAGATATAGCACATAAAATATTTATTAAATTTGTGAACCAACTTCGCTCTTTTAAATAGCGATTGACTCTGAGATATTTTTGATTGTTTGATATCAAAACGTTTAATGTGTGACTTTATTTGAGTCCAGAAACTTGATTTCAACAGACGCACAGACGACTTCCCTATCTATAAGGGTCCAGAATATAAGGTATTAAGTGAATATTGTAGAAATTACATACGGAATGACAAACTGATATATACCCTTATCACTGTGTGAATGGTGGAATTATTATATTAATATCTAATATTTTCGGCTTGTATACTTACGTTCTGATAAAAGTCAAATTTTTAACAAACGCAATTTTACAAATATGTACATATTGACCTTTTAAATACTTTTATTAATTTAATTATGTTTTCCTTTAAACCTTTTTTATTATATGTACTCTTTTGACTTACATAAATGCAATCCATCGCAAAATTTTTAGCAATCGACTTTTTACAATACATATATTTAAATGGTTATTTCATTATATACATATATACATAGTTTACTATGCAGTATCAATACCAAGTTGAAACAAGGAGAAAATTTTATAATATCCACATTTCCATCCATGGCGTGTACATGTGTACATAAATTGTGTGGCATTAAATTGCAATGCATTTTGCAAGGAATTACTACATTTTTTTAAAAGTTTTAGACCTATTTTACAATTATTTATTCTTATATTTATAGTTTAAATGCAAATTATGGTTTGCAAGCCCTTAAAATGGTAATAAATTGAATTTCTTCAAAAATGTACCGCTTTTGCAGTACGCTTCATTTGTAAATAAATAACAACAATTTTGACAAATGAACATAAAACAGCTGATAATCAGCTGCGTGAACAAGTATACCTTATTCTTTGTACCATGGGCATGGAATACAATTCAAGTGTAGTGAAGCAGATAAACGATTTTGAAAAAATAAAAAAATTAATAAAGAAAAAACAATAAAACCATGCCAAAGAATAATAAAAAAAAAACAGATACTACTGACTGATTACAATACATATCTTGGTAGACGAGAACAAGACGGCAACAGCGGAACTAGCCGTAGAGGAAGTGTAGGAGAAGAAAAGTTCTAAAGAATTAAAACGATGTTATTGTGAATAATAAAACATGTGCAAAATGCACTTGTGCTCATGCATATAAAATAGTAATAAAAAAATCAACGAAAATAAAAAAGAAAGAGAAAAACTAAAAAATCTAAAGAATAAAAAAAAAATAAGTTTCCTGTTTTTAAGTCACAAATATGTTTGTAAAGTGAAAAGAGGAAAAAAAATTAAAACCAACAAGAATCAGAATGCCAAGCCATGCCAAGTTAGTATTTATTTACAAACACAAATACTGAATTTGAAATAAGTAAAACACATGAGGAATAAAGTTTTCTATAAAAGACGACAATCGGTGCCGCAGTGTCGTTTGAATATACGGGCTTGACGTAATATGCAACTCTTTTACTTTATGTTCATTTTATGCTGCATTTCACACAGACGGAACACGTTCCAACGACATTGACTTATGTGTGTTAGCAACTAATATTAAATTGGGTGGTTGGGATGGTTCTATGATACTAATTATACATTTACATATGAAAATACTTAAGAATGTATATTTTCTTTTTCTTTAATTTTCTTTCTATTTTCTCTTCGAAATGTTTATGTTTCAACTTAAAATTGCAAGATTCAAATGTAAATTTGTGACCTAAAGAACATGGTGTTTATTTGGATTATTAGTTAATATATGTACATGGATTGACTTAATTCTGCTTTCCATTTGAACAAATGAAACTCAGTTTAAATTACCTAAGTGTAATACAAAATAAAAAGACCGAGAAATAATTGGGGAAATTAAATTAAGAGCGTTTAATATTGTGCATTCAAAATGAGAATGGACTAGTAGAAAAAAAATAGTAGGAGAGAATAAATGGTAAAATAAAATAGGGCATAAAGGACGGAGGCCGGGATGTTCCGTCACCCAGAACCGTGGAGAAGTGTTGATCAAACGTTTGCGGAAAGAGTATAAGGCTCAGTTTTCAAATAGATTCGTGGGAATTTCCAAATATTTGGAGGAGCCCGAAAGCCGGGTCTGCGAGCCACTTGTACTAGGAATGATGCTGTTTAAGTACGTGCAGAATTAAACGTCTTTATTTAATTGTTAGAGTGCGGACAGCCGAAAATATTGCAGCTGTATCCGCCAGTGTTTTTAATGACGGCGAGTTATCGATTCGGCGCTATTTGCTAAAATTGGGCCTCTGTTACTTCACTACGTGAAGCATTTGGCAAAAAAAAAAATTGGGAGTGAAACCTTTTAAAATAAAGCTGTTGCAATAATTGAAGCCAAATGACCTACACAAATGGTTAACTTTTGGTGAATGGTCGCTGGAAAAGTTGGTAAAAATACCGTTTTTATCGAAAAGTTATGTTTAGCGACGAATTTCATTTCTGGTTAAATGGATAGGTGAACAAGCCAAATTTCCGTATTTGGTGTAAAGAGCAGCTAAAGGCATTGCAAGAACTACTAATGCATCCCGAAAAATGCATTATTTGGATTATGATCCGGTGGCATCAAAGACGATAAGACAGGAGCTTTACTGTTCATGGCGAACGCAATTTTGTTTTCCCTAACATGGAAGACCTTGACTTGACTGACATGCCACACAGCACGCGAAACAAATAATAATTGAGCGGCGAGTTCGGTGAATAATTAATTTCACGTTTGACGACGGTTAATTGGCCGCCTAGATAGTGCGATTTACCGCCTTAAGACTATTTTTTGTGGGGCTATGTTGAGGCTCTTTTTTACCGGAACATCGATTTTTATAAAAAAAAATATAATGAGTGACGAGGCACATTTTCATTTGAATGGATATGTGAATAAGCAGAATAGCCGGTTCTGGCCAATGGATAACCCTCAAATTGGTTAACAACTGGTATCAACAGCATACAGCCAGCACAAGTTATTTCAAGAAATGGTGATATTGATTGGCCTCCACGGTCATCTGATTTGACTGCTCCGGACTTCTTTTTTGTAGGGATATCTGAAAAGTAAGGTTTATGCAAACAAACCAGAAACGCTAAAGCAACTCAAACAAAATATTTGAAATGAAATTAATGAAATACCGCGTGAATATAAGATCTATTCTCCTTCAATAAATCAAAAATTATAAACAAACAAAGTAGTATACCCTTCCGGTGGACACCCTGTAATTCTAAGTAACTGGCCTATGTTTTAGGAAGAGTTTGCCAAAATTAGACCAAGCGTACAGGTCATTTAAGCTTTAACCGTTGTAAGCACTTGCAAGAAAATAGCTTTAAACATTTAATAGTAAAGATCGTTCTATCGACTTAAATAAAGATTTGCATATTTTTCTAAACTTTATGTGTCTCTTTTAATCAAATTCGAAAGCACCTTAAAAGTCGGACATTATGTATAATATATATGTATATTGTGTAAAATGTATGTATGTTTGTATGTATGTCCATCTTTTAGCGCATTTATTCACTTAAATTCGTAAAAACAAATACAAAGGAACTAAAAAAAAATAAAATAAATCAAGCATTTTATTTAAACAAATAGATACAAACAGTTCCTACTCATAATTATACGTGGATTGTTTTATAAATTTTAAGCATAAGACAAGCTATAACAACATTTTATGTACATATCTGGTATTATCCCTAATTTATAAAGTGTCCAACAAATAAATTAAAATTTTGAGGCACTCTGACTGACTGGAGATATAAGAACTTGTTACCCATCTTTTTTAAGGTAAGCTAATAGCCTGTTTACCGATGTCGAACGAATACTTTCGTTCGCATGCTAAGCGAAAGAAAACTAATTTCGGTTTACCTAACTATAATTTAAGCGAACGTTCACTCGAAAGACAAGTCGAACGCAAACAAAAGCATTTTCATACAAAATTGGGTTTACCTAAGTCGAACGCAAGCTAAATATGCGAACGTAAATGTCAAAATCAGTCACATGTTATTTTGCTTTCGAGTGCCATAAAAGTACGTAGTTTTTGATGTAAATTAAAGACCACTGTGTATTAAAATGCAAAAAACTATAAGTTAAACATGTTCACAAGGGTTATTGGTTAAAACATCATATTGTTTAAAGTAAAAATTAAATGAAATTTGATTTTAAAAAAAATCTACAAAAATGTTGTAAATTTTAATTAAGAAATGTTTTCAGTGATGTCAATTATGCCGAATTTTTATCTTATTTAAGACCACTTGTAGGAGTTTGTAAGCAAATACAACAAACTACCATCAAATATAACAAAAAAAATAACTGAAATCATCTCCTTTCATGTATTTTTGTTTCCTGACTATCTGGTGTGCATGTTGCGAGCGGGCTAAATACATAGTCATGAAGTACCGTTAGAAACACGTGATTGTAAACTAATGTTGAGCATATATGATCTAAAGATAATGTTTACATTGTATTTTCATTCTATTGTTCTTATTAATCAATGCACTTTTTACTATGGGTTTTTACAGACTTTTACGCTTATAAAACTACATTTGGTAAATAGTTCATAAATAAATTCCTCATATACTTATATTTTAAAAATGCAATAAAACCATAAAAAATTATAAGCTAAATGAATGGCAAATTCTTTCAATAAGTCGTTATTATTGCATAGCTATGTGTATATTTTGTAAACAAATATGTTTAAAAAAAACAAGAACCTAGGACTTGTTAATATTATGCTATGTAATTTTAACATGAAAAAAGATACACATTATTGAAAAAGACATTTTCTTTGTCTGTTAGTGCTTTATAATTTAAGAAAGTTAGCATCACGGCTATATGTATAAAAAATGTTCTTATTGTGAAAGTGAGTGCATACTGTTGGGAGGCAAAAAAGTTGGCAACGTAAACAGACATTATTACAAAACTTATAGCAAAATAAAATATATATATATTTTGATCCACACTTTAAAGGGAAAAAACAAATTTTTAAATTTAAAATGGATTTGAAGTATTGATTTTAATGAAAATTTCGCTTTACAAATCTATTGCAAATTTAAAAATTGTTTTATGCAAATGCCCCAAAGTATGTAAGCATTTTACTATTTATATTTTTCTCTGTTGAAAACGAACCTGTCAGTAAAGGCGAACGATAGTTGTCGAAATACGTAAACCCAAATTTATTCGAAAGTGAGTGACTAGCTTTCATTCGTATAGGTTTTCGTTCGACATCGGTAAACAGGCTATAAGTTTTCCCTAGGCAATGTATACGCTTTCGCTAGTATTTGCGGCAGAAACGTGAACGTGTATTAAATCTCTTTTTATTATATTAATAGCCTGTTTAACGATGTCGAACGAAAACCTATACGAATGAAAGCTAGTCACTCACTATCGAATAAATTTGGGTTTACGTATTTCGACAACTATCGTTCGCCTTTACTGACAGGTTCGTTTTCAACAGAGAAAAATATAAATAGTAAAATGCTTACATACTTTGAGGCATTTGCATAAACAATTTTTAAATTTGCAATAGGTTTATTAAGCGAAATTTTCATTAAAATCAATACTTCAAATCCATTTTAAATTTAAAAATTTGTTTTTTCCCTTTAAAGTGTGGATCAAAATATATATATATTTTATTTTGCTATAAGTTTTGTAATAATGTCTGTTTACGTTGCCAACTTTTTTGCCTCCCAACAGTATGCACTCACTTTCACAATAAGAACATTTTTTATACATATAGCCGTGATGCTAACTTTCTTAAATTATAATGCACTAACAGACAAAGAAAATGTCTTTTTCAATAATGTGTATCTTTTTTCATGTTAAAATTACATAGCATAATATTAACAAGTCCTAGGTTTTTGGGATATTTAAGCCATGGCTTAGCTACAAAAATGACGCAGTCAGTACTTAATTGTTTAAGAAATGTTTTACTTGTTAGTAAGGTTTATTCCTGGAATTTTTTGCAACCCGGGAAACGGGAACTCCGCTCTTCAAATAAAGAAAATACAATGTAAACATTATCTTTAAATCATATATGCTCAACATTAGTTTACAATCACGTGTTTCTAACGGTACTTCATGACTATGTATTTAGCCCGCTCGCAACATGCACACCAGATAGTCAGGAAACAAAAATACATGAAAGGAGATGATTTCAGTTATTTTTTTTGTTATATTTGATGGTAGTTTGTTGTATTTGCTTACAAACTCCTACAAGTGGTCTTAAATAAGATAAAAATTCGGCATAATTGACATCACTGAAAACATTTCTTAATTAAAATTTACAAAATTTTTGTAGATTTTTTTTAAAATCAAATTTCATTTAATTTTTGCTTTAAACAATATGATGTTTTAACCAATAACCCTTGAGAACATATTAAACTTATAGTTTTTAGCATTTTAATACACAGTGGTCTTTAATTTACATCAAAAACTACATACTTTTATGGCACTCGAAAGCAATATAACATGTGACTGATTTTGACATTTACGTTCGCATATTTAGCTTGCGTTCGACTTAGGTAAACCCAATTTTGTATGAAAATGCTTTTGTTTTCGTTCGACTTGTCTTTCGAGTGAACGTTCGCTTAAAGTATACTTAGGTAAACCGAAATCAGTTTTCTTTCGCTTAGAATGCGAACGAAAGTATTTTTTCGACATCGGTAAACAGGCTATAAGACTTTCTAAGCTTTTTGAAACGCAGAAAATGTGGGAAGTTTTAGCAATAGGGAAAAATCTAAAAGCCTACTTACTATTCGTTTTCAGAAAATCTGACATGACTCAATTTGAAAATTATGCATTTGTTCATAACACTTACTACTTTCGTAGATTCCATAGATTTTAGGTTCGGGATCTTGTGAGGATTAGAAAAACTACACATGTACATGTACACATGTACGTTATATTCTGTTTGGCTGAAGAAGTTTTTTTACAAAGTTTAAGGTTTAGATAAAGTTTTTTTAAATCGTATAATAATTCGAGAACGCCGTAGTTTTATAATGGCTTTGCGATTGTATGATGAAATAATCATAGTGCATGCCAGCATAAGTATAAAAAATGTGTACCTGCATTTTATTTATTCCTGGCGATGGCATTTTGAATAATAAATTTTTGTCAAAACTACTGCGGGTCTTTAATAAATATCAGAAGTCATTCGATTAGATAATCCTCGCATTTGCATTTGATAATGTGCAAAGTGCAGTACGCCACAAAGAATATGATACAAATGTCCAACAAAACTTATTGCATACCCCAGCCAACAAAATTGGCCAACATCTGGAAGATAATCATCAGGCCAAACTAACAGCATTTTTATTGGCTTCCCAGCCCAAAACGTCAAGAGGTTGAAAACAAAATCTCTCAAACATGTAGTAGAAAATTCGTAACCGACATGACTAAAAGAAATTTGACAGGGTCTTAGAAGAAATCCAAAAAAAAAAAAAATTGCCCAACATCTGCAAGATATCTATCAGGCCAAATTGACAAAATGTTTAATGGGTTTCAAGTCCGAAACGTAGAAAGAGGTTGAAAACAAAATCTGTCAAACATGTAGTAGGAAATTTGTAGCCGACATGACTAAAAGAAATTTGACAGGGTTTTAGAAGAAATCAAAAAAAAAAATTGGCCAACATCTGCAAGATATCTATCAGGCCAAATTGACAAAATGTTTAATGTTTTTCAAGCCCGAAACGTAGAAAGAGCTTCAAAACAAAATCTGTCAAACATGTAGTAGGAAATTCGTAGCCGACATGTCTAACAGAAATTTGGCAGGGTTTTAGAAGAAATCAAAAAAAAAATTGGCCAACATCTGCAAGATATCTATCAGGCCAAATTGACAAAATGTTTAATGTTTTTCAAGCCCGAAACGTAGAAAGAGCTTCAAAACAAAATCTGTCAAACATGTAGTAGGAAATTCGTAGCCGACATGTCTAACAGAAATTTGGCAGGGTTCTAAAAGCCTACTAAAAATCTGATGGAAGAATTAAAAAATATTTTTTGACACATAGTTTTTAGTTATAATTGTTTTTTTTTATTTTTTTTATCGAATAAAAATTGCTTAAAAACATTTAAACTTTTACTCGTAGTTTTTTATCATTTTTTAATTTCACTGGCCTCAAACTGGAGTTCAACCGACGTTTTCTGTTTGCTAATTAAGCGTGCTTTCACCACACTACCTAGGCACCACCTTATTTTGTGAATTCTAAGGGACATTGTTGGCAGTGAGAATAAAGTACTTACAAAAATCCCCTTCAATATTTTATAGCGAAGACATACATGTACAAAATCAAAGACAATTCACAAGGGAACAAAAATCGAATCGACATGTCTGAAAGAAATGAACGGCGTATCTAGTTCATCAAAACTCCTACAATTAAAAAAATTATTTATGTAAAATCAACTGGAAATGCTACTAAAAAATAACTGGATATTCATTTAAGAACCCTGTAACAAAATATTCATTAAAATTAATATAATATTTTATTTAACTCTTCAAACCAGTTAAAAAATATTATATTAAAGTTTAACTGTTTTTTAATTAAAAACTACTTTACGGAAAACTTCCTAAATAACTTACAGTCAGTTACCGCAATAATTTTTTAAATGCAGATATGTCAAACAGAAATCTGCAATATAACCCTACGAATCAATTCAGATTTTCGTTATACTTGTCTGATAACGACACTGTGGGTCAGTTTTGCTGGTTGGGTGTGTAAACATTTACAAAGATCTCGTTATTTTTATATTACAATTTTACGAGTTATTAACTTGCTAATGATATTACATTACTGACTTTAAGAGTATCGATGTATGTGTTTGTGTGTGTGGCTCTTTCTCTCTAATACTTATAAATGTTTTTTATATTTTGTGACGATTCCTGTAGTTCATGAAAAATGTTCTATGTATGCTCGAAATATAATAAATTTGTTACGGTTTGAGCAATGGTTTTGGTAATCTAGTTACGATATTTAACAGTTTAAACTAAGCACCTTTATAAAAATCACATATCTACTAAATTAGTTGCAGCTTTTAAAAAACTTTATTTTAAATTTTAATTATTCTTTTTTAAGGGAAGTGATCGTGGCTGATGGCAATAAAAACCCGCATACCCGCTTGTTGTATGAAGTGCTTGCATCAGATTTGAAGACTTTCGTTGAAATAAAAAAAAATTTTGTAAATTTTATTTGAATGTATTGTACGTTGTACGTTGGCCGTGTCGGGGCCGATGTTTATGAAACCACGTATACTGGTTTAGTTTGTTCTAGGAAGTTGTATGTATGCATTTAATTAGAAAACTTTTGCTTGGATAGGAAAATCTTTATGCGAAAAAATTTAGTGGGCGCGAGCAATTTTTGATTGCATTAGATGTTTTTCTAATTTTTGCCAAGGCGATAGCCAAATTACAGCTTTTGTGTTTTATGCAATAAAATGTATAAAGCAGTACCACTGTGCACCATGGATAATGTTAAAAGCAGCTGTTTTGATACCCTTCTCATAAGTGACCCCATAAAGTATATAGTTTCTTGGTCCTTATAGAAAGGGAAGTCGATTTAGCGATGTCCATCTGTCCGTGTTATGGTTGAAAATAACTCTTTTAAGCCACGGTGTCCTTAAGACCCATA
Source organism: Melanophora roralis (assembly GCA_963583895.1). Classification (NCBI taxonomy): domain Eukaryota; kingdom Metazoa; phylum Arthropoda; class Insecta; order Diptera; family Rhinophoridae; genus Melanophora; species Melanophora roralis. The sequence continues at coordinate 60,045,377 of OY757187.1, read as the reverse complement.
AGTGGTATCGAACTATCAGAAATATCTGCAAGCAAATCGCTATTAAAATCCAGCAAAATCTCCCGATAACTGACCGAGATAAAGGCGAAAAACCAAGACTACCTCCGTTTATTTCTCTAAAATTTGTACATAAAAACCTCTACAACTGCCCCGCAGTTGCCCCCACACGGGTGCAATGTAAGACTGACTGCCAATAATATTTCCCACTGAACATTTTTGTGAAGCATACTTAAACCCTATTTCCACCCTCTTAGAGGGTTGCCATACAAAGTTAAATTTTTTAAATCGTTCCACATCTTCCAGAGTGCTCCTAAAAAGGTCGACCCTAATCAATTTTTCCTCTTTAACATTTTTGTGGAACGTAATCACCTCCTATCTCCAGCCTCTAACAGGGTTTAAATTCAAATTTCAAAAAAGGATAAAAACCCCTAAAACTTCCCCAGAGTCGCCCCTAGAGGCACAAAATGTATCACAGGCCCCGTCAGTTTTCCTTCCCAAACATATTCCCAGAACATACTTACCCCCTAACACCATTACAATCATGTAAAAATACTCATAACTTCCCCAGAGTTGGCCTTAGAAAAATAAGGTATACGACCGACCCCCATTAGCTTTACTTCCTAAAAATATTCCTAGAATATACTTACCCCCTATCTCCATTGTCTAAGGGGCTCCCATAGAAAGTTTAAAAAATTGTAATAAATCCACCCCTACAGCTTCCAGGGTGCCCGTGGATAACTTTCTGATAGAAATGCAGTAAAATGTAGGACATCCCCCACTCATTTTTCCTTTCAAACATTTTTCTAGAACATACTTATCCCCTATCTCCACCCCCTAAGGGGGTTGCCATACAAAATTGGGGTAAATACCCATACAACTTCCCTAGTCACCCTAACAGGGTTAAAATATGGCATAAAAAAGAAATATTTTATAAATAAAAAAATTAATAAAAATAAAAAAAGTTCGGGATTTCGAAAGGCTAATGTGAAGGGTATCTTCAGTCAAAAATTTATAAGGGAAAAATAAAATAAATAAATAAATAAAAATAAATAAAATAAATAAAGGGTATCCGAACCATTCCAACGATACTTTTGTTTATAACTGCCTTATTTAGGATTTTAATATAGAGCCAAATAAGAACTCATGGAAGCTCTCAAAAAAAATTTATATAATGAGATTTTAAGAATTGAACGTATTTCTGAAATACGCAACGCGTTCCCGGATAGTTTAGATTTAATTATACGTGGCGTAACCATAACCACAGAAAACAGCTGTTCGAACGTACCATTACGCCATAACCATAGAAATCAATTGAATTTTGGTTTTTATGGCAACGGTTATGGTTATTGCATTATGTTATGGCACGTATAATTTAAGCTTGAATATGTTTGTAGATAAACTGTAATAGAAACTTGTCGTTAAGGGGAAGTAAGTTTGAAATTAAAATTACGCAAGCAAAATCAACCAGCACAATGTACAAAAGTGTAAAAATGCAGTTCCTTATTTAACAACTGCAGGGTATGTGTTACTGAGTTTGGCCATACAACGCACAGTGGCTGAAAATCTTTTTTCATTGGCCATCTGATCAAAATACTGAAGTAATTTTTTTTAATGGATAGATATTTGGTTCAGCTTGACTCAGTTTAAATTACATTAAAATTGATTGAGGACTTTATAAGGACTTCTAGGACTACTAGCTTGCGAGTAGCAACCATTTATTTTTGACAAAAAACAAATAAAAAACACCTTTTTTTTAAATTAAAAAACAGTTGAGTTTGACAGCATGCCACGCCTAAAATTATCAATAGTTTAGCCTAATTTTTTTGCTACCTTAATATGAATATATTTGCTCCAAAAGTGCATAAAAATTTTAAAAATCGGTGGCAAAAAAAAATTTCCACTTTTGGCCAATGAAAAACGATTTTCAGCCACTGTGCAACGTTACTAATAATTAAAATGTTTTTGCTTCTGCTGTTGTGTTTAACGACGTTAATATTAATTATCATTAACTTTTAATCAGAACTTTTTTCATTGTTTTTGAATACAATTTGTTTACACATAATGAATGAAATAACTTTCTGATTAAAATGCATATAGAAAACCGGGTTTTCTTTAAAGTGAAAGTATTTTTAAAAGAAAAAACAGTTATTTGTCGTAATATAATAATTTCCATGTATGAATGTGATGTATGTATGTAGTTGTTACGGATGTATGTGTATGAAGTTAGAAACTCTTTGCATAATTGTAAAATCTCACCAGTGTGGCATCATTATTGTTGTTATCGTCTTTGACGTTGTTGCTTTTATCATTGTCACTGACAGCAGGAAGTCGCATAAGTAATGTTTTGAATTTTTAATTTTTGATTATTTTTTAACTAAAAGTAATGCAAGCAAAGTCTCTAAGAGGAAATTTGTTAATTGCTTAGAAGTTTTATATATGATTTTGTAATGTTGTTGGTAGGTTTATAAATGGTGGAAATTAGTTCATTAGTTTTGTCTGCAAATGAAGAAAGTATAATGAGAGAAGTGTAATGAAATACTTTGGAGCAGTTTAAATATTTATGCATGTAATTTATAAAGTTTGTTAAAATATGTTTTTCTCATTCTTAGAATATTTTATATCAAGCTGTATAAAATGTAAAGTAGAGAATGTTAATAAACTTTCTAGTTTACCAAGTTGTGTGTTTTATTGTTGCTTAAAATCAATGTAAGCCAAGAGTGTCTCCGGGGGAAGAACACTTATCGGGTTTTACAAGTACAACAACGCAGGGGAATATTGCATTTTTTTTTTTTTTTGATGACAAACACAGTGAAAAAGCAGCCATATATTCTAATAAATTATCTTCTCTCATTGGGCAGCACTGCTTTAATTACATACTTATGTAAAAAGGTGTTTAAAAATATTTAAAGTAGTAAAAGTATGTTAATTAAATTTTGAGGAGAATTGTAAAAACTCAAAAAAATTAAAATTTATGTGGGTGTAATTAAACACTTTCTTGTCTACAAAAAATTATACTTGAAAAATTTTAACACATTATTTTTGTCAAAACATTTTTTAAAGTTTTACCCGATGCAAAATCAGTTTTCAAAGTTTGCAAAACAAAAATTTTTTAGGAGCCTAACACCATACACTTTATTAATTCTTCTGAAAGTAAAGTAAAAGTTTTTAATTTTAATCTAAGTTAAAAAAATACATACACACCCTTATAAGATTTTTTTAATAAAATCTATTACAATCGAAATACGTTACGAGGAAGCACTTGCGATTTGACAGCTATAAGTTTCTACTGAATCAATTTATCAGGGAAACAAAACAATACCTAAAGTTAAAGTCTGGGTTGATTGTAGTGCAACGGTTAGGTTAGGTTACGAAGGGTAGTGGCGACTCCAAATCGCCACTTCCATCCGGAGGCCCTCAGGCCCACTGTGAATCCCTTCAATGATATCAAATCAATAATCCTGGTTAAACCTTTTCGCTACACTGATGGTTATAAGGCAAAAAAAAGAACAAGACTTTCTCTTTTTGTTTAAGATCTGCAGACCGGGGTTTAGACAAAGCATTCTTCCACAAATAAAAATTATTCTAAAAGAAGAATTCCAAACAGTCTCGGGATGAATGCTTATTTTTACCCAGAGTAGATGTTGAGCATAACTCTTTACTGGCAGCAAAACATTGATAAGGGTGAAAAAGTATATAGGAAACAAGTCTAGGTTTGTTCTAGATTGTGAAAGGATGATTAACGATTACTCCATACATGGCCAAGTATACCTCATTAGGGTTCCTGCCCATGTAGGAGGTAGCCGATAACCGATTCGAAAATTGACGCCAGTCAGTAAACCAAGACAGCCCGAAGCCTTACAAGACAATCACGGCAAGACAAGACTATGTTACTTGTAACCCGTTACTGTAACATGTTACAAATTTTTGAGGGCGAAGGAAGTAGAGAAGGCAGAGACGTTACAAAAGTAACACGATTTCCGTTTTTCATGTTACTTTTTGACGTTTTCGTTTTTTCTTCTATTTTTCTTTATTCTCTTTCGTATATGCCATGGTATAATTACCTTTAAGGTAATTGTACCATGGTCAAAACGTTCAAGAAGAAGAATAAACAACGAAACCAAAACAAAAAATAAAAAAGAGGCAAGTTTGTAGTAACATAATGTAAATGCTTGAAGTTGTTGCAAGTTACTTTAAAACGAAATAAGAAAAGAGTCATGTTGCAAGTAACATAGTCTTAATGCCGTGAATGCAAAAAAAAATTGAAAAGACGGACAGAAACAATCCACAAAACAGAGTTAAATAATAAAGCAATTAAAAATATGACCAGAATCCTTTTGGGCGGCCCAGATGAACGCAAAACAAACAAAATTCTTGAATTGAAAAAGCTCGAATTTAGTAGTGTGGCAACTCTACCATTTCTAATTAAATTTTAGAACTTTCTGACTGTATTTCAGAGATTTCTTATTTAATTTTAAAATTTTCTAAATGTATTTAGAATTTTCTAATTGTATGTATATCGAACAAAATGCGTTGGAGAAATTCATTTGCATCACTGAATTCTTATACGCGGCACATAATTCTAAATCTGCCTGTAATAAAGCCTTTTTAGGCTCTTCGCTTTAGCCTGCCTGGTAGATAATAAATTATTTTCAATAAACATATGCCGTCAACTAAGAAGAAGTAAAATTTTTTCAAACTAATTATGTAAGCGTTATCCTTAATTGCAAAACTTTCTATATCATTTAAATTGCATGTACTATACATATGTATATATGTATATGCAAATAAATACACACTTACAAACAAAACGAGCAAGTGACAAATAAAGGCATACACATTTGGATATTAACCCACATTAGAGAATACTTTGCACTTTAAATGCATTTAAATAAAAATTCTACTGCAAAACGTGTAGTACTACTATTAAGAAGATAAGGACCTTATTGTAAACTATAGGCCTTTTTTTATTCTGAATTAATGCATATGGATATACACTTCTGTTCATTTGATTAGACCCACTTAATTTTTGAAATTTAGTAGAACATATATTAATTAAATAGTACTCTTTTAAGATTCTAACATCATAGCGGGCACAACACTCGATTAAAGAGGAAGGTCAGATAAAACCATCGAAATTGAGATATACTTTAAATTGAAAACTTAAATTTGTAAAATTTGTGTAAAAAATCAACTAATTGTCGTTACTTGACTTTGCATTTAAATACAAATTAAGTTAATTTTGTATTTAAATAACACTTAAATACAGTTTAATTTTTTTAGTTATTAATCCAGTAAGTTGTTTGTATTTTTTTTTAATGTGGCAACGTTTAGAAATATCAAAGCATAATTGGAAGTTTTCCCTAGACAAACCCTTAACTGGATTTTCTATATAGCGAGTTTGACATTTGTCAAGACATGGATTTGTCTCGTCAAGACGAGCTTTCAGCCATCGATTTAAACAATACATGGACATGACATCTGCAGTTCAACACTACGTATCTGTTCGTGCGCTTGTAGATGGCATATACAAGCTGATGTCCTTGCGTACTTTTTATTGTAAATTGTTGGCCGAATTTATATGCATGTTCAATGTTCATATTTAAACCGAGCTTATGGCTAATGGAGTCCAGGCATAATATGAGATTTACAACTTAAGTTTAATTGAAGAAATTAATTTTGTTATTAAACAATAACTTAATGACAATTATTTGCGTTTAACGGTCGAAAATAATGTTTAATTAAATGAAACAAAATTAAAAACAGGGTCTTATCATGCAAACAAAAATGAAATGCTTTATTTATTAATTTTTTTTAATGCCTTTAATTGGTGTCGTGGGAATTCTTAGTCTTAAGAAAATTCTCTTTTCCTTTAGCAACCGAAAACAAATTTCATATAACCCATAAAATTACGAACGAAATGTGAACCTTAATCATGTAAACGGGCATGTATGAACATTTTGTGAATATGCTTGTTCATTTTGAAATTTTTGTTTTGCATTTTACATTATTTTCTTAATTTGTGCTTTTGTTCTGTTTGTTTTTATATTAAAATTTTTTTTTATCATTTTCCTTAACGACACTGTGACTGACCTATTTATTCTAAAGTTTTTATGCTGGTTGGATTCATGTGTTCCAAGTGGCGCACAACTGCCACTTGCTCTTTCAAGTTGTCATAAATTTTAATTCCACTCATACTAGAAACCCATTCACACAAACACACCAAAAGTTTTTTGTTTTCTATGAACTAAATTTTTCTTTTGTAATGTTTTTATTCAACATTTAGTACCTATAAAGTAGCAGAAAACTCAATGGTAGGGAAATCTAGAATCAAAAACCATTTTGCAATCGCCTCTTTAGATAAGAATTAAGAAAAAAAGAACAGAGGAAAGTGCAAAAATATAAAGTGAAACTTATGCAATTAATACTATAAGCACTCTCTGTTCGAGCAGCTGTGGTATGAGAAGCGCGTAGTGTAATGTGCCCATAACAGTTAACCTTTTGGCAAAGTTTAAATTCATACTTTATGTACATGATTGGAAGGAATCTGAATTAGGCTAATTGTTTTTAAGTGGAACGTAGATTTGCGTTTTAGCGTATTTAATTTAAACTGCAAAAGCTTTGAATAATATCTTAGTTATGAATTCAGTTATGTGTGTGTGACCCTTAATGCGGCAAAAGTTAAAAAACGTTCACGTTGCACTGCAAAAGGGAGATAAATCAATTACCTTTTCAGAGATAAATCATAGTTTCTAATGAGAAAAACGTTGAATGAAAAGATTTAGAAAATTCGCTACGTTGTATATTTAAAGGACGCATATCTTGGTTTTTCTATTAAAACTATTAACTACTGATTACTTTTATTAGGATAAAACTTGTTAAAAAAAGTTTTATACTCAAACCCCGTTTGCTTTTTAGAGATTACATTAGAATGATATTCGCAATAAAATTAAAAAAATAAAATGATTTTTGAATTAGAATCAATGGCTTGGCAAACATTTTTTTTTCATATTTTTATTATTGAATCTTCGCCTTTGGCGAACTTACAATAAGTATTCAAATCTTAAAACTATTTAATTTTTATTAGACCAGCCAGTGCCAGACTGAAATTCAAGTTCTCATAATAAAATTAATTAATTCAGTAGTTTCATCTAAGTGCAATAGTATCCCTTCTTTTCAGACGAGTGTGTCCACTATGTTGCAAAATGTTTCGAGCGAGCGGATTTTGATGTGTTTCCAGCTTGTTTAAATACTTGTCAACATAATTAAAAATTTCGCATTTAACTAGTGGAACTTGTAGATCTTTGTGGATGTTGCTATTTTTAATGTACCAAGGAGCACCAGTTATCATTCTTAGGATTTATTTTGATGGCGTTGAATTTTTTCAATGTCGGAGGCGGAAGCAGTACCCCATAGTTGTATCCCGTAGCACCAAATTGGTTTCAAAATTGAGTTGTAAAGTAAAAGTTTACAATCCAGACGTAGCACAGAGTTTCTACCGATTAGCCAGTGGATTTGGGCCGTTTTAAGTTTCATCTGTGTCAACTTCGCATCTATATGTGACTTCTATGTGAGCCGGCGATCCAGGTGAATGCCAAGATATTTCGTCTCAATTCGTTGAGGCACCGTATGGTTGTTAATAAGAATTGGGGGGCACGTTTCCTTGCGTAACGTAAAAGTAACGTGGGTGCATTTTTGTTCATTTATTTTTATTCCACACAACTTTGCCAATTTTTCTACTTGGGACACGTGATGTTAAAGTTGTTTTGAGGCCTCTTTAGGGTCTTTATGAATACTGAGAAAGGCGGTATCATCAGCAAATGTCGACGTATGAGTAAGATTGTTTGTGGGCATATCTGCTGTGTAAAGCAAGTACAGAATTGAACCTAGTATACTCCCTTGAGGTACACCAGCCCCTATCGGTTGAGAAGAACTTATTTGGTTTCCCTCTTTAATCATAATTGTCGGTCGGTTATGTATTTTTCTAAAAGGTTGAAAATATTAGATGGAAGGTTGAGCTTTAATTTGTTTAACAGGCCTTCATGCCATACTTTGTCGAACGCTTGAGAGACATCTATAAAGAGCGCGGAGCAGTATTTCTTTTCCTCAAAGGCTTTTCTTATAACCTGTACCAATCTGCGGGTTCGTTCGATGATACTATGTTGATTTCTAAATCCAAATTGGTGATCTGGAATGCAGTTGTTTTCATTCAGGATTGGAATCAGCTTGTTTTTAAGCAATTTCTCAAACAATTTGGATATAGTTGGTAACATACTTATAGGCCTGTAAGACTCCTTGGCTTAGCTTGGCAAACATGCAAATAAAATATGTTTGTTTGAATTCTGTTTGATTCGATAACAATAGTCAGATGGGACCCAGAGCGCAAAACCGATATACAATGATGGTCGGCGGTTGACTTTGAAAGCATCCGGGGGCGGCTATATGCCGACTTAAGTCGTAGAAAGTTTGCTAGCGGCGGCTAATTAAAATGGTCTTCGGCGGCTGAATAAAGTCAGAATAGCCGACTAATTTCCACACTGTCTGCGAACAGTAAAATTATTTGCAAGATGTAAAACGTACTTTTTGTCCACTCTGTTGACTTTCGACCTTAATCAGAGTCAAAAGACCTTAATTTCAAAAGTGTAGAATTAATCTCATAAGAGGCAAAAAAGTACGAAGTAAAATAAGTACTTTAAACCAACCGCCTAATTTGGTTACAAACTCGATCAGGGCCAACAGTCGTTATTTTAATATTTCTAGACACATATTCCAAAAAAGGAACAAAAGGATTAAAAGGAGTTCTTTCAAATTATGTTTTCATCTTTCTTGGTTAAGAAGTTACAAAAATTGCTTAAAAATCGCCAAAATATAATTTTTCCCCTTAGGGTCAAAAATTAAAAAAAGGTCCAAAAATTTATTCACTTTTTTTAAGAGCTCTCGGTCGAAACTTGAATTGTATATGTATCTCTTAGTTGGTTTATTAGTTACAAACTTGGCCTAAGCAGTATCAAATAATAGCTTTTACTTCTTTAAATCCAAATTTAAAAAAAGTGTCAATCGGCTCCGCGCTCTGATGAGACCATTATGAATACGAATACAAATATGTTTAAGAAATAGCGTCTATGACTGGCTGTCTGACTAACTCATTCATCATCGTACAGCCCAAAGGCGTAGTAAGACTTTAAATTTGGACTGCGGGCACCTCTTCTGATTCATAGAGGTCCACTAAGACGGGATTTCTTAATCAATAAAGATATAAACATAATTCACATTGCGTTCGTCAGGCCCCGAAAAATATATACAGGCAAAGCTCTGTATAACGATTGATATAATGTCAGACCCATTCGTTACACTAAAAAATTCATTATACCGTGAAGTTTTTTTATCATTAAAAAAACAAAAAGCTAACAATAAATAAATTCATTTCATACAGGTTTATATGGTTAGCATTAAAAAAACCTTGACTTGACATCATAGAACTTTGTTTATACTTATCAAAAACAAATAACAACAACTATTAAGTGGAAGTATGCCGTGCTTATACAACTGCTGCGGGGTTTTTCGTTTTTAGCAAGAAAATCACGCATAAAATTCGTAATTAAGAAACAGTCGAATAACATTCGTAGGCGAAAAAGGATCAAACGTGACAAAAAAAACGGAAGCACCAACGGACCAACTGACCAATGAGCAAAGACATAAAATTACTAAGAGGGCAATGCCCAAGAGACATGCCAATTTTAATTAAGATATAGTCGCAGAATTTAATTGCACAACAAGCCGCATGAATTATGTTAATTAAAAATAAATTACAAGTTATAATGACAGAAAAGCAAACAAAAAAAAAACAATATGATATGATAATAGGGTTTTCTCTGATCACCCCGTATTTTATATTTTTTTTAGAGCCCTGGGAAATAAAAATACAGACAATTTTTTTTTTAACCTTAAGAAAATCGAAAATCATCTTTATTCATATTTATGAACATAAAATATGGTGCAAAATAACACCATAAATTCTTTCTTGGGGACCAGTAACGGCAGTTTTGCTTGTTGGCGTGGCCGTTTAAGTGAACCTCGTCGTTCCAATAAATAAGATTTACAGTGCGCAAATGCTTCAACATCGTTTTACAAAAAGTTTTGCGTAAAAGTCATTTTCTTTCAGTTCTTCAACGATTTAAATTTTAAATGGATGGAACTTCAGATCCTTTCTTAAAATTTCATGAAGAATCGATTTTGGAAGTCCCAGTGGGGCTGCGGAAAGTCGTGGATTTTTACGTAAACTATTTTCAACCAGTGTGACAGCAGGAAGCAATTGCGCGGCATCTCTGCGCCCACGAACGAATTAATTTTACACTCGGTCCATCACGTATTCGCCAAATACCGAACTTTGAAAAAATTGTTGACAAGCAATTACGTAAGAATCATTACTCTTAAAAAATGTCTCCACAGCGAACGCGCTAAGATCACTCGACCACTGTGACATCGTGACTGACAAATCCGCATAATCGATAATTCCAACGGCACTACCCTTCTTGTATATATATAAAAGTTACTGACTTATCATACTGACTTCATTGATGATAATCTAAGTACTTGCCTTAATTTATCGCTGGGAATCTTTGTTATTTGAACGCTTTTTCGGTAACTTTGTGTATCATCTATAACACACTTTAATACTTAATGTTAAACTTTTTTTGGCTTAAAAACTATTTTTGGAACTTTGCCAAACTGAAATAAAAGCCCTTGATGTAACTATGTAAGTCAAATAAAAATGACCGCTTTAAGTGTATGTTTATATGCAGATATGTATTTGTTTTAGAATGGTTATGCAAGCAAAAAAGATTTACATTATTTAAATAAATTATTTGATATGAAATATATTAAACTTATTTAAGTTTTGTACTACTAACCCACATTTTAAAAATATTTATTTATCATCTTATATTTCTATTAATTATTTGTTCATAAAAATGTTGTTTGTCATTAAGCTGAATAAATATATCAATATACATATGTACATGTGTACTCGAAAGTTATTTATTTCAAATAAAATAAATAAAGATTAGAAACATAAAAATATGAACATATTTAGTATTATACGTATTGCACACAAAATCAAAAACAGTCACAACTTAAAATTAACCAGGATTTTTATTTTTTATTTAGCCAGTTCCCAAATCAAATCTTAAAGGAACACACAACTTTGATTATAATTTCAGTAAACTTTACTTTGAGACGTTTCTTTTACTGTTAAACTTAATTTCGTTATATAATTAGAACCATATTTTTAAAAGGCAAAAAAGACTTTTTTTGAAAGAAAAAATTATGATTTTGAGTTGAGCTATTGATTTAGTGGGCAATATAAATATTTAATAAAAATTAAAAAATGATTATTATTTCTGCCCAAAAAATTAAAAATATATATAAAGAAGTAAATATTATATTACATATATATATTTAAGTTTGTCATTCCATTCGTAATTTCTTTATTATCCATTCGCGACCCCTTCTGGAGAGGGAAGTCTATTTAGCCATATCCGTCTGTCCGTGTTATGGTTAAATCCATTTTCTGAATCCCTCCGATGTCGCATAGATCCGTAATTTGTGTCAAACTATCAGAAATATATGCGAGAAAATCGCTATTGAAATCCAGCAAAATCACCCGATAAATGACCGAGATTTAAGCCCAAAAACCAAACTACCTCTGTTTATTTCTCTAAAATTTGTACAGTCCAGTCCCCGAACTGTTTGGAGTTCAACTGGAAGTAGCCTTGGCTTGACCTTGACTACGAGGCCTGACCAGAAGCTTGTCATTCTAAATCTGGTACCACGGGTGTCAGGAGCCCCTAGAAACTCGGTTCTAGCCTGGCAATGGTTGAGGCCCCTGTTGGGAGCAACGTGGTGGTTGTGGTTTGGACCCAAATCGCGGGGAGAGTTTCGGCTCGATGTGGATTTGTATTGCAAGCGGGTGCCGAGACCCATAGATCGGGAAGAGTTTTAGATGGGCTCCGCTCCTCACCAAGGGAAAGGGTCATGCCCAAACGCATTGCTACCCTCCGGGTGGGTGTTCACGTTAAACCCCCTTGACGTATGTACATAAAAACCTTTACAGCTGCCCAGTACAATGTAAAAGCGGTTCCCAACAATTTTTTCCAACGAAAATTTCTTTGGAGCATACTTACACCCTTAAAAAGTTTAATTTATTTAAATGTTTTTTAAATCACAAAGGTAAAATGTAAGATCGACTTCCCCTACAGGGATAAAATGTATCACAAGCCCTCATTAGTTGTTCCTCCCAAACGTATTCCTAGAGTATACTTACCCCCTAACCCCCTATCACCATCACCTAAGGGCGTTGTCATACAAAATTTACAGAAATTATGTAAAAACGCCCATAACTCCCCCAGAGTCAGCCTTAGAGAAATAAAGTGTACGACTCTTACCCATTAGTTTCCCCTCCCAAACATATCTCTAGGACATACTTAAACCTTTCTCCACGCCAAAAGATGGCAACCCTTTGAAAGAAAGTAAAAACCCCTATAACTTCTCCGGCGTCGCCCCTAGAGGAATACAGTATGCAACAGCCCCCATTAGTTTTCCCTCCAAAACATTTTCCTAGAACATATTTACCCCCTATCTCCGTCACCTAATGGGGTTGCTGTACAAAATTTACAAAAATTGGTAAAATAAAGCCCCACAGCTTTCTCAGAGTCGACCGTAGATAAAGTGTGCGACCAACCCCCATTAGTTTCCCCTCCCAAACATAGACCTAGAACATACTTACCCCCTATCTCCACGCCATAATGGGGCTGCAATACAAAATTAAAAAAAGGTAAAACTAATGCAACTTCCCCGGAGTCACCCTAGATGAATAAAATATACAGTAGACCCCCATTAATTTTTCCTCCCAAACATATTCCTAGAACATACTTTCACTCTATCCCTATAATCTAAGGGGGTTGCCATACAAAATTTTAAAAAATTGAAGTAAAAGTTTCTGCAAAATTTTAAAAAAATTAGGGTAAAACCCCCTACAGCTGACCTAATCACCCTAAGAGGGTAAAAATATGACACCGACGCCTATTTAAAAGTAAGAAATATTTCATAAATAAAAAACGGATACAAATAAAAAAGGGGTTTCGAAAGTCCTATTTGAAGATTATCTAAGATTCAGCGCAGCCGAATATAGTGCTCTTACTTACTTGTTAAGAACTTCGTAAATAATTACAGCAAACATGTGTATTTACAAAAATGCTGCACAGTGTATTTGTAAGATTCTTCAAAGCCAGAAAATATTCAAAAAGTTCACACATAAATGTTTATAGCCATTCTGAGAAGAAGATTACGTGTGGCACATGTTCAAATGTAAAAGCATATCTCTCAAACAACGTCATAATTAAAACAAAAACATTTCAAAAAAATACGCGGTAGAGGTTTTCGATTTGCTTACCATAACGGCATTTTCTTTTCAAACATTAAAATTAGAAACAATTAAAAGATGAAATTTATATAGGTACAGTATAAAACAAAACAAAACCAACAATTTTGAATCGGTAACTCTAAGAATGCCTTTTTAAGTTATAATGTTATTTGAACAAATGGGCGATATTAGAGTATAAACGTTTACAAATAGACACATAAGTACAAATGTACGTCCGGCATTTCCAAACAAAAAAACCTGGCGTAGGTATAACCACAACCAAAACTCATGGATATTGCAATAAAATATGCGGGCAACAAACTCTGCCTTTACAATTGAATTAAAAGTAAATTTAAATTTGTTCAAAAAACTATACAGGAACTCCTTACTATCTATTTAATGTTATATACAAATACCTACACACACATAGATATATATACCCTGCCAGACCTACGGTAGTCGACAAGGCGCATGTATATCAGGTGACCTTAGTTGGTCAGCTTAGTAACGGCATTTCGTTATTTAAATGTCAAATTTTGTTTATGTTTTTGTTTTTTTTTCTTTTTTACAAACAACAACTGAAGTGTTTTAAGAAAAGCTCAAAAGAAGAAGAAAGAATTTGTGAGTTTTTTTTTTCTGTCTTTGTCATTCGTATGACGATGTTAGTTACTTTTTGACTGAATAAGTAGTTATTTTTGTTTGAGTTGTCCAGAAATTTATGATCCTTGCTTACAAATTTGCTTACAAAATACAATCAAGTAACTAGGTACCAAGCATTAACTAAAAATAATATTAACATTTTAGGGTTTTTATAACAAAAACTTTTACAGTAATCTTTTTTTCCATTCATAACTATGTATATACATATGCAATTATTAGCGCCCTTTCCAAAATATAATTTTTTTGTAGTAGCAACCTCATTTCCTAGTAACCTATGAAATAATGAGTCCATTACACAAATTTAAAAAGAATTCACTGGGATTATTTCTGATATTTATATCCACTTAATTTTTATTGTCCTTCTACTCTCTTCTTTGCAGGTAAAAAAATGAAGAAATTGTACTGGCCCAAGTGATCATCTGTGTTCTTTGTATCAACGCTGTGCTTGTTTTTTAATCTTACTTGTTAAAAAAAAGTTACAAAATAGAAAAAAGAATTATTTTAATAAAAAAAATTTCAATGTTACATTTAAACCAGGACAGTTAAATATTAACTAAAAGTAGAAAATCGGACAACCGACTACTTCCCAGGACATCAAAATGTTAAAATAGTTAATTAATAACATTGAAAAGTAATCAAAGTCTCAGACATTACTAGTTGCGAAATAGTTAGCTTAAAGTTAGTTTAAAGTTAACTGAATGTCCGACAGGGTATAAATAACTTACTCGTCCATTCAAAGAATACTAACAGTGAAAAAGATTTGTACGTTGTGTGGATGGAGTAAGAATGAATGTACAAAAATACGTATTTAAATGTGACTTATGTATTTAAATTATTAAATGAATATTTTGTTATAAAATTATTCTGCAAAGAATATTAAGAATTAATCAAATTTTTATTTTACTTTATAGGTATGTATTATTTTTTTATTTACAATTTATATTCTGTCTTTTTAACGTACAAAAATTAATGATAAATCAAAAGAACTCGTTTGAATAAAAAATAGGTTCACATTTCAAATTTATTTATAGTCGTTCTTTAATGAATATACACAAAATTATCAAAAATTGTGTATTTTTTAAGAAGAGCTGTTTTAAACTGCGACCCTTAAATGGTATTTAAGAATTAGCTAGAATTTTAATTTCAACACATGTTTTTTAGAAATAAACCAAAAATAATTTGATTCTCATTTTTTTTAGTAGCGGAAATAACAAACATTAGCAAATACATGATGTTTTCTCTATTTTTACTTGTCTTTTTATGATTATCTCTCACTGCAAGAAAAGTATTTAACCCTTAGGCATACACATAGGTCTGACCAGACTATCAATTTTCTTTTGCCATTTTTGAAAGTACTTGCAGTATCGCTAGCGATATATTTTTTCCGGTCCCCTCCTGAATTATACTTGCCTTCTATTGGGACAAAGTGGGACGAAAAAAGTAAAGAAAAAAAATATAAGGAAGTTCTATTTTGTGTAAAAAATCGTACAGTCTACTACTATCTCCTTCTGATTTATTTTTTGTTTTGAAAACTCATAACAGGTATTTGCGGATACCCAAAAAAATTTTCATGGTCCGTTTTATATGGCAAAATGGGAGCAAAGATGTCTTAACTTTTCTTCCGTCATATTATTTAGTTTTTGTGTATTTTTTAGTTTATTTTTGATTAATATCAATTAGGAATTGTTTATTACACGACATTCTAAATTTTCTTAAGCTAATTTTTTGTGGAGTTTGTATTTATATACAATATTATTTTGATATAAACATGGGTTTTGGGCAGGTCTCATGTGTTACTTATGTGACAAATTAAACATGTGTGTAACGGGGGGTTATATTAAAAATGCTTCAACATTTTAAAAGCAAGTTTGCGTTTATTATTTCTTTTCTATTTTACCCGTATGTTTTTTGGGGCATTTACAATTTGTTATCTTAAAATTTTAATTCCTTAGAATTGTGTGTTGCTATTTAACTCTGTTTTGAAACCAAAAAGTTTTTGAAGTTTTAATTTTTTTAATCTTAAAAAATATAAAAATGTTGGCATAAAAAAATGTTTGTTTCAGCATTTTAATTGAAATAAGTAGTTCGTTGGAAATTTTGAAAAATATTGTTAACAGGATTATTATATTTTTTCCTTATACCTAGTTTATCAGGCTAATTGGTTCAATTTTATTGTGATAAGATTTTTACTTAAGAATTATCTTGAAAAAGTTTAGTTTCCCGACACTAGCCGAGTGGAATGTATTTTCAGAGCCCACTTTAACTCCTCATCAGCACTCTTTATTTTAATCTATATTCTTGTTTAAACTTTTTTTATGTTTCTTTCGATTACAATAAACAACCTGTCTGAAGTTATGATGCCCGTGATCCCGTGATTTCCAAAAAAAAAAAAAAAAAATTAAAATGGAATTTTTTAAATATTGCTGTCAGCGCCAAATTTACTGCGGCGTGCAAGTGTTTCTTATTTTGAAAAAATATGCCTTTAAACAGAATTTTTTGAAAAAATATGTCCAAGCCGGTAGCCTGTAACTTAACGATTATTAAAATTTTTATATAACATAACATTTTTATAACATACTCCGTAAAGCTACCTTTAAGAAAAATTCAAAAATGTAATATTGTTCTTCAAAACTTTTTTATAACTTAAGCGGTTTTTTCTGCCCAAAAAGTTGCCTCGATCCTGGCCTTTACCCTACTTTTCTTCCCGTTTTTTTTTCTGAAAAAATCCATTATCGAGGTACTTTTTGATAATGTTGCTCTTAAACTAAAGGGTGGGCCATTAGCAAAACCGGTTTGATTTTTGAATTGTTTCGGCTAGAAATTAAATATTATTTCATTCATATGGCTGACCTTACAGTACTCCATTCCATCGGACCAATTTTCGAGCAGTTTTTCGAGTGTATGAGGTTGTATCTCGACAGTGGCATTACGAATGTTGGCCTTTAAATGCCGCTTTGTCTCTGGTTTGTCGGAATAACACTGTTTTTAAACGCGCTTTAGAGAAAATAGTCCAACGGTGTTAAACTGCAGCTTCTTGGCGGCCAATTGACATCACCATTTTGGCTTATCAAATGGCAATCAAACGTTGAACGCAATAAATCGATTGTGATATGTAGCAAGTTGCACCATCCTGTTGAAACCAAACATCCTTCATATCAATACCATTAAGAGCAGACACAAAAAAATCGATTATCATGGTGCAAAAGGTATCACCATTGACCGTAATTGTCTCACGCACACTTTTAGCCACAGCTTCGATATTTTCGGGTGTACGCACTTTGCGAGCACGCTCAAGTATCGACGCATCAACAATGAAACCAGTTTCACGAACTTTAGCAATTAACTTGCTATCTGCGACTACAAAATCTCCAAAAACACAATAGGCTTATTTATATTCTTGTCTATTTTTTGATTATTTCTATTGTTTTTGTATTTAAAGGGAATATTAAATTATTTTGAGAATACAAAACACAGAAATATCAGTGCTTATAACATAATTTTGTAGGGATATATGAGTTAATTTTCATATAAAAAGTGCCACGCCTACTCAACAGAATACGCCTAATTTCAGCGTGAAGCCGTGACGTATCATACAAACTTCTAGGCTTATAGATGTTTTGAAAACAGAGTAATAATTTTTTTCGCGCTCATTGGGACCACTGCGTGTTGCAATTAGAAATGCATTTCTGAAAGCACTGTTTTGGTAAGATTATGTGGCAACGACAACGCAATTAGCTATAATTTGTTAAAATAGATTTTTGTTCGTTATAGTCCTACGATTGTGTAGGACAATAAATCCTGGTCTTAGAAAATTTTGGCATGCAATTAAAATTATATTTATTTGCAAAATTAATATTAAGTAAAAGTTAGGAATTTAAGTTATCCTTGGGTTCATTTTGAAAAGTTGACGTTCAAAGCAAGAAGGATAAAACTTTTAGTACCATTGCGGCTTATATCGAACCAGTAATTGGCTTTGGGGGACTAGATTATCAAATTTCTTTCCTTAATCAAATATAAACATATTTAGCAAGTAAATTAAGAAAATACGATTTTGTTAGAGTTGTGCCCGACTCGTTACTTTAGTTCGTTTTTGCCAACAACCTAGTTCATTTAATCTCCAAACCATATTTAAATTATATTGTGGTTCGTGGAAAAAACGAACGAGGTTGTTGGCAAAAACGAACTAAAGTAACCGATTGACCCAACTCTAGATTTTGTTGACTAAATTACTTCTTACTTCATATTTAATCCTTCGATTATGAGAAAACTAAAAACATCGGAAAAACATCGATGCATCGTTTCCATTAACGATGTTTTTTCAGCACTATGTTGCATTTATAGCTTCAGCTATTTAACGTTTAGATTTAAAGAAATTAACAATTTTTTAAAACAAAGGGAGCCTGAACGTATTGCTATTGTATTATTAAGGCATCATTATATCTTTCTTTTTACTATTTCAGCACTTCATTTATTCTCAAATTACAGTCAATCTGCATTTATTTTACAATAAAAGTTAAAATAATTTTATATTATAACAATTGGGTAATAATATTAACCCTGACCTCGGAGTATGAACCTCATTCAACTTGATGATAAAGTTGTCATAAAACAAAAGTGAAACACCCAACAAAGGAACTGATGACAATTTCACATGTGCGTATGAAAATAAAAACATTAAAATTTGTTATCCACAATGCATAGTGATATGTTTGTGTAAAGAACGACATTAAGCATAAATCAATTTAAATTGAAACAATAAAAAACTGAATGCATTTAATATCACGTACTTAACACCAACCCACTAAAACAAATCAACCAACCCCAAAAGGAAAAATAAAATTCTAAAAAATCTTTATGCGATTATTGACTCTTTGTTCTGTTCATCTAAGTAATTTGGAACGAGCAAAAAAACCTTATGAACAATAAACATTTTTTTTATGTTTAACTTAATCAGCTTAAATAGTGAAAATTCCCAAATGAATGAAGATGAACAACGGCATTAGCATCAACTTTATTGACAGCAACAGCAGCATGGACAACCAAGGGTGCAACTAAACAAAAAAAAATCAAGTTATGTTTGTAGTGAAACAACAAAAGTGCAATGAAAAACTTTGTTTAAACTTTGCGCGTGTTAAATTTGAAAAAAAAACTTCTCAGAGAGTTAAAGAACAAAATTGTTTTCCGGTTTGAATTAGAGTTTGCATTGGTGGTGTTCGAAGAGTAGAGGTCAATAAAGCATAAATAAGCTTAATTTTGGAGAGCACGGTGCAATTGAAAAAATTGTCTAAATACAATAAACCTTACATTAAAGACATAGACTCTTATATACATACATACATAAGATTGTAATTTTATTTGTATATTCTACAATTTTCAATTGCAAAATTATAAAATATCCAGGCAGAAAAAGGCTTTTGTGACGGTTAAATATTTTTAAAATTGTGGAAATTTTGAGTTTACATGGCTGTGGTGGTACAACATTTTTGGAACATTTTTTTAAAAAAAGCTCTCAACTCATACAACACCGATATTCTCCATCAACACAGATTGATGCAAAGCATTGTCATGTCTGCTTTCGGGCCATATGCTTCAGAGTCATATAGTAAAGGAACGGGTAGCATCACTGTCTTGTAGAGAGTGATTTTGTGTCAGAAGGTAGATTTGCTTTTAAACTGCTTACTTTGTCCAAAGTAGCATCTACTGATCAATGTTATTCTTCTTTTTATCTTGAAACTGATGCTGTTTGTTTTGTTTATGACGGTACCGGTACCTCCGTCTACTGGACGTTGTCAAAGGTAGCAGTATAATATCGATTTCTACAGTGTAAGCGAGTACTAAACAGGTAAAGTGTGCCAGTATTATTCACGTTTCCGTCTCGTATAATCTTTTCCAAGAGGATGTTAAAAAGATCACAAGAAAGGCTGTCTCCTTGCCTGGAACCTCGTTTGGTACTGAAAAGCTCAGAGATATCGCCTATTAACTGAGGATTGAGTATCAGCTAAGGTCATCCTGCAAAGTCGTACTAGTTTCGCAGAGAACCAAAACTCAGACAAGGCTTGAAACGTATTGGGCTATCGAAAGAGGCCTTAAAGTCGAGAAACAGATAGTATGTATTGATCTGTTTTTCTTGAAGTTGGCCTAGTGTGTTTATTTGGTCGATGGTGGATTTGTCAGGTCTAAGCAGCTTAGCTAGCTTTAGTCGGGCTACAGCTTTTGATCTCATTATGGCTAGGCGGTATGCACTTAATACCGTCTTCTGGGATTGGTTCTGTGGTATCTTCATCGCCGATACTATCAGATAGCAACAGGTGTGAAAATGTATTTTTCCATATCCTCAGCATACTATCTATATTAGTCACCAGATAACCTTCTCCATCTTTGCAGGAAAACGTGTCTATACCAAAGCGCTCAGTTTGGGGTTTACCCCTTGGTAGAATTTCCGGACTTAATTTTGAATACTGAACATCTCAATACCCTCATACTCACTTCTTTTCAATTCTTTCTCTTCTTTCTGCGGAATAGACGTTTTTCCTTTCTCCCGACGTGTTGCTACTGACTGCACTGTTGCCAATATGCCGTATTCTTTGCTTCATTAGCATTACGACTTTCTTGGCCGTAGCGTTGGTTCCTTGGGGAAGGCTTCCAATACCCAAGCACGGATATTGCGGATAGCAATACTACGCTGCAACATTTTTGAGACAAGAATTGTTTTCTTCAAGCAATTGAGTCAGTCGAGCGGATAAAGACGTTGCTGTTTGTTGGGTCTGCAGCTTTTTAAAGTCAAGACGGGTGCGAACCTTTACTGCCACAAGGTAATGATCATCGTTCTCAAAACGTTTGCGGGGGTCGTCAACTTTGCTTAGTAACTATAAAATACTGTTAGGGGAGTAAATAGAGGTGTCAGTTGTTAGGCCTTTTTGTTGCTACTCCCAGTTGAATTTCTATTTTTTTAATTTCTTACGGTCAAAATTTTTTTAAACATAAGCCTAAAAAGTTTTAAGTCGTCGTGTGTTTTAATGTGCTGTACTGTAATATATCAAAAATCATTTATTTCTTGTTAGGTTCTTTTGCATTTCAGGTGTCGATATGTGCATGCACACCAAATATGAATGTCCTTAAGGGTAAGGATGCTAATTTGGTAGTGGAGAGATATATTTGCTTTGGTTAAAAGCACAACTGGAAAGCACTTAAACTCCTTTAAGAACCGTTCATTTTACAAATTTTTAATATAGAAAGTCATTTCTTATTTTGACATGCGGTTTAAACTTTACCATTTTTTTCTTTTTTTTAATCTAAATTTTGTTTTTATTTATATATGTACATACTTTTGATATTATTTTCGTAAAACCTTTTTTAATGAATCCATAGTGAAAAGTATTGCAAAATGTTTAAATACATTAAACTTCTTGTATATGTGACGCGTGTGGCAATTTGATTCAAAGTCTTGACTATAATTCAAACACTTTAAATTTAAAAAAAATTCATTTGTTTCCAAGAATGATATACTTTTAAACGTTTAATCATCGGTAGGCAGACACTGAAAAAGAAAATGAGTTCTGCTTATAATTGCCACTACACCATTCCCAATTGTATTTTAAAACTTTTTTTTACATTTCAAAAATTTCTAATTTTACTTTAGAAATTTCTTATTATATTTTAAGAATTTCTAATTTAATTTAAAAACTTTCTAATTCAATTTTAGAAATTCCTAGTTATATTCAGAACTTTTTAATTTAGTTTCAGAAAATTTTAATAATATTTTAGAATTTCTAAATTGAATTTCAGAATTTTCTAATTATATTTTAAAATTTTCTATTAGTATTTTAGAATTTTCTATTTGTATTTTAGAATTTATTAGCTACATTTTAAATTAAAAATAAAGATTTTAAAATACAAATAGAAATTTCTAAAATATAAATAAAAAATGTTAAATACAATTAAAAAATTCTGACATTATATCAAAAATTTCTTAAAAAATTAGAGTTTTGAATTAAATTTGAAGTTTATAAAATTGAATTAGAAATTTTTGAAATAGAATTGGAAAACTATTACAATAACTAAAGATCGGCACTGTTCTTTGCACGGCCTTGAATGTTTCGAATCCTTTTTATTCGTTTCAATACCTGTCACAATTGCACTTGTTCACATATTTAGCGCTAGTGTGAGTAGTAGTACATTTTATTAAAAGTACTTAATTCTTTTTTCAAAAGGTAATTGAATATATTTTTAGCAACCCTGAAATGGTGGTTTTAAAACTAAAACCGATTATGAAAGAAGAGGGAAAAAGTCAATTTGTTTAATAGCAAATGTTAAATAAAGAGCTAAGGAAGTGAGTATAACTTGTGCCACAAATGTGACAACAAAAACCAACATTTATTTAGAATGTTTGAATAAAATGTGCGTATTGTACAATGACAAAACCCCGAGGCGTAGTATAACTTACATACCGCATATGCAAGCAAAAACATGTAATAGTGAATTTGTAAAAACCTGCTATTCTAAAAAATGAGGTTGATAATAAAAACCATTTAAAATACTACCAGCCAAATATTGGCAGAAAGACAAACAGTGTAGGGTTATACTATACAAAGATATTTGTTCTTAATGATATTGCTTGTCTTACGTGTGCAAGTCCTGGAAAAAGTTATAAAGTTAACATCAACTCAACGCAAATAACGAAAGCTTTTTGAACAACTAATTAGTTACATGGTACTACAAAGAGGGCATTAAAGATGATTTCAAATATCATGCCTGTTTAAATCCGCATAGGCTACGAGGCGGGCCTACGGTAAAACAGTTATAAGCAACGGGGGCATTGATTGATAAGGGTTATTATTTTAGAGCCACTAGAGGGTTAAACGGATACAGTGGAATAACCGATCAATACCCCAAGTGCAGGTCAAAGCCAACTGGACTACGCTGAGATTTACTTTCGCATACAACACTGTCTTACAAGCAGAAGTCTGAGCAAACACGGACTATTTTTCTTGGCTCAGGACACACAGGCCTAAGGGACGTGAGCTTCTGTAGGTTGAAATCAGTAAATATGTTCGAGAACACCAAATTTACGACAGTGTTGCACTCAGAATACGGCTAAATATACATCGTATGGGTGCCTGCACATTGTAGGGTTATCAGAAATGAATGGGCTTGAAATCTAACATAAAAGGTAGAAAACAGCAGACTGTTAAACTGGGGAACCCAAAACCCTTTATTACAAGATCGTCTAGTTAAGGAAAAGGGGTGGACATTTCCCACAGGGACTGGAAAAACCTGAGTTAAGCAAGATTATGAGTGTTGCCACTTAAACCTACAAGCAGATGGGATGCGCTAGAACATTTCATAAGTCACTGCCTATCTTTTGCACAGGCCAGAGCCCGATGCTTCACCAGATGTAACTCATAAGAGAAGTTTAAAAAGGGAAATACTGAAAAAATTTATCCGTCTCACCTAACTTCTGTGAAAATTAAGTTTATATGTATATAGTAATATAATTTATTCCTTAAATAAGATCATCGTGTACCTTAATTTCTTTCTAAAAAAAATATGAAATATTTGTTAAACATCTTATATAAAACAACAAATCTTTGTCAATCGTACTCGAATGTCTTTATCATTGTTTTGATGTTTTTGCCTGTGGCAACATTTCAATTAAATGTCTTTTTTATTTCTTTTGTTTGTTGTTATTGTTCAATTTTTTTTTGATGAAGTTTAAGTTGATGTTCTTCTTCTTATTGCTGTAATTGTCATATAATATTTTATTGTCGTTTTGTCATACATTTACTTTTTCGAATTGTTTTTCTTAGTCTGGTCGGTGTTTATACAGCATATTTTTATTTTAATTTTCAAGTATTTATGTGCAAATATATATTTTATTTACTTCTTACACCACATTTGTATGGTACTCTTTAAAAAACAGATAATATTTGTATTAAGTATTATAGTTTGTGGCATAAAGAAAAACATGTGTGCAAAATTTTGTCAAATAAAGAAATATTTTAGTCAGTTAAAGCCATTTTTCGAGGCTTTTGTTAAGGCAACATTTGTATTGGGGCTATGTAAAAAAAATGCGCTGATCATCACCACAAACAATAGGTTCGTGCCAGGACCAAAAAACTTATCTGAGCCCAAATTCATCAAAATATCTTCAAAATTGCGACCTGTACTCTGATCACAAAAATCCTTGGATACCCAGACGGGCAAACGAACGCACAGACATGCTTAAATCGACTTAGAAAGTGTTTCTGAGATGATCGATATACTTAAAGGTGGGTACCAGACCATTATTTTTGGGCGTTACAAACATCTACAAAAACGTATAACACCTCTACCACGTATGTGGTGTGGGAAAATATGTGCAACGTGATAAACGTCAAAAATCCCCAAAATTTTTACAAGCAGCATATGAAGTCAAAAACTGTAGAGTTACACCCAATTATATGTATAACTGAATACAAAATGGCAACACTGCTAAAGGGGACGTCATGTGTTTATCAATAGAATTGTTGTTTTTAGTTGCTTTAAGTTTTCTTTTTTGTTTTTTTCTTTTATTTTGTTGGAAATAATTTATTTTTTTGCTTATTTTTATGTATTTTTATGTGATAAATCAGCAAAAAAAACCAAAAAATTAAACATCATAAGTGATGCTGATAATAGCGGAAAAACAGAATAGTAAGGACATAGGCCCGTTCGGAGTATGTATGTACTTAGATTATAATATACGCGTAACGCAATTTGGCATGCCGTGCTTACAACTCCCATTACAATATAAGCGAGGAGTAAGTCAAATCATTGAATTTTTTTTCTTTAACGCTCCCTTACATTTAGTATTCTGTTTTAAATAGTAATCAAAACTGGGCTTATAAAAAGCGGGTTTATTGCTAGTGTAATTAAAGAAATAAGCTACATTTTACATTAAATCTCTTAGAAATTCCACTTTGTTCTTAATTAAAGTGTATCACCTCAATTAAAAAAATGTTTTCGTTGTCTTTATTTTAAATTAAATACAAAAATTAAGAAAATCGTTCAGCATAGGATTGATCTGAACATCTTCTAAATTATAAGACTAATAAAAATTGCTTGTAGGTTAGCTTAGGTTGAAATGAGGAGGCCTTGAAGGCCGCAAGTCCCGTAGGACATACACCTAAGCCAGCGATCGGCTTGTTGTGCACTTCTAGCAAGTAAAAAGAAGCCTGAGGGAGAAATTCACAGAAATTCGGTGATGCGGAAGAATTCTCTCAATACTTTCCAACCCACACCTCTCAAGTGAGCCACATCCGGCAAAACATCAGACTTAAAATATCGAACTCTGGCTTGTGCAAAAGCTGGGCAGTGAAATCGGAAACGCTCTGTCGTTGCGTTGTCCTCCCTGCATACCCTGCACTCGCTGTCATCCGCAACTTTCATCCGTTGGAGGTGTGTTCGTAGGTTAGTGTGACCTGTTAGCACACTCATCATCTTGCCTAGTTAAGTGTCCCTATTTTTGACCCCATTTGGTTCGCCCTAGAGGTTTCTCGTCAATTTTCGAACTGTTTTGTTGTTTCTTTGCACCCTGTGGGCATTCTCAGCTCACTATTTCAACTCTGCCCTCATCGCAGCAAAGGGCTTCGGGTTCGCCAGGTCAACGTTCTGCTGTTCCCTATCAGATAATTCGGCCGTTCATTCTCGACCACCTCGTAATGACCAGGTACCCATATTATGCGAACCTGTCCATACTGCAAGTAGTCATCTATCATCTTCTTGCACTGCAACACCGCCCTAGATCCGGTGTTTGCAGACATAATTGTCCTTCTCGATGCTTGGCTATCTGTACAGATGTTTACACCCGTTGGATCACCGGGTGCCCTGATCCAGGACTGACACTCAGTGATTGCCAGGACCTCCACTATTAGAACAGTATTGTGGTCAGGGAGGCGGAAGTCAATCTCGGTCTCCAAGTGTTTAACTAGGATGCGCAGTCCCGTTTTTCCCTCCTCCCTAGAGTCATCTGTAAAAGAGCACGATCCTTCGGGAATTTTTCCCAGAGTTCCGTCAAATCAGGACTGGTATCAGCGCAGTGCAGTTAGCCCGTTTTCACTAGAGGTACACGATCGGGCAACTCCACTGTCTCCAGTGTCTCAAAAATACCATGATGGTTAGACTTGAAGCTCCCACCATTTCATTCCCCCGTCTTCCGCAGTCGTTTCGCCACAAGTGCGGCCTTGTAGCAAACGCGGGTTTCAATTGGCTGGATGCTTAAAATCATCTCCAAAGCTCCTTCGGAGTAGTTCTAACCCCCGAAGCAACATGTACGTTGAACCTTTTGTAGTATCGCAATGTTGCACTTTCTGTCCATTGATGCCAAAAAAACCACTGAAGCGTAGGTAAGTAAATTTCAAGTAACAAAATTTAAAAAATATTTTGTTTTCAGTTTGTAAATATGTTGCTAATTTGATAGACGAGCGATTCTAAACTTATTGCGAATAATGCCATGTAATCTCTCCTATTTTAAATAACTTTCTTGAAAAATATAGTTTATTTTTGTCCATAAAACCTAACCCCTTATAACTCAACTGTGTTGTTAATATATTTTGTATGTGAACCAAGGCGAATTCATAGAGAAGGTGGACTCGACAGATCAGCTGACTATTTTTTGCTCGTGCAATTTCGTTCACAATATGTCAAAAGTTTGTCGATGTGCTTCTTCTTGATTTAAAAAAATTATGCGTCGGTTAGATTTTTAGAAATAGTAAAACCAAATGATGAGTTCTTGTGCTTTGTGCAAAAAAAGTGTAAAATTTGATTTATTCGCGTTTTTCTTCTGCAAATAATTTGTGTTTTATTTTAATGATGCCATGTATTTTGACATTTTCTGTACGAATTTTTCGCCCTGATTTTTCTGCGATCACTTTGTATGAATTCGCCTTGATGTGAACCCTACAGCATCTATTATTTAAGTATTTATTCAAATAACTAAAAAGATAATTATTTTTACACTAAAATAACAATTGGTGCCTACTGCAATTAGCCCATAAATATGAGTTTTAAAATCCCACACTTAAATATATTCGTTATTTAATAAAAATTATTTTTATCCAATTTGCATATTAGACAAAATAAAGAAAAATCACAAAGTAGGCATTTCATAATTTAAAATATTGGGTTGGCAATTAAGTAATTGCGAATTTCACTAATAGAAGGCTCCAGTTGAATTTTAAGGTTTGCAGACATAGTACAAATGTAAAACATATTTTGTTATTTGATATTTGGAAATTCAGCTGTCAATCAATAAAAAAAAATTTTTTGGTCGGTTGGGTACATGGCGCAATTATGAGTATCAGGTGGTGTCGATTCTACAACAACAAAATTTGGTGAATATAATTTTCGTTTTTGTTGTAGTTTTCGTTGGCTCTGTTGTCAAAAAAATATATGTAAAAGTAAACAACTTTGACTACCCAGCCTCGATTTATGCATGAAAAAAGTAGATCAGCTGTGCTTGTAACACCACCTGGTACGATTATTTCACCATGGTTGGGTAGTTTTCGTTTGGCGTTCGTTTAACAAAAAGCATTACCAGCTGCGATTTGCTGAAGAAACGTAATGAAAATTACACATTCTTAAAACGACTGATAACTGGCGATGAAAAATGGGTTGTTTACAACAATATTAAGCGAAAAAGACTGTGAAGCAGGCCAAGTGAACCAACTCAAACAATACAAAAAGCGGACATTCATCAAAAGAAGGTTTTGTTATCAGTTTGGTGGGATTACAAAGGAATTGTCTACTTTGAACTCTTTCCACCTAACCGAACGATCAATTTTGATGTCTTTATTGAACAACTAACGAAATTTCAACAATGCAGTTGAAGAAAAGCGGCCCAATTGACAATTCGAAAAGGTGTTGTACTCAATTATGCCAATGCAAGGCCGCACACATCTTTGGTCACTCGGAAAAATTTAATGGAGCTTGGTTGGAATGTTGCACCATCTGATTAATTTTTGTTTTGATCCTTACAAAACTCCTTGAAGGGTAAAAATTTCAATAATGATGATGATGTCAAATCGTACCTGATTCAGTTTTTTGCTAATCAAAACCAGAAGTTTTATGAACGTGGGATTATATGCCTGAAAGATGGCAAAATGTTATTGATAAAAATGGACAAGACTTTACAGATTTAAGTTGTTTAGTTCCATCAAAAAATTGTCTTTGAATTTCTACAAAAAATCCGCAATTACTTAATTGCCAACCCAATATATTATACAAGTTTGTTTTATTTATGAAGTGTGATCAAGAAAGTTGAATGTATGAATCACGGTTATAAAAAAATTATTTAAATATATTATAATAAGGGTTGTATGGTTGATACAACATTAAAAATATTAAAATACATACATATGTATGTATGAATAAGCATAAAGAAAATATTAACAAAGAAACAATAAGAAGGCGATATAATATAATCGGCTTTGCCAAGTGTACGAGAACTATACCATACCCAGCACAAAAAAAATTGTTATATTTTACTTCAAGGATCTATCTACGTAATTTACATAAAACTATATACAACAAATATGAAAAAAAAACACAGGAAAACGCCGGTATAAAAAAATGAAAAATTGTCAGGCCTGATCTTTATTAAAATTTCCCAAAAACAGTAACAAAATTAAAAAATACTATCAGAAGTAGGAGTCAAACGAGCGTTTTCATTGTTCAATGTTAAACAAAGATAAGCGAATCGCTAATTTTTGGAGTTTTTTGTTTATAAACGGAAATTTTTTTTAATTTAAACTGACATTTACCACAGAGATATAGAAATTTTATTGCTCATATAAATTCATACAATAAAGTTTGTGTAAGGGGAGGCATTAAGGGCAATATGCCAAAGTATAGAACGAAGTATAGGGAGGCAGATATCACCTCACTTAAAAAAGCATTGACTTCGTAAAGGGGTGGAAGGTTGCGAGCTCGTTTTCGAACCAAAGTAGGATTGATTTTAGAATAGACTATGTACAGTCTAAGAGATAATCCCATAGGAACCCACGTAAAACTGACTGAGCCACATATAGTGGAAGAACTGGCTGGCTTTACGCAACGATTAAAGGTCAGGATGCCCGCTGATCTTTCTTGGAAATAGGAGGCAATAAAAATGGTCAACATTTAGAAGGTTATTTAATAGTTCAAAGGCTAGTAAAAAAGCTGGGGACTGATATAGCTTTACAATATGTTTCAATGTTTAAAGAGATCTAAGAAGAGCTAAAGGCTTCGTGGTCAAAATACTGCGAATCTAAAGAGTCGGTAAATCAGATTTTAAGGCTCCGAAATAAACAAAGTGCGGACTCATTCTAGCTCGAAGGCTCTAGAGCTAACTATGAAACTTCATTTTTCAGGTTGAAGGGATATTGATGATGGAGCAATATGATAGCGAATATGCACTGGAAGGGTTGCTGAATATAGCAGGAGCATTATTAATGTAAAAATAGAAGCGATATATGGGACTCTCAGGTCAAAGAAAAAGAAGTCGACGTGTTCTTAGCCAGATGATTCACTTCAATGCTTGTGAGCAGGGTTATATATTTTATGCAAGAAGAGTATTGACCACGACAACACCACAAGGTCCGTTGCCTTTAACTTTTTTGCGGCTCCTAACGGCCAACGATATATTAAAAAAGTTCCATGTTAAAGGAAGATGCCGTCAATCTGGTCAGAGCACAGAGTCTTTCAACGGTCGTGGAGCTGCTGCAATCAGCGTTTTGTGAACTTTATTTGTGGGCAGCAGGGAACGAATTTGGCGTTAACCAGCAAGTAAAGGATTTAGGTTTTTAGAAGTCCAATATTCAGTGAGGTGAAGTTGAAGCTACCATGTGATGCTGAATATCTTGGAAAGTCCTTGATAAAATACACATATTAGGGTCTGAGGGGGTCTGAATTCTACTACACATGTAATAATTTGATAGAAAAAAGCTGGGGCTTACAACCAAAGGTAGTTAACTTGATTTATTTAATGGTTGCAAGGCCAATTCTAGCTTATTGATGTACTGTGCCGTGAGAGGCGGTAGAAAAGGGTTGTTAGAAAAATCTTCTTACAAAGGTCCAAGAATGTGGTTTACTTGGTATCCCTGGTACTACGAGAACTCCACCTCAATCGGTACTGTAAGTAATTTTCTAAACGGTACTTATTTAGTACTGGGTGATAAGAATGGCTAATAGGTTAGGATCTTAGTATAGGCCGAGCATCTAAGATGAAATATATGGTTACAGAGTTCAATAGTCGCTAAAAGGGATTGTTGTTTGGGATCCGATAGTATGTATATGGGGTGTGCAGTTTTTTTGACAGATATAAAATGGGCATTGGCTCTGGAGCTGAGGTCTATATGATTGGAAAGGACGTCCGATTGTCCTATAGACTATCTGGGGAGTGCAGTGTGTTTGAGGCGGATATACTGTTCATATTAAGGGCAGCAGAGCTTATACTGGGGCATGCATGTCTTCAGGGAGGAACAGGAGTGACTGCAGGGTAGCTAGGGAACCAGGCTGCCTATGGATTCGGGGAGCTTGGGAATAAGGACCACAATTGGTGTCATATCTGGACACTGTCCGGATATATTGAATGTCAAGAGCTTTCGATTTCAATTTTTTTCCAGCGAAATTTAATTAGCTAAGCATCATCGACTTTCGGTTTTAACCTTATGGTGCAAATTGTTATACAAAGCGCTAATCAAATAAATTAGTGCAAAACCAATTTGGTGGCAACTATACTTCCAGAAGTAGTGATGCTCAATGGTCCCCTCCAGAGAACCAAGCCGATTCGCTAGCCCCCGCCTGTCGTTTTAATCTGAGCCGCGCCGCCGCCAACTGGTATCGGCTTAAAAGCTGAGTCGGCTGACATCCAGCCGCCGATTACACAGCTAAGACACTAAAATTTTGCTATGTACTTAGGAGTTACTTCGAAAAAAAATTTATTTTATATAAGAGTCCCCATGGAAAGTGAAAAAACAACTTAATTATTTAGTGATAAATTGCATAAAAAGATTTTATTTTTTTTTTTAATTTCTTACTAAATTTTAAAAAAATTTACATTCGAGCCGCCGCCGTTTTTTAGGTCTACGTCGCCGCCGCCGCCAACATAGCCAACTTGAACTTTATTATCTGCTTTTTTCTGATATGGCCAACTCCACACAAAACGGTCCAAAATAGGGAATATCGTTATTTTCTTTTTTAAATAAACGATTAATTTACCTCGAAAATGATCAAATCATGTACCTTTAAATTAATTTTAAATTTAACACAAGCTGAATAATGGGCTCTTCTGTTTTAAGTTTTGATGAAAATGTCACGCCCGTCACATTTTTTCAAAGGGGTTTTCTTAGGGAAAAATCTGTTTGTAGAAAAGTGTCGAATACGAATAAAAACAGTTTAAACTACGGTATAAATTCAAAAAAGTTTGGCCGGTTTTAACAGTTTTACACAACACGATCTTAAATTCAAAATTCTCTAAAATACAAATTTGTAATTTAACACCCATCACAGTTTTTAGCTGGTCATTGTGAGCAGAAATAATGTTCTTTCATTGTTTTCTTACTGTTAAATGCTTAAAAACATATCATTCAGGGTAGACATCATAGCCTTTTTTTAAATAAAATTTTCAATTGTTTTAATTATAACCAAAAATGTGGGTAAAATGTTCACACCCGCCACAATGGAATTGCTCATATCTGAAGAGGATTTAAAAAATATTTATTAGATCTCTTTACCTATTCTGCCTTTGTCGAGAGAATGATAAGGTTTTTAAAAATATTTTAACCCCTATTAGGAATTTAATTAATAGCTTCTTGTTACCAACAATTTTGTGATCGCTTATGGTGCATAATTATGCACAGTGCATCTGTTAAAAGGTTGTCATATTTTATTGGGAATAATGATGTCAATTATATTGGTAATTTGTTGTCAATTTATTTAAATATTTATTTAGGTATGCCAATTACATATTCGTTTTTCCATTTTTAAAGAGACTGATAACATTTTACACTTACCGACACCGTATTTGTTGTTTGATGGTATCCACATTTTGTTTGTTGCTGTTATTTTTAATAAATAGGTAGGTATTTCTATTTAAAATTGTTGTAACTGATGTGGTAAGCGTTGTTTTTTGTAACTAAAAATTGTATAGGTAGCACTTTAATATTTAATAGATTATAGGTATTCAATCAACAAAAGTTATAGATGTGTGTATGCAATTTAGCTCTAATCAATGTATTTGTTTAATTTTTCGCTTACAATTTTACAGTTTTTACTTTTTTTAACTTGTTTTGCTATTTAAGAACTTTTACTCTTTTATTCCACTTAATTAGGATACATTACTATTACACGCCTTTTTTTTCTTCTTTGCATTTAATTTGATTTTTTCGTTATTTTTTGCAGACTTGCCTTTTTTATGTCATTTAAAATGAGATTTATTGCTCTTTAGTGAATTTTGTTGTTAATACGAAATTTTCTTTTCCTCTAAGCATTTTTTATAATTATATTTTTTAATTATCTGAGTGCCAAAAGTATTTACCACTAATGAACTCATATACAATTTTTCACAACCGCTTTAGTCGCTTATTTGACAACTACTGCCTTGCGCGTTTGAAAATCGATAAAATAATGACTTCTGCATTAATTTTCCTATAGGATTTAGTTATTGTTGTTTTTTGTTTCCTTTTTATTTCATTTTGACGTTTACTTTTGTTTCAGCTTTCAGTTACGTTCTCCGCTGTTGTTTCTTGACGGTGGCAGTAGTTATATGTATGTGTAAATGTATCGATGATTAAATTTAAAAAAAGCGTAACTCAAATTTTTTAATTTTTGCAGGAGAAGAAAAACACATGATTAAATTTTTAATTTTATGGATATCAAGAAGTTTAAATGAAATTTTTAATAAAAACAGGCAACAAATTTTATGTTAAATCAAAAAAAACAACATATTTTAAATTCATTTTACTTTTATTAGCTAGAATAAGCAAAAATCAATATTATTAAAAAACTGGGTAAAGCTTTTTTATGTTTAGCCGTCGCTATTTTGTTGTGCTTTAAATAGCGCTGCACAGTTTGGCTGCCGCTGCTAACGCATATGCAGCAGTCGTCTTTTTATTCAGCTTACACATTTTATGTTTAATTGAAAAAAAAATAACAAATTAAAAATACATTTTACATTTTTAGCTAGAATAAGCAAAAATTGCTATTTTGAAAAAAAGTTGTTAACACTTTTCAATGTTTAACCATTGATATTTTATTTTGCATTAAATGGTGCTGCACAGTTTAGCTGCCGCTGCTAACGCATATGCAGCAGTCGTCTTCTTATTCAACTTACACATCCATATATATTTTTTGTTGTGTACGTCGGCCGACTGCCACACATAACTCTTTTAACTTCCTGTTATATTTAAGCAAATTGCTTATTAAAATATTTTATCACTTGATAAATAATATTTTTTTACAAAAACTCGGTTTAACTAACACTTTTTGCACCTTAGCACCACAAGCTGAAAATTATAACTGATTCGTGAGCAGTTTTGTTTTTGTTTATAACCGTTTTTTATTAATAGAGGAACAACAAAAAACGAACAGCAGAACTTGTTCCATTTTGATAAATGTCAAGACGGAAAGTAAACATAAATAAAAGAGAATTCTAACAAGAAAAGGAAATAGGAAAAGCATTTCAGAGTTGATATTTTCTGGCTTAATTGAATAATCCTTTTTATCAACCATTTATTAACACATTGGAAAAATTTTTAAATGCCTATATGTATATTTGAACTTTGTATATATAAATGCACAAATGCACAAATGCACCTAACAATCTTCCTTAGGTTTAGTTTTTCCTCCTGCCAACTATCTCTTTCTTTCCATGTACTTTTCTTTAATACTTAAGTACGAAAATATGCTTCCTGTATTGTAAATACAGTTAACATATATATTTAATTGTTTTTAAGAAATTAGAAGGATCCAAAATTATTTTCAAGTTTTTAATGGTAAATAAGGTACAATATTATTAACCAAACAAAAGGATTGGAGGTATTTTTATAAACAGTTTTGAAATTTTAAATTGATTTGAAATACTGATTTTGTACGAAAATTTCGTTTAAAATATTTATCTAAACATAAAAATTATATTAAAAAAGTGCAACAAGGTGGCACATACAGAAAATATAGCTTTGAGAATTTCCTCCATGACAAAAGATGTTTTTACATTAGTCAATGGGGTTTTAACAATTACTTCCATAAATATTTCATACTTTGATAACAAAGTAACCAGTGGTCGTTATTTGTAACATTTTTTTAAAGCATGAATAGGTTGTTGTTGACTTGATAAATGGTTTAAATATACAAATTTTTATGGCATAGCGTATAAAAAAGTTATAAATAAACTTTTTAACTTGGTGAGCAAAAAAAATATTTCATAGAGATGCAATAAAATAAATTCGGCAAGTCAGTGAAGAAAAAAAATTTTAATCATTTGATATTAACGGACTTAAACCAAAATTCAAAAAAATAAATAGTTCAGTTTCGGTTCACAGTTGAACAAACTAAAAACACTTAAAATGGCTACACAACTTTTTTGTATATATTTTTTGTGGATAAAAGTTAAACAATATTTTAATACTATTGCCGTTAAAAAAGTACACTTAAAACATTTTTTGATACCCAAATGAAATGTTCATTTTTCATAACTGGTTCAATCACAAGATTGTGGATTGCCTTGCCTATTGGCCCCTTAAATTATTTAATAAAAAATATCCAACAGCAAACACTAAAATAATCGTATCCAAAGGTTTTTTGATAGATAGAAAAATTTAGGTTATTCTCTCTTCGTTTTCATCAACAACATACATCTTTATAAAATAGTGTGTAGTGGCGAAACAAAAGCTTAAGTTTAAAAGATTTGGTTATTGATGGATAAAACAATCAGATAAGCGGTTGTGTAATTTTTGGTTTTCAAAACAATGGGTGTCCGAAAAAATATATAAACAATGTTTAGTTTATTAATTTTTTTTTTTTTTTTGTTTGCATGCTTATGTTCATATATATAAAGAATATTTTATTTATAGCCACAGCCCTGAGTTGCACATGAATTTTGGTTTATATCGGTAATGCAACTAAAAATCCAAGTTTTATGTATTACATTTAGATGCTTATATAATAACTCACTTACTCAATTTTGTGTAAATGTAAAGAAACTTTAAGCATGCATACAATATTTTGCAAAAGGTATTGGACACATTGTCCACTTTACCGGAAATGTGCTAGTTACAACATGGTAATGCAAACATGGGCCATGTCATTTTAAGACAAGAGCTTGTAGTTAAGCCAAAGGTATTTGTGCTTTAACGCTCGCATATTTAGTTATGGTAGTTGTTAAACTAATCCTCTGTGATGTACTATAGGTAGGGTGACCATTTGATCATCAGTACATGTACTTATTATATAGTTGGTGTACTGATTAAAAATTTGTGGACTAAGATGTACATGATTTAGAAAAAAAACATGTAATGTTTGTACTGATTATTAAAAATAAATAGAAATTTATTTTTTTTTTTAATTTGTTAAATTATAGCAAAACTGAATAGAAAGGTATTTGTAAGGCAGCAAAAAGTTACTAAACTATTTTAATATATCAAATCTTGCTTTGAATCGATCGCCAGCTCCCCAAAAATGATTTTAGGTTTTTTATAATATAATATCTGAATAAAATATTTTCTGACAAAATAAAAAAAATTGAATTGAGTTTTTTTCTGTTCCAAAAGATTTGGGTAATTTTAATAGTTGGAGAGAGTGAATTCTCTTGTTACTCTCATATGTACAAACATGCTTATAGTTACTTGAAACACGCCTATTAAATAATTTAACAATATAACTGGCAATTGCTTTAAAAGTATAAGGCTGGCATCAGAGACCTGCGCCGAGGATTTTTGTCGGCGGCGGCGGCTCGTTAAAAAATTGTCGGCGGCGGCTCAAAGCCGGCTCCGCGACGGCTGAAAGTACAGACACATATATGTATGTAGAATGCATTAGCACATACTTATTTACTAAACGTTGCGAGGATGATAGTTAATTAAACATTATTTTTTTAATTTTAAACGAAAACTTATAAAAACTGCTGCCAATTACAAGACAGACGGCACTCCTTATGAAACTCTCGACGTATGGCACCAGTATAAAGCCGAAGCAAATTGTTTTTAAAATAATTTTTTTATAGGATTCCACCAATTGGAAGTATATGCAAAAAATACTGGAAATAACGATGAAAATGTTAATGGCAGATTGTCAGATTAAAAGTTTTATTAACATATTAGTTTAAAGTGTATTAAAAATCTCTGTTTGTTGCATTATTTAGTGTGGTAAACGCAACAAACAACATAAAAAAGTTTAAAAAATGTTCGAGCGGCGGCTATTTTTCAGCCGACAAAACGCCGAGAAAATATCGGCGGCGGCGGCTATCACAAACTTATCGGCGGCTTGGGTCAGCCGGCTTTCAGCCGATCGGCGCAGGTCTCTGGCTGGCATCACTCGATATAAGATTTCTAAGGCATTGCCATAATAAATAAATTTAAAGAGAAAAAAACAAAAAAAATCAAAACAATACAAAAAATCCTACGGGAAAAAAGTTTTGTTTTTCTCTGTTTTATCAATTAATTTTTATAAAATTTTCTAGTCTTTGAAAAAATAAATATGTCGGATTCAGATTGTGATTGGTTTGATAAAGACGACGATGAACTTATTAAAGATGTGCAAAAGACTGTTAAAACCAAACAAGAAGCAAATACTGAGTATATTAAAACAACAACAAACACTATAGGTAAACCTTATACATTTAATTTAAATTGCCGTAAAAACATTAAAATTTAAAACTTGTACATTTTAAGATGACTACATTAAAGAACTTACTATTAAAGCTGGTGCACAATCTATGGCAGATGCTAAAAAAAACAAAGTTAAAATTACTGATTTAAGAAAGTTATGCTCTATGACTTCATTGGATGTGTTTCTTTATGCGCTGACGGTGGACTATGACTTTTATGCCGAACAAATTCACTTAAATGATAGCCAAGAAAAAGTTTTTCTATATACTTCAGCATTAGCTACAATATGTCGTTTAGAATTGCCAGGATTTCATAAGGACTTGTTAAAAAGTTTTTCAATGAACAGCAGTTTACAGCAACAGTATCGTTTGCTGGTGGCAAAGCTAATGTGTAAACGTTTTAAAGATATGTGGCGTAAAGAAGAAGAGATCTCTGAGTTTTTGACTAACATGGAGTTGTTATTACTGCAATCATCTAAATTGGGTAACAATGAGGGAACATGCCATTTACTTATGAAGGATATTTTAAGAATTTTGGAAAAATCCGATCATTCAATAATACAAAAGAAAAAAATTATTACACAATTAAAAGAAAACCTTAATCAAGCATTGGAGGTTTGTCAAAACACCGACTATTGTTTGGATATTTTCCCTACTTT
This sequence comes from Melanophora roralis, assembly GCA_963583895.1. NCBI lineage: Eukaryota > Metazoa > Arthropoda > Insecta > Diptera > Rhinophoridae > Melanophora > Melanophora roralis. Next base: position 60,007,825 of record OY757187.1, on the reverse strand, counting down.
AGAGGATTTACTAAAGAGCCAGCCCCAAAATAATGTTGCATGCATCCATCAGCCAACCTCCCAGCAAAGTGTTCAGGAATATTTATCAAATCATTTACGTTTTCTCAAACAAGACTTCTTGTTGCCTCTTAAGGAATGTGTAAATGTTTTGAAAAACAAACGTAATGCCATTGATCTTCCAGATAATTTTTACGTGTTTGACAATGTTTTAATTGTGTTGAATGAACAGTTTTTAGACGCATATCGTCATGAATTAGTATTTGTAGATGTTTTAGGTTCACGCAGAAACCTAGATACAGAGGATGTACAAATGCCGTATCAATTACAAGAAAAATTGAGAAAAATCAAGTCAGGCGCTTTGCTCTGTTTTAGTACGAGTAATAATTTTGATAATTTAATATTGGCGACAGTTACGTACACTAGTCACGAGTGTATGAAGGAAGGATTTGTAAGTATAGCAAATTAAATAATGTAGGGAACCTATTATATTAGTTTACTAAAGTAACTTTTAAATTAACAAAAACTTAAATCTAATATATTTATCAAAAGTGTACTAACGGTTGAATCTGAGCAAATTTACATAAAACATGTGTAAAGTGCATATTACAAAATGTTTGCATATTATGGTTGCGTTAAAAAATAGTGAATTTTTACACTTAATTCCATTGTTTTTAAAGTTTACAATACCCTCGAGAGTAGCTTAACTATTTATTTGTGTAACTTTTAATTTATTAAATAAAAAATCTTTTAATTAAAAAAAAAACAATTTCCTAAAAATCAAAATTTCCTAGATATGGGTATGTTTAATCTTAGTGCATTTACTTTTGTATTTTGATTCTATTTCGCATTGAGTTTCGTAAAAACCAAAAAAAAAAAAAAATTAGAAAAAATTAAGAAAAATTGTATTTCATTTCAGATCGGCATAGAAATTGTACGTCAGTACAATATCGGAAACATCTATAATCGTAAGCTTTTAATGTTCGAAACGCCGGCGTTTTTTGAACCATATCATAATGTCTTTGACTATTTAAAAAATTGCACAATAACCAATTTTCCCTTGAAAAATTATATTATGGATGTGGTTAATCCTAATGGCAAAACACCATCATATTTAAATGAAAATACAATATACCAATGTAATGGCCAAACTTTTAAGCCCCTAAATGAAGAGCCACCACAAAATGTAACCGGTTTGAATGACTCACAACTGCAGGCTCTTGGTAAAGCTTTAAAACAAGAATTTACACTTATACAGGGACCTCCGGGTACTGGTAAAACGTATCTATCGGTTCAAATTGTAAAAACTTTAATGGAAAATGCTGAAACACCTTTGGTATTGATAACGTATACAAACGAATCGTTAGATAAGTTTTTAATAAAAATGTCTGAGCACACAGATAAAATTGTACGATTTGGCAGTCAATCTAGGGATCCTGCCATAGCAAAATATAACATTAAAGATGTAGTTGAACATTCTCAAATTAATCCCAAACTAAAAAGATTGTACTATTTAATAAATATAGAATTTAAAAATAAATTTCAAAATTTACAATTGAAACACAAAGAGTTTGATGGTACTGACGAGACTTATCAAGAAATTTTAAAGGCCCAACGTGAATTGGCTGAGGTAACGGAAAAATTGCAAACAATTCGTATTATGTTTCAATATTATGTGGCCAAAGAGAAATCAATTATTGCATTTACCACAACATGTGCGGCCAAAACAAATTTTCTATTTCGTTTGTTAAAAAGTAAAATTGTTATTTTTGAGGAAGCAGGCGAAATTTTAGAATCTCATGTTGTTGCCTGCCTAACACCCTACACTCAACACGTTATAATGATTGGGGATCATCAACAATTGCAACCTCATACTTCAAGCTATCAACTGCAGCAATATACTCAAATGAACATCTCACTTTTTGAAAGATTGTTTACAAAACAAACATCAGTTATACAGTTAAAGACTCAATATCGTATGCATCCCAAAATAGCTGATCTCCTATGCAATACGATTTACAAAGATTTAGATAGCGATGTTTCCGTTCAGCAATATCCAGCAATACGTAAAATGTCAAACAATATTTACTTTATGACACACAATATGAAAGAGGCAAAAACCCAATATGATTCATCGCTATATAATCCTTTTGAGGTTGAGGAAGTTATCAATTTGTCATTACATTTAATAGAAAATGCTGACTATTCTACCGAGGATGTCCATATAATAAGTCCTTATGCAAAACAAGTTGATTTAATTAGAAAACAGGTGTGATTACTAACAAGAAACTTAAAAAATAAAAAAATTTCACTGTCTTTTTGTTTTTTTAGTTACAAAAATATCCTGCGCTAAACAATCTCAAAACATCAACTGTGGATAGTTTTCAGGGTTTGGAATGTAATATTATTTTACTATCTCTGGTACGCAGCAACACAATACCACAAATTGGTTTTCTTAAACAATCTAATCGTATCTGTGTAGCACTGTCACGTGCCAAGCATGGCATGTACATAATTGGTAATCATCAATTATTAAGTGAGTGCAGCCAGATATGGTCGCAAATTGCAGAGAAATTAATACAACAAAATGCTTTAGGTCCAAAGTTTCCCATAGAGGCATAAAAATAGTTAACCAAAGAAGTATATAAACAGGCATTCATACATAAACGTTAATTTTTAAATACATACTAGCTTAAGTAAAAAGTTTTGAAGTTCTCTTTTTAATTATTTCAAATAAAAAGTATCAACTGATTTACCTTTCGACTTGTAGAACTGAGGCGTTTCAAAGTTGTTTTCTATCGACCAATATAAAGCATGTTAATTCAACTTTTATTTATGGCTGCGCTAAGAGTGTGCTTTGATCCTTTACTTTACCATTATGTGTTCGAGTATATAAAGACAAATATTTATATATTTGAAATTTTTGACTCTTATTTTTTTTTAATTTCAAGTTTCGACGAGAAAAACAAATTGTGTTTATATTTTACGAATTTTATTTTTTATTTATTTATTTTAATTTACATTTTTTTTAAATTGTGTAAACATATTAGACATACTGATGTTTAAATCAAACTGAAAATAGAAAATGTGTTTTATGTGTGTCTTTATTGTATTAAATTGTCGTCTCATTATTTATGTATTTAAATAATAAAAGAACCCTTTAAAAAAATTTGTTTATTTTTCTTTTAAATGGTTTATAAATGTATTTTTAATTAGTTTTTTTTAATAGACAATATTTACAAAGCTTTCCAAGCACATAGGCTTTAATTTTTCAAATCAAAAATTTTGATTTTGAGTTATTCTCAAATAAATTAATAAACTTGTTTACTAGTAATTAACCCTCTACTTCGTAAGCACAGGTTAAATTATTTTTAAAAACACTGCTACACGCACAGGAGTACCATAAATATTAAAAAGTAAAATTTTCCGAAACAGAAGTTTTAAAAAAATTTCACAATGGAAAAGGTACACATTGTCCTTCCTTACTATTCCCCAACTTAGCCTTAATCAGTGTCCATATACTTTATTTCTGGCTAAATAGCCCTAAATTTTATATTTGTAATGGGAACCGATTGCTGTGAGAATCGGATTTGAAAAGGCCTTATATATTGTGTTTTTATTTCTAAATTAGAACAATGGTTTGTATTTAAGCTTCAAACTTAAAATTTAAAAAGTAGTTAACCAAAAGTGTTATAATTCGCTTTTAAATCCGATTCTGACAATTATCGGTTTCCATGAAAATCCCGTATATTCTCAAAATATGCAAGATAATACTAAAATTAGGAAACACTACTTTTAGTTCACTAAGTCGATTTCCCACCACAATTTGGATCAATAGTGTTTACTTTCATGTTTCTCATTCAAAATAGGTAAAAATATTACTTTCTTCCTATTTAGTTCGCTTCTGACTTTAATCGATAGATTAGTAAGAATTTTGACTAAAAAGTGCAGTTGTGTGAAATATTCTCAAGAACGTGCTTAATCATTTTATTTACTTGTTGGTTTAAAGGGGTTTCAATCGTGTTTTACTTTCTAAAAGAACAATTATTCCTTAATATTTTTTTTTTTTTTTGTTGAAAAACTTTCAGAAAATGTAACGGGTGTGACATTTTCATCAAAGTGTAAAAAATGAACGGATTATTCAGTATCAAAATATTTTTTAGCAAATAATAAAGTTACACAAATGTATACTGCATAGGAATTGGGAAAATTTAAATTTTTCGTCCATTCTAATGAATGGATGCACAATGCAGTGGGAGGCGGTAGAAAAGCGCTGTTAGAGGAAGCTTTATACTTAGGCCAAAAGATGTGCCTTACTTGGCATCACTACTAGTACAGGGTGGGCCAAAAGAAGTCTTTCGATGTTGTTTGCGATGCGTTTGGCGGTCGATAGGGAGCAGCTGATGCACAGACTGGACTTTGTACGGGAACATGGGCAGGCCTTTGACCAAAATTCGCCTTAAGGACGCCCGGCTGATGGCTAATTGCGAGGCGCGGAGTCTGGTCGATGTTTCTGACGACAGCTCAACATCCTCGCCAATAGCGGCGATATTCTCGGAAGAACGCGCGCTCCGGGCCGGTTACTCGGCATTCGCGCTGCGCCAACACCACAGACGAATTGTTACGCAACAAAGTAGACACGATTATTCCGCGTTCTTTGGGAGTCTATCGCTCCATGGCTTGACCACTTGTATTCTACATGGGCTCCATTTGCAAAAAAAAGAGCATCTTTTTTGGCCATCTTGTAGTAGTAGTAGTCTGTATGAGGGTTATACAGTTTTCACTGACAGATCTAAGATGGATATAGGCAAATGAGCCGAGGTTTATGTCATGGGAGAGAATATCAGATAATTGTAGTGTTCCAGGAGATACTGACCATTTTAAGGGAAACCACTTTCCAAGGAATAGTTGAAACACTATTTATGTTGACAGTCAGGCAAATATAAGGGCCTTGAAGGCGTATTGGGTCAGGCCTTTGGTGGGATTATAAATACCTTCAATGTCGCACTTTGCTGGGTTTCAGACTCTGCGACATAGTTGGCAATGAAATTGTTGACAAGCTCGCTCGTAGTGACTTGAACCTGGGTATGACATATAAGGAGGAAGCTGTGAGATCGCCAATTGGTCATTATATAGAAAGATAAGGACATTAATGCTAAAAACCCAGGATTCAGGGTATTGTTTCAAAAATATTTTGGAGGGTGAATGCGAAGAAAGAACTTAGGAAGGATTTAAACGTATACTATACCTGTAGAATTCTATAGGTAAGAACAAGGGCTACAACCGGTATGGAGAGCTGTTTTAATATCAATCCTTACGAATGGCGGAAGGCCTTGAAAAGTGACCGCATAAGGAAGCTCTTGTCAGTGCTCCAGAGATGTGCTGGACTAGGCCTTACAGAGGCCAGTATTAGTACACCACAGGCACTTCTGGATATCATTCTATATCTTCTTTCCGTTGAATCAGGTATGCTTACGGCAGTCAGAATATTGCGGAGAGTCGAAAAAGGTCGGCTCTTATGGCAGTCGGTGTTCACTGGCTTACTTAGGAAATGTTTGCGGACAGGGAGGTTCGGAAAGGATGAAGCCCACAAAAATAATAACTGATGTGGGAGGGATCGTTTCAATCTACTTCGACAATCAGGCCGCGCTAAGGACTCCAGAGCGACATTAAGTCGTCTTGGATTGTGGACGACTGCAAACGTGCTCTAAGGGTGATTATGGCGACACGCAGGATTAGGCTCTGTTGGATGCTGGGTCATTCTGACGTTGTCGGTAACAAAGTTACTGATGAGTTGGCGAAGAGGGGATCAACCAAAAATATTGGACTGGGATGTAAGTCGGTAAGAAACCCGATCTTATTATGGTTTGATAGGGCATGTACGAAGTTGGCCAAGCTTAGTAAGACAGGGATGATTGCGAGGTCTCTAGGCTTCTGCGGTCCAGACTGGATAGGATGGGTACTAACCTGCTGCATAGAGAGGGCAGGGAGGGAGAGCAGGGAGGTCCTTTGTGTATATTTAGGACTCTCACATGGCACTGCGATGTGAAATATATGACCAGTAAATGTGATAGAAATTCTCTGGACTTCTGCAGACTAGATTTTTTGTTCAAATATTTTTTTGTTGAAGCAGACCTTCGGTGCTCTTTTTTAGTTTGTTTATTCAAACTTTTAAGTGTTTACGCGAGTTTTCCTTTAAAAATAAAAAAAACTTTGCTAGTTTCAATCAAAATGAATTAAGAATTGGAATTTATTTTTAATACACGAATTGCAGTAATTTTGGTACAGGTCTTAGCAACCGAATCGCCAAACTTTTGGCCAATGACTTAGAGCGCGAAATAGAAGTTAAAGAAGCCGGATAACATGAAGAGGACGATCCGTTTGGAGAATGACGATTATATAGATTATTTGTCAAACGAAAATGATGCATTGGATATAGAAAATGATTAAGTCATCGGATCAAATATAGAACACAACATTGGTGAAGATGAGGAAGAATCTTGTTAAACAATATAATAAGCAATAACAATTGCCTGGTAACAAAACATAGCTGTTCACAACCTAGTTTGTGTCGCAAGTCGTCGAAGTTGATAAAAATATGTTTTAGTGTTTTGCATAAAAAACGGTGCTAAAAATTGTGTTTTTTGTCAAATAAAAAATGCTATAAATTATTAGGAGTGATATTTGATTAACATTGCCAATAGGTTTATACTTTATTTTTAATTTTCAACTTGAATTAAATTTTGTTTTAAATTTATTAATTAAAATTACTTTTTCTGTAATTCCAATTTGTTTTATGTTTAGATTAAACCTTTTTCATATTTAACGTTTTCTTCTTTTTATTTGTCTGTAATGTTCCATTTATAAAAATACGTTAAAACTCTTGTGTTTTTATATGTAAAAGAAGACGTAAAAGAAAAGCGAAAAATTATTCCTGAAAAAAATCAAAAGAAAACGTAATCGCACAGATAAATGAATAAAACAAAATATTTAAAATTTTTTAATTATATTTTTTAAGGTTTAATTTTTAATATTAAGAGACGTTTTATTTCTTTTTGTTTTTTTGTTTGTGATTGATTCTTTATAGATCTTATGATATACATACATATTTTCTATAAATTTATTTCTTTTTGTTTAAAGTGCATATTTTACAATGTATAAATTATTTATTACTTAAAAACTAAAAGAAAAAAAAATTATTACGAAATAATTTTGTATGAAATGGAGATTGTGGTAGGAAAGTTTTGAGAGTTGAGAAAGAAGACTTTTAAAGATGTATAAAATAATGTCTTTATTTTTCTATTTCAAAGCAAACTATTTTAAAAAACTTTTCGAAATAAAGGAATTGAAAAATAATTATATTTAATTAATTTTTATGTTTAAATGACTTCTATTTTAAAACTTAATATTACAATAGTTTTTATGTCTTAAGCCAAGCAAGCTGTTGTTTAGAACTATTTGTAGAAAAAAATTTTAAAATAATTAAATATTCCATTACAAATATAAAAATATTTAAATAAAATATGTATGTGCGTGTCAGGTAAGTTAAAGGTATTTTTTCATAGGTTTTATTTGTTAAAAACGGGAAGTTAACTTGATTTTCAATTTGTTTGATTTTGGTTTTAACGTTCTTTTAATAACGTTTGTCGAGAGGGTAGTGTTTATTGCTTTTGCTTAAATTTATACTTATGTAGATGCAGACGAAAAAAAATTAATATAAATAATAAGTTATAAGATATATTGGTTTACAAAAGTGAATTTAAGAAGATGCCAGATAGAAAAACTATTATTAAGTTTAATTATCAATTTTGTGATAGTAAATTGATTTTGTTGTTTGAAAACAAAACTTTCTTGATTTTAAATACTTAATTGTCGGCAAAATTCGAGAACTATTTACAAAACTTTGTTACCTAATGCTGAGAACACACTTGGCATTTTTTGTGTCGTCATTTTCTGATGTCACATTTTAATTATGTGCAATTTTGGCTGCATTGCATTGCGACAATCGAAAGATAAAGAAAAAAAAAACGAAAGTTGCCATCAGTAAACACTATAAGGTTTGCTTACGATATCAGAAAATGCCACAGTGTGTATTCAGCATTAGAGTTCGAAAAATATTTTTAACTATTTTTAAGAATTTATTTTTAAGTTTGAAATCTCTACAAAGTTTGAAACTAATTAAGTTTTGTCAATTTAAACAAAATTACAAACCTAAAAAAATAATTATCTAAATCTTTGTTTGAATTCGAAAATCAACTTCGAATTCTAAATCTGAAATTGAAAAGGGCCATTAAATTTAATGAATTTTGAAAGCAAGAAATAAAGACATCGAAAATATAAAAAAGCAAAATTTATTTAAAGGACTAGAAGTTAGTTAAAAGAAAATGAATTTTTGTTGCCGTATGAAGAAAAAAATTCTTAAATTAGGAAAGAAAGGGAAATAGAGAGAAACATAAGAAATAAAAAATATATTTAGTAATATCTACTTATTAATGTTTGTTGCTTTGTAATGAATTTGTTTTATAACTTAAATATGTAATAAATTAATCATTCATGATCATGACATCAGTTTGCTTAAGATTGTTCTTGTGGTCCTTGTTATGGTGGTTGTATTTGTTATTGTTATTTTTGTTACTGATGTTATTGTTATAGAGAAGACAACGACAGATACTACCGATGTGCCAGCGATTTTAACAATTATTAAGGTAATGTGAACAACGCTGGCGAATATTACAAAAATAATTATATTTTGTATATAGACAACGGCAGTATACATTTTATGAAAACCTCTACTTCTACTAACTTTTCTGAACTCTAAACACAGTTGAAGTAGTTTTGGTAGTAGTAGTTGTATGAATAACAGCAGTAGTTGTGATAACATTAGAGATATTATGAGGTCTCTTTGGGATGACGTTGTCTTTGTTGAAGCGTTTTATTGCTACCGTCTGCTAATGAGGCCATTTGGTGGGGCTTGTTGGCTTGCTGTATGCATTAGTTCCAATTCCACCAGCAATGGAAAATGATCGGAGGGTATGTGCGGATGTGGACAACCCACTACTTTATTTTCTCGCAACCAATCGTTGGATATAGGCCCCAGGAGGCCCAACGGCACCATGCCTGTTTTGGTATAGAATATATAATCGATAATGCCCTTAAAGTCGAACGTATAGTTGGTATGCGGCATTATGTCCTCACTGTAGGCAGAGGCCAACTTAAAAGAATGCGTAAACTCGCTGGTGTCATTCGAGAGTAAACGTTGCAGACATGCTTTGTAGCCCATATCCTTAAAATCGCAATGGTCCATGTGTACGCGTCCTTTGCCCAAAAACTCAATAACACCTGAATCAGGCAGAGAATTAAAATCACCGCACAACAATAGTTGAACACTATTCGAGTCATTCTTATGGCCAGGCCTGAAACTGTGACTGGCCTCGTCTATAATTGATTTTAATTCATTGCTTAACATCATCGTCTGTATAAGTTTTACATCACAAAACTCCGGATCCCAATGTATATGAGCGGTGCACACTAATAAAGCTTGAGAGATTTGAGTTACTTCCGTTATAGGATCCCAAGCTGTTTCTTTAACCTTAAGTAAAGCGGCCAGACCAATATTGTCCTTTGGCATAACACGATTCAACATGTTGTCAGAACCTTCAGCATTGGCCATGGCTAATTGATTGAATTCAATTAAGTGCTCCTTAATAAGGGAGAATCTAAAATTAAACACCAAAAAATTTTACCATAGCAAAACGGCAAACAATTATATGAAAAATAATGTAAAAAAATAACAAAATATTAAGGCATACTTTGAGGCTCGAAAGAAAATTGCGCAACCATCCACATATTTACGTTCCATTTCCGACATTGTTTTTGCTCTGGACTTGGGTGAAAATATACCCTCATAGCCGTCATTCTTTAGTTCGGGCAAAAAGAAATTATAAAACTGTTCTGTTTCAATTTCCTGTAAGCTTATAATGTCTGCCGAATAATGACGTATCTCATCGAGTATGGCCTTTTTCCTATACTCCCAGCTAAGAGCCCAGGATGGACAATAACCATACATTTGCCGGGTGGCATATTTGTCACACAAAACATTGTAACACATGACGGTAAAAATGCCTTTAAGTACAAATATAAATTTTGAAATCTTTTTCTAAAACTTAAAATAAACTAAGACTTACAGGCTGGTCTTGATTTGTTAGGCTTCGCCAATGGTATCCACGGTCTTTGAGGTGGTGGGGTAACAGAAACTAAAATGGAATAAAAGGAAAGAAAATATTAAAAAAATAGGGAATATTACATATGTAACAAGAGATAATTCTAAAAGAACCAGACATCAATTTGAAGACTTAAAAATATGATTTTTGTTTGCTCTGAATATTATCATTCCTTCTTTACCCTTTTAATGTGGCCATTTTGTAATACAAATGATTATTATTTTCGATATTAAAATATAACTTTTTTTTAAGTTTAGCAATACAACCTTTTTTAATGTCTAAGCTTTGTCTATTTTCAACAATAATTTTCCCAATAAAATCATAAATACATATTTCATATTGTTTTTGTTAAAATGGAAAAAAATTATGATAAAACATAAACTCAACAATAAAAATGTTTATATAACCATTCAAAATGAGTAAGCATTATTAAAATTATAAAATATTAAATGCAGTTGTTGAAATAAAAGAAACATGCCTTTTTACAAGGTGTATTTTAAAATTTATCTTTAAAATAAATGGTGAAAGTAACCCACAAGTTACTTCCGTGTCGCGCAAATTTACAAAACAAAAACTGAAAGTAAAAACAATAAAAAATTACAAAAAATAATAAACACAACAGATTTTGAAATGAGAAAAGCGAAATTAAAAAATTTTGTTGACGCATCTTGATAAAAAACTTGAACACAATTTCATATAAATTTTAAAACAAACAAATACATTTAATGCTTGACATTTTTTGCCACCTTAAACTCCACCCCCGCCTTTATATGAAAATCATTAAAAAAATTTATAAAATCGTTTATAATGGTTTACATGATTAATTTTCTTTTAGTTGCAAACAGGGACAAATTTCAAAAAGTTCAGACTATAAAAACCGTTTAACTGTTGTTGGCTTAAAGAAACTTGACACAGAAACTGGCTAAATTTAGTGCACGCCACCACCGCTAAATGTCATCGTGTAAGCCATGATTTTAAATTGTTTTGGATACTAGCGGAGTAGCAAAATCGACCATAATTTTTCAGACCCATCAAATCTGCAGATAATAAAATTTAAATGCCGCAGAAACAGTATCACTTTTAGTCGTCATAAATTTTCAGCTGCAGTCAACTTAGATCGCCGTCTGCAACTTAAACCAGCGACAGTTTTGTTGGTAAATATATTAAAACATGATTTGATACTCCGAGCTGGGCTAAGGAAAATCTTCTTAAGGCTGCGTTAAAGCAAAAAATCATTTCACTTTAAGTCTCTGCTTATCTTGGAAAAAAATTAGTTCCATAATACAAAGAGATCGACCTTTCATTTTTGCGAATAAAGTTCTAAAATTTTTTAATGTTCTGCGCTAACCCATAAAACAAGAATGATCTACACAGACAAAATAGTTCCCATTTTTGTTTATTTACGCATTTATTAAAAAAAATTACCGCCTTTAAATAAAAACTTAATTGTCCTAACTAGGTTAGGTTGAGCTAGCTGGCCCTGTAGACCCCCCACTCTCTGGCTCCCTAGTATTACCAGACAGAAAGAGGAGGAGTATGCATTTGCACCTTCGCAAAGATAGAATAAATCTTATCGTTTCTGAGTCAAAAGAACCCCACGAGGTGGTATTCAGGCAGACCTCTATAACTCTGACCCTCAACGTAAAGTCTATACCCTCAAATTGGAACTGAAGTGGAGCAGGAACATACATCCACAGATCTTTGAATAGGCAAATGGACAATGGTCTTGCCAGTTCGTTCACCATCTCATCCCTATCAATACCCGTATTTACGAACCCTGTAAATATGCACCGAATTTTTAATGGATTTTTGCACGCTTTAGCAATTTGAGAATAGGTGAGGTTTGCGAAGATTGCCTTGATATCGTCCTGACTTTCAATAAATATGTAAAACTAAGAATTTTCACTTTAGAAGGGAATGAAAAGATCAGAGGCTAATTCGGCTGTCAGAATTCTACCTAAAAACGCTGTAGTCGTCAGGAAGTTTTTAAGACTCCCTAATGCCCAGTTCGCGGCAGAAGACACAGTTTCGAGTCCCCCCACCCTGTACGGTCTGTGATTCGGGCTAAGGCTTGCCAACCATCCGAACTCTGTTACAGCCACATTCGGCGTCGATATGGAGCTCAGTTTTTAGACGCTACTACTATTGACACTTATTAGAACGCCGATCTCCTCGGAACGATCATATTAATTGGTGTAAAATCCAATATCCAGCGACGCCGCAGGTATGCGGAATTGAGCGTCAGTTACGCACACTCCTACAAGTCTCTGCGAGCTCTTCAGGCTTTTGCGGTTAAATTGCCTATCCAGTGCAGTTTACCACACGAGTATCCCATTAAGTAAGATTGGCCTAGCCACTGCCAGTGTATATCCAGTGTGTTAGATTTGTCGTAAAACCCCATGTTCTAGCCAGAATCTTTTTTACAGACATAGAGCGCATTGGTCGTCCTCTTGATTCTTTTCTCCATATTGAGCCACCACGACAGCTTTCTGATTAGCATTACTCGCAGGCACTGTATGTAATCCTTAAATATCAGATTGAAACCATCTAAGCTCGTTGTGGCCCATGGACCAATTTCGCTAAGTTGTAATTAGCTCCCCCTTCCAATTACGTCGAATTTTTTACTTTAATACACACATGACTAAAAAATATTAACGATCAGGTAAAATCAGGAGTGAAGTGAAAATTGAGCAAGTAAGATAATGCATTAGTCCCGTCTGACCACTTATGAATCACCTGCGAAAACTTCTGATTTCGTGAGCAATACCCACATTGGGCAGTTAAAATCAAGTGCATGATTTAAGGTAACATGCTTAAAGAATAACATGCAACACAGCCAATGTGAAATGCACAAACACACCTTCTCACAAAAAAATTTAACGCTACGAAATGCAAACCTGTTGCCGTAGTTTTTGTAACATGTTATAGTTGTAGTATTTTTTCTTATTGATCGTTAAAAACCTCAAATTATAAAAATAAGTAGTATGTAACCTGTTTTATTTTTCTTTAAGCATTATGAGTAAACAAAAACAACAGCAACATAATATATAAATGAAAACGACAGTAAAGATCAATAATACTATTTTTTTTTGCTGCTGCGGTTCATATGCAAAAGTATAACCAAAAAACCTAAACAGTGTGTGTTCGTTTGTGTTGTCAACTTTTTTTTAATATTTCCCGCCAAATTACACAAAAAACAGCAAGAAACCAAAACAAAGCCTTTTAATATATTAAACAGTTTGGAAAAAATAATGAAAAAATTCAAGGTTACCCGAAGTATCGCAGAAAACCATAACTGCACATTATGAAACACTAATGCTGCATACTTTTAAAATTAAAATTAATTTTATTGATTTTATAGGCTTAAAACGCATAACATTTTACAAACACAAGATTAACATCATTGACAATAGCTAAAAAAACTGAAAAAAAAAACCTTTAATAGCACATTTTTATAATAAAGAAAGGAACAAATTTTTATAGTTTAATGTACATTTTTCCTTACAACTTATGTTTTTTAGAAAAATATTGAATTAAAATGTTCTCTTTTTTGCACAAAAACTGTTACCTAAAACGCTTTTGGGTAAGTTTGGGTAACTTCGAGTAAGTTCGGACTATTTTGTTAAGCATCTGAAACACAACAAATATTTGCTTTCGTTTTATTTTGATTTTTTTCGCTATTTTTGGTGACTTATGAGTGTTGGTGTAAGTTTTTTTAATTCGCTGCTGATGTTGCTCTTGGTGCTGAAAAAACTTTCACTTTTATTTTAAAATGTCTGTATTTATTTTTTTAGTTAATTTTATGCTTTCTTTGAAGTATGTTGCAATATTTATTTTAATGATTTCGTTTTTATGGCAAATTATTGCTATTGTTTTATAGAGTGTTTAACATATAAAAATATTTGTTTATGCATATATATAAATATGTATTTAGTTTTTATTAATTAAGTAGCAAAAATCTATTATCAATCCTATAAAAAATGCTGTTAACAAAAGAGTTGCTAACTTGATTCCGCAAATCAGAATCGTTTTGGGGTTGTCCGAGACAAAAAAATATTTTTTTTTTAAGTTATTAAAGCAATATAAATTTTATTGGTTTTATAAAACCTTAATAAAAAGAAATACGGCAAATTGGTTAATTCAAAATTAAAATTATCATCAAATTAAAATTTTAATATTGATCTTTTATACATAATATTTATCATAAATATTGATAAGTTTTATATGATTATTTAGAAATGTGACTATAAACAATTTTAGCATTAATGAGTTTTAAAAAAAAATGTGTTAATAAAAATATTTCAATAATATTTTATTTTAAAGTTTTTACAACAAAAATACTTTCTTTATTTTTTATAAATAAAAATTCTTCAGAAGTTTTAAAATGTTTAAATGTTTCTTAAACTATTTGGAATATTTCAAAACTGCCTCTAAAAATAAAATTTTCGAAATATTTCGGTAACAAAAATGATGACAATTGTAATGTGTAATGTAATGTGTAATGTGTGTCCCTATAGCCCTTGGTTATTTTAAATAGCTGTCAGGGTTTCAGCTGGTAATTAAGGCGTTCAAAAGAACTGCCGAATTTTTCTTTGAGTCTTTCAATTAAACACAACTGTATTGTAATTTCAAGTCTGACTTTATTTAGTTTTGCATGGACTTATATACTATGGCTGAGATTTTACTCTAGCCGTTCTTACTTATTCTAATCATCGACAGAGTTCTGTTTATCTCTGTCGGCATTATGAGGATATCAATATTTGTCAATGATTAACTCCCTTTACTATTGTCATGACCAATCAGAATATTTCAATAGTGGAATGCACTCAATTTGCATTTCCACTCAATTTGTTACATTCACTTACATTCTGATTGATTCTTATATTTGTCGTAAGTCAGTTCTGCTGTCATTTGATAGTGCACAATACCCTACTCTGATTTGGTTGGTGTGTATAAATATCAGAGTTGTTTAAGGGTATGCGGTGGCAACTTTGAGGTACACTACACCCTCACCGCTAAGAGAAAAATTAGGGGATTGATTTTTCTTGATATGCTCATATTCTTAAAATTATTAGAATTTTACATGTATGTACTTATTTACTATTATAAAGAAGTTGTTGATATAGTTTTTATAATTTTACAATTTGTATTAAAGACGTTATAGTAATTCTTAATGTAGTATTTAATATTTTTATAATTTTAAAAATAGAATTTTTATAATTTTTAGTGTAAATTGTGTACTTAATTATTGTTTCTTAAGTCTATATATGGTTTTAATTGATTATTATGGAATTCTTTTTCATTTCCGTGGTAGTCTATTATAGTATTTACACCGTTTTGCCTTATGATCTTATATGGACCTTTGTATGGGCTTTGATTCTTTTTCCTATTTTCTACTTTTATTAAAACTAAATCTCCTATATTTAGATTTAACCTATTACTATATCTATCTTCTAAATTTCTTTTTTCTTTTATCCTAGTTGTAAGTTCCTTAGCTCTATTTAAAGAATATTGTAACTTTTGCTTAAGTTCTTTTGCATAATCTTCATAGTTATATACTTTATCTCCTTCACTGTTTTTAAATTCTGATGGTAAGCATGGTAATTTACCATATACTAACTCAAATGGTGTGTAACCAGTGTCTATGTGTGGTGCCGTGTTGTAGGCAAAAGTAAAGTAATTTATCCACTTGTCCCATTCGTAATCATTTGCTGTTGACAGCAAGAATTCATTGAGAACCCTGTGATTTCTTTCTACCGCACCCATTGTTTCATGGTGGTAAGGGGTTGAAAAAGTCTGTTTGATACCGAGTAGTGAACATATGTTATGCATTAGTTCGTTTTTAAATTCCGTCCCGTTGTCTGATTTGAGCATTTTGAATTTACCATATTTTAAAATTATCTGTTCTACTAGTGTTTTGGCAGTTGTAAGTGCGTCTTTTGTTGACATTGGGTGAGCAACAACGAATTTTGTTAGCTCGCACTGCATAGTCAATATGTATCTGTATCCGTTTGAAATACGAAGTGGTCCTACAGCATGGGTTGTCAAAAATTCATTTTTAGTGCACAATTGTGCTACAAAAACAATAAAAACAAACTCACACCGACGCTTGTTCTCTTTTATTTCAGTTTGATTTCAGTCGTTAATTGAGTGTTAACGAGTGCACATGGGCGGATGCTTACTGTTTTTTTTTCAGCTTTGTTGTTTTTTCAGCTTTGATTTAATTTCAAAATAAACCAGCAAACAAAATAGTATAATGGAAGACAAAAATTTTTGTTTTGTCATTAAAAATGCTTTTGGTAACATGCAATGCATTTTATGTTACCAAACATTTAAAACAAAGAAAACATTATATTTCTTATATTTCTTCGAACCGAAGTCCAAGCTCCAAAAAAATGGGAATAGAATTTTGGAAAAATCTAAATGATATCGATTTTCCAGAGTTAAAAAGAAATGCTTTGAAGTTGTTATCCCTTTTTCCCTCTACATATTGCTGCGAACAAATTTTTTCCGACTTAAAATTTATTTGTTCCAAGCAGAGAAATAAATTAACTTCTTCAAATTTAAAACATATTTTGTTAATAAGAAATTGTTACAAAATCTTGAATTTGGAAAACTTAATTTATAATACCTAAATACACTTAATTTTTTAAGTTTTAACTGTAAATTGAACTCGCCCAATGGAATATGTGTGAAAAAAAATTGTCTAATTCTGTAATAACTGAGGCATATTTTTTATTTAATTTTAATAACTTTTTTTAAGTTCATTTCCATTTTGCTTTAAAAAGTAAAATTCATCACATTTGCAATGCTTAGTTTTTTGTTTGCTGGGCAATTTTCTCTTATCCAATACAGACGCATTTCATTAAATGAGAAAATTGACAACCCCTGTCCTACAGTATCAATTGATATTGTCTCAAAACTGTTGCTTGGGGTGTCTGTTAATGTAAGTGGTTTGTAGTGTGTAGTGTTTTGGGGTCGTCTTAATTTTTGTGTACCCTATAGCCCAATATAATTTTATACAGCTGTAGGGGATCAGCTTGATGGTTAGGCGTTCTCTCGAACTGCCAAATTAGGGATTAGACATAAAACAAGGCAACGATGTGCCACTTTATTGTTTCAAATATAAAATCCTTGTTTATTTGTGGGCTACTACCCTTTTTATACTAATTTCTACATTATTGCTTACTTATTCTAACTTACAGTGTTAGTTTCTTAAATATATTCTGCTTTGTCAGTGCCATGCAATCATCAATGCATATTACTCTAGCCAATCAGAATGTGAGAGTGAGGAATGCACTCATTAACATTTGACACTCTTAAGTTTGGTCATTCACATTCTGATTGACCTACATACTTTACTATAGTAGACTCATATTTAAACATATTGAGTCACTGGATAAGTGTCGTTATTTGATCTTTTATTAGTGGCATTTACCCTACCATTATTGGGGTGGTATGTATAAGTTTTAGAGTGGTTATTTGGTATGCAGTGGACACTAGTAAGGTACACTACACCCTCACCGTTAAGAGAAAAATTAGGGGAGTAATTTTTCTTGATGCATCCATAGCACTGTAAAAATTATGATTGTCTTAAAGATTTTTACAATTCATTTACATCTATTATTATTATTATACTTCTATATCTTTGCCTTTACATATTTTGTTTTATTTATTGGTTCTTAATCCTAGGTATGGTTTTAATTGGTTATTGTGAATTTCTTTTTCTATCCCGTTATAATCTATAGTGGTATTTACACCATTACTCTTAATTATTCTATATGGGCCTTTGTACGGGCTTTGGTATTTCTTTCTATTTTCTATTTTTACTAAGACTAAATCTCCTATATTTAAATTTAATCTATTATTATATCTATTGTCCAGTATTCTCTTTTCTTTCGTTTTATTTGTTAGTTCTTTTGCCCTTTCCAAAGAAAACTTTAATTTCTGTTTTAACTCTTTTGTATAGTCATCGTAATTATAGATTTTTATTTCCTTATTGTCACAGATTTCTGATGGTAAGCATGGTAATTTACCATAAACTAGTTCGAATGGCGTGTAGCCAGTATCTATGTGTGGTGCCGTGTTATAGGCGAAAGTAAAATAATTTATCCACTTATCCCATTCGTAATCATTTGCCGTTGTTAGCAAGAATTCATTGAGAACTCTATGATTTCTCTCCACCGAACCTATTGTCTCATGGTGGTAAGGGGTTGAAAATGTCTGCTTGATATCAAGTAACGAGCATATGTTACGCATCAGTTCGTTTTTAAATTCAGTTCCGTTGTCTGACTTGAGAACTTTAAATTTACCATGTTTTAAAATTAATTGTTCTACTAGTGTTTTAGCAATTGTAGGTGCATCTTTTGTTGACATTGGGTGAGCAATAACGAATTTTGTTAGTTCACATTGCATTGTCAATATATATCGGTATCCGTTTGAAATACGAAGCGGACCTACAGTATCCACTGACATTGTCTCAAAACTGTTGTTTGGGGTGTTTGTTAGCGTAAGTGGTTCTTTAATGTTCTTCGTTTGTTTGTTTGTGTTACACTTGTCACAATATTTTACAAATTGTTTAACCATCTTATTCATATTTTTCCAAATGTATCGCTGTTTCAATTTAATTATTGTTTTTCTAATTCCTAAGTGGCCTGCGTGTGTGGCATTGTGGAATTCTTCGATGAGTTTATATTTCAATATGTCATCTGTTATTCTTTTTGGGTCATTATATATTAGAATTTTAAGTTGAGGACTTTTATTGTTTATTTTTATCTTTGTATATGCTTCTTTCAATTTTTCCATTGTATATACTTTAAATATTCTATCACTTTTTGCTAGCGCTAATTCTCTTATCTTTTCTTCATTCATTTTAGATACCAGTTTCCTCAGAATCGAATCTAGATTCGCTGAGTTATCGCTGAATCTTGCATGCATATTATCGTTTTGTACGTTCCTGGTATGTAACTTCTTCATAGTCGAATCTTGTTTCGATGAATTATCGTTACATCCTTTGTTCATATAATTATTATTTTGAGTACGTGATTTCTTCATGATCGAATCTTGTTTCGATGAATTGTCCTCACGTCCCACGTGCACAATATTATCTTTAATTCTTATTTCGACGTCTTCTATATTCTCAAACTTATTAAATTGCAATTTCTTTATGTTCTTGATATCATTTATGGATGTGCATTCCCATATTAGAAGTTGATCAGACTCCTGAGAGATGCTTTTATCCGATACTTTTGT
This sequence comes from Melanophora roralis, assembly GCA_963583895.1. Taxonomy (NCBI): domain Eukaryota; kingdom Metazoa; phylum Arthropoda; class Insecta; order Diptera; family Rhinophoridae; genus Melanophora; species Melanophora roralis. The sequence continues at coordinate 59,988,356 of OY757187.1, read as the reverse complement.
ATTTACATTATCATTCCTCTTTGTATTACCTGCCTCATTATCTTTATTTATTTTATGGTTTGTCTCATTATTTATATTATTTCTGTTAAGTTTTTCTTGCATGGCCCTTGTAGTTATTAGTATCTTATTTTCCGTTTCATTATTTTCTAATGGTATCATTTGTTTAAGTATTTCCGAGTTTATTTCAATTCTTGATAATGCGTCCGCATTAGTGTTAATTTTCCCTTTCTTATACATTATTGTAAAATCATAGTCGCTTAAATCTAGCCTGATTCTTGTCATTTTTGATGACGGATTCCTGTGTGAAAATAGGGAGATTAGTGGTCTGTGGTCTGTTACTACTATGAATTTTCGACCGTATAAATATGGTCTGAAAAAATTTATTCCCCAATGGATTGCGAGCAATTCCTTTTCAATTATCGGTTTGTTCAAGTCGTGTTTCTGTAGAGATTTACTTGCATAGGAAATTGGTAGATCCTGGCCAATTTCGCCTTGAGATAAGACAGCTCCCAGTGCGTAGTTTGAGGCGTCGGTTGTCAAAATGAATGGTTTTTCGAAATTTGGGTATTGTAGAATTGGGGGTTTCATTAGTTTTTCTTTTAAGGTGTCAAAAGCATTTTGACATTCATTTGTCCATAGGAATTTCGCTGATTTTCTTAGTAACATATTCAAGTGTTTCGCAATGTCTGCAAAATTTGGTATAAATTTCCTATAATAATTGCAAAATGCAACAAATCGTCGTACTTCGTCCGTGTTTCTTGGTATTGGGTAGTTCTTTATCACCTTATATTTTGATGGGTCTGTTTTCACACCGTCTTTTGTTATTAAATGTCCCAAGTAAACAACTTCAGATCTTAGGAAACAACATTTCCTTGGATTCAGTTTTAAATGGTATTTTTGCAGTCTGTCGAGAACCTTTATCAGGTTTTGATTGTGATGATTTAAGCTGCAACCGTATACGATTATATCATCCACGTAGAGAAATGCTTCGGATTCTAGTCCGGATAATGCTATTGTAAGCATTCTTTGAAAGCTGTTAGATGAAATTTTTAGTCCGAATGGAAGTCTTTTAAACTGAAAATGCCCTTGTGGTGTTGAAAATGCAGTTAGTGGTCTGGAGTTTTTATTCAACTCAATTTGATAAAAAGAATTAGTCATATCGAGTGTAGAAAACCATTTTGCTCTACCTAATTTGTCCAAAATATCCTCCAGTCTAGTTAGAGGAAATTTGTCATTAACAATTCTATCATTAAGTTTTCTAAAGTCTACAACAAGTCTCCATTTCTTTTTATCTTCCATATTTTTCTTTGGTACTAAGAGGAGTGGAGCATTGTATGGACTAACGGATGGTTCTATTGTTTCGTCATCAAGCATTTTCTTTACCTGTTCATTTATTATGTCTGTATGTGAATGTGGTAATCTATAGTTCTTTATGTACACAGAAGTGTTGTCTGAGGTTATGATTTCTTGTTTGTAAAAGTTGTTGACACTCAACTTTTCGTTTTCTAAATGAAAAACGTTTTGATATGTTTTAAGTATTTCTGTTAATTTTGTTTTTGCGTACTCATCGTCATGGTCTAATTGCAATTCATTTAAAATTTTGTTAAAACGTTCGTCGCTGTTTATATTGTTGTAACTTAATATGTCGTAGTTTTTTAATGGGTCAGTGTGTAGTTTAATGCCCTGTAAAGTTGTTGTTTCGTTTGTTGTGTTTAAAATTTTGACGTGTGTCATACCGTTTTTAGGTGCTATTGAATTACTTAAAAAAATTCCGTCTTTCAGTTCGGTATTAAATATGACGCAATCTTCTGTAAGGTTCAATCTCAATGGTTGTATAATTTCTGTTCGTGGGGGTACGGTTATTTTTAGGGTATCGAATGATTTTGTTTGCATTGGCAGAGTTATTGTTTCATTGTTGATGAACAAAGAAATTGTAAATGTCTCGTAATCTATTTTGCATAGGTACTCTCTTAAGAAATCTCTTCCTATTATTCCGTCTGTTTCTATTGGAAAATTGTCGTCTACTAGATGAAAGTTGTGTTTACATGTTTGGTTTGCCATTGTTAGTTCAAGTTCACTTGTCCCTAATGAATGTATTTCCTCCTTAGTGATGCCTGTTAATTTGCATCTATTCTCCACATTTAATGGTTCATCATCAAAAATTTCCTTGGTGCGACATAATGATACATCGGCTCCTGTGTCGACAAGAAATGTTAAATTTTTGTTTTCGTATTTAGCAGTTATGAAATTTGTATTATTATTTGAAACTTTGTATATCTTTAATTTTGGCTGTCCGGAATATCCCTGTATTCCGAGCCTTCTTCGTTTCCCTCGTTTTGAACTGTACGTATATACCTTCTGTTGTGGCTGCTTCTGTTGTCATTGTCTCTGTTAGAATTATTGTTATTACCTCTACTGTCATTGTTGTTACCTCTGTTGTTTTGGTAGTTGTTATTTACTCCATTAGAATTGTTATTTCTAGAGAAGTTTGTATTTCTTCGTGAATTGTTATTATCATAGTTATTGTTTCTAGTGTTGTTATTGTTGTTGAAGCTGTGATTACTGTTGTAACCATTGCCTCTGTTGAAATTTGCATTGTTGCCATTATTCCTGTTATTAATATTGTTTTTGTGAAGGTTTCGGTTATCATGATGCCTGTTCTTGGTGTAGTTAGAAAATCTGTTGTTATTTCCGTTGTGGTTTTGTGGTTGATACTGTGGTTCTTCTTTTCTGATATGTAGGATATCGTGCTGCGTTGCCTTTTTCTCATTTTCAATTTCGACTGCAAGGTCGGATGCTTCCTGTAGTGTAGTTGGTCGGGCAGCGTATATGGTTGGTTTAAAGTACTCATTTAGACCTTTCTTGAATGTATCTAAGGCAAGCTTATTATTTAATCGGACTATAACGTTTTTCTCAGCCTCTGTTACTTGATCTCCTAACTCTTCTATGCCTAGTTTGTTTAGGTTGTCAATTATACTCATTATCTTCTCCCTATATGAATTAATAGACATCTTCCCTTGGGATAATGTAGTGAGTTTGGATTGTAATTCTGGGATTGTTTTATTGTTCTTGTATCTTTTCTCTAAGAGTCTCTTAAGCGTTTCGAAATTTTCAGGTTTCGAATAGCTTCCAATTGATGTTCTGACATTCGAGGATAATTTAGCATGATAAACATACTGAAGAAAATCTATTTTTGCTGCTTCCGATAGGGTCTTATTTAATAACTCCGCTGTTATTATAAAACTGTCCAATTCAATATAATTACCTGTAAACAAAGGTAATGCCTTTGCAACCGTTTCTAAATTAAACGATGTCATGTCTAAGTCTTTTGTCCTTAATGGTTTCTTTATACTACTACCTAAGTATTCTTCTACTAGTCTGTAAAGATTATTAAATTCTAGTTTTAACGCTAACTGTTCCTTATCGTCTCCTTTTACTTCTATTAGTTGAAATTCAAATTTTAAATTTCTGATATATTCCAATTTATTCAATACCGTTGATTCGGTGTAGGTTCTCCCTGGACTCTTCTTTAAGTTCTTCCAGAGTTCTTTCAAATTATTTAATTTCTCTTCCATATATTTTTCTTAGGCTTATCTATAAGCAAAATTTAGTTTCGTTTTTATTATTTAGTTTTTCCTTACAACTTATACATTAGTTATACTATTTTTATTTCTATTGGTATTTATAAGTTTATGTATTATATATAATATAGACAAGATTATGACAATTATTAATAATGTTGACATATTTTTCGAGAACATTGTGTTAAGTTATCTATTGTCTTCTACTTATAATCGTACATACTAGTCTAATAATGTAGGCAATTGCTAATATTGCTAGGATCACTATCATAATTACTTCAGAGATGTTTAAGTTTTCCGTGTCATTTTTATTCTGTATATTCCCTGTGTGGACTCTCATGTGTTCTATTAATTGATTGTGTTCGTTTTCAGAATCTTCATGTTTCCCTACTTCATATCCCGCAAATAATAAAGGGATAGCTTTTAATATATTTTTCCACCAAGTCATTCTAATTTTAATATTATAATTTTGATACGAAAACATACAAAATACAACAACATATTTTGGTAAAATTTTGATTCAAATGTTCATACATCAAATCTTATTTTGTCTGTAGTTTTAGTTGTTTTATGGTCCTTTTGATGTTGGCACATTCTTCTTTGGTGGTTGTTAGGGTGAGCCTTTGATACAGTATGGCTAGTTGTTTTCTCGCCTGGAATCTCTTTCCCGCACGTTTCTTCTTGTTCTGGATGTCCTTGGATGGTTGGGGTTGCTTTTTGGTCACCGCAGTCCTCTTACGGTATTCTTCAATGCTTATAGCCTTCGGGCCTGCATTCAGTGGAGATGGAGTATAAGTTGGTGCTGTTGTTGCTGGTGGTCCTGGGTTATACCGTTCTGTCAAGTATTTTTCCCATCGCTCGAAAATTTCACTTATTTCTTCCTCCATAAATATGTTATTTTTCTTCAGTTAGCTATTGGTCCGAGCTGGCAGGATCGCCATGTAGTGTGTAGTGTTTTGGGGTCGTCTTAATTTTTGTGTACCCTATAGCCCAATATAATTTTATACAGCTGTAGGGGATCAGCTTGATGGTTAGGCGTTCTCTCGAACTGCCAAATTAGGGATTAGACATAAAACAAGGCAACGATGTGCCACTTTATTGTTTCAAATATAAAATCCTTGTTTATTTGTGGGCTACTACCCTTTTTATACTAATTTCTACATTATTGCTTACTTATTCTAACTTACAGTGTTAGTTTCTTAAATATATTCTGCTTTGTCAGTGCCATGCAATCATCAATGCATATTACTCTAGCCAATCAGAATGTGAGAGTGAGGAATGCACTCATTAACATTTGACACTCTTAAGTTTGGTCATTCACATTCTGATTGACCTACATACTTTACTATAGTAGACTCATATTTAAACATATTGAGTCACTGGATAAGTGTCGTTATTTGATCTTTTATTAGTGGCATTTACCCTACCATTATTGGGGTGGTATGTATAAGTTTTAGAGTGGTTATTTGGTATGCAGTGGACACTAGTAAGGTACACTACAGGTTCTTTAATGTGTTTGGTTTGTTTGTTTATGCTACACTTGTCACAGTATTTTACGAATTGCTTTACCATCTTATTCATGTTTTTCCAAATGTACCGCTGTTTCAATTTGATTATTGTTTTTCTTATTCCTAAGTGGCCTGCGTGTGTGGCATTGTGGAATTCATCGATGAGTTTATATTTGAGTATGTCATCTGTTATTCTTGTTGGGGCATTGTAAATTTATATTTTTAATTGAGGACTTTTGTTTTTTATTCTTATCTTTGTATATGCTTCTTTTAAATCTTTCATTGTATACATTTTAAATATTTTATCATTCTTTGCTATAGCTAATTCTTTTATATTTTCTTTCTTCATCTTAGATATCAGTTTCCTCAGAATCGAATCTAGTTTCGCTGAGTTATCGCTGAATCTTGCATGCATATTACTTTCATTTTGTACGTTTTGGGCATGTAAATTCTTCATATTCGAATCTTGTTTCGATGAATTATCTTTACGTCCTTTATTGATATAATTATTATTTTGGGTACGTGATTTCTTCATGATCGAATCTTGTTTCGATGAATTGTCATCACGTCCTATGTGCACAATATTATCTTCAATTTTTATGTCGACTTCTTCTATATTTTCAAATTTATTAAATTGCAATTTCTTCATATTCTTAATATCATTTATGGATGTGCATTCCCATATTAGAAGTTGATCAGACTCCTGAGAGATACATCTTCCCATATTATTTCTATTCGCGCGCTCTGTATTAATATTCATTTCTATTTCTTCATTCATTTTATTTGCCTCCTTATTTGTATTTTCATTTTTCTTTGTCATCGCCCTTGTGGTTATTAGTATTTTCTTTTCATTTTCATCATTTTCCAACGGTATCATATGTTTTAGTACGTCTGAGTTTATTTCTATTCTTGATAATGCATCCGCATTAGTGTTGATTTTCCCTTTCTTATAAATTATTGTGAAGTCATAATCGCTTAAATCTAGTCTTATTCTTGTCATTTTTGATGATGGATTCTTATGTGAAAATAGTGATATCAACGGTCTATGGTCTGTCACTACTATGAACTTTCGACCGTATAAATATGGTTTAAAGAAATTTATTCCCCAGTGAATTGCGAGCAATTCTTTTTCAATGATTGGTTTATTCATATCATGCTTTTGAAGAGATTTACTTGCGTAGGAAATTGGTAAGTCTTTACCAATTTCACCTTGTGATAGAACTGCTCCTAGTGCGTAGTTCGAGGCGTCAGTCGTTAAAATAAAAGGTTTGTCAAAATTTGGGTACTGTAAGATTGGTGGGTTCATTAATTTTTCTTTTAGAGTATCAAAAGCAGTTTGGCATTCATTTGTCCATAAAAATTTTACTGATTTTCTCAATAGCATATTTAAGTTTTTCGCAATGTCCGCAAAATTCGGTATGAATTTTCTATAATAGCTGCAGAATGCAACGAAGCGTCTAACTTCATCTGCGTTTCTAGGTATTGGGTAATTTTTTATAGCTTCGTATTTAGCTGGGTCTGTTTTAACGCCGTCCTTTGTTATTAAATGTCCTAAGTATACTACTTCTGGTCTTAAAAAACAACATTTCTTTGGATTCAGTTTTAAATTGTATCGATGAAGTCTGTCTAAAACTTTGACAAGATTTTGATTGTGATGGTTCAAGCTACATCCGTATACAATTATGTCATCAACATAGAGAAAAGCTTCTGAATCAAGTCCTGAAAGTGCTATTGTAAGCATTCTCTGAAAACTGTTTGATGAAATTTTAAGTCCAAATGGTAGTCTTTTAAATTGGTAGTGTCCCTGTTGTGTAGAAAAAGCTGTAAGTGGTCTTGAGTATTTTTCCAATTGAATTTGGTGAAATGAACTAGTCATATCAAGAGTCGAAAACCATTTAGCTCTTCCTAGTTTATCCAAAATATCTTCCAGTCTAGTTAGTGGAAATTTGTCATTAACTATTTTGTCATTTAGCTTTCGAAAGTCTACTACAAGTCTCCATTTTCGTTTGTCTTCCGTATTCTTTTTGGGTACCAAAAGAAGTGGAGCATTGTAGGGGCTAACCGATGGTTCTATTATATCGTCATTTAGCATATTTTGTACTTGTTCATTTATTATGTCCGAGTGTGTGTGTGGTAGTCTGTAGTTTTTTATATACACCGGAGTTTTATCTGAAGTTGTAATGTTTTGTTTATAAAAATTGTTTACAGTTAATTTTTCATTCTCTAAATGAAATACATTTTGATATTTTTTGAATATGTTTATTAATTCTGATTTTGCATATTCATCAGTTTCATTTAATTGCAAGTCATTTAGAATTTGTTGAAAACGTTCGTCATTGTTTAAATTTGTGTAACTTAATATGTCATAATTCTTAAGTGGGTCAGTGTGCAGTTTAATGCCCTGTAAAATCTGTGTCTCATTTGTTGTGTTTAAAATTTTAATATGTGTCATTCCGTTTTTTGGTGCTATTGAATTACTTAAAAAAACACCGCTTTTTAATTCATTATTAAGTATTACGCAATCTTCAGTGAGTTTTAATTTTAATGGTTGTATAATTTCTGTTCTTGGGGGTATAGTAATTTTTAATGTGTCAAATGCTTTTGTTTGCATTGGCAGAATTATGGTTTCATTATTGGTGAACAAAGAAATTGTAAATGTCTCGTAGTCTATTTTGCATAAGTATTCTCTTAAAAAGTCTCTTCCTAATATTCCGTCCGTCTCTATTGGAAAATTATCATCTACTAGATGAAATTTAAATCTGCATGTTTGGTCTGCTAGGGTAAATTCAAGTTCACTTGTCCCTAATGAATGTATTTCTTCTTTAGTTATGCCTGTAAGTTTACATCTATTATTTATATTTAGTGGTTCATCATCAAAAATTGTTTTAGTTCGACATAATGATATGTCGGCACCTGTGTCGACAAGAAATGTTAAATCTTCATTTTTATATTTTGCGATTATATAATTTGTGTTGTTATTAGAAACTTTAAATACTCTTAATTTTGGCTGTCCGGAATTTCCTAAGATTCCGAGCCTTCCTCGTTTCCCTCGTCTTGTACTATATATACATTTCTTCTATTGTTATTGTTTCCGTAATTGTTGTTGGTTCTATAGGAATTATAATTTCTTTTGTTATTGTCATTTCTGTAGTTTCTATTGTTGTTATCGTTTCTAGGTGTATTACGGTTGTAATTGTTGTTTGTTGCTGAATTATTGCCATTCCTGGCGTAATTGTCAGAATTCCTGTTGTTTGTGTTACCGTTTGAATTATGGTTGCCATTTCTACCGTTTGGGAAATTATTGTTATTCCTAGTGTAGTTGTCAAAACTTCTGTCGTTTCTATTACTGTCTGAACTGTAGTTATTACTATATCTATTGTTTGTGAAGCTATGGTTCCTATTGTGATGGAAATTACTATTTCTGTGTATGTTATCATTGGTCTTACGCTGCTGTTTTTGTACGTACAGCACCGAGTTGGTAGTCAGTTTATTTTCGTTTTCCAGTTCTAGTGCAAGTTCAACAGCGTCTTGCAAGGTCTTTGGACGAGCTGCAAAAATGGCTGTCTTTAAATTGTCATTAATACCTCTTTTAAAAGTATCTAGAGAAAGCTTTGAATTTAATTTGATAATAACATTTTTCTCTGCTTCTGTGGCGTCATCACCAAGTTCTTCTATTCCTAATTTGTTTAAATTGTCTATAGCCTTCATTATTCTTTCTTTGAATGTGCTTACCGACAATTTCCCTTGGAAAATAGTGTTTAATTGTGATTGCAACTCTGGAATAGTCTTTGTACTTTTGTACCTCTGTTGTAGTAATTGTTTTAATGCATCGAAATTTTCCGGCTTTGCATAACTACCTATTGCGGTTCTTACCCCTGAGGTTAATTTTGCGTGGTAGACATATTGTAGGAAATCTTGTTTTGCTGTTTCAGCAAGAGTTTTCTCAATGAGTTCTGCTGTTATTAAGAAACTCTCTAGTTCTTCAAAGTTTCCAGCAAAAAGTGGGAGTGCTTTAGACACTGTTTCTAAACTAAATGCTGCCATTGTATTTCCTATTTGTGATGGTTCTGTCTCTAATGGGTTCTTAATGTCTTTGATTAAGTACTCTTTGATTTTCTTAATTATATTGCTAAATTCTAATCTGAGCACTGCTATTTTCTTTTCATCTTCTTCTTCTTTTAGTTGTGCTAACTCAAATTCTTCTGTTATAATTCGTATATCCTCTAGTCTAAGATTTATTGTTTTTTCCGAATATGTCCTTCCTGGACTTTTCTTTAAATTCTTTAATATGTCTTTAAGTTTTACTAAACTTCCTTCCATCTATCTTCACTTTCTATACTTCTGTTATCTTATTTCTACTATTGTTTCTGTTTTTACAACTATTAATAAACTTATACATACTATACAATAAGAATATGATTAAAGTAATAATTACTAAGACTTTTGTTATTTTAGACAACATTTATAATTGTACAGCGAAAATATTTGTTTTTCTTTACCTTGTATTATTTTATGTATATTTGAAATAGTATTGGGTACAATTATTTATAAATTGTATCAAATTTTTTTTTTTTTTTTTTACCGCCTGCTACTAAGTATTGCATACATTAACCTTATGATGTAGGCAATTACCAATAGAGCTAATGTGATTATCATTATTATCTCAAAAATGTTCACATTCTCTTCCTTATGTTCACTTTGTATTCTTATGGCATTCATATGTTCTATAATTTGCTGATTGTTCTGTTCGCTTTCATGGTTTTCATTTTTTCCTACCTCGTATCCTGCAAAAACTAGTGGAATTGCTTTTAGAATGTTCTTCCACCATGCCATATTGATAATACTCTCTTAATGATTGTATTTATTTAATTATGAAGTAAATAAATGTACATATTACTATTGGATTTCTAAGTAACGCGTCCAGCGTGCAAAAATTTCGTCCACTTCCACGGACATCTATTATTAAAGGATAAAAATTTCGCTGGTTCAAGATGATCAGTTCGTAGTCCGCAGGATCGCCATGTAATGTGTAATGTAATGTGTAATGTGTGTCCCTATAGCCCTTGGTTATTTTAAATAGCTGTCAGGGTTTCAGCTGGTAATTAAGGCGTTCAAAAGAACTGCCGAATTTTTCTTTGAGTCTTTCAATTAAACACAACTGTATTGTAATTTCAAGTCTGACTTTATTTAGTTTTGCATGGACTTATATACTATGGCTGAGATTTTACTCTAGCCGTTCTTACTTATTCTAATCATCGACAGAGTTCTGTTTATCTCTGTCGGCATTATGAGGATATCAATATTTGTCAATGATTAACTCCCTTTACTATTGTCATGACCAATCAGAATATTTCAATAGTGGAATGCACTCAATTTGCATTTCCACTCAATTTGTTACATTCACTTACATTCTGATTGATTCTTATATTTGTCGTAAGTCAGTTCTGCTGTCATTTGATAGTGCACAATACCCTACTCTGATTTGGTTGGTGTGTATAAATATCAGAGTTGTTTAAGGGTATGCGGTGGCAACTTTGAGGTACACTACACAATGAAATGAAATTTCAAATTCTGTCTGTCAGCTAAGCTGAAGATTTTAATAATATTTCTACTTCAAAATGAGTGTTTATGGTTATTTTAATGAATTGGAAGCAGAGAACAGCAGGAATTGTAGGGGCTGTGTAAAGGAAGAAGTTAAAATTTCGTGAAGCAAAGCAAACTGCGTTTAGAAATACAGCCAACCTAAACATTTAAAAGCTGTGTCCTAAACGAAAATTTGCGTCTTGTATTTTAGCTTGATAACAGTGTACCTAGTGTTTTTTTTAAATAACCTATAGTTGTACTATTATTAAAAATAACAAGGAAGAAAGCTGTATTCGGTCAAGCTAAACTATATTATGAGCCTACCTCACAATTCATTTCATTTAACGTCGGCACAAGGCAGGTCAGGGTTTAAAAAAAATTTATGCAACTGCATTAGCTGATATATAAAAACAGTTGCTGTTCACTGCTGCAACAATTTTTTTAAATCAAACTGTTATTAAATGATAAAAGAACTAATAACTAAAACAGCAACTGCAAATCTCTAATGTAATTACGTTTTTTGTGCTGTAAGTAGCTTGAAATTGTTAAAAGTTGCAGCAAAGCTTTAACAAAAGTAAAATTACAAGAAATTTAGTTTTCTTTAAAATTTATTTTTTGGAATTTTTTACTTTTGATGTGTTGTATATATTTCTGTTAGCACAGTTTAAAATTGGCAATAAAAATGGTTAAAGTTATATTTGTGCTTCTGCTATTTACAGCACAAAGATAAACCAGGTACCAGTTCTTTATTATAGACCGATTGTCTGGAAATTCTGTACAATTATTCTCTATTAAATGAAAATTTTTTTAATTCAAATTTTGTTTTGTCACAAACATGCATACAAACAAAAAATAAACCAAGCAATCTTTACTTAAATCAAGCCGTAGGGATGTCAAAAGTACGGTTAGTAGGAATTTTCTTAAACCAAGTATAAAATTTTTTAAACTGAGTACGAATTTCCTATTTTTAGCCACATTAAATCCAAAAAAGGATTGATTTAAGTTCGATGTAAGTTTAAAGAGATTGATTTAAGCGCAAAAAGGTATAATCCAAAAATGAAAACAATTTTTTTTACTTACGGAGCTTTATTTAAGAAGAAGTGTTTTATATTTTATTATTAATTTATACATATTTAATATTTGTTATTTAAAATATTTTTTCTGTACTTGCCGTAGTTGGGATTTGAACCTAGGACTCTTATAGCTGTAACACCAGCGCGCTACCATCTATTCAACCGAGACACTTTGTTTTTTAATTTTTAAAACATATATTAAAACAAAAAGTTTTTTACCTTGTTTTTTTTTAAAGTAATCCCGACTAGACTTGATTTAGGAAAACCTAAGTACGGATCATACTTAAAAATTTCACGTACGATTTTGAATAAATTCTTGATTTTGAAGGTGTTTTTTATTTCTGTATAAGGTACTGACAATGGTTAGCATTTTCAAAACGGTTATCAAAATTTTCGAAAAGGGTGTGGTATGGAAACTGGGGAAAATAATAAATCGATCTTTATAAAACTTATAAAGGCTTATAGCATGTTTGAACTGTAGCCCAATTAAGTGATTCACTCTCTCATTCGTTAATCAATCGGATTTTAAACCACATTGCGATGTTTTTTATATAAATCTTTTAGGGCAAATCACGAGTTTTTTAGCGTTTTAAAATACTAATGAATCAAGAGCATACATGACAATATTTATCACGCCAGTGTTACCTTTATTTTGAAATTTTGCCAAACCCAATAAAGAATCTGTAATTTTCAGAACTAGAATTTCTGTTCGTAGGAAATATAATAAATTAGTTTAACCGATCACAATAAAATTGAGTACAACATTTAATGGTCTACATTTATTTTCCCTTAAAGCACTAAGAACTTGTATTTTTATTTATTATGCCCTATGATGAACAAAGTATGGGGGTAAAGGTTTAGTTATACGTGACTTACCATAACGCCATAACCATAACCGTTTTAAGTGGCAAAAATATTAATATGTTAATCTTTTGAATTATTGACATTAGTGCAATATGATATAAAAAAAAATAATTTACAATTATAAAAAAAATGCTCTAAAAATTTCTATAATATAAAAAGGTATACGTATTTATCCAAAATCTACCATAAATTTATATTTCGCAGGGCATTTTACCACCAAAAACTGATATTTGCACAGTGCCTACAAACCATTTTTATATTAAAGACGCGAAAAATATACAGATGAGAGAAAGTATTTTAAATTGGATCAAATAAATTTATTACCACAAACAAAAGAAATAAAAAAAACTACCAAATATGCCAGCACCACCAAGTAAAATGAGGTCTGTCTGTCTCCTAAGAAACTGCAAAGATGAATGTAAATAAAAAAAACTAAATTTAAAAGTTTTAATACAGTAAACGTTTGCAACAAAACTTCAAAAAAAAAAATTCAACCTTTTAACCTACGTCAAGATAAGTTTTAGTTGTGAAAAAGAAAAACAATAATGCTAAAATATTGAAATGACAGTTAAAGGAAAGAAAGTCGTTAAAAATGTTTTATATTTATGTTTGTATTTTAACAGAAGGGAGCTGACAACCGGATTTGTTATATTCAAGACAGTATGAACTATAAGCAGACATACATAAAAGCTGTTAGGAAAATAACCCCCGCGCTTTCTAAAATATTAAAAAAATAAAATAAACGCAGAAATTTATATTAATTTAACAAAATATAGGTAAAACCTAAGTGGCATTTATACAAGGTTGTGTAATTTTGTCAGCTGATTATTGCTTTGCTCCAACACATATGTGTCAAACGCTGCATACTTTCCGTTTGTTTGCTTTTGCAAATTCAACAATATTAATTATAATTATTGAGGGTTTATTGTGGGCTTTTTCCATATAAACCTACAAAAATATAAGCAATTACACAAAGTTTTGAATCTGAAAGTCAAGGTATATCCATACAAGGTAGAAGCATATCATCAGCTGATTATTGTTTACTTTGTTTTCTTCACACAGCAAAATGTCAAAAGCTGCACAAGTACTTAACGTTTGTTTCCGTATCTGTTTTTTTTATATTTAGCTGTGTTTTTTAGGGATTTATTGTTACCTTGTATGGATATACCTAGCTGAAAGTTTTAGATTGCATAAAATTAACTACGTATCGTCACCTAAAACACAAACGGTACTAACTAAATAAAAATTTAACATTTATTTAGGCCTTAATTAAAATTGCAAACGAAATTAAACGCTGTAGACAAAACTTTATGACTTTATTAAGAAAAAATAATAATAAATAATAACAGATGTAATAGCAGTATAGGCTCTGCCATTGGGGACCAAACATGGGCCAGTAACATGGAGGTATGCAGACAAATAACGTCATTCGATTAGAATAGAATTTGAAAAGATTTTTTATTATAATTCTTACATTAAAATTTTGTTTCGAATCGAGTGCCATTTTTTCTCCTCTATTAAATACTACTACCTCGTGTAAGACTCCACTAGACTTAGGCAAAATATTTAATTAAAGTAAACGCTCATTTCAGCTCATAGTTTAAAAATGAACTGTTCATTTAGTTGAATTTCTATTTTGTCGTGCCAAGGTTGCCACTTTCGATCGATTTGGCCGATTGGATCGATATAAAATTGGTCTTCGCTTCTTTAAGCGGATTGTTTTATTTTTCATGCTTCATATAAAAAAAACAATTTCAATATGAAGATTTTTAAACTACATGTCGTTAGGATTTTCTGAATTATCTTATACGAATTTTTTACTTTTAGCCACACTTAACCCAAAAAAAGGATTGATTTAAGTTCGAAACCGTTAAAGATAGATTAAAGCGTAAAAGGGTTTAATTCAAACATGAAAAGTAATTTTTTGACTACGGATACATATTTCATATTTATTATTAGAACATTTTTTTCTTTACTTGCTGTAGTTGGGATTTGGACCTGAGACTCTCTGAACTGCAACACAAGCGCGCTACCATCTAAGCTACCCAGACACTTTGTGTTTTAACTGTTAAAATATATTCAAATTCAAAAATGTTAAAAATTCTAAGTACGATTTTGGATAAATTCAAGAATAAAATTCTGATTTTAGAATGTGATTTTGCTTTCTGTGTACTTTCATTTGTTTTTGCCAACAACCTTGTTTACTTAATCTCCATACCCCCTATAAGTTACATTGTGGTTCGTTAAAAAAAAGGATTAATTGTTGGCAAAAAAGAACTAAAGTAACCAGTTAACCCAACTCTACTGGCCAGTGTAGATAGCAGATATTGCGTTGTACTTGGGGATTACGACACAGTTAAGCACATTTTGTGTTACTAACCAGGGATTTTGCGCTTCAGGGCAAACTGAATAGGGCCTCATCTCTTCAAATACTTGGAACTGGTATAATATAACTGCTGAAATTTGCAAAAATAGTGTGAATCACCCTTAATTCATTACATTGCATTAACGGGATTGGAAACCCTTCGATTTTGTTTCTCTTGTCATTCATTCAGTTAAACCTTTTTTAACCTATTACAAACCGAATGGCAAACTTTTTAAAACCCCTTCACAGTATCTTTGCTTTTGTTGCTGAATATAAAAAGCCTACAAATTAATTAAAAGTAACAACCCATTTTTAATTTTTTTTTACATATTTATTAAAAAAACATATTTTAAATAGAAATGCAGTTGAACTGGTTAATGCTTAATTGCTTTAAGCGCATGTGCAACAGCATTATCATAAGTAAATAAAAGCAGCTAATAGCGGCAGCGGTCTGTCTGTTTATGGTTGTTGTACCATAAACAATTACATTGTAAAAATGTAGGATAACAATTTGTAACAAAACAATGAACTTAATCATTGAATATGTATTAGCAATGTTTTTACTTTTAACTAAGGGTCCAAAATTAAAGGTAAATTTAAAATTGTCAAACATTTTCTAAATTTTGTGTTAAACAATTTGTTTAACTTAAATCTTAGATTGAGTCCAACGTAAGTAAATTTTTTTCCAATAGACTGCCTTAAAAAAAGTAGCTTAAAAAAGTTTCATAAGAAGGTATGCGCAAGCGCGCATTTGCACTTGTTTTGATGCGTGCATTAACAAAGCAACTACCTGGATAATTTTTTTTGATATCAAGCCAAAGTGCGTGTATTTAAAATTAAAAATATTGTGTTTTTTTTATCCAACCACCCACTTTCCGCTACTTGCTTTTTTTTCTGTTAATCATTAATGGTCAATAAAAGCAATGAGTGCGTTAAAACTAAAAACCTAGTTGGCAGACATAAGCTATAGTTTCTGTATTTAGGGCAAGGTGCA
Source organism: Melanophora roralis (assembly GCA_963583895.1). NCBI lineage: Eukaryota > Metazoa > Arthropoda > Insecta > Diptera > Rhinophoridae > Melanophora > Melanophora roralis. The sequence continues at coordinate 59,972,388 of OY757187.1, read as the reverse complement.
TTTAGCCTCTTAGGCAAACAAGTTATCTAATGGTAGGAAGTAACAGCAGTTTTTACACAGAAAGAAAAAAACACATTCTAAAATCAAGAATTTGATTCTTGTATTTATCCAAAATCGTACCTGAAGTTTTTAAGTACGAACCGTACTTCGGTTTTCTTAAATCAAGTCTAGTCGGATAACAAAAAGATAAACAAAAGAAATTGGTAATTAGTGCAATATTAAATGTTTAAAAATAAGGATGATTTTGTGATTTTTTAATTTTATATTTGTTGCTTAGTCCTGATGATGCTAACCGACGGTTGGCGAAATATCGACAATTTTTAATAAAACAAATTATTATAAACAACAACAGACCTCGAGCTTGTTTTACTAAATATATAACTTAGAGTTACTAGTCGGATAACTTTAAAAAATTAAGCAGAAAAGCCGGTGGCCTAGATGGTAGCTCGCTAGTGTTGCAGTGTGGAGAGTCCCAAGTTCAAGTCCCAGCTACGTACGGCAAGTGTGGAAATTTTTTTTTAAATAAATATTAAATATGTATATATAAAATACAAATTAAAATAAAACTCTTCTTCTCTAATAAAGCTTTGTAAGTAAAAAAAAACTATACATTTTTGGATTAATCGCTTTTACACTTAAAACAAACTTTTGAAGGTTACATCAAGTACGGTTGCGAACTTAAATCAATCCCTTTTTGGCTTAAATGTGGTTTAAGAAAATCCGTACTCATCGTACTTTTGACACCGATATGGCTTGATATAAGTAAATATTACTTGGTTTATTTTTTGTGTGTTTTAATAATGAAGCCCCTGAAAACATGTTATTAACAATCCATTTTTTGCTTGAGTTTTTTTATATTTGTGTACAATTATTTATTTACCGAAGGCCCCAAACAAAAACAAGAGTTATAACTTTTTTCATCTCTAAACGTGACTGGCAGTTTGTAAATTTTAGTGTGATTTTTTTTGCTTTTGTCTACAAAGAAATCGAAATTCAAATTAAATAAAATTGAAAATGCTTTTTATTAATGTAAGTGAGTATGTCCACATGTGCACAAATATTTATGTATATTGTAAATAAGCCACACATTTGAACAACATATTTTGTTGTAAGTATATACATATGTAGTTGTGTTTGAATTTTAGTTTCCTTTTGATATTTTAATTTCACATTCTTTTTCGTTACGCTTACCCAACTTGAAACCCATAAAGATTATTGTCTATACATTTTGCTTGCAAAAGTTAAAAAACAAAAGAAAAACATACTAAAAAGTTGTAAATTAAATTAAGGTGCACTGATAAAAAAAATCGGAAACAGTGGTTTTATTTACAAAAAAAAAGTTTTATTACGTAGACGGCGGCTGATTTATATTTTCAAACTTGTAAAAAGGTAATAATTGACACAAAGTTTTATTAAGAGGATTGAACGATAGAATGAAAATGCGGATTTTATTTTTAAAGGCACTTATTCTACCTGTACTACTATACGTAGGGGGACCGTTTATCTCTGGTTCGAAATCAGTTAGCTTTTTAGTTGTCTGAGAGCAACCTTTAATTATGGCGATTTAAAGTCTCTTCCTGGGTCAATAAAAGTATGCCTGTCCGTCCTTCAGGCTGTCTATGTCTTGTTGTAATCAGAAAAATTCAAAAAATATTTTGTATTAAAAAATGCTTGGGAGTGCTTTTATAAAAAATTATTATTTTAGATGTTTATCATTGCTCTTTTGAATATGTTTATAATTTCTTTAAAAAAAACTAATCATATATTTTAAAGAGGCAGTTTTTCGTTGTTTATTTTTAAGCACACATACGCTTCGTTGATTTAACTAATTTACATGAAATTTAAATGAGAATAGAAAACATGTAAAACAGACTTTTTTTATATAAACCATTAACTCAACTGTTATCCATAGATTTTTAATAGATGATAATGATGGTGGTAAACAAATACAAACATAAATATAAATATTCACAGATATACTACATGGTATGACATGATTTATAACAATGTTTGGGAGCATGTGTTTTGAATATTGAATGAAGATTTTCCAAAAATATGTGTGTATGCATGAAATGGTGGGATTTTTAGGGATCAGCAAATCCCGAATCCCGGGATTTTAATAACTTATCCCGGGATTTTTTTTATTTAAATTTTTGAGGGGGTTTAGCAATCTTATTTGACAAAATAAATTTAATTTTTTTTTTAAATATTTAATAACTTTACATTGAAATCACAAACAAATTTTTTCTATTACTAGATAACATAATTTTTTTAGAGTTTAGCATTTCTTTAAACACCACTTTACTTTTTATTAATCATTTGTTACACAAAATTTTTTAAATAAAAACCAATAAAACAACCCAGCAGAATTTTTTTGAATTTGAGTAATGAGCTGTCATTATTTGATTGGTTACAAGGTAATGAGGTTATTACGACAAAAAAAACTACCTTTTAGTAAGGGCGTTAATAATTGCATTTGTAGGTATATGTTGAAAAATAGGATTATAAAACAGGTTTTATAAAATGTTTTTGTTTTTTAGTAAATCATTGGTAATAAGTTATTCGTTTGATTTTATCCTTAAATCACATACATTTGCATGCAGGGGTCGTGAATTTCGGGACAACTCAAACAAAAATGGGCTATGGAAAACCCTCAGATTAATCATCAGTCACCTTTGCATCTAGTAAAAGTGACAGTCTGGTTTGCAGTTTAGTCGGGAGAAATAATTGAACCTTACTTTTTTGAAACTGAAAACGGCGTAACGGTAACTGTTGATGGGGAGCGATATTGTAATATGATAGAAAACTTTTTAATGCTACAACTAAATGTTTTGGGCTTGGTTAATATTTGGTATCAACAAGACGGTGCCTCAAAGCATACAGGCAGGTTTACAATGGAATTACTGCGAGACCCTTTTTACACAACAAGTTATTTTAAGAAATGGTAATGTTGATTGGCCTCCACGATCGCCTAATTTGACTGCCTCCGGACTTTTTTTGTAAGGATATCTAAAAAGCAAACAAACCAGAAACGCTAAAGCAACTCAAACAAAATATTCGAGATGAAATTAATTAAGTACCGTGTGAAATTTAGGAAAATGTGCTTAAAAGGGCTCGAATTTGTGAGGCTAACAGAGGCGGACATTGATCTGATATTGTATTTCATACATAATTGCCGACAGACATTAAATAAAACATTTATCAATATATAATCAATTCTCTTTTATTTAATTAAAAATTATAACCAAATAAAGTAGTATACCTTGCCGGTAGACACCCTGTATATACCTATACATATATTATACTAAAATTAGTTTTTATTTCTAACTTGAACAAAATACATATATAAATTAATTAAATAAACAAAAATGAATTGAAATAATTTACAAAAAAATATTTTTTTTTAATATATAATAATTTAACTAATACTTGAACTTATTTGTATTTAATTTTATTTGTTCTTGTCTTTTGATTAATTCAATAAATTAATATTTTTAATATTTTATATTAATATAATAAAATTGAAAATTAAAAAAACAAATTTTAAATAAAATTGTTTAATTAAATATGCGAGTTTTTTGATATGTTGTAATCTAAACATTTTTTTTATCAAATCAACAAATTTTTTAATTAAAAATATTTTTTTTTCTGTGTACCGAGGAAAAGGTTTCAGCTATTAGGCATTATGAGGGGCTAAAATCCTTTAAGCAGATGCGAAAATTCATTTGTATGGTAAATTATTACCATCGTTATATTCCGACCTTGAAAATAAGACAACAATTTCGCACGAAATGGTTAAGAGGGCAAACAAGAAAAAAGATAGAACATATGGAATGCAGTGAGAATTCCATAAGCATTTTTGATGAAATTAAAAACAGTTTGGCATCTGGTGTTTTTTATTAATTTTTACAAAGATACAATTGTATCCCTTACTGTCGATGCCTCAAATATAGCGGATTGGTGGCGTATTTCACCAGATTTTCAGAGGTACAACTGGACCTTTGGAATTTTTCTCAAGAAAGCTTTCACCCTTGAAAACTTAGTACAGTTTTTTGACTGCGAACTAGTTCCTATTTATTTAAATATAAAGCAATTCAAATATATATCGCTTTTTAGTAGGTTATACAGATCAAAAACCATCATATATGCCATGAACTCAAAGACTAAAAGAATTCCAAGGCTTTAATCTGGCCTCTTTAGATTATGTCTTGACTTCTTTTAAATATGAATTTAAACCATTATAGGCATTTCACATCCTTCAGAATAATTTCATATTTATGCAAAATATTATTTTTAATTTATTAATTATAACTTCAGATAAATTAAAATAACTAAACCTTGATAGTATTTTTTGATAAAAAAAATTAAAAAAGTTGTTTAATTTTAAACTGTTTGAAGGCAATTAAGTTTAAATAACTTTTCTAGGCCTAAAGCACTAAACGCACACACTTACTGTTAAAAAATAAACAAACATGCTTTGTAAACAAACAAATCACATTCATACACACATAATTTCATATACTTGTACGTATGTTTGTATTAATGTTGCCTCTATGCTTTGAAATCATGTTGTTGTTTTTACTCTATTAAATCGGTGAAATCATAAATTAAACATTTTCTTTAACAAATTTAACAACTTTTTAAGTGGTTGTTACTTTTCTGTCTTTTTGTTTTTTTTTTGTTGTTGTTGCTGCTTGTTATTTGTCATGCAACTCAGGTGACAACAACAGCATTGTATTAGATTTGAAGGGGCGCTATTTTTATTTAAAAAAAAAGACATTAAATATTTTTTTTTTGATTTTTACAAACATGCATATTTACAAACAAAAAAAAATGTATCGCATGTCGCGTAGTTGAAATGTTGTAAAGTAAATTGTTGTCTTAAGAAACTAAACTCAAATTAAATAAATTATGTGCGTAATTTTTACTTTCCATTTTTTAAATTTCATAATTTTCTATTGTTGACATGATTTTAAATAAAAAAAACAGCCTAAGTTTAAGTTATAACAATGTCGAAAAACATACATAAATACATAGTTAAACACAAAAGAAAATAAATTGGTAAAAAGTAAGAAAAAAGTTAAGTTGTGGGCTAATAAATGCATTAATATATCGATGGCTTAACATGAAAAAATTTTAACTCAAATATTTTTTTTACTTCATAAGACTTGCAAAATTTAAATTAAAAACGTTTAAATGCAATTTATAATAAAAAATGATGAATGAATTTAACATTTGTTTGTCAGAATAAGCAAAAACCCTATTTTGAAAAAAATCGAGTTACGCCTTTTTCATATTAAGTTATCGATATGTAGATTTAGATACGAAATTGGTAGCCAAACAACTCATTTCTTTTGCCTTCTGTAGAATTCCTTGCAATCATTTTGAAATACAAGGTGGGCCAAAAGAAATCACCCTATTGGAAGATGCTCTTATTTTGTCAAATGGCGGCCAATGTCAAATCCGTTTTTAAATTTTTGAACTAGACAGATGTAGAATACAAGTGAACCAGTCATGGAGCGATACACTCTCCAAGAACGCGTAATAATCGTGCCTATTTTTTTGAGTAATAATTTGTCTGTGCGCAATTTCTGTCGCCGATTTCCCGGTCGTCCGGCACCCACTGCGCAAACACTGTACCGTTTGGCCACCAACCTTGAAGAGTATTGGACCACACAAGACGCTGGCAAGAGTAGCCGGCCCCGGAGCGCCTGTTCTGCCGAGAATATTGCCGCTGTTGGCAAGGATGTCAAACTGTCGCCAGAAACATCGACGAGACGCCGTGCAACGTAATTAGCCATCATCCGGTCGCCGTCCAAAGGCAAATTTTGGTCAAAGACCTGCGCATGTTCCCATACAAAGTCTAGTCCGTGCATCAGCTGCTGCCTGTTGACCCCCAAGCGGGTGTAACTTACGTCTGAGCCATCCTCTATCTCAAGACCAAAGTGAACAATTTTTCGACCAAAATTATAATGAGCTATGAGGCTCATTTTTACCTCAGCGGGTACGTGAACAAGCAAAACTATCGCTTCTGGGACACCGAAAATACACGAGTGATGTACGCGGAGCCATTACACCCGCTTAAAGTAACTGCATCGGGCCATTTTTTTTTCGAGGACGCCGCTGGTCAAATGACAACAGTGGACGGTATGCCACAGGGCCATGTTAGTCGAGTTTTTTCTGCCGCAATTGAACGAATTAGGACTGGAGGACATGTGGATCCAACATGACAAAGCAACGACACACACTGCGCGAGCCACAGCCGATATTCTGAAGGCGGCGTTCACGGGTCGCCTCATCTCTCGTTTACGCAATTTACATTAGAGCGCAAGGTCGCCCGATTTAACCGTTCCAGACTTTTTTGTGGGGTTTTTTGAAGTCCCGTATTTATGTAAACAAGCCCGAGACCCTGAAAGCCTTCAAGGACACCATTCGATACAGTTGCGAAAATCTGTCGCCTGAAGTTCTCACCGAAGTGATGAAAATTGCCATAAAACGAGCCCGCATAGCAATGAATTGTGACGGCGCACATTTGGCCCACCTTGTATATAGAAAATTGGGAAAACACTAAAAAAAGCTTTGAATCTTTTATCTAATTTTTTTAACTTTGCCAAAATTCGATATGTATTTATTTCATAGATAGAACGTTCAAAGTAAGGTCAAGTAGGCACATGACTGTTAATGAAAAGTCACAAAAAAAAATTGTCTTTAAAGGAAAAAAAAGTAAGCCCATACAAATGTGCTAATGTAACGTTTTCCCTCAGAAGGCTAAATTTCCAAAAAAAAAAATATAGGGCCAAATTTTCGCAATTTATTGGAATCGAAATTTTACTCAACCAGTTGAGTTTTTTTAATGCTTTTAATATAGGAATTCTAATAAAAATTTTTCAATTTCGCTTCCGGCTATTAGCACCTTTACCCTTTTAATCGAAACATGTATCTTTAGAAATGATCACAAGAATACTTGCATGGAAACACAGCTGGATGGATGAACAGACATGCTAAATCTACACAGAAAGTAATTCTGAGTCGATCTGCATAATTGGTGGGGGTATCAGACTATTATTTTTAGAAAAACAAACACTTGCAAAATAATACCCCTACAAGCCATGTGGTGTTAATATAAATATAAAGTGAAGCTTATCAAAAAAAAAAGAAATATAAATTTCCTGTTACCGCAAATTACGGGACAAATTACGGCATTCGATTCGAATCGAATTTTAAAAATTCTTATTAGAATTCCTATATTAAAAGCATTGACAACTCGATCGATCGAGTAGAATTTCGATTCAAATCGAATGCCGTAATTTGCCCCCTGATTTAACTTATTATCACTACCCTATAGTTGTAATGGGTTTGATATCGAAGTAATTAGATCGAAGTATTAAAATTAGATACTGCTGTTATTTACAATAAAAACAATGTCATTAACTTAAAAAAGGCAGGCAGCGCATGTGGGTCGAAAGGTTGTGCAACGTTTAATTGGATGCATCAAGGTAGGAGCATGAACTTGTATAAGAAGCAATAAAATTTTGTGGTTTTTTTTTATCAGTTTTTGTTGTTTGAAGTTACGCAATCTGGTTTTTTTTTTGTAATACATCATACCTGCATATGCATATGTACATACATACATATGTTTATTAAAACATTTAACGGATAGATTTTATGAGAACAATTGCTTTAAAAATAAAAAAAGAAACATTATAAACATTCTGTATGTTTAAAAAAAGTTCCCACTCAGAAAATAGTACACACAAAAAAGTACAAAAAAAATTTTTCAAACAAATTCTTGTTCATAATTATTTTATTTTTTTAGTCAATTTATTTAATAGTCTCTAATAATTTTTTTATTTGATTTTTAAATCAAACAAAATTTTCACCTAGACAAATAAAATATTTAACCAGCTCAGCAAAATTTTTTAACAGAAACTAAAATTCTTGCAAAAATGTTTGTCTAAATTTACAACTTTCGTTGTAGGTCCTCAGCCAGACAAAATATTTACTGATTCTCTGAAATTTGTTACTGATTCTACAACTCAGTTTTTTCTGTGTATTATAAATTTAATTTTCATAATAAATCAGATAAAGACTTTTTTGTAATCAAACAGTAAAAGAAGTACAACAGATGGTGGTAAAAAATTTCGAAATATAAAAACATAAAGAGGTAAAACTTTAAAAATATTCCATAAGTTATTTAATATTTACGAAATAAATCTTGACCGGTATATTACTTTTGTTACCGTAACAGCCTAAGAGAGAAAAAAAAAATTAAAAAAATAAACGTTTTTAACATAAAGATCCTTATCTTTCGTGGTAGTGTTAACAGCTTTTTGTGGATATAAAAAACCTAAAACCTACTAAAACACGATTTATTTTATTAAAAAAAGTAAACAAAAACAAAATATACACACGTAAGCATATTCAAATCGGTTAAGACCGACCATATTATAGCCTACACCATTTTTTATTTAAATATGTATAATTTAATATGTGCAAAATTTAATTATCATATGGGGGCTATGTTAAAAAACGGGCCAAAAATAAAAATTGCGCTACAGTTGGCAGAACCATGTTCTCCGCCAATTCAAAATTTTTGGAAGACACAATTCAAGGCAGTTATAAGCCAAAAATGTTTTCCCGGGAGGGCTTTGTATGGGGGCCATAAGAAATAATGGGCCAATCATCACCAGATTAAATAGGCTTAATCCCTATAACATTTTTGTAAAAATGTGCAGGTGTTAGTGATCACAAGAATAACTTCCTACATAGGAAACCCAGCCAGACAGACAGATGGGAATGCTTTAATTGACTTTCAAAGTTATTCTCGATTAGCACAATTAAAGGCAGATTTATTTTTTTCCACGTTACAAGCATCTGTACAAACGCATAATACCCCTACCACGTAGGTGGTGTAGGTATAAACAGATGTTGGTAAAGATGACATGAGAAGATTGCATTACAACATAAAATCACTGAAATATGTCGTTCATCATAGCCTTATGATCTTCAATGTATTAATCCAATTAAAGTTTTAGGTAAAATTATTTATCTAATGACTATTTCTTGACTTCGTATTTAAATAAGAATCAGCTGACTTTTATTTACGCCATATGTTTTCTAGCTTAGGTAAGGAAATTTTTTATGTTATATGTATATTAGTTGTGTATACCTTGTGTATGTGTGGTAGCAACATTTTTGACAACTTAGCTAGAATTTAGCTACAGTAAAAGATATGCAAAATTTTTACTGGAAGTTGTTGTAGAGACGAGGTCACCTTTTTTCCACCATGACTTACATACATATGTAAAGCTTTCAAGCAATTATACTAACTCAACACAGTTATTATTAAATCAGCAGGGTTGCTCCTCGAGTTTAACTTAATTAGTGAAATCTTGTATGGTAAAGTGAGCTCAATTAAGGTCTGAATAACGTAAATGTGCTAATTAAGGTCAATGTGTGAACATGGTATAAAAGATAGATATAGGAAGAAAACTAGTGAACAATAAGTTCTTTTTTCACATTTAAGGTAACTTTTTGCCTGTTTTTAGATTATGAGTCTAGAACATAAAAATTAAGGATTATTAGCCCAGATTGGGGTCAAAAATCAACTGACTGAACAACAAGTAATTTTTCGTAATTTTTTGCATATTTCGGGATTATAAATCTAGGAACCACGAAACTACGGAATATTGAGCTTGATTGGGGTCGAAAGTCAATTTTACGATCAAAAAGTTATTCCTTCACATTTTGGTACTTGTTTTCATTTTTATTAATTTGTGAGTCTAGAAATATTAAAGTAGGAATATTAAACCAAGTTAAGGTCGAAAGTTAACCAAGTAAGCGGAAAGTACTTTTTCGTGTTTTTGGTACTTGTTAGCATTTTTGAGATTTTGATTCTAAAAAAGTGACATTGAAGTTTGCTGTCTCGGATTGTAGTAAGCAAAAAGTTATTTCTTCTTATTTTGGAACATTTTTGCAAATGTAATATAAGTCTAAAAACATAAAAATTGGAACTATTGAAACATTTTTAGGTCGAAAATCCATATGTTTTTTTAAGGTTAAACATAATAAAAAATAAAAATTCAAAATTAGGGATTTTGAATTAATATTGTACAAAAAAATCTTGCAAATTTTACTTTTTTGGCCCATAGTGCTCCTTGAAATTTAGTTCTTTGTTTTTTTTATCATATTTGAACTTGCGCTTACGAAATAGCGGTTAAATTGTTAGTACTTTAATAATTAGTATGTCTGTATGTGCATTAAATTTCATACATACATATAAGAACAGTTTATATCAATGTAATAACTAAAAGTTATTTTTTTTTGTGGTAAAACGGGTATTAAATTGGTCAAAGTGATATAAGTAATAAACCTAAATTAATATTTGCCAAAAACACAAACAATTTTTGTTCTAATTTTCCATTTATCTTTTTGGTTTCAAAATATTTATTTAAGTCAACATATTTTTATTTTTTTTTTTAAATTTGTTTTTGTTTAAACTCTTTAATTTTCCTTTTTTTATTTCTGCAAAAAAAAAAAAGATAATTGGATGTACTTTTGACATTAAAATTTAAAAAATATGTAGTTTATTTTGGCTTTAATTTCGTTTTGAAGTCGTTAGATTTATAACTGTCTGACATTTTACATGACCTACTTTAAAGTAGTGTTATTTCGTCTGGTTTATTTTGTTTGTTTTATAATTATTTGTTACTGCTTATTCTTTTTGTACTTTTGTAGTCCTCGCAAAGGAAACGCTAAAGTAGTTTGTTATTTAAATTTATTTAAAATTTAAAAAAAATTGCGGCGTTTCTGACCCGGATTGAAAAAAATATCCGTTTTTTTAAGTTTCAGGTTACTTTATGAACCTTTTTTGCACTTTTTTAAAATTGAAGTACTTTTTTCATACATTTAGTACTTTTTCGTATATTTTGAGTTGATAAGTTTAAAAATAAGAACTAAAACGTTATTGACCCAAATTGAGGTCGCCAGTCAACAAGTTACAAAATTTTTTTTATATACTTTTATGTCCGTTTTATTTTTTTTTATTATGTATATGTAATTAGTTCAATGATCAAATAATAAACATATATACATTCAAGGAATAAAGGATTCAATTTAAAAAAATGCTTGATAGCGATTAAAAAGTATTAAGAAATGAGTAAAACGTACTTAATAGAAAATTTGTGAGAAAATTTGAATATTATTTAGAACATTATTTAGAACGTATTTAAGATATAATCAAACGAACAATAATTAGTATTGCAACTTTTAAAATCTAAACAAATTTTTTCAAGTGGGTTTTTTTAAACTCACAAAAAAGTACAGCAATAGATAGATAGACGTATACTACTCATAACTAAATACCAAAGTGGTACTGAAGTACTATACTTCTATGTGTATATGTGTTTGTTTGTATGCACCCTGCAGAAAACGCGACCAATCCATAAATGCTCGTATGGTAGTTAAGTGACAGTTGTTTGTCTTTTAACGATCGCATATTGAGTTGTCGTAGTTGTAAAATTAATCCTCTATGTTGTATCAAAGAGCAGTTTTGAAACTACTTCGTAATGCAAAGATGGGTTATATGGTCTGGCTCTAAGACATCATAATGTTAAATGGGCCAAGTTTTTTACATACATTTGAGTTATCCTTATGGACTAGTCCATTTACGCATGCATATACTAGTCGCGTTATCTGCAGGGTAAGTATTCATTTAGGTATGTCTATGATTTGTACCCCTATTAACTCAAACTTAGTTAAAATCATTTTACTTTTGAATTATGTTTAGTTGTTTGTTGGCTGATGGTTTCTTTTGTTGAATTGTTTTTTTTTTTAATGTAAATTTCTGTATTTAACCATTTGTTAATTTTTTTTAAATGTATGTTAACGGTTATACTGTTACGAAATGTGTGCTTTTTTGTTTTTTTTTTTAAACTATACAATAACGTTTTTTTGTGTAATTTGTGTATTTGTTTTTATTTTTCACGTTTTACGTTAATTTTTTTGTTTATTTCTGTTTATGTTAAACCATTATGTACTACTTTGTGGCCCACTTTTGTTTGGCCTATAGCAGGAAGTTCCCAAATTGTCATAAAATTTTAAATCACACAATTATAAAACAGTATTTTTTTTAATTTCTTTTGTTTTATTGTTAAACTTTATAAGTCTAAAGTTGTGACATTTGAAAATATTTTCCTATATTCGCATTTAATTATATTAAAGTTTTGTTTGTAAACAAAATTTTAAATGCTTAACGTTATTATCGATAGAGTAAAATGTTATTGGTTAAAATGTAAATAACCGTTTAGGTTGACATAGAAAACTGAAGTTTTGTAAAACTAGCCCATGACCAAGTACTCATTCGATCGTAGCAACTGAGAAAATATAGTTTTATCCTCTCTTACTTTCCTTTTTTTTATATGGAGTTTGACACACTAAAGTTTGGAAGTTTTTTCTTTATGACCAGGAAAGTGCATTTATATTTACCAAAAATAGCATTTCTTTCAGCATATTGATTTTTGAAAAATTTGGTAGTCTCTTTTTTAATTGTTGGTAGCTCGTTGCTTTTGGAAAAAAAATTATTATTAAGTTTATAGGAAAAGCAGGGCGTTTGTTTTTCATTAGTCGCGTTCTCAAGTATCTTTTGAGCAGTTACATTTTAGCCCCCACTAAATGGCATCCATCTCTCCTAACTACCACGCTATTTTTTTTATTTCAAACCAAAACTTGCTACAGCTTTGACCATAATGATTTTAATAATTTGGCACTTCAACGTTGAATTCAATATATTTTAAAGACTTCAAAAGTGTTGACTTTGAAATATCTTAATGCTAAAGAAATTTTGGTTTTTTCCCCGATAAGTTTATAGTTTCATCATTGCTTTTTAACAAAATCGAAAGAGTGATCAAAAAATGATTTCGGAGTTGATATTTTTCGAAGATAGAAACAAATCATCATCTCGGTGACCAAGGAGTGGTATATTATGCCTTCCAAGAAAAATTATAGTTTTTAGGATTGATGCCAAGCCTCGGTATTATGAGTTTGATCGACAACCTGAAGCTGAAAATCATCCTAAGGCCTTAAAAAACATTTTTCCAAATGTAATAGAATCCATATAAATTATTATCTAAATCGCTTTAAATACATACCAAGCAGATTTTTAAAATTTTAAAAGGGGAACTGTTACCAAGGCTGTAAATCCCACATTTTTTTTAATCCTCCTTCGTTTTACATTACAAATACCATGCAATTTTTACAAAAAGGCCTCTTTCAACATTTCATAAAACTAGCTAGTCTTTATACATACATTCCCAAATGCTTAAAGCCAACAAGTTGTTTTTCTTTTTTAGAAACTTTCCTTACAGAAAATAAAAAGCAGTAATTTTTTGGGGGATTCCAATGGTTTTTTAAAAATATTTTTCTAGGTATCAATTTAGCAGTAACAATTTTAGAAAATTCGATCACATGTTCCCTGATATTCATAGTCAGAACTAGCCTACATGAAGCCTGGTCCTTCCTTCTTGCCAATCCCATTAATTTGTTATTCAATATAAAAAATTATATGAAATTTATTTATTTAATTTTCATTTTATTAAATAAAATTAAAATACTTCAACTCGGGTTGTGGCGGAGGAGGGGTGTACTGCCCCAAGTTCCCAGCCCCTGGATCCGCGCCTGTACATACATAAGTTGTATTTAGTTAATAAACTCGACACTTGCTACACGGCAAATTTTTGTTACATTTTGATACAAAAAGCAATTAAGAGCGCTATATTCCGCTGTGACGAATTTTATATACCCTTCACATTGGTCTTTTTGTTTACCTTGTCACCTGATCTAGGCAAGTTGTTTTCGAACCGTAAATATTATAATTACTTGAGGTGGGCTAAAAGTACACAGCTATCATAGTTTTCGAAACAGCCCAGTAAAATTTTTTTGAGTTTGAGTAATGAGCCGTCATTATTTCATCGGTTACCAGGTAATGAAGTTATTTCAACGGAAAAACTAGCTTTTAGAACCGGCGTTAGTAATTGAATTTGTATGTATATGTAGAAAAATAGTATTATAAAACAGGCTTTATAGAATTTATACCTTAAACTTTTATTTGTTTTGTTCAGTTAAACATGGGTAACTAGTTATTTGGTTGATTTTGTAAGCACATTTGTATACAGGGGTCATGAATTTCGGGACAACGCAAACAAAAATAACTAGTTATTCGACCAAAAGGTAACTAGTGCTTGTCCATCTCTAATATTACTCGACAACTTACCAGGTAAGCGAAGGCTTTGCTGGAAGAAAACTTACATTTGAACAATTGTAAAGGGAATAACATCAATCACACACACACTATGGTTCTTAAAAAAACAGACAACAAATTAAGCAATAACAATACACAGGTATGATACGATGTACATCTATTGTCTTTGCAAGAGTGTTAACAGCGATAACTCCTTTCATAAAAACAGTCTTCAATCTCTTTTCCGTTTGAATTGTCAAACGTGTGCCAAAATCAACAACACATGTCCGAACATACATACAGAAACTTAATGCGTATTTATCAAGGCGAATTCATAGAGAAGGTGGACTCGACAGATCAGCTGACTATATTTTGCTCGTGCAATTTTGTTCACAATATGTCAAAAGTTTGTCCATGGCGGAATAAGAAGGTGACATCGTTCCTAAAACAACAACTTCCTGTAAAATTTAAGCATGTATTTTGTTCTTGCTCAAATTTAGCTTAGTTGTCAAAAACGTTGCGATCACACATACACACAGTATACACAACCATTATAGAACATAAAAAATTTGCCAAGCTGAGTTGGAAAACATATGCCGGAAATAAAAGTCAGCTGATCAGATACTCCCACCTTGTTTAATATACCTTGAGTTTGATTATGTGCTTCTTTTTGATTAAAAAAAAATTACGCGTCGGTTAGATTTATAAATTCAAAATTTAAAAGTGTTCTTAATTAACAAATAGTAAAACCAAATGATGCGTTCTTGTGCTTTGTGCAAAAAAGGTCTAAAATTTGTTTTATTCACGTTTTTCTTCTGCAAATAATTTGCGTTTTTTTCTAATGATGCCATATAATTTTGACATTGCCTGTACGAATTTCTCGCCATTATTTTGGTGAGTTCACCTTGTATGAATTCGCTTTGCGTATTTATTTAAATGTATGCTTAACAGCGTTGCCAGTTGGTTACATTTGTTACATTTTTTGTATGGATTTTTTTTCTAAAAAAAACTGGGAAAACTGGGGCAATCGCAGTATTTTGCCTACATCTAGGCCCGAGGTGAAACGATCTTGCTGATTTTAAATAGCTATTATCTCAGGGATATTTCTAACAGTTTGACAATTATACCTGGTTCGTAGTACTTACATTGATTATGAAAACTTGATTTCAACAGACACACAGACAGACATCGCTATATCGACTTATCCCTATGTGAAGGGTATAACTAGTAACTGCACATATTATGAAGTTTATAAGTTTTTATTAGTCGAATTATATTAAAAAACAACAATCCTAATTACTATTCGCCAACCACTAATCCATTAACTATAATGTATGTAATTTTATTAGATTACGAATGCACTATTAAAAGGCTCAATGTTTAATATATATTAATTTTTTTTTTTACTTGAATGATTAGTGTATGAATGTACTATATTTTTTAAAATCGTTTTTAAACTATTTGACCATTTACGGAAGTGCTTAAAGAAATTGTTTAAAATCATCAAGGTTACTTATTTACTTCTTTTTAGCACTAATATATGTATAAAATGTGCAGCATTGAATGGAGTAGTTATAATAATCTGTTGATATTTGACATTATTTCTATTATGATTAATGGCACGTTTTTTTTCTTTGTCATTTTTTTTAAGAAACATATTTCTACAACAGCTTTAAAAAATTAAAAATAAATTTTAGATATTTTAAAGAAAAAAAAAACTACGGTTTAAACTAAGTTTTAAATTTCTCAGGGACAAGGAAATTTTATAAAGTGAAAGAGTTTTTATTTCTATTTCTTTAAAACTTCATTTTGCTTTGTTTATTATTTTGCCGGAAAAGGAAGTAAAATATAAAAATATTATATGTATGTATTAAAAATTTAAACTAAAAAATGTAAGCTTAACAATAGAAAAACCTAGTTGTAAGTATATAACTATTTAAAATCGTATTTGAAAAAAATGCAATAAAAGTTAAAAGAAGTTACAAATTTAAGTGTTAAAAGTTTAAAAAGATATTACTTTTACTATATTATCTAGGCCAAATGTCTACTACCTACTATCATAAAATTTTTTTTTACATCTGTCATCAAATAGTTAAAAAAGATCAACTTTCTTGTCAAATTCAAAATGATTTAGTGGGAAATCTTTAAATAAGACTTTTAAAATAAAAATTTTTAAATTCAACCTTTTTCATATTTAAAAAAACACCACACAAAGTTCACAACCACTTCTATTTCACAACTCTATTGTCTTAAGTATTAACCTTAGACTACGAAGGTCAAAATAAGTTTGATAGCAAAAATCTTGATGTTATATTCTAATTAAAAAAAAAAAAGAATAGATGTGTTGCGTAACATCAAAAATCATAAGTTTACTTCAACAAACAAGTGGTCCCAACAAAAAAAAAAAAATAAAAAACTGAATAAAATTTAAAAATATGTATATTAATTGAATTAAATAACAAAATACGCATTGACCTTAAGCCATTTAAATATGGTTGGTTAGATTCTGTCTAGGTTGACGTTGAGTTAAGAAACATATTGACAAAGTTGTTGCAAGTCTTTGAACTTTATATGAAAATTAGGGCCTCTAAACATTTCAACTGTGGTACTAAAGGAAAGTGCAAAGAACCTGCGTTAAAATTGTTTTGGATAGCAAGACAGCTGGAAGTGCTTTTAAGGATTATGATGTTATATCTGCACTGGCGGAGAAATGTGTTGATACCTGCTTGGCGCATGCAGTTCAAACACCTAAAGGGGGTCAAAACACCAATTAATTTCCTTGAAATTGTTTCTCGACTTTTTTCGCCTACACTAAGAAGAATTTAATTGCTCTAAAGCATGGCAAGTTCGGGGCAGCGTTAGACAAATATTAATGTTTGGCATAGTCTAAAAGTGTGTTTCATGAGCCTAATTCCTCTAAAAAGGATCTGAAACTTCTTTCACCTCATTCTAACATACCACTTGCATAACACATCAGGGTTGGCACTTTAACTTATGGATTTTATATTTTAAGGTAGGTTGTCTAAAACACCAATATTAAGGTGACCACATTCACACAGTTTAAAAACTAGACTCCTGGAAAAGGCTAGCTGAAATAAAAACAAGTAGGAGCGCTATATTCGGCTGTGCCGAATCTTATATACCCTTTACATTGGTCTTTAAATATACCCAGCCGAGTAATTTTGTACTGCAAATAATATAATAAAAAACCTTGTGCGAGTTTTAAAGAAAAAGTAACAAAATTTTAACGTTCGTATGAATAATAGAAATAGATGAAGAAGATTTGAGGTCGAGAGTTTTAAAAGTTTTCGACATTATTCATATTTGAAGGTTAATAAAACTTGTTAAATGTCTAGTCCACCTGCTCTTCTCCATCTTTTTCTCCAAAATGTATGAATTATTTGATTATTACTTTTTGTAGAATATTCGAAGTCGATAGCTGTTATAGTTTCCGAGATATAGCTTATCGAATATTTGATAATAATTGTCGATTTGTATGGGAGCTACCCCTTTTTTTGCCCCCACCCAAATAATTTTTTCTTTAAGGCGTAGCCCTTAGCGTGCAATTACTTTTTGTAGAACATTTCATTTCAATATCTGTTATAGTTTCCGAGATATAGCGTATCGAATACTTGATAATAATTGTCGATTTGTATGGGAGCTACCCCTTTTTTTGCCCCCACCCAAAAAATTTTTTCTTTAAGACGTAGCCCTTAGCGTGCAATTTTTTTTTGTAGAACATTTCATTTCGATATCTGTTATAGTTTCCGAGATATAGCGTATCGAATATTTGATAATAATTGTCGATTTGTATGGGAGCTACCCCTTTTTTTGCCCCCACTCAAAAAAATTTTTCTTTAAAGCGTAGCCCTTATGGCCCAATTACTTTTTGTAGAACATTTCATTTCGATATCTGTTATAGTTTCCGAGATATAGCTTATCGAATATTTGATAATAATTGTCGATTTGTATGGGAGCTACCCCTTTTTTTGCCCCCACCCAAATAATTTTTTCTTTAAGGCGTAGCCCTTAGCGTGCAATTACTTTTTGTAGAACATTTCATTTCAATATCTGTTATAGTTTCCGAGATATAGCGTATCGAATACTTGATAATAATTGTCGATTTGTATGGGAGCTACCCCTTTTTTTGCCCCCACCCAAAAAATTTTTTCTTTAAGACGTAGCCCTTAGCGTGCAATTTTTTTTTGTAGAACATTTCATTTCGATATCTGTTATAGTTTCCGAGATATAGCTTATCGAATATTTTATAATAATTGTCGATTTGTATGGGAGCTACCCCTTTTTTTGCCCCCACCCAAAAAATTTTTTCTCTATGGCGTAGCCCTTAGCGTGCAATTACGTTTTGTGGAACATTTCATTTCGATATCTGTTATAGTTTCCGAGATATAGCGTATCGAATATTTGATAATAATTGTCGATTTGTATGGGACATTTTAAGTCGATAGCTGTTATAGTTTACGAGATATAGCGCATAAATTATTTCACCAAATTTGTACAGTTGTAGAAAAAATACCCCTTCCCCTGGTCCTGTCTGAAAAAATTTTTTCCATTATTTAGATCCCTTCTTTAGGAGTATCCGTGCCAAGTTTTGTGGCAAGAGTGACTATACTTACAGAGATATATAGGGATATATGCACGGATTTTGTCCTAAAAAAAATGGGTTACTCTGGGTTTTCGCTTATATCTCGGTCAATAGTGAACCGATTTTATTGATTTTAAATAGCGATTGTCTCCAGGATATTTCTAATAGTTTGACACCATTAACTGGTCTGTATCTTTTTATTTGACTCCGGAAACTTGATTTCAACAGACGGACAGACGGACATCGCTAAATCGACTTCCCTATCTATAAGGATCCAGAATATATATACTTTATGGGGTCGCAAATGAATAATAAAGAAATTACAAACGGAATGACAAAGTGATATATACCCTATCACTATGTGAAGGGTATAAAAAAGGACAAAAATATACTCAATAACGTGTCATTTTGTAAGGAAAAAAGTGCTTGAGTCGGGGCATTTAGACTGATAAGAAATAACCGTCCTTCATCCGATTAAAACAGGGTGGATTCCTAAAACGTTTTAATAATGGCACAGAGCTACTTCAAAATGTTTTGTAAAAATTTATACACTTGACTCTTGCCCTTAATCCTTCCAAACAAACTCAAAGATTTTAAGAATTAATGTGCTGTTTTTCGAAGCCAATTAAGTGATTGTCTTGGACGATTTATGTGCATTTTGTAAATGTAAACAGGGTAAACGAGGGTAGGATTAGGAAAATCCTAAATTGAGTGAACCTAAGCAAAATGGGGTGATCAGTGTACCAACGATTCGCACAAACCTGCAAGCACAAATTTAAGAATGGGGGTTGCGGAAAAAATCGATTTTCTAAGTCACTACTTAGTTGTTGCACAGGCCAGAAACTGAATATATATGACTCATGTTATACCAGATTACTCTCCCGTTAATTGAATTTCTGTGAACTAGTTAATTAATTGAATTAATTAATTTTTTAACGAATGTGTGTGTGTGTTTTTGACAGTTCAAATCATGGGATAGCTACCATGAGATGTCCACACCTGACAATATAATCTCTGCAATCAAACTTGACGTTTGCTGATATAAAAATTTTATATATGCATATACTCAGGTGAAGATCCTATGTTAGGTCCTACCAACTCATTTTACGTCTACTAAATTCAATGACTTACTTATAAAAATCAAGCTCAACTTTCTCACGGAAAAAATTTTTTAATTAATAACTTTCCACACATATAATTTTTTTGAAAAATCTATGTTATCACAATAAAATTATAATTTAGTTTAGTTTTAACACTGGATAAATCTAATTTCACCTAAAAACATGACACAAATTAAAAATCTAGAAAGTTTAGTTGATGGGTCAAAAATGGAAACTGGTACGGGAGCGGACATCCTCAGCGAACCACCTTAAAAAAGTAGTCATTGAGATTAGTCGATCACTCCAGTGTTCTCAGTTAATATTTGCAAAAATGTGAGGATCATCCATTTGTACAGTCAGGCTGCTCTGAATTCACTAAGATTAAGCTTAGTTAAGTCAGCAGTAGCCAGAGCTGCAGACTGTGCTGGGTTCCGAGATCCTTTTAGGATAAGGCGAATAGAATCCATGCTAAGGTTGCAGGCTGTAGGGTGTCCAAATTGCTATATCATATACCATTGGCAGGTAGAACGAAGACTCTTCTACCTTCAGGTAGAAAATACCTAAAAAAGAATACCGGTATTGTCCGTCCGGTCCGATTTATATCAGGTCACAGATTGGCGGACAGATTGCCAACTTTGTACAGTTTACTTTTGACGTTTGTGCGAGAGAGGGCGCAAGCAAGGTAAAGGCGTTGAAACATCTGCTTTGAGAAAGACGAGGTCGGCAATTTTAAAACTACATTATTGACTGTAACTTCAATGGGTCCTGAAACGCCTTACGGGTAATACCAAGGACTTTTCACCATTTGCCATTGTACCTTGTCTTTGAACCTAGCTACTTAATTAAGACAGTTGCAACTGATTATTACAAATTATTAGCAGCCAGCAGCATTAACATTTTTACATAAGTACTGACATACATACTCATACCAATTAATTAGAAGATATTTTTATATCTATTCGCATAACAAGACATAAATTAAGATTATCATGATTATTAAGACTTTGAGATTTGTGAACTCAATGATTTTATTTTATTCATTGACATAACTTAAATGGCCATGAAGAAGATTACAGTTGTTTTTTTTTAAATCAACCATCATTAAACAGAATTGAATTATTTTCACCACTTTTAAGAAATACCCTACATACAACCCAAATCAAGTTTGTAACAGTTTGTATGAACTTTATTATTTTTTTTACCAATTTTTGACAATTTATGATTTTATAGTTGAAGAAGAAAATATGAATAGTTGTGTGTACTTACGTACATGTAAAAAGTGAAAGAAATGTCTAGACATACAAAGCAGGCACTCACATACAAGTTTTTTTATCTTAAAAATCAAGAAAAAAAAGTCAGGCAACAATGTTTGTCTCTAGGGTACTTTGCCATAATTCGCTGTAAATGTAAATGAAGTTACCTTGTCGTGTGTCACAAAATAAAAATAAAAATGAGTTTATATTTATGATTTTGTGATCTCTTGATTTCTAGTAAATTTTGTATTAAAAAATCAAAGGGTTTTTTCACTGATATCTCAGTCGTTTATACACTAATATTTCTGATGCTCCAGCAACAATTGTACCGGGATAATTTCTGAATGATTGGTATTAAAAGCGGTCCGTAAATCCTTATTGGGTTTCGAAAAGTTAATGCAGCAAATGTATAGCCGGAATTACACATATAGGAAAGAAACCAAATAAATAAGTGTATTTTATATGGTCGCCAATGACAAGCATATAGAAATCTTATCGATCGTTTGAAAGTTTTAAAATTTAGAGCGGTTTTCGAAACTTATTTTGTCGTATACGCCAAAAATTTTAACAAATTACCCCAAAGCAAGCATATACGACAAAATGTAAAATATTTTTCGAATATAAAAAAGCTTTTCCATTAATCGATAAGCACTTTTAACCACAAAAATAAGCGGCAACTTTTTATTATTTTATTTAAAAAAAATTGGAGATGCGATTAGAAGTCTTCCGGGCGACGATATGTATAAGCAAGCATAAGTTATTTATTTGTATATGCATATCTTTAAAATAAAAATTTAAATAATGCAACATGTCATAAAGGTGTTAAACAACATATACTTGGGTAAAGTAAAAACGTAACTATGGAAGACTCACACAAGTTTTAATAATATGAAAGTGGAATAAAATTATTTAAATATCGCTTCATTAAAATAAATGATAAAGATATTAATCAACTGATCAATAGATAAAGATGCTGTTTTATAAAGTCTCAAATAATAAAAAAAACATTTAAATGTACGTACACAAAAATACACACACAAATACAAAGATTTGAAACTGGAATAAAAACAAAATTCACTTTCAATTTCTAACAGGAAATAAAAAAAAATCAAGACTTAAATTTAATAAAATCTAATAGAAAACAGAAAGAAATGCATTTGCAACTTCAGTAACGAATAAGCAAAACTAAAAAAAAGGAAATTGCACTACATGTTTAACAGCTTGAAAAACGAGGGCCAAAACCAGTTTAACAACACTAACATATATTTTATAAAAACGTTGTTAAAATTGTTTGTTAAATTGTTATCAAGCAATTTTGCCAGATTAAAAAAAAGTTAATAAATTTTTGCAAAGTTTTGTGAAACTTTCAAATGATTTTGAGCCCCCCTCGTATATAAAACGAAAAAAAGCTGATAATAGAGTTGCAATGAAAGTGTAACGCACATAATAAAAGAAAAATACATAAAACCTTATGGTAAAAAGAAAAACAATTCAGGTATAAAAAAGCATGTTTTTTCTTTTCATTAATTCAATGTAAGCAATTTTCTTTTCATGGAAAAGATGTTTTAACTTCTTCTTTTCACTTGTAAAAAAACAGAGCATTTCTTAGCAACCTGAACATCTTGGTAACTAAAAACAAGTAAAAGTGGTGTTTTATTCGATATTGCCGAATCGTATTTACCCTTTCACAGTACCAACGGTAAGCTACATATTGGACTTTTTGTATTTTTGAAATTATTTTATCGAAAAAAAAAAAAATAAAACTAAAAAAGTTGTTTGAGTTAAAAACTCGTAGTCCCCCTAGATGTGGTTTAAATGCGCCTATAAGCATGCTGTACTTTCTTTTATAAAATAAAGGATTAACACGTATTGCCAGGTAAAATTTTGAAGAAAATACTAACCCTTAAATTTGAACAAGTCAATAAACGAAAACCCTAAAAAGAGTCCGTAAAGTTATTTTTACAGCACTTAACATTAAAAATACTCGCTCGACTCATATTTTTGATAGTATTTTCTTACTTTTCACATTTTAAACTTTTTATCTACGTAAGCAATAAAAATTGTCCACTTCAATGGGGATTTTCATTCCCCTTGCTCCCACAAACTATTTTTTTTTTCAAAATGTAGATGGGCCTGTTCCGAAATGCATTACTGCCCAGCATCATAAGTTTTAGGGTAGCGAAAAGCATATTTAAATACACTGATATTTATCAAAAGTGTTTTTTTTTTTTTAAGTGGCTGCAACTGTAGCATTATTCACATTTTTTAAAGCTTTTTTTTCTGTTTTTGTAAAAGTTTGCACTCGTGATGCAGCGCAATGATGCATTTTTAGAAATCTTATTCCACATAAAAACTGTGAGACTAAAGAACGAGTTCTCTTTGTAATGCTTTGTGCGATTAACTGGCCATTCCTGAAAGACGCGTATCTGACACAACAGCGAAGCACATCTCACATTACGACGGTGCTCTAGCGAATGAAGAGGGTTAGATACCACAACGTCACTAATGAGTAGCTTCGCACGTTCCTGTACGCTGTCAAGTAGCCCCAAAATTGACTTTGGAGCACCAGCCCATACATGGGAGCTATATTCCATTTTCGGTCCATTTTTAAGGTCGATAGCGTAATTTAATTAAGTTTATGCATGTGTATAGGGTGCTACTGCCTTCCTTGAGCGAGATAAAAAAAGGGCCAATCTGGCTTGCCGTCTTTAAAATGCCCGTGCCAAGTTTTGTGCATGGTTTGTATCCTAAAAAAATGGGTCAGTCTGTAGTGAGCCGATCTTGCTGGTTTAAATATCGATTTTCTTAGAAATATTTCTGATTATTTAAACACAAAACTTGTTCCGCAAGATTTAATTCGGCCCGAAAACGTGATTTTAGTGGACGGTCAGACGGAAACAGCTAAACTGATTTCCCTTTCTATAAGGGTCTAATGTATTCATATTTTATGGAATCGCAAAAGAATATTGCAAAAATTAAAAATGTAATGGCAAACTAATATATACCCTTAATACTTTTAAAGGAGCATAAAAAATACTCTTAAATGTTTCCCTAAAAATATTTTTAACCCCAAAAATTACTAATGCAACAAAACCCCTAAATTTAGGGGAAACCCCCGCTAATCTGGCAACAGTGGTATCGCATTTGGCCCAACCGACTACTCGTTCGTAAAAGCTTCAACTGTTTATTCGTTCGCTACAGGTTTGGCTGTGTGCTCCATCGCTATACTTCGGTTGTTTGCTCTTTTGCTTAAGCTTTGGTTGTTTACTTCTTCACGTAGACCGTAGACCGGTTGCATCCGTACCTAGTTCCAGTAGCTAAATTCGTAGCATCGGCGGTAGCAGTTTAAGCCATCTCTAAGACAAAAAAAGGTTGATTTATATTCGAAACTGTACTTGATGTAAGCTTAAAAAGATTGATTTAAGCGTAAAAGAAAATAATCCAAAAAATAAAAATTCATAATTTTGACTTACGAAGGCTTTACTAAAGAAAGGCATTATATTTTTTAATTTTATATTTTAAATTTATATATATTGTGTACTTTTCGTAGCTGGGATTTGAACCTGGGACATTCAAAATAAAACACCAACGCACCTTCATAAATAATACTCCCAACAGAAGCATTGAAATTAAGAATCTTGTTATAGAGCTGTGTAGTTCACGAACGAACTGGTAAAATTGATAAACTAACCTATATAAGCGGGTTAGTTCACTGAGAGCTTTTAGCTTAGTGGTTCAGTAGATCATAATTCATTTAAATGTTTCGTGTCTTCTTGTTTTTGTTACATTTCGTTTGTTAATTTTTAGTTTCGTTCACCCTAATTACTGAGCCTTCAAAAAAATTAATTTTTTCAAAATAAAAATTTTAACTTTTTTCGTTTTATTACCAAAAATTCACATATTTTTCAATTTTAATATAACATGGTTTTGCTCAGACAGGTTTGCAATAAAAATTTTTATGCTTGCCTACCAAACCAACTGAACTACTGAGCTTAGTGAACTACTGAACTAAATGAGCGACCTAGTTCAGTCATGTGAGCTAAACTATATAAAACGGTCAGTTAAAAGAGCTGTTTAACACAACTCTATTAAACAAGTACGAAGCCTTTGCTCAATCTCAAAAAGTTTGAAGTTTTGTTTAAAAAAACCTACCTCCTATGTTGCTAACGAAGAAAACTATGATTTGGTTGACATTTCTCAACTTCCAGGTCAAGATTTTGTTGCACATTTTAAACATGGTATATATGAAAAATAAAACAGGGTTAACACAAATAAAATTCTTTAAAAGTTCCCTGCGCACAGTGTGTCAAGACGTTTTTAAAGTGGATTTACATCAATACTACATAAATTGCAAACAGATTAATAAACTAAACCTTGTAAGTATATTACGGTAAAGTGTAGCGTAAAACAATAAATACAGCTGCAAATATAGCAACAGTAAACACATAGAGGAACCTTAACACACTTAGGGGATTAACTTTGTGTTCTATTATGTCTTATTGTCATAATGTTATAAAATTTCACAATGGTTCAAAAACATTGTTGTTGTCTTTCATACAAAAATAGTTCTAAAATATACTACGTCGTATGGTATGCTTATTAAATCATCGCGGCAACTCCACATACACCTACGCCGAATGTCCAATAGTTGGCGAAGGTTTTCAAACCATTGTGAAATTTTATAACATTATGACAATAGGACATAATAGAACACCATGTGAGTCTCCTAACTATTAAGTCTTAGAATTTACAACAACGAACAAACAAATTGCTTATAATGCTTTTTAAAAGATAACAATGAAGACAAGGAAAAACACAAGCAACACACACTTTCAGAAACAAACCGGCTAAAAAGAAAATAACTTTAACTTAAGCAATTCAACTACTTAAGATGGTAACTAAAATCATGTTAGGATCGACTGGGTCTTCTTGATTGGATGGATAGACGGATGGTTGGATGGATGCATGGTTGGTTGGCTGGTGGCTTTAATGGATGGATGGATAGCGTAAATATTTATAAATATGTACATATGTATACATAACTATAAAATAAACAGCAACAATGATAATAACAAAAACAACAAGTAGTATTAAACGACCCAATTATCTACTGACCCACTGCCAGTAAAATAAGTTTTAAGAAGCAAAAGTAAGTAGTTAATATATATGTAAGAGAAGAGAATAAATTAGATAAACAACAATAATAACCGATAAAAGTTTAATAAACCTTAAATTTTTGAAAGACGGTTAACTCTTAAAGTATTTCTAGTCAATATATTTTTGGTTGAATCAAATATGAAGGCAGCTACCGGCAGTTTTATACAACAAAAACTGCTTTAGGAACCCGCCCAGGAAACTTTTGAGTGTTTATTCTATCTGCTTTGGTAATTTGACAACGAATTTCGAGGAAGACAGTATTAAAATTAGAAGAATTGTTTACAAGAAGAATAGTGTGTGAGAAGTCTCGATTTGACTTGATAATTTAAATATTTAATTTTTTTCTTAATTAAGGTGGTTTTATACGAGATGTTTTTTACACATCACTTGTCACTTTTGGAATCCACGTGTAATTGTGTATGCCTGTCAAAATTGTCATTTTACAGATGGTTTACAATTTTTGCTTTCACACGTACGCATGTTATTACATCTGACATAACCTCCAAACCAAAATAAACAACTTATTTTTCCTTGTTGTTGTTCTAAAAACAGCTGATGACACATGCTTTGTCAGATAAAAATAGAACGCGCTCTAATTGAAAATTTGTCATGTGACTTTTACACACATTATGCGACAAAACATATGCACGAAATTGTACTTACAATCAAATATCTTTATAATATAGAGAATTTCATAGGTATTTTTACTTGTGTTATTTTTTTGTAATGATAATAGAGTCCTCTTACTAACACAAGACAAAAGCAAAGAAAAAATGATTAACAAAAAAGAAAATTAATAATAAATCTACAAAACCGCTATATTACATGCGACAAAACAAATGCACGAAGTGGGTGGTATTTATGTTCTTCATTTTTTCTAACAAATTACCAACAAAAAGAATCGTTAAATGAGATGCACAATTTTTTAAATTTTAACGGAATAATTTGAAAAATTTTGCACGCGTTTATTATTATTTATATTCATTCAAAGTCATTGGTCATAGTTTGAAATATTTTAATAAAAAGATGGCTTACAGCAAATATTCAGATCATTTAAAAGAAAAAATTATAAATGATTATAATAAAGGGCAATCAGTAACGTCGATTGCAAATAAATTTGGAATTCACCAAAGTTTCATTTCTCGCATTGTAAGCCGCTTCAGTTCATCAGAATCGTTGACAACCGTACACAGAGGTGGTAGGCCCCGGAAAACCAGCAAACGGGACGACCAGGCAATACTGCGCTTAATAAAAAAGGATACATTTATCTCAGCAAGATATATTGCAAGTCAGTTAAACTTAAATGTATCGATTAGATCCATCCAAAGACGATCTGTTGAAGGTGGATTAAAATCATGTAGAAGTGCAAAAAGACCATTTATTTCTGCCAAAAACAGATTAGCTAGAATCGAATTTGCAAAGGAGCACATCAACTGGACCACAACCTAATGGAAAACTGTACTCTTCTCTGATGAGTCTGAGTTCAATATTTAAAGTTCTGATGGATTTAGGCTGGTACGACGACCAAAAGGACAACGCCTTAACCCTCAAAATACCAAAGGTACAATAAAACATGAAGGAGGAAATGTATTGGTCTGGGGATGCTTTTCTGGCCATAGAATCGGACCAATTCATAAAATAAGTGGTGTAACGGATCGATTCGTTTACAAGGATATCCTACAAAACATAATGCTACCACATGCAGAGGAGAAAATGCCGCTTAAGTGGAGGTATCAACAGGACAACGATCCCAAACATACGGCTAAATGCATCAAAGAGTGGTTTGCAGTTAATAAAATTAATGTTTTAAAATGGCTAGCGAAATCGCCAGATCTCACTCCCATAGAAAGTCTATGGGATATTGTAGATCGTAAAATTAACCGTGATTATTGCAGAAATAGGGATGAACTTTTCCGCCAGGTGGAAGTAGCTTGGAATGAAATTTCTGGAGAAATTTTATTAAACCTAATTGAGTCCATGCCACGAAGATGTGAAAAAGTTTTAAAAAATAATGGCTACTCAAATAAATATTAATATTTTTTTTAATTTCCTTAAGACGTGCATATGTTTTGTCGCATACAAAAAACTGTTTTTATTGTACAATATGAAATTTTTTAAGTTTTATAAGAATTTTCATTTGTTTTTCTTATATTTTATTGAATTTAGGTTATTAACTTTATAAAAAAAATAAATAAGTCCAAATCCAAATGTGTTTGCTTTTGTTTTTGAGACATATTCTACTTAACAGAAGTTCGTGCATATGTTTTGTCGCACACTGTATGTAACTACTTTTTCAATAATATTACTAAAATCAAAATTACAAAATTTTTAAATTACATAATTGCATTTTTAATGTTTTTTTTTTTTTGATCTTAGTTTTCTTCCTTAACCACATGTTTTGTTTTCAAAATGTATGAAACTTAATAAAAGTGTGGCAATATTGTTAAGAGAATTTCCTTTTTCAAAGTGAGAGCATAAGAAAAATCGCTGTCAGAATAAAATAGGTTCTATTTTGTAACTGCATTCAGAAGCGTGATTGTATAGAAAAAAACGTCATGCCGAAGTTCTGATTCATAATTAAGAGTAACCGATTGGTGGTCTCCCTGTTTCTTCGTCATATGTAAACGCAAGAGCCGAGCCACTAAGAGCGAATATACCCTGGCTCCAGTGCCCATATCCATCATAGAACCGCCAGTGAAAACTGCACATTTCTCATACATACTATCGGATCTCAACAATCCCTCTCAGGGGTTATTGTCGGTGGTATTTTCTTAAAACTGGCCTTTGTAAACATATAGTACGTTTTAAATCCTATATAATAAGATTCTCAAGACCTTCTAGTGCCGCTGATCTAATAGCACCAGTGATATAAAGTGAAGCACATCTTTGGACCTTAAAATTTAGCTTCATACTTTAGAATAGGTCTTACAACCTTTTTTGTGAAATCGGTTCATTACATCTGGTTGCAAGCATTTTCCCATAGAAGTTTTGCATGTATAATGGACGTTAGGGTCCTTCTTGACTCTTCCCTGTTTGTTTCCCTCCTATTTTCTAGTTTAGCAGTCGAAAATAAATTTTTAAATATCTCTTGTCTCCTAAATTGTTTCAGCTTTAATATGTGAAGACAAATACATATAACCTAATTGTTGTGTCAATACTGAAAGAGGAAAACAATAGATTTTATTGTATTTATTTGTAGACTCAAAGCCATTTTTCAAAAGGTAAGAATTTGTATTAAGGTATTAATTATAACAGTTATAAGATGTGACGAATACCAGTCAACAACACTTAAAAAATTTACAATTTTTTTCCCCTTACTCTTACTTTACCCACATAACATTTAACTTTGGTTAAGAAGAAACAATAAATTTAAATAAAAACAAGTAAGAGCGCTATATTCGGCTGTGCCGAATCTAATATACCCTTCACAACCTGTATGGGTTTTAACTCTAATTTTTTCAAATTTTGTATGGCAACCCCCTTATGGGGTGGAGATAGGGTGTATGTTCTAGGAAAATTTTTGTAAAGAAAAATTCGGTAGGGTCACCCTGAAAGCTGTAGGGGGATTTATTAAAATTTCCCAAACTTTGTATGGAAGCCCCTTTAGAGGATGGAGATAAGAGGTAAGTTATATGTTTGGTAGGGGAAACTAATGGGGTCGGCCCTAAACTTTATTTCTCTACGGCCTACTTTGGGGAAGTTATGAGCGTTTTTACATAATTTTTGTAAAGTTTGTATGTCAACTCCTTTGGGTGATAGAGATAGGGGGTATGTTTTAGGAATATGCCTGGAAGGAAAAAACTAATGGGAGTCTATGATACATTTTATTGCTCTAAGGGCGACTCCGGGAAGCTGTAGGGGTTTCTACCCTATTTTTTTTTTTAATTTTGCATGGTAACCCTGTTAGCGGCGTATGTTCCACAAAAATATTAATAAAATTAATTTGGGGTCGGTTTAACATTTGACCTTTTTAGGAGCCCCCTGGGAGCTGTGGGAGCGATTTAAAAAAAAATAAAAAAAAATTAAACTATATATGGCCATCCTGTTGTATTGCACCCGTGTACGGACAACTCCGGGCAGCTGTAGAGGGTTTTATATACAAGTTTTAGAGAAATAAACAGAGGTAGTATTGGTTTTTCGCTTATACCTCGGTCAGTTATCGGGCAATTTTTTTTGGATTTCAATTGCGATCTGTTTGATATTTCTGATAGTGTTATACCACCTACGGGTTTATGCGACATCAGGGGACTTCAAAAAGTTGATTTAAATAAGGACCAAGAAAATATATATTTTATGGATATTGAGAAAATTACAAACGGAATGACAAAGTTATATATGCCCTTATCACTTATATTAAGGATGCAAAAAGTAAGAAAATTACAGTTAGTCAAGTTCGACCATAATATACCCTTAACAGAATTTATTTTGTGTTAATAACCACCGTATGCACGAAGTGTGCGTAAAAAGGGTAATTTTCGTCAGTGGAGCTAACTTAATTTTCGCGTAAGGGCCTACTTCGGAAGATAAGGCTAATAATGATCCAATTTCCACACAACTTGGTTGGCTAATTTATATTTTATTGGCATTACTTATTTGCCAATTGTGGGGTTAAAAGTGGTTTCCGATAGTTGGGACCATTTGGGATCCATTATAAATTGTGAATTGTTTACTACAGGATTCTATTAAATATTTTATGGCATAAGATGATAAATAAACGCAAAAGTTTTGTGTACATGAAGTAATATTTGACCAAGTTATGGTCCGAAATTTTTATTCCGGGAAAGGGGGCTGGGTCAAAATCGATATTCAGTATACTAGTTGAGAGCATTAAAATAAGCACACATGAAAAATTTTATAAAGAAAAATTCATAGCAAATTATAGCCAAAAACGCTTTTTCCGGAAGGACCATCATCATCCACACAAACAATAGGCTTCGTCCCTTTGCCACCAAAAAACCATTTTGAGCCAAATTTCATTAAATAATTTTTAACGATACGGCCTGTTCTACTGGCGGACATGATTTAATCGACCCAAAAAGTGATTCTGAGTCGACCGGTATAAGTGAAGGTGGGTCTCAGACTATTACTTTTGGGCGTTACAAACATCTGCACAGACGCATAATACCCGTACCACGTATGTGGTGTGGGTATTAAGAACTTTGTAACAAATATTTAAGTGGTCACTCAAGATGTTAATTGCACACACAATTCAAATGAATGATAGCCAGTGTCTGCAACCGCTTGTGCATGAAAACCTTTACAAAAAATATTTTACTACTAAATACAAACATACAGACACACATACACCAAAGTAGATATACAGTGAACTCGCGAAAACGTGAATATCCAGAAACGTGAACATCCAGAAACGTGAACACTTTTTATTTAACATTAACTACTCTAAAACGTGAACAAACATTGAAAGCCCTCAAACGTGAACAGTTTTTTCTGAGGTTTTTTGTTTGTTTACATTAATTTTATTAGTTTTGGGAGTCCCCGAATTATGCAATAAAAGGATCTATAAGCGATATACATAGTTTTATTTGCAAAAGGTTGATTTTTGTGGTCAGATTAATAAGACAATTATGTATTACCCAAAAGCTTAGGTTTTAAAATTTTTAAATTGGACTTTTCGGGTTAAAGCGTTGTTAAGTTTTGACTAGATTTGGATGTTTTTGAACTAATAACAATAAATTGATAAAAAAAAAATTAAATTCGTTAGAAAATAATTAAAACATATCCAATCAGAAACGTGAACAAAATCGAAAACATGAACACCCTTGGTAAAAATTAGTTCACGTTTTCGCGAGTTCACTGTATATCTATATTATATATATGTATATTATAAATACTTAAAGACTTACCCTCACAACATCATATCGAATTGAATTCCAGAGTTTTCTTTTTTTAATGCAGAATTTTCTATTTGCATTTCAGAACTTTCTCAAAACTTCTCAAAAAAAAATCGATAGGACGACGAACAGCAGCTGCAGAGAAAAATGCAGCACAAAGGAGAAAAGGAAGGAAAAGAATCGTCTTTTCCGGCGGAACAAAAGAGAAATGCAAAAACGCGAGTGTAAGAAAAAAGAGATGTACAGGAGTCGAAAAGATGACAGAAATTTCTATCAACGTATGAAATCCCAGACTGAGGTGTAGAAACCAACATGGCAATCTGGTGACAGACAAAGTCACGTATATTGTGTAAAAAGTTAAAGTCGATAAAATAATTGGCCCCTATTAATCTGGCTTTAGACCTGGTAAATATACCGACCAGATATTCACACTACGTTGAATCTTGCAAAAACAAAACAACAGTTACCACCTATTCGTCGATTACAAGGCCATTTTCGATAGCCTGATGCTTGCAAAAGTGTTTGAAGCCATGTCTGAATTCAGCATACCTGCAAAGCTGATCAGATTGTGCTGGATTGCTAATCAGTAAAAATCGAAAAAGGATCTTTCCAAGCCGTTCACCACTTAATGGAGCTTCAAACAAGGCATTAGACTGTCGTGCGACATCTTCAATATTTTATTGTTCGTTTGTAACGCAGCAGTCAATCGGAAAAGCACAATTTTTACTAAGAGCCACTTGCATATGCCGACGACGTACATTGCGAGATGTCACTGCTGCCTTTACGAATATAAAAAAATTCGGCAAAAATAGATCTGGCAGTTAATACAGACAAAACTAACTTAATGGTTTCAACGAATTTGTAAACGTTGGTAACTTAAACTGCGAGGTAGTAGAAGAGTTCCTGTACTTCGGTACTGCCAGAGACAAAAAGAATAAAATCAGTTTGCAAATAAAGCGAATTATATTTGCCAATAGATGCTGTTTTGGGCTAAGCAAATAGCTTAAGAACTGCACCCTCTTTCGGCAGACAAAGCTCCCCCTAACCTATTCTACCTATTCTGATATACGATAAAGACGCGTGGTCACTTGCTCAAGCAGTTAAAGATGTTCTTAGCAAGATATATAGTCCAATATGCGTAGACGGAGAATATCGGTATGGTACAAATCAAGAGCTATATGCCGACATTGATTAGTGAAGTGCGTAAAAATCAAAAGAATGCGCTGGCTTAGACATATTGTGCGACTGAATGAAGGCGCTTTAGCGAAATAGGTGTTTGAATATGATCCCGAAGTAATGCGCAAAAGGGGACGGCCAAAAGTCCGTTGTGGTTATTATTCAACATAATCGGGCATTTATTAACCATTTTTAGAATGAAAATAGAATGATTATGTATTTTAAGTTTAAACATTGTTTATTAATATTCCCCTATATCAGTGCTTTTAAGTTTATATATCATTTGGCCAAAGTGAACCGGGCTCAGCTGATATTGTACAGATTAATACCACAAAGCTATACAAACTGGTATAACGCATAGAAATCAGTTAAAAAAAAAAACGTAACTAATGGAAGTAGAAGTAACTCAAGAATTATAAATTATTTTTTAGCGCCTAAATATAAAAGTTGAAGCTTGTATGCAGTTATACAAAGAAAAAAAATTAAGAAAAAAAATTAAACCCAAAATACAAAACAAATATTACGTATGTATGTCCAAAAGTGTGAAATTTAACAAACCCCTTTTAAATGTAAAAAAACCCAAACTATTACAAGCACTAAAAAAGTCATTAATTTATTTAATGATCAACTAGTTTTAAAATTTTTTAATTAGTTCATAAGCAGAACGAAAACAATAATAACAATAAAATGAGCCATGAAAAAATAGTTAACGTTTTCATTTAAGTAATGGTAAAAAGAAAAGCCTTTTTTGTTTTGTTAAACAA
The DNA here is from genome assembly GCA_963583895.1 of Melanophora roralis. Taxonomy (NCBI): domain Eukaryota; kingdom Metazoa; phylum Arthropoda; class Insecta; order Diptera; family Rhinophoridae; genus Melanophora; species Melanophora roralis. The sequence goes on along the minus strand of OY757187.1, from coordinate 59,938,247 downwards.
TGTAATTTAATTTAAAAATTTTCCATCTATGTAGGGGCACACACTCCATTGAAAATGTTAAAAGCAACAAAAATTTCTATTTTGTGTTGGGCACATGTGAAAATGTAAAAAAAAAAAACCAAATAAATCATCAAAATTATCTTCAATTATTCACGTTTGTTTGTTTGTACAGTCAGCACAAACATTTTGAACAAACAGTGTGAATGAACTTTAATTCAATAAAGTTTGTTTAGAAAATTCTACAACAATTACTTGATTGTTTTTTTTTTGTAATGTTTATAAATTTTGATACAAAATTTCCAAGTCAACACAAAAACACAAAACAATGCTTGACCATAGAGACTTTTGTTGATCAAAAGAATTTTTGTAAAAATTTTTAAAACAAGGAAGTGCTTAGTAACTTTGATTTTATGAGAACTGAACCAAAAAGGTTGGCCTTGATTGTTAGGTCTTCCGCAATTTGAATTAAAGTTTTTTTTTTAAAAAAGAATCATTTAAATTCAGCTTGAGAATCTTTAAAGCTGTAAATCTTAATCAATTTAAAATCATAGTCTTGCAATTAAAACAAACGTTTAAAAATAAAAATTCATAATTAATGATGCCAGAAGACTTCCCTAGAATGCTGATTTTATTTGTCAACAGCATTTTTTAAACGAAAAAAACTTTGGCAAAAGATATTTTAACCAAACTTGATAAACATGAATTTTAACGATAACTTTTGATAGCTTAGCAACAAAATTTTAAGATTACAAGTAAAAAAACTTGCTACATAATGACTTACTTTCAGTATTCCTAAAATTATTTTTTTAATTACCAAACATATTTAATTAATTAGTAAAAATAACAATTAGTAATTGAACTTATAACTTTAGTTATAAGAGATAGCCATTAATTTTTCACAAATTAAATTAATCATTAAAATCATGGCGAAAGTAATTATCAGATGAACGCATCAGAGAGACAATTTTTGACTCTTTTAGTTTTTTCTTTTTTATATATAAAGTTTGACAACACGGTTTAAATTATTTAACCACTGTATTTTTAATCTCCATATATACAAAATATAAAACATGGTGAAATTATGGGTACCAGGTGTTACGAGCACAGCTGATCTACTTTTTTCATGCATAAATCGAGGCTGGGTAGTCAAAGTTGTTTACTTTTACTTACCTTTTTTTGAAAACTGAGCCAACGAAAACTACAACAAAAACAAATTTAAGCAAAAACGACTCTCGGAGAAAACAGGCCTATATTTTAGACGTTAGCTGCAAATTCACGAACTCACATTAAACTTTTCAAAATTTCTTAACAAATCTTCTTTTACATACATTGGCAACTGCAAACTTTCATCCTTTTGCTAATTTTTTAACAACTAATATTAGTCATTTCATTTATAAACTAAAACAATTTTTAATTTAATTGCATTTTTATGTTTTTGATTTTATTTTGTTCTTAGTTTTCTTCTCCAAAACATATGGTTTTGTTTACAAAATGTATGAAACTTTATAAAAGTGTGGCAATACTGACGAGAGGATTTCTTCTTCAAAGTGAGAGCATAGAAAAATCACTATCAGAATAAAATAAATTATATTTTATTACGGCATTTAGCAGCATGATTTTACGTCAAATTGTATGAAAAAAAACGTCGTTCCCGTGTTCTGTTTGATCACTTAATTTCGCCATGATTAAAATAAAATCATTTTTGTTTTAAAACCCTTTGCTAAATTATTTTTAATTAGAAAGTAAGAGCCTTAATTTTTTTAATAAAATTGTATATTTTTTTTATTTTATTGTAATAAAAATACGCAAATAGATTGCCAGTCAACTGTTAAAAACATATAAATATTTTAAAATGAAAAATTTATTTCTAAAACTATTTTTTTAATTTTTTGTGATGAAAAAGAAGTGCTGTTTTAAGTAAAAAAGTAATTTGTTATCTAAAGTGTGAGGAAATAAATTATTAAGAACTTAATTTTTACTTTTATGCCTTGTAAATAAATATAATTAAGTTGATAATTCATTTGGGAAGTAGTTTCCCTAAGAATGCTAAATTCCACACTCAACTACCTTTTTAAAAAGTTTTCTGTTTGTAAAACTTACTACTTCATACTATCCGAAATAACGCGTTTTTTTCTTTGGCAGTTTAATTTTCAAGCATACTTAGTATTAACTTTTTCATATCATTAACCACCCCTTACAAAAATGCATGCACATCCACCAAATGACCGTGACGGGTATGACTTTATATATAATAGAGCTTTAAAGAATTTAAAATTTCGACATTAAATATTATTCGACAATTAAAATTAATATTATAGGGAGTGCATACAATTAATTTGATTTAATTGCATATATCAGTTTGTCATTCAGTGTTTTTATATATATTTTTACAATTAAAAACAAAATGTTTCGATTACGTTGATGGTAACGTGTTGATGTTGCAGTTCGGAGAGTCCCAGGTTTAAATCCCAGCTACGGCAATTACAAAAAAAGATTAAGATCGGTTCACTATGCACCCAAACATACGTAAAAAACCTAAAATATAGGCATGTTCATAAAATCACGTGATTTTTAATCACTATTCATTAATTTTTTTGCAAAATTTAATATAAGGTTATTGAAAATATAACCAAGCGAGTCTAAATCGGCAGGCATTAAGCTGACCGGTGTAAAATCACAAAACTTTCAAAAGTGTTGTTTCTTGTGATTTTAAATCGCTTTCACAAAAATGATTTTCAGACCATGCCTGATAACAATTTTTTAGGACAAAAATCTATACATAAGTACAACCCTATATTGTATCAGAAAATACAGCCAATATTGTCACAAGACACAGATACTTTAAAGGTGATTTTTTTTAAAAGTACATTCGAATAAAAATTTTTGTTAAAATTAGGAATGTTAAGTTTGAATATTTTTTATGATTTTTTTAACATGCATAAAAAACATTAATTTTAAGCATTATAAAAATGCTTAAAATTAAAATTCATAATTAGAACTTAAGAATAAGTTCTATTTAAAAGAACATTAGAAAACCTTTTTTTTTTCTTTTAATTAATTAACATTGCAATAAAAATGTTGTCTTTTAAGATATAAAAATACAAGTTGTATTAATTATTAATAAATTTCGGTCACTTCGTAATATAACACAAAAAAGTCACGACAATTAATAGGAAAGAGTTGATAAATATTTTTCGTTGCAGCTCATGTAATTCCCACGCAATATATAAAAACAAAATAAATAAAAAAATCAAACAAACATTAAAAGCAAACAACTTTATGTTCAAGATAACGTATAGACAAGAGTTGAGGAAAACGAAATAACATTTTATATTACAGCAAATGCTAACAATCAATTTAAAAATAACTTAAAAGAAAATTAAACAACTTTGAAACAGACTTAAAGTCGTCTATAAAAACATAAAACAAATTTATGTAGAAATAAGGTCGCTTTTTTTTTAAAACCATTAAAGTTTGTTACATAATGGTTTAATGAATAAAAAAAAAACTAAGACATTTTAGAGAAAAAATAAGAAGCGAGAGAAAAAAACTGGTTTAGGTCTTGAAAAAGTTACAACTAATGTTTTGTTAAAGAAAGTCAAAAAAATATATTTTGCTTTAAAATATTCAATTTGATATAGTAAATGTTCACTGTGGTAAAATAATGAACCGGGTGATGACAAGACGAAGTGAAGGGAGTCACTCTTTTACTCTTTTCTGTTTTATATATGGAGTTTGACACTTAAATAGAAATTCTTTTTTAATAGGTGTATCAAACATCAAAAAAAAAAAAGCAAGGTAGTTAAAAATATCTGCCCGAATTTCGGCCAACTCGTACATGATTCCACCATGATATCCACAATACATTTTAGAAAAAAAAAATTTTTTTTATAAGAAAATAAGATGAGTTAATCGAATTTTTAAGAATAGAAATCGCAGAAAATATGACCCCTATTGCAACAAAACTTGACACCGATCGATCTTGAAGAGGGTAAGCAAAATTTGCGAAAATAATTGTTTGCCCCCCACAACTGCATATTTTATAAAATTGTACGTAATGCCTTATTACGGAAACTGTACCAGGTACCGACTTCAAGCTTGTTACAAGGTAATTTTAGTATGATATCTACAATTATTAAAAAAAACTAATTTTGTAAGAGCAGGGCCATACAAACGAACAATTTTTTTAAGTTTTTATAATCTACATATATCGCGAAAACTATTTCAGATATCGCATTTAAACCTACTATAGTAATTTTTACCTGTTGAAAAACATAATTAGTTAGATAAGAGCAAGGGAAACAGTAGCCCCCTTACAAACGAATTATTTTTTGAAAACTATTACAGCTATCAACTTTAAACATGTCACAAAGTATGGTTTTATTCCTAAACGCACTTTGCTTTGTATGTTAAAATATCTTATTCTTCCTGACAATATTGTAGGATTTTAAAAATGTATTCTGCTCCCAAATGAGTGTTTATGCAAAGTGGTAGCGTGAAGCCCTTATGACACTTGATTTTTTCCCATTTTATTGCTTTTGGATTAAAAGAAAGAAATAGCAAGTTTTAGAAAGAACACAATATACGTAATGGGATAAAAAATATGGTTGCGAAACAAACCAAGGAGAATTCATAGAGAAGGTGGTCTCGATAGATCAGCTGACTATTTTTTGCTCGTGCAATTTTCCTCACAATATGTCAAAAGTTTGTCTATGTGTTTCTTCTTGATTAAAAAAAAAATACGCGTCGGTTAGATTTTTAAACTAAAAATTAAAAAAAGTGTTTTTAATTACCAACAGTAAAACTAAATGATGCGTTTTTGTGCTTTGTTCAAAAAAAAAACGGTGTAAAATTAGTTTTATATTTACGTTTTTCTTCTGCAAATAATTTGTGTTTTTTTTTCAATGATGCCATATACCTATACAAATAATTTGTGTTATTATTAATGATGCCATATTTGTGTTGGACATTATAGGTACGAATTTTTCACCCTTCGTTCACCTTGTATGAATTCGCCTTGGAAACAAACCGTAAACGAACAAGCAAATGTTGTTTACTTGTTATTTGATTGCAAAGCGGAAAATCTCAAATAAAAAGTAATAAATGTGGGTAAAATCAATTTTTATTAAATGTAAACTTATAGAGTTGACAACACTTAAGAATTAAAAATTTGTACATTATTTTTGACAGCTTCCGCTTTTTTATCGCTTGCATTTGTAAAACTTTAAACGTTTAAATATCCATAATAATATAAAGGTACTGTTCTTCAAAGCTTATAAAATTCTAAAAAAGCAAGTATCATAAGGGCTTTAGTACTACAAATACAACACTAACAGCCATATGACATTTTTACATTGTAAAAATTATAACCCTATTGATGGCCATAGAAAGAGCGATATAATCACATTTGAGTGTGTTATTGTGTTTACTAGTTTTCTACGCAGCATTAATACGAACAAACAACTGCCAAATCCAATTAAGAATATGTAATAAAATATGCAAAATTGTGTTGGCAATTAAAGGAGTGAATTAGGTTTGTCGAGCTGGGGTATAAACATGGTAGATACTAAGTAGCTATTGGATAGACATAATAACGGGGTTTTATGTTATTTTTCTTAGTCCTTACAGCGAACATATGTATAAGTGGTTAAAAGTCGGAAAAAAATTGACAAGAGTTTTTATATCAATTTTTTTAGTGTTTTATAATTTTTTTATTTGTCACTATTATTTGATATTGGTTTAGCCTTAGTCCAGGGTAGACAATGGTTATCAAAACCAAAAATCAGTTTTCTTCGATTTAACGATCAACTATTTTAATATCGATTTTCAAAATCGAAGCTCATAATCGATTGTAATTCAAAGACGATTTTAAGTTTGATGCTATATTTTAAATAAGTTATTTAAACTTTTGCTAACATAACATATGTATTATAAAAAACGATTTTTTATAGTCAAAATCGATTTTCGACGATAATCGAAGTGGATTTACTAGTCCCTAGTCCCACAGTTTACCAGTTTACCCCACAAACTTTAGTTTGCTAGTATTGATTAGTGAAAAAAAAGCATGTGCAAAGGACATACATATCGGTACGATCTCGATCATAAATCTTACAATCATTCCGTACATCAAATTTCCAAAATAAATATGTGTGACAGAAATCTGAACAAATCTAGTCAGGTTTTTTACAGACTTGTCTTATTTAACTTGCCACTAAATTTTGTAGGGTGTTTAGTTGGTGTAAGTAAGGATGAAATGGAAAATTCCAAGTAAAACGGCCAAAAATGGGAGAAATCGCTTTCTTCTTTAAAAAAAATTAATGAATTTACGTCTAAAGAGAATTAAAATAATCGAAATATTGATAAATTGGTTTATATTTAATTTTTATATATTAGGCAAGAGTAAAACATTATCGCATACTGAAAAATCTCCTATTTAAATAATAAAAATATTTTACACAATAAGATTATCTAAAATTCCAATTTGGTAGGTCACGCCCGTCACAGTTTTTAAGTGGTCATTTGAGTATATATTATGTTATTTCAGTGTCTTCTTATTGTTAAGCAATTAAAAACCTGCCATCTTTAGAAAACAATGCCTTTTTTTAAATTAAAATTTTGAATTACTTGAGTTAAAGGCAAAAATGTGAGTAAATTGGTCACCCCCTGAACAATAGAATTGCTCAAATATAAAACAACAATAATATTCATAATCTTAGGTAAAACAGATGCAGTCAAAGTTTTTATCATGATTCAGTCGTATATACATATAAAGCTGCCCGAAATTGTAAATTTTCAAAATCGAAATATTTGAAAATATTTTTAAAAGAACGAAGTATTTTTAAGGTAACAACAACAAGAGAAAACAAATAAAAACAATTTATTTAAATAACAAAAATTATAAATTTGTATTTATTGTTTATTTTCTTAAGGACTTAAAAATAAAATATTTATGCAACTATTTTTTCCCCGCTTAATAATTATTTTAATTATATTTATAATACAAAACTTTTTACGATTAAAAATAGCAATAAAAATAATTTTTAATAAAAACACGTAAGTGTAAAACTAAATTTAAGCAATTTGTACAATAAATTGAAATTTTTAAGCAACAGAAAATAGAAATTAAGAACATGAATCCAATATTTAAGTTTAACTTTCCCGCCATTTGAAAATGGAAGGAAAATTATTTTTGCATATTAAACTTAAAAATTAAACTTAATATATAATATTCAAAATAAATAATCTTTAAAAAATAATTATGTATATAAAAAACGAAAGGCTTGTTAATTGTGCATAAAATTGATATCGTTTTCTTTAAAAAGAAAAAAATTAAAAAAATAACGCTTTTAATTTTATTTCTAATACTACAATGCAATTTTGCTTCTTTAAACAATAAATAATTGTTTAGCAAGATAAGTATGTATTTCTTAACAAATATGAAGAGATAAAATACATTGTATGTATGCTTGTATATGAATGCTGTTAGTAATAAATATTAGGTGTGTTCCAGATAATGCACAAACTTAGCCAAAGTTCCACAAATTTACCCAAAAAGCGTTCAAAAAAACAAAAATTGTGCATGAGAGAGCGCTCATAAGAGATAAATTTCAGTTCTCTTCATGCATAAAGTTACACAAACTTTTTCTTTGGGTAAGTTTGTGCATGAAAATTATTATCAGCTGTTTTTTATTTACATGTATAACAATTTAAATTCAGAAAAATCAAAAAGTGCTAAAAATTTATTTTAAAAAGAACAAATAATGAAAAATTCTTCCAAATTATTTGAAAACTAAAGATAAAAATATTTTGCATATTTTTTTTTGCCACATAATCCTACATGTTTTGGTTATAACTTTCAACGACTAAAATCGCCTAATTGAGTTTAAAATTAAAAAGTAAGCAACATCGATAACAATTATACATTTTTCTATTTCAGAAGATTAGGGAAAGTTTAACATTGGGAGAGAGTAAATTCTGTTTTTACTCTTATATACACAAACATGCCCAAAGCTACTTGGAACACACCTATTGTGTATATTAAAATGTGATCGTGTGAATATTTAAGTTGCATGCCACCTTATTATATTGTTGCAAACAAAAACAAAAAAAATACAACTGCAAAGAGTATTTTCTTGCACTATTGTTATTAAATTTGGTTTTCTTTTAACAAAACTAAAGAAAAAACTCGAACTCAAAAATGAATGTTGAATCTATGACATTTAAACTTTTGTTTTTCTTTCCATTATTATTTGTATTTCTTGTTTTTCGCAAAAAATTATCTTTAATCAAATTTTTTAAAGCAAAAAAACATATCAAATATGTTAATAAACCAAGAAAAGGGCGAAATCTCTAAAGCTCTGACGATTTGCAACACTATAGTAAGGTTGGTAACTCAGGTATTCACACAAAACAAAAAGTATTTTTTATTTTATAAAAAAAACCAAATAATATAATTTTTTGTGTTCCACATAATATAAAGTTTGTTTAATAAAGAAATAATTGTCGAAAATTATAGAACAAAAAACCTGTTTGTCTATTTAGCTCTATTCAGCTCTATTCAGCTGTACGTATCTTTTTGTTTTTATGTTTTGTTTTGTTCTGCATTAATTTTTTAATTAGAAAAAGTAAAATATTATGGAAAAAAGATTTTATCCAATAAAAATTACCCAAATCAATTCAAATATGTACTTTAAAAAACACTTTCTTTAAAAAATGGGGAAAAACATATTAGGAAGTAGGGCTTTTGTCCTAAAAGAAACTGGGCAATCGTAGTATTTTGCCTTTATCTCGGTCCGTAGTCAACCGATTTGCGGATTTTAAATAGCGACAATTTCTGGGCAATGTCTGATGGTTTGACACTCACACCTGGTCCATAGTGCTTAAATTAATTTCAGAAACTGGATTTCTTCCCTATCCATAAGGATCCAGATCCAGAATGTTAATACTTTATGAAATCGTAAATGGATGTTAAGGAAATTACAAAAGGAATGGCAAACTGATATATATATATATATATATATATATGTATGTGAAGGGTATAATTTGCTTTTTCTTGGGACTCCCAAATGTTATTTCTTTTTGTTTTTACTGGATTTTTGCAAAATTATGTATGACTATTGCTGTTTACGAATAACTAGTCACTGCTTTCTAAAATTCCCAAATATTTTTACGCAGTTTATCCGCTTCAATTTGATTTCTGGGTGAAATCTATTACTTAAGTGACAGATGAAATTAAAACCCGTTTCATACGGTTAATTGGGTCCTATACTTTAATAAAAAAAAATACATGGACGGCAAGCCGGACGGTCGGACATCTGAAATTCACTTAGCCCGTTGATTTTTTACCGATCTACCCTATATAAAATTTTAATTTATTTATGAGCAAAAAACAACGTAAGAGTAACGTAAGAATAGGATTCAATATTCTCCACAGTCGTTCGGTTATGTGAAATCAAAATCTAAAAGAATTCTGCCCCGTTCAGAAAAAGGCAAAAATGTCGTGGTGCCTGGTCTTCAGGTGAAAAAAAAAGCGGGACTACCGATATTCTGTCAATACATTTGCTTGCAATTATCGAACAGTACACATAAAAAATTGAATTGCAGAATCAGTTACGAATTTCATGGAATCAGTAAATATTTTGTCTGGGATATTGTAAATTTAGACAAACATTTTTGCAAGAATTTAATTGAAAAAATAATAGTTTTAGTTTCAGTTAAAAAATTTGTTGGGCTGGTTAAATATTTGAATTGTCTAGGTGAAAAATTTGTTTGATTTAAAAATTAAATTAAAATATTTTTAGAGACTATTAAATAAACATAAATGACTTTAAACAAGAATTTGTTTGAAAAAAATTTTTTGTAGTTTTTTCTGTGTATATCAGTTGCTGAGCTAATTAAGGAATAAATTGATACTCTTCATCTAATTGATAATCCTTTTTCTTAATAAAGTCAGGGCATTGCTACAGACAGAAAAGACAATATGGAAATGGAAAGCAAGCGAAATGAATCGTGGATTTGTTAATTCTGCTTGCACTTCATATCTTCTAGATCTTTCAGGATTCTGGGTACATCCAGCAAATGGTCCGAATGAAATAAGTAAGCTCGCATAAATGAAACAAAACACTTCTGCACCCAACCTTGTGTTCACCCTTCGGATAGCAATAAGCCCACAGCAGGAAATGTGTGTGCCTCCAAATAATCTGTTACACCTTCTGACGCAGCTGTGCCAAAAACCTTAGATGCCGCTAGAGATATTTGCAAACTACGTAAATCAGCCGTTGAAATGCGGGTTGCTACACAGTTCGGTGACAAGCAGGTCGAATCCCTTACTGATGACGAAAAATCGTCGTTATGTTGAGCTTGGTCCAAATCCTGAGAGAAGATATGACCCCGATCCAGGCTTGTTCGCCGCGCCCGAACGGCAACGATCAGTTGACGATACCTTAAACGTATTTAAAAGCCAACCCGACGCCAAACGACCCAAACCCTCCCGGCAAGCCCTCCAGCGTTGTCGCAAAAAGTCTGCTTGTTATCGGATAGTCCCCCAATTTTCTTGGGGGCCTGGTTGGTAATCATCGGAGGGTTCGCCAGACGGACATATTTTGTTCGACTTAGAAAGTGATTTTTAGTCACAGGTGGGTCTCAGACTACTTTTTTGACGTTGAAAACATCTAAACAAACGTATAATGTTCAGACAACGTATGTGTGTATGGGTATAAAAAATTTAATTTGGTCGCATGAATATTTCCAAATGGTTAACAAATCCTATAAACCAATCAAAAAACCTGTCAAACATATTTAATCTTAAGCTGCACTTTGTAAGGATAGTGAATCTCTACCTGGCTTAAAAATACAAATGTAAGTATAATATATGAGATCATATTTGTATAAAGATAAAAAAAAAAATTTTATTTAAAAATAACATTAATGCGTCGATTATGTTCAACAACCCAACTTCAGTTGCGCTGCCCAACCACAACTACTCAGTTGCCACATTGTTAACGATTTGTTAAGTGTAATTGGAAATTATTGGTCGTCAGTTGCCATCTGTAATACAATTTTAGCAACTGAATACCGAACAGAAGTTGAGTTGCCATACGTAATTGACCCATAAAAAAGTTCTCCTTAATTTTAAGCGATTAAAGAATTTTTAATGAAGTTAGGTGTACATACATACATACATACATACATACATACATACATACATACATACATACATACATACATACATACATACATACATACATACATACATACATACATACATACATACATACATACATACATACATACATACATACATACATACATACATACATACATACATACATACATACATACATGCATTGATAGTTTCAAACAAAAAAACTTAAAATAAAATTCCTTGTAATTTTAAAGTCTAGAACATTGTTGACGTCAAGGAATATTTTTTAATTTTTCAACTAAATAATTTTTACGTTTAGCTTTTTTTTAAATACAATCACTTAAATAAAAAAAATCCTATTTTTAAAATACTAATTTCTACTAATAAAGATACCATGCTCATTAATCCATCATTAAATATAGATTTTCCATTAGATAGTTTCCCGTATTTAAACTTTTGCTTTTTAATAACCCCTTTAAATTCCATTTCTAATTTCTAACCAAACCAAACTAAAATGAAATTAATTTTAATTTAACCTTTTTAACCTTAAATTAAGACATTCATTTAAAGCACTACAATAAAAAAGAAAGAAAGAAGTAACTAAACCATAATAGACCTTTCTCTAAAACACCTTTTCATTAAAAGAAATTTTCTTTTTATAAAAATCATAAAAAAATAACATTTAATTATAGTTTAATCTACACTAATTACTTGCCTAAATATGCTTCATAATGTTAAAGATCATAATGATGATGACTATCATCATCATTATTAGGTTGGTTTAATGTTTATGGATGCTAATTATGTTGCTTAAATAATTTTTAAAATACAATAAATAAATAAAATACTTTTTTATTTTTGTAGTAAATTTGAATTTTATGCACAAATAACAAACACTTTTTCCAAACTTATGTGGTGGTGTGGTACATCTATACATACTATCATTAACTCTAATTAAATATAAATAAAGTAGTAATAAAATCTTAATTAAAGAAATTTCTTTTTAGATAAATTTTCTTAATAATAATAGTTTAATGTATCCTGGTATTGGTTTAAGGAAAAATGTAATTTGTATGATTTTTATTAAGATATAACTCAAGATAAGGTTCATGTTCAACTGTAAAATCTTTGGAAAAGAAACAACCCAGCTTGGTAGCAACAAAACTTGATAGTAATAAGTCAACAATTTACTTTTCAATGACTATTGCATATCGTCTGCATTACTTGGCAGTTGTTATATAATGAGTTATTTTTTATCTAAAATTTAAGCAGATAGTTTTAACTTTTTCTACTTAAATACTTTTTACCGGTTTGAACCAAAACATCAAACAAAAAAGTTTAAAAAGAGGTTAAAACTGTTTAATCAACGAGGTTTTGGGGCACCTTATAGTAAAAAGTTATTTTAAACCTGTTTTAGATACAAATTAGTGATCAATTGATTTTTAAAGAACACTGTGAAAAGGGAATGTTATTTGTAAATCACTGTTCTTTTGAACAGTGACAGTGCAGTTTGTTTTTAAGCAAAAAATCAATGAATTTTTCAGGAATAAGCAATCTTAAGTCCCGGGATTTTTAGGGAATTTACAACAATGTGAAGTAGATATACAAGAAAAAACTTAACTTATTTCAGACTGTACGATAGCCCCCCTTTGTCTACGTGGTAAAGATTTTTTTTAAAAGACAGAAATAGATTTTAACGTACATATTTGCTTTATTTAAGCAAGAAATAATTATGTATCTTGAATTTAGTTTATTTATCAGAATCTTGGTATTTCAAATTTCAAAATCCCGAATCCCTTTATTTAAAAAACGGTTCCGTTTGGCTTCCCTATTTTACACAAACAAACGGTTACTTCACAAAGAATAGTGTATTTTAAGAAACAATCTTACATTATCAAAATCACTCTGAGCACTCTATGTGTATAGAGTAAAAAAAAATTTAAAAATTAAAAACATTATGAAAAAGTATATAAAAAAAAATAAATGCTGGATTATTATATTTTAATCGGTTGATTTTTATTAAAATAAAATAAACGGAAACATATTTTAAAACTGTGCAACAGTGGAGCAAATTTTGTTTTCCTAACTTTTTTTATTTATAAAATTTTTATTCTTAAAACAAAGCACAAAAAGATACCCGAAAAGCACCAAAATATCAACCCTGGTAAGAATATCGCAGGTAACAGTTACTTCATATTTTCTTTCACGTCGTTACCAGTGATCTTAAAAATAACAGTTATAAAATCACAGGTACAGAAATATCGCTTATCTTTGCTTTAAGATATAGAAACAAAATTCTGAAGCCTAGATTAACATGAAGCAACAAAATATAAAAATAAAAAAATCTGTTAATAAACCTTTTATACCCTATTTCTAACGCTATTTTATTAATAAAAAGTTTTAAATTTTTTTTAGGATTTTTTCCCAGTTGTAGTTTATTTATAGGCATTGTTGTAGATTAGGTTTGTCTATTTGTATGCCATTGGTTCTTACACCAAATCATCAAACCAAATCAACTAAATTTTTGAAAACCCTCATGAATATTTTCTGCTTTTATAAAATAAATTCAATTAACTTATTGAGAATTATTGTAAACAAACACCATTTAAAAGTTTTTTTTTTAATCCAACAAATCATGGTTTGTTTTTAACGATTTTGATTTTCTTTTTGCCTTATACATCTGGATATTTAATGAAACGTTATTTAAAATTTAACCCAGCAAAAACTTGGAAGTGATTAGTCATTACAAATTTCTTACTTTTCAACTACTATAACTTACCGTCTGTGTTACTTAGCAGTTGTTAGATAATGAGTTATTTCTTATCTAAAATTTAGGCAGATAGTTTTAGTTTGACAGTTTCTTTGCTTATTCTAGATCAAGGTTTTAAGCCAGTTTTAACCAAAATATCAAAGAAAAAAACTTTAAATGCAACAATGAGTAACTGGTGTCCCCAGGAAAATGTTATTTTAATGTCAATAAAATAATAACTTTTTTAAGTCCTTCTTTGTAAGCGATCATGGTAAGCACTTTTTAACTTCCTCTTTTTAAGGGAGAATGGTAAGTACTTGCCTCCCATGTCATCGCCATGTTAAAATATTGGGTTAAAATGATGAGTAAGAGTTTTTTTGAATTTTAACTCATTACAAAGCAATGTTAGTTTTTGCTGGGAAGTTACAAATTTATTATTTTTGGCAGTAGGCAGTTTAAAATTTGAAACTTATTTTAAGAAAGTGAATCATAAATAATTAAAAATAAACTACTTTCAATTCCATGTAAGTATTTTACATTATAGGTGACGATAAGAATTTTCATCAATATTTGATTATCTGTTTTTCGAAATTACTTTTTCCCTAAACCAATAATTGTTTTTTCTTTTTCATTATAAGTATTTAACTAAATCTTGAAAATGCTAAGAAATAAAGAGTAAAAACTAATTCCTAATGATAAGTAAATACATATACATAAACATACATATATATAAAGGCAATAACAAAACTTAAGGAAAAAAAAAACTAAATGTCAAAGCACTTTTCTTAAGCAACTTGGAAAACTTACAAATAACGTAAAATATAAAATAAATAAGGTTATACATATATAAATATATGAAAAAACTATATAAAATAATCATTTGCATACATATTGGTAAGTAAGTAGATGACGTTGATGTTGTTATTGTAGTTATCCATAAGAAAAAAAGAGGGAAAATTAACGAAGCACACGTTTTATATGGAAAAGGGCATGCATCATGGTTTGCTTGTTTGTTTGTTATGGACTTCGAAAGTTTTCAAGCCGGCTGAGTGTGACGAGCTGACTTGGCTTGCTGTTTGGTAAGTTTATTGTTTTGTAAATTTCGAAAAAAAATTGGTTTTACAAAATCTGGCTGCTGGTTAGCTAACATAATCGCTGGCTTGCGTCTGTCCGTCCCTTGGGTTAACCATTTTTCCAGCTGTTTTTTAAAAGGCTTTTGTTACTGAACGAATAATTGGTTGATGGTTGCTTGTACCTTATGAAGAGTGAAAGTGAAAGTTTTTGCGCAGATTTTGTTAAGCTTATTTTTTGTGTTTTATATTCCCGCTGTTTTTTTTTTGTAAATTTTGTTTTCATTTCATTTTTTTTTGTTTGTTTCCATTAAAAAATGGTTTTAAGCTAATGATCTGTTTTAATTTATTTTTTTTTTGTTTTATTGTTTTTATTTTAATTTTTTCTTATAAATTTTGTTGTCTGAGGTTTTTGGGTTTTGTTACGCGCTTTCTTTTGTTTAGGTTTTTGTTGTTGTAACTGTATGCTTATTTTGTTATAACACTTAACCATGCCAAGTCATTTAAAAATCAATTAAACGGAAACAGGAAATTATAACAACTTTTTGTGAAATACACATACAAAATACATATGTGTTAACACACTCACGCACATATACAATAGCAGCAGCAGCAGCAACAAAGAAATTATGACGTTAAATTTAATGTGGCCGGTCGTTTTATAAAAATTTCATATTTAAATTTGTTGGTTTTTTATTGCTATTATTATTATTATTATTATCATTTTTTACGGTTTGGTTTTCAAATATTATGCAATATTTTTTTTTTGTTTTCTTTAACGTTTGTGTCGTTAAAAATATTGAGGGCTTTTGTGTTTTCATTAACACTAGTGATATTGAGGGCAAAATTTCGTAATAATTTCTTTAAGTGGGTTGTGTTTGTGTAATTATAATGTAAATTAGTGATTTATTATAGTGAATTTCACGAAAGAGTTTTTTTTTAAGTTTTTAGGTTTCTTTATAAAATCAGTATTAAGGGCAGGAACATTCACTTAAAAAATTATTACAGTAACTGACTGTAAGTTATTTAGGAAGTAATCCGTAAAGTTGTTTTTAAATTACAAAATAGTTAAATTTCAATGTAATATTTGTTTTTAACTGATTTGACGGGTTATTCAAAGCCTCAAATAAACAAAAATACTGATTTTCCGTTGCAGTCAATTTTGTCAGTTATTTTTTATTAATATTTAATTTTGTTAATTTTTTTCCGATACTTTGTGTTTAGCTGTAAATAACAGAAAATCTAGTTAATTTAAGACGAATATGTAAGTTATTTTTTTGATGGCTGAATTTGAATGAAATATTTTGTTGATTTTAATGAATATCTAGTTGGAGGGTTTTTAAATGAATATCCAGTTATTTTAAATATCATTTCCAGTTGATTTTACATTAATACTTTTCTGAGTGTTACAATTTTTTTAAGATTAAAGTTATTTCTTTCGGCATTGTTTCGGGTTCTTAACGGGAACAGTTTATTTATTTTTATTTAACAATTTCTTATTAATAAAATTTTCAATTTCCATGTTTTAACAACAGCTTTCTGTTTATTGCACAATAGTTATCAAATTAAGTTTTCTTTGGGAATGTTGGAGTTCTTCAATTATTAAGAAGAGAAACATTTGTAAAATCCAAAAGTTATTTAAAGCAGATATGCTTCCCATATAGATTTTGCTTGATCCTACAGGCATCGGCGTTGAAATCGGCCGGTAACAAAGTAAGCAAAACCAAGGCTCTAATGGACCTTAAACTGTTTATCGGTAGTCTTATTGGTAACTGCTGTGTTAGGTTACTCGCACACACACTCGCAATGTAACGCCGTTGTCTCTGATGGTCAGGTAAGGAGGCGGAGGGGTAACAGACAATGTAACACCGGCGGTTGCCAAAAGACGACGCTGACATTTTGGCGAGTACTTTGCTGATCCTCTATCAACACTCACGAGTTTACGACCTTTTTGCGATGCCAGTAGACGCCAAAGGCCTGAAATGGCCAAATAGGTAGTGCCTGGGGTTTTGCTTTTTTTACTTTGCACTTCGTAACGAACACATCTGCAATAATCTCTCACTCATATCTCTTTTAATTCTTATTTCCTCCTTTCTCTATTTTCAGGGCGTACACAATAGATAAATCGCCTTTGGGTGTAGTAGTGGATCATTTTGGTAGAACTTATTGTGTTTCTTTCAACCTAACCTATGTATCCAATAGTGATATAAGTCGATAGGCAAAGAGCCCACCGCAATTTTTTTTTTGTTAAATAATCTTGCCGCCGCCGTTTTCATCGGCCTAAATAGGTCCAGAAAAGTCGCATTTTTTAAGGGCTTTAATTGACCCTTAAACAAAAAAGTATTGTTAGATTTTTTTTTTAATTTTCGATAGATTTATTGCCGCTGTTTTATTTTATTTCAGACGTCGCCGTCTAAGAGTTCCCAACCACCGCCTAAGAGTTTCTAAGCTGCCGCCACCGAAAATTTGGCTTCAACTTGTTTTACTGGTGTCCAATTCTAAACATCTGTAACCGTTTTGGAAAACTCTTGTATGTTCTTAATTACACGCTGTAGGAGGCACTGTGATCGCATGCAAATTATTTATTTTTTTTTTTTTTTGAGGAATCGACAAAAAATTGACAAATTAGCGTTTCAGCAGGATAACTAACGTCTACCAGGACCGTTACTTTCTTTATATTTTTAGAAATAACATTTAATACTTTTAATATGTCTTTCCTTTTACTTTAATATTTGTTTCAAAATATTTGCTTAGTTTTTCATTAATTTTTTTTTCCAAATTATAAAACTTTTCCACAAAACCATTCTCCATTTTGGATTTAATAGACTCAAAAAATTTTTTTAATATTAAACTCATTTAAATTAAAATTTATTAACAGTTTTTTCAATTTTGCTTCTTTGACATTTACTTTGTTTAAGATATTGTTGAAAATACAGCTTTTAAAGATCCAACTGAATTTAAAAACGATGACATTGCAACATTATTATTTGGAGTTAAAGAAGATGGAGTTAATTGATCAATGCAATTGATGTTATTGTTGTTATTGGTGGTGGTGGTGTTTGGATAAGACGAAGAGCTGATATTTGCGGTGGCGTTGATGATAGTATTGTTTTCTAATTGTGTTTCATGTTGTTGCCACATCAGATCGAAACAATTATTGAAAAATTGCTGGTCATGTTTCTGTGCCGTTGTCAGTGTTGGCTTTTGTTGATGTTGGTGTGGAGGTTGATGATTTTGTATCAGATCATTGAACTGCTGTTTCGTTAGTTGTTGTTTTGATTGTGACTGTTTAATTTCAGTGCAAACTACAGCGTTTGGTACTGCAACATGTAAATGATTATTATTTAAATCAACCAGAAAATCCAAGGTGGGTGCTGCCTTTATTGTTGTGCTTATATTAATATTACTGGGCGTTAAAGAAGTTTGTTGCATTCTTGAGACTGTTGTTATTGATGTTGCAGCTGCAGTTGTGACTGGAGTTGTTGTTGATGCTTGTGTTGTTAGAAAATTTGATGCAAATTTAACCGTAGGCGAGGAAGACATTGATAAATTGCCACAGGAAGAAGTTGATGTTGATGATGGTGGTGAGGACGACGACGACGATGAGGATAAGGATTTCGATGATAAAAATGCTGGTGACAACGACAACTTTGTTGTTATATGCAAATTATCAAAATTAAAAACTAAATCATCTCCTGCATTTATGTGTGCACTTTCAATACCACTATCGTTAGAGAAATCAGCACAAGTTGAATTGGCCGACGAGGAATTTGAAGAGGTGGTTGAAAACGATGACAACGAATTGCAGGAAGACAAAGGTAAGTCAGATGCTTCATTGGAACAAGTCTCTATAAGTTTCTTAGAGATTTCATTAATTGATTGTGTAAGTAAGGTTTCAGCCGTTTCAGGTAATAAAACCATATTATTTTCCGATGCTGCAAGAGAATTATCTAAATTGGAAAAGGCAGATAAGTTTATGCCACTAAATATGTTGTCATTAAAGATTTCATGTTTATGTAAATTGTCATTATTATTTTTTAGACTACGAGGGCTATATACAGAGCTTTGCTGATCTTTACGTCTCGAACCTATAACACCCACTATTTCGGCTCTGGTTTTAGGTAAATTAATTTCTGCTGTTTGGGTAGAGTCCTTAGAAGACGTGTTAGTGTTTTCAGTTAGAGAACCTGTGCCACTTGTATCTGAAGCTGAGGAATCTGAAAGGGACCTTTTCAGAGGATAATCCCATATAGAGCCTAAAGGATCACATTCGTTACAGAAACATATACCATGATTTTTGTCACTGCCTTCCAAACACTGTGATAAGCTTTGTGCTGGTGGGTCTCTTTTGCTGGGCGACAAAGAACCATATTTTAGGCCAGAGTTTTGTTTTGTGGGACCTGGACCTGCATTTAATTGATTGAAATTTTGCAAACATTTTACCATGTCCTCTGAAGATTTATACGGTTTTATTGTGCTAACTTGGCGATTAAAGGTTTTATCCGATGTAGCTTTATTATCCATTTTTGAAAAAATCGAATTTACCAAATTACCATGGGGCTTACGATCTTTCTTTCTTCTTTTGCGCGGCTTAATAATGCGTGGCAAGCAGGTCTCATTACTGTTAGAAGAGTCTCCGCCATTATTGGATGAGGAATTTTCGTTGTCTTTTAGGTGTTTAATCTGTTGTTCGAAATTCTGTTTTGATTTTGTCAAAGTCAAAACAGCTGGTGCAGAATTTTGGTATCGCAAAGGAGTGCGAGTTCTATCAATTTGTTTGTTATTTAATTGTACTGCTTTTGGGACATACTGCTGCGGTTGGTTGTTTGTAGAGGCATATGCATTGTGGGACCAATATTCAGGCGTTTGTTGGTGTTGTTTATTTAAAACTAAAGGAGCTCCCTGGGCATGAACTACCGCATATTGGGTGGCAGCAGCATAGTTTTGAGCTGCGTTAGCGGTCAACATGTGTGACCAGTTTCTTCCGGGCGGGGAATGGGACTGTTTTCTTGATAACCTTTGTCTTTGCCCAGGTGTTAAATGGGCCGTAGCCGTGGAAATTAGCGGTATGCCGGCACATTCATTAATTCTCTGCTGATTAACGATAGACGGGGGAGGAAGTTTTGCATAATTGGGAGCCGTTAACGGCACACGCTCCAAGTGCTGAGGAAATCCACTGGTTGGGGGGTAGTGTGGATGTTGGTAGATTCGATTAATGGAATATGGTCCACAATTTTGTAGATTTATATGGTTTGTATGAGAATTTATGCTATTTGTATTGGTGGTGGAAGGTTGTGGGGATGGATAGCAAGCTGTATTAAAATGGGGATTCCATATATGAGGTGGTGGTGGCGGTGGTTGTTGGTGCTGGAGAACATGGTTCAAAGGTTGCTGTTGCAATTGATGATGGTGATAGCTTTGTTGTGGTTGTAAGTGGGAAGCCGTTTGCTGACTATTTAAAAAGTGCTGCGGCTTTTGTTGTTTAAAACGGTTATCTACTGCACAGTATTGCTGCTGATGATGCGACTGGTGTTGCGGTTGTGGCTGGCCTGTATGGGATCTCATAATCTTTGCCGTTTTTATTGAAAATAATTTTTTTATTGTAATACGGCTTTACAAGTATAAGTGGCTCAATTTTTAAAGTCATTAGGAGTATTTGCGAAAAAATAGATCCAATTTTTTTTTATTTTGTCAGCAGTTTGCTTGGTTTCAAATTTATTTCTTGGAAAACTTTAGGTCTTACAAAATAATTTTTTAATTTTACAAAATTCCGTTTATAGCTTTTAGTGATTTACATAGGTCCAACATTTAAATATTCCTTAAGCTTTATTCACTTGAATATTATTATCATTTAACTTTGTAAAAAAGATTTCATATTTTTTTACACCTCTTTTAAATTTTCCTTCCCTTTAGGAAATTTTTTTAATTTTTTATTTTTTTGCAGTTGATTTTTAATTAACAATTTTTGTTGTAAATTTTTTTTAATAACTCAAACTTTTTCTTATTTAAATATTATTTTACTAAACGGTTTTAATAATAATTATTTTTCCTTCAGAAAATATCCGCTTTCCAGTTAAAACACGGATTTCATTTCTTTCATTACAGACACAAATAACGACCGTAATTAAAACGCGAAAGTTGTTTTTTAAAACTTCTTTTTTCCATCATTAACGACGATCCAGCCGTCAGACATAAGTTTTCGTTCAGACCACACGACCGTTTTCAAGCCAGACTTGTGGCAGACTAAAAATTCATTTTCAATTAACCAAAGCAACAGCTTGCCTACCTTTACCAGCAGCCGTTGAAAAGAAGTAAAGACAAAACGAGTTAAAAAACAGACAAAAAAGCTTTATTATAACCATGGTCTAGTAACAAAACAAACAAGACCAGAGTTACAACAAGCAAAAGCCCGTTTTAATAACAAACCAAAATAAAAAAAAGGTATTACATTGATAAAAACGTTTGTACTTTTTTGTTGTTGTTTAACCACGTTACACACAATATGGTTACTTACGCACATAGCTATTTGACTCTCAAAATAAAATCCACAAATAAAATAAACAATAACAGTGAAACCAGCTTAGTCTGCTCGGCCCAGATTAAGCAAATTTAAAAATGTCAAAAAAAGTATTTGTCATTTAAAACTAAAAACGGCAAAGTCCATTACTTTCTACAAGTTGATTTTAGTGGGTTTTTGAGTTGTAATGTGTATTGAGTTCTGACATTTGGTGACAAATTAAGTTTTATGCGATCTAGTTTTTAATAGTTTGCATCACTGAAAACAATTTGTTCTCACTTAATCCACACTCTGACTATATTTAGTTCATCATTTAGCAACACTTTGAACCAAAAAGCATTTATGTCATTTCAGTGCTGAAAAACTCTGCGCTTTTTCAGTACTTTCAATCTTAAAAACACTGGAAATTGATTACCCTTTATTTTGAAAGGTAAAGTAGAATTTTATCTTCCAATCATGTTTATTGCTGGGGCTCATTTCTGGCTGAGAGAGCACAATCCTTAAAAGGCTTTTGGGACTCTATTATAATTCCGAAAAATCACTGTTTGTTGGCGTTAATATGCTCAATCCACTATCGCCACACTTGTCCTTAAATTCGAAACCAGTGGCAACTAAAAAAGAGCGATATTTTTTCTACCTTTGATTTTATACCTGTAACTTAAAAATCACTAAAATAACTAAAGTGACATAAAATGTAAAGTAACTGTTACCGCGATATAGTTACTTTGATATATTATGCAAATATGATAAAATATGCCATACAGCGCGTGAAACCATTACTTTGTTAAACCAAGCGCTTGGTGACCAAATAATCTCATTGACATTTAATCAAATCGTTCGTGTGAATCGACACTTTAAAGCTACATTTTGTGGATGTAAGTAAAATCTCTAATTCATACTGATGAACCATTAACTATTCGTAATCTAGAAACCAACATTCAATGCACTTTTTATAAAATAAGACTAATTGTTATTAAAAAAGTGATGACTAATTTAACCGACGCGATACCGTTCACGAGGCCCAGTCGTGGAGGCCACATGCCCAAAATAGTTTTTTATTATTAAATTCCAAAAAATGTTTGGTCTAAAAAAATCTTATTTTTTTTTCTTAGTTTTTCTCCTAAGGGATGCAAAATGTACCCAGGAGGTATCTGAGTGTTAATGTATGAGAGTGTGCTTATTTTCATCGCCCTTCGCAGCCCAACCTTACCTAACTTACAGTGTTCAAAAACAATGGATTCAATGACTGTAAAAGAATTGGATCAATTGACGTCGGTCTGGTCGCAGAAATACAGAAGGGTTTTTTAAGCCCTGTGCAAAACTAAGATATAGAGATTAGTAGCGAATAATTAAGGTTACACTGTCCCAGGTGGCTTCTATGTATACATACCAACAAACCACCTTCACACAACGTCTGTCTCGGAGCAAGCGGCTAATATAGGAAATACCGTGCATTTTCAGCTACCTTAGGTTATTTACCCACGGCTCCTATATTCAATTAAGCTCTATGCGCCACATTGGCACTAAAACTTACCAAGGACTGAACATCAACAAGTGGATGCGTATTTTAGAGCAAAGTCTATCTAAAGCACTTTTTAATATATTTGCAGTAAAGGCTTTGTAAATTGCAAAAATAATCGATCCAGGGTTCAGAGGGCCAACAAGTAATTGTGTAAAAACAAACACATTCACAACTTGTCACTGCCAGGTTTGGATTTTAAAATTGGGACATTATTAAACTTTTTTTTTAATTGAACCGATCAAACATCGGACTCCGTAGATATTTTGTTAAGTCTGGCGAAAACGAACGAACCCGGGTCGGGCTCCTATGATTTATATTTTTTTCTAAATGTATCAAAATGTGTAAAACATCTTTCTTGAAGTTGTTCTGCATCATTAGTTTTAAAGTGTTGCCATCACTGAGTCGTGTTATTGTTTTTATTTATATGCGTTAGAAGTTATTGTTGTTCATGTGTGTGTGTTTAAATAAAGCTTTTCTTACAACATTAATACAACTGCAGTTGTTTTTGTTGTTATTTATGTCGAGGCCGGTAAGTTCTTGTTTTGCTTCTTTTTTTTAAGTACATATGTATTTAGTTTTATCTGAAAAGTTCTTCATCCATTTAATTTTCGATTTTTGTTATTGTGAACTTTTCAAAAAATACAGCAATAGTGAGATGAGTTCCATTGATATTGCAAATGGAAAAATTCTTAATCACTTCTTGTTAGCCAAACATAAAAACTTATAACAATCAAATTGGGTTTTATTAAAGAAAAAAAAACGTTTAATAAATTTGATTAAATGTTGCTCAATTTTTAATTTTCGATTTCGGAAATTATTTTTATAAAAAATATTATTGAGAAATTACTTCCAATTTTACCTATTTTACTTAAAGTGTTTGTTGTAGATTAAGTTTGTCTTTATGTATTTCATTGGTTCTTGTACCAAATCTTAAGTAGACTTCAACTATAAATAAATTAAGTAAAATTGGGAACAATTCTTCAATAATATTTTAAATTGTTGTAGCCCTTTAATACATTTAGTGGCAACCAATGGTTATCCAGATGCATAAGGGAAAAAAGAAAATAAAAAAGCAGTTAAACAACGAACATGGTAGGTTGAGTTTTAAAAAAAATCTTGAATGTTTCGGTTTGTTAATAATAAGTCTCAATAAGTTTATTGATGTTATTATAAAAAGGCAAAAAATTATTATGAGGTTTTTTAAAAATTTAGTTAAAGTCTATTGACAATTCGATGCAAGAGCCAATTAAATGCATACAAACTTAATCTACAGCAAACGCTACAAATGAGCTAATCCGCATCGTATATACCCAAAAGTTATTTTGTGGCTAAAAAACAATTGTAAATTAAGGGGTTTAACACACGGTAAATTGACTTCACTTAAAACAAGAAACTGAATATAATTTAATTTATTTCCAAAAAAAGATTGAAATAAACTTTTCCAAAAAAAATTAAAGATGTAGGGGGGTTACCCTAATTTTTTTAAATTTTGTATGGCAACCCTCTTAGGAGGTGGAGATAGGAGGTAAGTATGTTCTGGGAAAATGTTTGCAGGGAAAAATAAGTTGGGGTCAGTCCTACATTTGACTTATTCACGGGCACCCTTTCAGGGTGTAGGAGCGTATTTATTACAATTTTTCAAACTTTGTATGGGAGCTATCTCAGGCAATGGAGATAGGTGTACATGAGTATGTTCTAGAAATGGAAATTGCATAAAATAAACTAAAAGATAAATCCGTAATATTTGTTCATTTTGCCCCCCGTTTACAATTAAAATCCAAAACGACTTCTAACTTTTCAAACTCATTTAAGTTGCCAAAAACAAATAAATTTTCTATGCCAAGTTGTTTAAATAACATAAACCCTTCAAATTTTTTATTACAAATAATTACTTTTGAAACGAAAAAAAAAAACACTTTTCGGCAAATAAGTGTTAAAAAACTAGTGATGTTTAGTCATTTGTTGATTTCGAAGCAACAGTTAAATTGATTGTTTCACGTCAATCATCCATGAACTATTAAAGGCTTTTTAACAGAGAGTAGCAAATCGTTTAAAAAATTAAAGAAAATCTACTTCAAATGAACAAAAGAAAATTTACCTTTTTTTAAAATATGCTTGTCGGCTTTAAAAAAAAAAAATATAATAAAGCAAAATACAAAAACAACACCAGCAAACAATCTAAAAGAAAAATGTGGCATAAAGTTGTAAAAACAATAACAGTGAAACTGAATGAGGGAAAGCATTTAGATTTTTTCAAAAAAAAAAACTTTCAGCACGAGATAAAACAAAACAAAAAATAAATATAAATTAGCAAAACTGAAGATCAACTGCATATTTTATATTGGTTTGTAGCGAATTATATATACCTTTGATTTGCAAATACATATTCCCAAGAAAGAGATCTCTACGAAAGAATATGAAAAAGCTTTACATAAACGTTAAAAAAGCGCTTTTTGTAAGCTTAACTAATCAAAAAGTTGAGCAACCTCCTTCTTAGTCTTATTTAACACTATGCAACAGTGAAAAAAATACAAACGGGATAGTATAGGTTCGATTCTACTATCAAAGGGTAGTAAAACCATTTACTTCATTTGGCGATATTGGTGACCGTTTTCTTCTCATGGGCCTTAAAAGATTCGAAAACTCAGGGGATCTCAAAATTTGTGTTTAAAAGATGATTCAGACTTCGTTATAACGACAAACATTAATTTTTTTTTAATTTTATTAATTTTAATTTATTTTTTTTTTAGATTTTAATTTTTAAATTTATTCTTTCACTTTTTTTGAATAACTTGCAGGGAATTCAAAATTTCTACTAAATAATTGTAGCCACCATAAAGCTGAACAACTTTTGCTCACACATTAATACAAGCCAAACATGTCTGGGCACTTCAAATAGCCCATAAAGTTCTTGAAACATGTCCTTTTTAACTAGACTATACGTAACTGCTTGTCAAGTTAAGACTTTTTGCAAAATTTATTGATTTTAAAGTAAAGGTTTGATTTTACTATATAATTTTATTTAAACCCTATAATCAGTTTGACGAGATTACTACTCACTTTGTTTTTACGGACTTTAAAAGTTTTGGAAAATTATTGGACCCCTTTAAAGAAATTGTGTTATCGGTTTTTGTTCAAAATCTGCTCCAGATTTTATTATAACGTTTTACTATATTCAGCAATATTATACCTTAAAACTCATTTAATAAATAGTTGTAAATTTTATGGAAAAAATTTCTGGACTTTTTTATTTTTAAAAATTTTTTATTTCGAAAAAAGTGAAAAATAAAATTTTGCCCATATTCAAAATAAATAATTTCAGGAAAAGTTCTTTTTCATAAAATGTAAAACTATTTATTAAATGAGTTAAAGGTACAATATTGCTGAATATAGTTAAACGTTATAATCAAATCTGAAGCAGCTTTTGAACAAAAACTGATGACAGAATTTTTTGATGGCTCTATTGATTTTCCAAAACTTTGAGGCTCATAAAAATTAATTAAATTAAGTTTTAATAAAATGTAAATATATTTATTTAGTAGAGTCTAAGGTACAATATTTAAAGTAGCTTTTTAAGGGCCCTATTGATTTTCTAAAACTTTGATGCCAATTAAAATGAAACGGTAACATCAAACTAAGCAAGGCTTTTACCACCCTTTCATTGCAAAATCGAAGCCATGCTGTCTGCTTTTTGTATTTTTCAAAAAGATTTAATTTGTTGCATGGTGTAAGCTAAAGCTGTAAGGTAATCAAGGTAATTACAAAGCTGGCATACAATTCTTAAATGTAAAAAAAAAATACTTGTATGAATATTAAACGAAACAGATGCAGTTTAATTTTTTTAGATTTTAATCTTTTGTTTGGTTGCACGTTAATATGCAACATGTACCAGTACTGGCACAACACACAATAAAATATTTACAAAATTTTTCCTTTTATTTTTTTATTTCCCTTCAATTTAATCTTTATGTAGCAACAACAGCAGCAACGGATGAGTAAGTAATACAATACAATACTCAACACCTCTTTTCTGTTATTTTTGCTTATTTTCCTACGTGCAACAGATCTTTCTGACTTTTGGTTATGGTACTTAAAAACATATGTTGATGTGTATGTATGTATTGGCAAGCAAGATGTTAACAATGACGTTTGTTGTCTTGTTAATGTTGTTGATGCTGCTGCAGCCACTAATATTGTTGGTGCTTTTACTTGACGTACATAGTTGCCGGAGTAAAAAGATGCAACACAATAACAAACATAGTAATACGAACATAAAAACTTTCTCTTTTAGTTTAAATTTGTTGTAACTTGTTATTTAGTGTTGGTGTTTATAAAAAAGAAAAACAAGTATGTAAAACTTTGGTCAGTTGTTGCAAAATCAACAATAACAAGAAAACTCCTTGTCTGATTTACTAAAGTAGCTTGGCCGGCCTTTTTTAAAACTGGACATTTACTACTCAATACCAACCATTCAATTATTTTATGTCCGTTTTACTGTCTGGCCATTACTTTGTACGAATGTATGTATATATATGTAGAGCTGCTCCTTTAACATTATTTACCAAAAAAAAAAATAAAAAATACAGTGAAACCTAAGTTTCCTTATAAAAATAAAAAAAAAACTTATTCTGAAAAGACATGTGCTGTACAGGGGCTAGGAGTAGTACACCACAGGCTGCGCTGGATATCATTCTTCATCTTCTTCCAATTGAGGATTTAAAGACTGGAATGGCGGAGGTAGGCACCGGGGCTGGGTTTTTTTTTAATGGAAGTTGGAATGGGAGTTGTTTAGTCATACAGGCTTTTGGCAGTGATGAGGAGTTAAAAGGGGAGGAAGCAAAGTAAAGAGGGAACGTGTCAATCTACGTCAATAGTCAGGACGCCCTCAAGGCTCTAGAGGGACATTATGTCAGCTAGACTTGTGGATGACTGTAGACGTGTTCTCAGGGCGATCTTGGCAACACGCAGGGTAGGTCTCTGTGGGTGTCGGGACATTGTGACGTTGCCAGTAATGAGGCTACTGATGAGTTGGCGAGGGAGGGATCGGCCCGGAATATTGGGTTGGGTTGTAAGATGGTTAGACCATCAATGGGTTTCTGTTATAAGTTGATAGGGACTTGGGTCATGGACAAAGTGGGCCAAACCTGGAGGAACAGAGGTGATTGCAGGATCTCCAAGTTTCTGTGGCCCATGCTGGACCGGAGGGGCACTAACCTGATGCTCAAGGAGAGCAAGGGTGTTCTGAGGTGTATATTTGGGACTCTCACAGGGCAGTGCCCTGAGATAGGAACTCTTCAGATTTCTGCAAGTTATTTGGGGATAAGGAAGAGATAGAGACTGTAAAACGCCTTTTCTGTCTGGCTACAGAAGTGGCTGGGGGGATTTTTAGATAGACTTTATGAGGTCTCTGGTTATCGGCTGGGGAACATCACAGTATTTATTAAAGGGGATTGCACGTGTTTTGACAAACACTGACTTTTTTTGACTTTTTGCTGACGGCGTTCTTGCTTTTTTTCGTTCCTTTTTCGTTCTATCTACAATTTTTTTGCCTTTTTTATTGCTCTTTTCAACTCTTCGGAAGGAATTCACAATTGGCCTACGGTCTCTGGATGAAGGTGGAAAATTGCATTCGTCACTACACTTCGTAACCTAACCTAACCTAACCTAAGATCAGCCTCAAAATAGAAACGCCTTGTTTCTATAAAAATCTACAATAACTAAACCATGTGAATGACAGCGCCATCTAGCGTGCGTTTTAGGTAAAAATAAATATCAAAAATTAACTCTTTGACCCCAAAAACAGCAAGATATCACAAACAAATAAATAAGCGTTAGACAGCGTTCCAAAATCATCAACTTTAAAAAAAAAAGGAAAAAAATTTCGCACTGAACTAAAAAAAAACCCTTCAATGTTTAGTTATAAATAATATTAACTTTCATTTACAATTTTTTTCATCTAATTCGCATTTTGGTTGTTGCACTGTGTAATTGTTGGCGTTTAATTTAAAACATCAATTTAAATACTATTTTAGCCACTTGCAAAAATATTTATTGGTTACTTGTAATTTAGTTGTTTGCTGCTGCATTAACTGGTAATGTTTTTAAGTTTATTTATCGTCTCTTTAAAACATCATTAACTTTGAGTTAAGGAATTTAATTTTCATTTCACTTTATACGGGAAAATTGCAGTTAATTGAAGTGACTATTTAATCAATTTTTATGTTTTTATGTTGTTCGTATGTTTAAGGAAAAAATCACCCATAACTACCGTATAAAAATTTACAAGACATTTTTATTTGATGTTGTTGAATACTATGAAAGATGATTTACAAGTATTTTAAAGATGCATGTTGCAGAGCCAACAACTAACTATGAGCAACTTTTTTTGGCCAATGCCAACATAAACACATTAAACAAGAAGATTTATTTTAAAACGTATAGAAACTGAAATATATTTGAAATCGTTTATTTTCTTTTCAATGACACAGAAAATTTTAATTCAATTGAAGTGAAAATATATTATTTTTTTCGCAAATAACACTGATTTGAAGGCTCCGTTTTACCTTAATCAAAATTCATAAAAGACAGAAAATATAATCAAAATTGTGTACTCACTTGACAAATTATCCAGCATATATGTTAATAGTTTTTGTGTTCCATTAGGTTCATTGTATATGGATAGAAATTCCTTTTGTAGGGGATTGCCCATTAAACCCAAAACATGCAAATGAAACAATTTGCCAATTTCGTATGGTAGAACACGAAGAAAGTTATTATTTAATAAAAGTTCTCTAAAAATAATAAATAAAATATATTAAAAATGTAAATACAATACTAAATAATATTTTAAATTATTAAAATGAAAATATAATTTTCTTAAAATTAAATTATGTTTTTAAGCAAAATGGTAGTACAAGGATTCTCGATACATCTAATAAATGGTCCAGCACTCCTGTTAACACTTCCCTCTTTTCTATACGCTGATTTCCTGCGGACCCTAAGTAACTAACCCACTGTAAGTCAAGGGTTTGTGGACGAAGCGCCAAGAAACTAAATGTCCAGTTAGTGATAAAAAAGGACAAGTTTCAAGTTGTAGTCGACTCCAATGCTATAGCAAGGGTCGGTTGCAACTTTAGTTTCTCAGTCCGTATATGCCGTCACTGCGCGGATGGCCCCCCTTTACGCGCATAATCGTGGGAATCTCATGCCTAATTCAAATTTATTTATTTATTTTATTTATTTATTATTATCAATACAATGAAAGCCTTAATGGCCAATAAGAAATTCAAACAAAAACAAAAATTAAAAGCAAAAAAATTTTGCAATGGTCATCCGCCACATTTTTATCTTCTAGCGTAGTTGCGTCAGAAACTTCAGATGCGGCTCGATAAAGTCTACTACACGTATTACTGGACGACTTGGCAATCGTGGTTTAGTTGGACTAAGGTCCTTATCGTTAAAGTAGAAACCGATCCTGGCTTGTGAGGACACCAAACGCAACCATCAACCAATCGAGTACGAAACGACCAAAACCTTCTTGAGTCTTTAACAGGCCTTTACTTCTATCTAAATTGTTCTAATCTAAGCTAATCTAATTTAATGTATTTTGACTTTTTATCTCTCTCTTCCCTACTTATTACAAAGAGACCGAAGAAACGAACCCTAATTTTTTCATAATTTCCGTAGCGGCCTATTCTACCAACCTCCCCCAAATAAATTGGTTCATATTTTATTTTTATTTATTTGTCAAGAGTTTAGACTTGATCATATCGCTGGCTTAACGTGCAAAATCTCTAAGTCTACTTATTTTAAGTCTACTTAGATAAAGGAAAACTTATTTATTTCTATATTAACGCACCTCAGTTGTATAAGTTCTCCCAACTCAGCAGGCAAACTACGTAATTTATTACTGGATACATCTAATGTACGAAGATTAACCAAAAGACCAATGTCGGCTGGTAAACGTAACAAATGATTATCATTTAAGTATAAAGCTGTCAAGTGTTCAAATTCCCATAATGAAGGGCTTATATTGCGAACGGAACCTTAAAAAAATATTAAATAAAATTATTAAAAAGCCAAATACATTAATTAAAAAAGAAGAGTTTTACCTGTTATTTCAATGCCAGTCCAGTTAGATTTTTTACCAGCTGCAACATCTTCAGGTGACATAAAAATCTGTTGCCTACGATTACCGCTTTCATATTTGTCCTTATTACGAGACATTTTATACAGGTTGCCTAAATAGTATTTAGTTTGCGCATTAAAAAAGGGCGAAAAAATTAAAAAAAAAATTAATGTGTTTGATTAAGAAAATTATAGGTATAAAAAATTAATTTATTTCTTTCTATTTAAATTATGATACAAAAACAATTAAACAAAAATTAAAACTAGAAGATTAATTTTGAAGTTAATAATAATAATATAAAATTATAGCTTTTTTTAAATTTGGTTAATAAATTTGTAAATAAAAATTGTAAGTATGAAAAAAATTATAACCTTTCATAATAACCGCCTGATGGTAAGCGTCTCTGCAAAAAAATATTAATAAAGTTCTTTTTTGTTTCTTAAATATTATTTATTAATTCATTGTTGTAAATATTGCTTTAAATAAATTGTTAGGCATGATTAAATTTCTTATGTGATATGTACATATGTATATATGTATATATTTTTTGTTTGCTTTTTAGTTAATTATTTATTTTTGATGCATGATTCGATTTTTCGTTGATTTAAAATTTTTTTTTTTGTATGTGTGACTGTGTAGACAAATAACAAAAAATTACTAAACAAATTTTACAAAGGATAATATACATACATATAATAGATCTGTACATAAGTATCTACTACATAAACACATACTTTTTTTAATTGAATTAACCTTTGTACTTTGAAAATGTTTATTTAAATATTAAACACAAAAATCTGCAATATGTAATAAATAAATACTTAATTCTAATAAATGTAAGAATTTATCAAATCTTTACACCCACCACCAATAGAGCGCACATTATACGTGTAAGTTTTACATACGTGCACACATTGTGAAAATTACAAATAAAGATAAGAGTGTTAATATTAGTGCTAACCATAAAAAATAAAAGTAACACTTTTGAGAATATATTTAACAAAAGTAGGTAAGAAAAGGATGGAAAGAGTGATGAAGAATGGTACTCAGAGACCGCTTGACTCCATTAAGCATCCCCTTAAAAAAAATTAGGATATTAATTAAAGGAGAA
Organism: Melanophora roralis; assembly: GCA_963583895.1. Classification (NCBI taxonomy): domain Eukaryota; kingdom Metazoa; phylum Arthropoda; class Insecta; order Diptera; family Rhinophoridae; genus Melanophora; species Melanophora roralis. The sequence goes on along the minus strand of OY757187.1, from coordinate 59,906,007 downwards.
AGTTGCAAAATTAGCAAAAAGGAAAGGGATCACAAAAAATTATATTTAAAGTAGATTTTAAATGATAATTTTTTACAAAAATTTTGTTTAAAAACTATTATTTAAAAATTTTTTTGGATTGAATTTTTTGGATCCATTGTAAGCCTCTAGCCACCTGATTTCCATAATGATCTCAATGATTTTTACACTTTACATCGCACAACGTTGCTTAGTTGTTTTACCACTTTTACCTAACCACTAGGGTTACTTCTCTAATCTCAGGCTGGATTCTCTATCAATTTTTAGTACTCCTCATCAACAATTTTTGTTCTCAATTCAGTATTAGCAAAAACCACAATTTTTCATATTGAGCCAACGACAATATCCTAGTGTGGTAAGTAATGACGATTTCCTAACTCTGAGTCCCCTAGTCTGGTTAAGCTTTTTGCCGCCATTCCCATCACCCAATACTCCATAAGTACCTACCATGTTGAGATGGACGTCTATTGCGGCTAAGGTGTCCTTCTCATGGCATCAGTGATACCAAGTGAGCCCCCCAAACTGTGCATCCATATGTTAGAGTGGGTTCAACAACCATTGTGTTAATCCAGTTAACCACCAATGGCCCTATAGGAACTTTGGAACTTCTTTCGTGATAGTTTACTATTAAAGACTTCCCCAAGCATGATATGCTAGATTTACTTCGGGCCATTTAGTGATAAGATTCTAAAAACACCGACGCTTTACTGACAAAAAGAACCTTAGTTATGTTTTGTTACAATCTCACGCATATTCCTGGCCCTTAAAATAAACCTTCTTCCCGATCACCATGACATCACCTGCATATTCAAAAGCTTATTTCTTCTTATTTTTTCTGCAATTTTATACTGATTTGATCATGATTACTTGCTTTTTATAATTTAATACAATGATTTGTTGTATATGAACTTTTAAAAATATTATACGAGCAAAAAATAATCAGCCCTGCTAGTGCCCGGCTCCTTGTAAATCAATACACCTTGGCTTTGTTTTATTCTGTTTCTGGCGATACTAATCAGTTGCTGTTAAAAAAGCACCAATTTTTTATTAAATCCCTACATTCAAACAAGCTCGGAAACAACCTAATAACACTAGTTTATAAATAACAGTGAAGTCAATTGTTAGTAAGCTAAATCTGAAAAATATGTCTAAAAATCTAACACTTATATAGGCAAATTGTGTTTAGTATGCTAAGTTAAGGAATGAGAGCACAAGCCGCTTACAAATAAATGCCAAAATATTTAATATATGTACATACATATACACAATAGCAGAAACAAATATCTAACTACACATTAAAGAACAAAGACAATATCAGGCAACAATAGGTATAAAATATCTTAACGAAAAAAATAAAAACTGTTGCATTTTGTATGAGTGATATAAAAGATGCACATATAAAAAAAAGCAATCAATTAAGCAATTAGTTAAAAAGGGCAAAAAGTTATAATTAAATACTACATACATAGGTAGATAGGTATATAAATTTATTTAACATAAATAGGCAAACCTGTCAGCATTCAACTATTGACCGCAACAAATTTAACTAGATTTAAACACAAATCTCTAACAAACACAATTTTGTTTACTATACAAAACTAAATTTAGATAAAAATTTAAGATTTTTCAAAGTTTTTAATAAAATTTTGTATCAATATGTTCGCAAAACAAAACGAAAAATAAAAATGGAGCACCCGCAATTGAAAGGGAAATTGTGGAGCAGAAAAGCTCTTTGGCTACAATTTTTTTTTTAAGTTTTGTCAATATTTACTTTGCAAAATACATTGTATTTTTATTTATATTTATTATTTTGACTAAAATATATGTATTTTTTCATTAACTTAACCACACTTCTAGGTTTTTTTGAGTTTTTCAAACCGTGTAAATTTTGTTTCGTTTACTTTGTGCTCCATCAAACAATAACAACAGCAGAGAAATTTTGCAGTGTTGCATTTTTTGGCCCCCAAAAATGAAAGGAACAATTACCTTACATGGTATAGTCCAAGGCACATTTAACAAGGTAAACTCAAGGCGAATTGAAAAAATTCGCCCTCTGCATTTCCTTTTTGTGTTTGAACGGTAGAATGTCAGAAAAATTAAAAATTCCATATAAAATTAATTTTTAATTCGTATAAATGTCAAATTGATTTTAATCAGCTGGGCTCTTAATATAACCTGGTTGAATGAGCCTTGGTATAGTCGCTACGTCAGCAACTACAACAAACACGATATCAAATTTATGAAGTTGTTGTAAAAGCATCGTCGTTAATGCAAGGAAAACATGTTTTGACAAAAAATAATCAGCTGTTGAATCGAGTATACCTTGGAAGGTAATTTTATCATGGAACCTACTAAAGCGAATTGATTACAAGACTGTAGGGATTTCACAACTAATTTCCAGCGAAGAAAATTTTCGTTTTGTTGTGATTTTCGTTGGCTGTTAAAAAAAATATCTAAACATAAGCAAATTTGAAAACCCAGCCTCGATTAATTCAAGAAAAAAGTAGATTAGCTGTGCTCGTAACACTACCTGATCTATGAATTCGCCTTGGAACCTATAAACACTCTGGCGCAAATAAGCAAAACAAATAAAAAAAATAAGAAAACTAACAAAAATATATAACCCAAGGCACAATTACACCTTGTGGCGGACTTTTATTTTCGGAATATGGCAAGGCGCATGTATAACAGGCGCCCTTAGTTAATCAGTTATTAAAACGGCAAATTTTGTTTATGTTTATCTGTTTTTTTCTTTTTTTACAAAAAACAACTGTAGTGTTCTAATAAAAGTTTAAAAAGAAGAATTTGTGAGTTTTTGTTATCTGTCTTTAACATTCGTATGAGGATTTAGTTGTTTTTGTAGAGCTAACACCACCTTGCGCCTTGGTATATGGCTTCTAGCTAACTTGTCAAATTTATATAGCGAGTGTTTTACAAATTAGTGTAAAAAATAAAGCAAATAAAATACTAAAAAAATATATATGTTTATGACAGTTTTGACAACACAGCTAGAAATGCATACATGCTGCGTGTCTAAAAGTTGTTGTAGGGACGAGGTCACCTTTTTAATACACTTTGAGACAAAGCAAACAAAAGATATAAGTATGTACATACAAGAATGAACAAAAAACAATATTATTTTTTTATTACTATTTTTGTAGTAATTTTAACACAACACTTTCATGCTTTTAAATTAATTTTCCAAACAAAAAAACAATTGCAAAAAAACAAAATTCACCTTCACTACAACAAAAATTTCTATATTTATACGTTTTTTAATTTTGGTATATTATTTCTTTGCTTAAATTTTTTAGCTATCAATGGGTAACTGCGGCCTTTAAAATTGTTTTGTTTCGAGATTTTTCAACGCGTAATTAAGTCAACTTAAAATTATTATTGTTTTAAATAAATTAGTAGTATATATTATTTTTTAACTTTTTCACTTATTTTCTATGATTGTTTATGGTTTTTTTATTACAAATTGTATCTTATTTTTTTATAGTTCGCCACCACTTTTCACCGTCTTTAGATTTGTTAGAAACGATATGTAATTTGGAAATGGAATACAAAAAAATGACAGAGCAGTAATGCCAGACTATTAAAAAAATATTTGGTTAATCGTTCGTTGGTTGAGCTCTTGTTTACTGCACGGCGCAATAAAGTAATTCGAGTATTAACGATATGGAATGTTTGATTTAATTTTCATTATATATACACGGCAAAACTCTGCCATCCTCGTCTCCTTAATATGTCAGCGCGTCCAACTGAGCTTGTCTTAAGCATTTACCGTAAGAAATCTTATAAATAATTTTTATTTATTGTTGAACTAATTGTTTTATAACAAATTTTTGCTTCTTAATTTGACTTAAGTTCATATAATTTTTTTTATTAGAAGAAATTATTATTTTCCGTTAATGTTAAAAGAAAGAAACTTTATTTTTGAAAAAAGCAGATTTTTTCTACCGATACTAGCCGAGTAATTTTTTTTAATAATTTCTTCTAATAAAAAGAAATTATATGAACTTAAGCCAAACTAAGAAGCAAAAATTTGTTAAAAAAAATCTTATAAATATTTAAAAACTTCATTAAAATGATTAAAATTGAATTAAAGAGAGACAAAAAGTATTTGTACCGCATTTAACAATTTTGAATACATATTGATAATTTTCTTTCACACACGTTAGGTATACTTGATCATTTTTTGTTCAATTTTCTTTTGAACTTGCATTTACGTTCATACATGCTTCATCAAGTTTAGCCAAAATAGAGGTTGTCTTGTGGAAAATTTATATTTTAAATATGATTATGTCAAAAAGTAATGAACTATGCGGAGTGACGGTGGCACCAGTAAAATAATCGATTGTGCGGATTTGTCAGTTACGATGTCGCAGTAATCGAGTAAGAACGCGCCGCGCGTTCACTGTGGATACATTTTTTAAGAGTAGTGATTTCTACGTAATTGCTCGTCGGCAATTTTGCTCAAATTTCGGTATTGGGCGAATACCCGATGGACTGAGTGAAAAATGTAATTCGTTCGTAGCTGCAGAGATTCTGCGAAAGTGCTTCGGCTCTGAATGTTTCTCGGCCGGGGCCCAGTCGATCTTTAAAGGCTTCCGAAAACATTGATCTGGTTGAAAGCAGTTTGCGTGAAAATCCGCCACTTTCAATACGAAAAAGAGCAGCCTCACTGGGACTTTTAAGAAATTTAAAAAAAGGATCTGAAATTCCATCCTTTTAAAATTAAAATCGCTTAAGAACTGAAAGAAAAAGTGACTTTGATTTACGAAACATATTTTGTGAAGCGCTGTTAGAGCGTTTTTGGATTATAAATTCTTATTTTTGGAACGAAGAGGTTTATATTTACTTTAACAACCACGTCAACAAGCAATACTGCCGTTACTCGTCTTCAAGAACTCGCAACTTTCGGTTGAATCATCAAAAACCATTGCATTGCCCCAGAGTAACTGTTTGGTGGCCTTATCCACACAGGAGATAATAGGATATCCCATGGCCACCGAAGTCACCCGATCTAACTCCCATTGTTTTTTATGGTGCTACCTCAAAGGGAGGGTTTATAATGACAGTTCCAAATCTCTTGTAGCCTTATGAGAAAAACTTGGTCAAGAAATAAGCTCAATTGAACCAAGTTTACTGCAGCGTTTGGTGCAGAACACAAGGCTCCATTTTGAACAGTGAGTTCAACTCGACAGAAGACATCTAGATGACATACTCTTCAAAAAATAAAGTCCGCAACTTCATTCTATCGTTTCATGCTCTTAACAAAACTTTTTGTCAATCATTACGTTTTTTATTTAAATTTAAAAAATAAATCTGACACCCTGTACTAACAAGCAACCAACTTTGCGTTGAAAAAAAAGGAGAAAACAAGACGAGTACTGTCAAGTATGTACCCACTTGTGTTATCTTTTCCCGTCCTTCAAGACTTGACGATTCGGACTTGCTGTGTATGAATCTCGTCTTAATTACTGTACACTACGAGTTTTTTCAGAGTTGTTTTATTGTTTGACAATTAGGAATAAATAAAAAAAAAATACAAATATATGTGTTAAGAATTCTAATAAATTCTGCACTAATGACTATTTCTGAAAAAATATTTTTATCTATAAAATTTTAATGTTTCAAATTAAACGAAATAATAAAAACAAAATTGAAAATAAATCTTCTACTAAACAGTTTTAATGATACTGAATACCACACAATTATGCTTGTTCAACCCTAATATATCAGAGCTCATTTTTATTTTACTCCATCAGTCTTTTCGGTTGCAAAAAAAGCCCAAACATGGTTAAATACATTTTTATGTAATAATGCTTGCCTTGTCACTTGAACAACATTTTGCGGCATATGAAAACATCAAAAATCCATAACTAACAAGATGTTAACCGGTATATTATATGTAGTTTAAATTGACATTTAGCTGGTCTTTGAACCAAAAACCGTCATATCTGGCAGCCATTAACAGAAGGGAAGTATAAAAATGTAAGCTGCCAGATTTAAATAAGCTCTTAGTTGCATAAAAATGTTACTTAAAAAATTTGTTAAAATGTTTCCGTTTCCTTGACGTTGTCATATCTTTTGCATGCACAAAATATGTTTTTTAAATAAAACTCTTTTTCCAATTTGACAAATTACATAAATTTATTTTATAAATTATATATATTTCACACTAACTGTTTCTTCTTTTCCTACCCGCTTAAATAGTACTTTAATCATTCTTCCTTCCGCTCTTAGTTGTTAAAAGTATTTTTGCTAACATATTTTACAACCCTGCGTTATCACTTAATTCCCTCCAAATTTATTAAGTTCCGTTAGTATCTCGTAAAAGCCAAGTAAAATTATAGTGCAAATAAAAATTATGAAATTTTCTTTAAAAAAAGTGTAATTTTCTTGATGAAAGTAAAAATTCTTTATTTTAATAGTTTTAATTTGTAAATAATAATACTTAAATAACATTAAAATTGTGTATATAGTGTAGTGCAAATCAAAGTATAATAATTTATGAATTAAATAAAATATAGTGAAAAGTTTAAAGAAAAATGCCAAATAGAAAGCCATTTTAAGTTAGAAAAATATTTGGCAAATTTGTTTTAATGAAATACAGGGCTTTTATTAATTAAATTAATTTGTGTTACCTGGAATGCTGTGTAGTTATTTTTTTAAAGGGGTTTAAGTATGTTATTACTTGCAAGTGTGTATCGTGACATTTACATAAAGTTGACAGTATACCTACAGCTCAAGTTTAAGACTCTTTGTAATTCCAAAAGGTTTTATATAAAAAATATTATGAATTTTTTATTAATATTTCCTTTAATCCCTAAAAAAATACCAAAAAGTTAACTTCTTAATTCAAGCTCAAAATATGTATGTACATACATATACATATGTATGTGTTAGCACCAGCATTTCAGAAAATTTAATTACATAGATGTTAATTTTTGCAGTAACTGACAGACAGAAATTTAAAATAAATATCTTAAGGTGATCATGGGGACTATTTTTTAATTATTTGTAAGGCAGAACAGTTAAAGAGTTACGATTTTGCAAAAAGTTTGACTCTCTTATAATGGCTATAATTAATAATTAAAATTAAAAAAACAAAAAAAAAAAAAAAAAATAAATTAAATTTAAAATATAAAAGTTTTGCTTAAGAGGTAAGTTTCATTTTAAAACATTAAAACAACGTTAAAAAAAAATCCGCAAAAATAAATTTTAAATTTAAAGAATTTTATTTAAAATCCAAGAATTAACTTTGTAAGCAAAATAAAATAAAAAGTGCCAAGGAGAAATAAAAAGTAAAATTTCTATGGGTTTCTATGCAATCTTAATCCAAAATATTTATTTTTTGACTTAGTGAAAATACAGTGAACTCGCGGAAACGTGAATATCCAGAATAGTGAACATCCAGAAACGTGAACACTTTTTATTTAACATTAACTACTCTAAAACGTGAACAAACATTGAAAGCTTTAAAACGTGAACAGTTTTTTCTGAGGTTTTTTTTGCTTACATTAATTTTATTAGTTTTGAGAGTCCCCGAATTATGCAATAAAAGGAAATATAAGCGATATACATAGTTTTATTTGCAAAATGTTGATTTTTGTGGTCAGAATAATAAGACAATTATGTATTACCCAAAAAACTTAGGTTTTAAAATTTTTAAATTGGACTTTTCGGGTTAAAGCGTTGTTAATTTTTGACTAGATTTGGATGTTTTAGAACTAGTAACAATAAATTGATAAAAAAAAAAAATTAAATTCGTTAGAAAATAGTTAAAACATATCCAATCAGAAACGTGAACAAAATCGAAAACATGAACACCCTTTAGTTCACGATTCCGCGAGTTCACTGTATACATATTTCATTCCATCTGATAGATGGATGACCCTTAACCCTTAGAAAGGGTTACCAAGGAGACTTTAATATAAAAAAAAGCGTAGTGTGCTTGAAAATTTAAACTTCGTTCTAATTTGCAGAAAATAATGTCGTTTGCTTTTCTAAAAAAAGGAACATAAATTGGTGATATTGACAGCCAGAAACACTACTACCGTTTAAAGAGTTTTAATGGTGAAAATCCGTAACTGGTTTGAATATATATACATATGTGTATTTCAGTCGGCTAGGATCGATAGAAAAACTTACTTTTTTAAATAAAGTTTCTTTCAACATGTATGAAAAATATTAATTTCTCCAAAGTAAAAAGAAATTAAAATAAGAACTAAATCAAATATAATAAAAATCAAAAATTTAAAAGGGAAAAAAGTAATAAAATGTCAAGAAGTACTTTTTGTCCACTTAGTTGTGTTTCCACGTCTATATCGCTGAATATTCCTCAATTTCATTTGATTGGACTCATTATCTTAAAAAACCAAAAAATTTCACAATATACAAATAGAAATTTTGTCCACATAATTGACTTCTTACCTTTACGTATTATGTATATTATTCAATATTCTTTAAGTTAATATTTTTTAGTTTAAATTTTTTGTGCAACAAATATCAAAAATGTTAAAAAATTAATTTTTCCCAATTCATTAACCTCCGACCTCTTCATGGATCAATCGCCTCTAATTTCATATTTTTGAACTCATTATCTCAAAAAATGCATAAATATTTTTGTATCCAATAAGTACACCAAAAAATTTTAAACTATGTTTATTGGCTTAGAAGTTAAAAAACATTTAAATCTTTTTTACCACAAGGGTCAAAATTAAAAACATTTAACATTTTTTCGGGGCCTGTTTAACGTAATTAAAATTATGATTCCATCGTTATTTGACAAATTTCCGTTTTTTAAACGAGCTGATATCTAGGTGTAAATTAATTTTCGTAATATCAACACATAGCCTTGCCAACTATATTTTTTATTTACCTGATAGAAAAAGATATTATTAGATTTAACACAAGCAGTTATCTATTTGTGGAAATTGTGGGCATAAAAATTACAAAATGTGCCTTTAATGTTCGTACCAAAACATAATTTTTTTTCATCTTTTTAAACCTGGTTACAAAATTTCAAAAAAGTTCCAAAAACGTTTTTATATTTTTTCGATACCTGTCGCACACAATTTCATTTCGGCCCCTATTATGTATTAGAACTCAACTCTATTTCAGTTGTAATGTCAAATTTGCTATCGTGATAACAACCAAACAGAACAACTGCTAACGACAATTGGATCTACGCTCCGGAACGACCCGAGTATCACTCGGCCAAAGATTGTCAACTCAGGGACAGCTGAATCAGACGGAGGTTTTTTCCTCAGGAAAAAACAACCGTCAACAGTGGAACTGTTATAACAACAACAACTGCTACCGACGAGTTGTAATTTTTTGATGTTTTTGTCAACCAAACTAACACAAAATTGTACAAGATAATAATTTTTTTTCACAGGTTTGGTTGTAATAATAATATTAACTGAGTTGAGTTGCAAACTATAATATGGGGGTTAATTTCATCGTTATAGGTCTAGGAGATACACATTAAATTTAAATTCTTGGCTATCACAATTTTAATAATAAACTTAAAGGCGAATAAATATTAAGTAATATTTTGCTTTTAAAATCTGGGTTACACCGTGCATGGTTGGATATAGCAACTTACCGATTTTTTCCCCTTTTAAAGCTTTTTTATTCTCTTAGGGTCAAAAATTTCCAAAATCGTGTCCCATTCGGTTTATACATTGGGAGGGATACCCAAATTTCAAGTCTCTGTCTTTACGATGATTAATTTTTTAATCGGCCATTTACGTTATTTCGCTTCATATATAGAAAAATTATATTTTTAAAACCAAATTTTTGTTTGTTGACCAAGGCGAATTTATGGATTCGCCTTGTTTGTTGACATGAAAATAATTTTTTTTCTTTTACATAGATTTTTATTAATTTATTTGATTTTATTATATTTTCCATGAAATATGATATAAATTTTTTTGTTATTTTTTGAGTGCATTTAAAATATAAAATATTTTTTGTAGTTTATCTAAGCTAAAAAGTAAACTTAAATAAATAAAAAAAAATTAAAATAAATAAGACATTCTCTCAACTGAATTTAGAGTTCTTTACAAAACTATTTATGTAAAAAAAATTAAAATACATTAGTTTGTTATAGTATACGATAAAATCATTTTCTTATATATAAAAACGCAATTATTTATTGGACAAAAGAAAATCGAATAAAAAAATTAATTTAAATTACAAAATGATATAAAAATTAAAACAAGAGAAGACGGCAAATTTTATCTAAACTCGTACTAAATCATATTAACATTAATAATGGTACACATCTATGTATAAATGTCTTGTATATTAAAAATTGTTTATATATACATTAAGAGAAACATAAATTATTTATTTACATGCATAAAAAACAGATGGCAAACATTTTTTTCAAGTTTTTCAAATTTTGCAATTTTATATATTTTAATATAAACTTTATTTTTTAAGGAATAAAAGTGCTGGGTATCACAATTCACCAAGATGTAAAAAATTCTTAAAAAAAAATATAAAAAATACAAAGAAATATACATATGTATATATTTATGAATTTTTTAAACAATTCTCTAGTTATTAAATAATGTTTTTGATATTTTCTTTTACTAAAGATTATTTTTTAATTAAAATTTTTTATTTTAACATTAAAAATTATTTTATGTTTAAGCTAGTGGATTTTAATGGAAAAATTATTTTATGCTTAATTTTGCCTACGTTATTTTTATATTCAATCGTAATTATTTTAATGAATTAAGAAATACTTTAAATTTTGTTTAAAATACTTTTTAAACCAACACCACATACGTGGTAGGGGTATTATGCGTTTGTGCAAAAAAATAATCACTTCCTGAGTGCATTTAAAAAGGTCCGTCAGTCGGTCCGGCTTGGTGAAATTTGACAGATAAGTTCCTTGGCAATGGCACAAAGCCTATCATTGTGCTGATAACTGGCCAATTTTTTGGCATAGCCTCCATACAAATGTCCTCCCAGAAAAAGCATTTTGGGCTATAAATGGCTCGGATATTACTTTACTCTTCCAACAAATTGCACACATGTTTATCTTTGAGCCACCAACTTTTATACGGAATACAAAAAATATCGGTTTTTTTATTTAGTCCCCATACATATGTGGTGTAGGGTATAATATGGTCGGGCTTGACCGACTATTACATTCTTACTTGTTTCTTTTCTAACAAAAAAAAAATCTTTTCGAAACGATTAGCATAATGACCAACACTTTAGAATACCATATTCGAGGTTCCAAAAGTTCTTGAATTGGCATTTCTAGTCGTTACTATTATATTAAATTTGTTATTTGTTTGAAAAAAGAGAGCCCTAAAAATTATTCCTTCTGTTTAATCTTTCTTTATTTACAATCTCAAATACTTCTCTTTTGCCAACTTTAACTTTGTAACGAAAACCCCTATTAATTATTAACGAAAAAAGTTTTTTAAGAAGTGTTGTTATTAACGTCTTTTTAAGAATTTTTTAACTATTTTAACTTTTAATTAAAACAATTCCATATGAAAATTTCTTACCAGACAGTTAGTTGTCTACTACACCCATTACAAACCGCTCAGCAATTGTAGGTTAATCTCAGCTTAATCTCTAAAATTGTTTGTTCGTCAGTTAGCAATCAATCATTTTCAATTGGCTTATTGTTGCGTGTTTTAAAAATCATCAAACATATATTGTTCAATTAACATATCAATATCCTGCTAGTTAGAACTATCCATAAACTCATTCACGGAAATAGTCATTTTCTCCTCATCATCGCCACTATCCTCATCGTCTTCCATTTCGTCATCGTCTTCATCTTCGCAGTCCTCATCTTGCTCATAGCTATTCGTATGATCTGTATTTTGCATAAGATCTCCCCCTCCACCACCACTGGCCGAATTATTTAAACCACCCGGACCATTAGAGCCACTAATGCCACTATCTGAAGTTAAAGATGTGTTATTTAAGTTATTTGAAACAATAGTTGAACCTGCAACGGTTGTGCCCTGTTGTTGGCTTCGATCTTGACGGTGGGGTAAATTTATATTGACAATACTTCCTGGTGCACCTGGCATGACATTCATGTCTCCGCTTCCCTCAACCTTTTCCTCCTTAATGGCAATTTTTTGCAGCTCCATTAGTTCCATGGGAGATCTAGTTTTGTAATGAGTCCTTATGTGTTTCGACAAGTGATCGCTGCGCATAAATTTTTTATTACATTCGGCACATTGAAAACGTTTCTCTCCAGTGTGGGTGCGACGATGCCTTTGAAGTTCATCGGATCTGGTAAAACGCTTGCCACAAAATAGCCAGGAGCACACAAACGGTCGTTCACCCGTATGCCAACGCAGATGAGCCCTTAAATGGGAAGTTTTACCATAGACCTTATTACAGCCTGGTATATGGCAGATGTGTTGTTTTTTGCGATCTGATTTGTTTTCTCCCTCTACACAGTTGGGACAAGTGCAGGCCACGCGTTTTAAACGTGGCTTAATACCTAAATTTCCGGAATCGTTTAAATTGATGTTGACATTGACGGAGGTTTGTGAGGGGGGTGGGAGTATTGGTTGCTGCTGTTGTAAAGTAGACTGTTGTTGATTTGAAGTAGAGCTCGATTGCTGCTGTTGTTGTTGCACCGCTTGACCGGCACTGTTATTATTACTACTGTTGGCAGTGGTTGTAGCAATTGTTATTTGTGTTGCGCCTATAGCATTCGTTACGGCCGTAGCTGTATTACCAGCAGCCGTTAAAATTTGTTGTGATGAATTAGGTTTTATTGAAGTGTTACGAGCTGGTTGATGTTGTAAAATAAAGTGATTTGATTGTTGCTGCTGCGGTCCTTGAGGAATTGCAGTGATTTGTAAAGATGCAGGAATGGTCACTGGTATTGCCAAGCTGTCGATGGTTGAAATAACTTGTTGCTGCTGCTGCTGTTGTTGTTGCTGGGCTTGCTGGATTTGCTGCTGGATTTGTTGTAGTTGGGCTTGTTGCTGTTGTACCTGTAAGGATGAGTAGACTGTTAGGTAACATTGTTAGGAAAGGCAAATTAAAAAATTTCTTGTTTTGTATGGAAGTTGATTATTATAAACTACCACCACCAATCAAGCTTAAATTAAAAGTAAATAAATGAATAATTTAATAAAAAAACTAAATAAATAAAAAAATTGAAGTCCAAATCGAAAGAAAAGATTTTGGAAAAGCTTATTGTCACACCAAACTGTAATATTGTTTAACAAAAAGAAGTAAAATTTTCTTACTTGAGTTACGGTGGTAGCCTGTGGCATCAACCATTTTATTTGAGTTGTACCAGGTGGCACACCATTGGGTCCATTATTTAGAGATGAAACCGGCGAACTATCTGGAGGTTCTTGTTTAATGTTTGTTATCAATGTCTGGCCGATTTGGGTGGGAGATTGAGGCTCCTGTTTAGGCTGTTGCAAACTGGTACTACTGCTTGGTGATTGTGGTGTATTGGAGGAATTGGTTTGTGTTAATGTGGATGAGTTACAAGTGTTGCTGTTTGAAGTGGATATTTGCTGCTGCAATGGTACACTGGTAGCATTGGAGGTTGTGATATTTGTTGTGGAACTGGTCTGAGCAGATTGAGTAGGTGGGTTTATTGATTGCTGTTGTTGCTGCTGTACTTGGGTTTGTTGTGTAGTAGATTGAGGTTGTTGGGGGGCTTGTTGTGGTGGCTGTTGGGGCAACGGAGTTGGATGTTGTTGAGCGGTTGTTGCGGTAGCAGCCAGGAGTTGCTGTATATTCTGTGGTTGCAAATTAGGTGGCAAATGCTGAGCCTGTATTATCTGCACTTGACCAATACCAGGTATATTTTGTATGGGTAGTGCTTGTAGACCAGGAATTTGCTGTAATTGGATTAGATTAGCTGTGGATTGTGTAGCTTGTTGTGGTGTTGTTGGGGCGGCAGCTTGTGTTGTAGGTCTTTGAAGTTGCTGTAAATGCTGAGCTGGTATTACTGTCACCTGTTGACCTTGAGCATTCACTATGGTTATCGGCTGATTTGTGGGAATTTGGGCTCCTGATTCGTTGGCAGCATTTATAGCGTTGATAATTTGCTGTTGTTGTTGTAACTGTTGCAATTGTTGCTGCTGCTGTTGTTGCTGAGCCTGTTGTTGGGCTACAACAGCAGCTTGCTGTTGCTGTTGAGCTTGTTGTTGCTGCTGTTGTTGTACTGCTGCCTGAACTTGGTGCTGTTGAGCAGCATTTTGTATATGAATTATATTAGCATTAGATGGCAATTGCTGGTACGACGTCAATGCATTCAAAGGAGCCAATTGCACCTGCTGAATTTGCCCATTGGGTGTAACTATTTGAGCAATTTGAGTAAATTGGGGTATAATTTGGGGCATCTGCATGGGCTGTGCAGCAGGCAAGAGGTTGGCAGTAGGAATACCGCCAGAAGTTGACGCCAACTGTTGTATGGGCACATGAATTGTTTGATAAACGGTCTGGCCGCCGACTCCTGTCTGTATGGGAACTTGAACCGCCACAGTGGTTTGTTGTAAAGTGGGTTGTGTTTGGGCAGCTGATGTCTGCTGTTGCAGTGCGTGGGGAAATTGTACGATTTGCGGCAGATGTGTAGGTGTTGGCGTACTTGCTGGGTTAGCCTGCCTTATTTGAATGTTATGCAAAGAATTAGCGTTTTCAATTTTAATTGAAGTATTTGTATTGCCAGCCAAAAGTTGTTGAATATTTCCTAAAAGTCCGTTCGCTGCTGCCACAGATGTGGGAATTTGTATATTGGTACCAGGTATTGTTATGGTACTGGGAAGAGTTGCTGTGGTGGTAGTGGTTTGAGAGGAATTGGATGAGTTATTCACATTAGCCGAAGCATTTGCTGATGATGTTTGACTTTGATTAGAGCTTGAACTGTTGGTAGTAGAATTTGTTTGCTGAGCCTGCTGTTGGGCTTGTGCTTGTGCCTGATTTTGTTGCTGTTGTTGTTGCAATAGCTGCTGCAGTTGTTGTTGCTGCAGCTGTTGCGATGTTTGCGGATTATGTATGGTTGTTACTGGTATCTGTATATTTGTTCCAGGTATTGTAAACAGTGCTTGTTCTTGCAGTCCACCTCCTCCTAAGCCTGCTGGTATTTGTATAGTCTGTCCTAGTCCTTGTATAAACTGCGTGCCAGGTTGAAGTTGAACAGCTGTTGGCTGTGTGGTAGCTTGGGGAGCTCTTACAATTTGCCCGTTTGGTGTTAAAAACACCTGCTGACCATTTAGATTTATGGGTTGTCCGGCCGCGATTTGCGAGTTTAGATTTGGTATAAAAATGGCTTCTTGTCCATCGATATTTACTGTTTGCATGGGTTGTACAATTTGAAACATATTTTGTGGTAATGCTTGAGCTTGTTGTTGTGCCCCTTGCTGGGGTGTTGCTTGTATAAACTGCTGCGGTAGCTGTTGCAAATTAATAATCTGCGACAATGGTATTTGATTAGCCGGCAAGGTTGTACTTGATATTTGTGGCTGTCCTTGGGCATTAACAAAAGTGGCTTTGACCTGGGTAGGTTGTGCAACTTGAGTTTGGGCCTGCTGATTAGCGGCATTTTGCGTTGTCTGTTGCTGTACTTGCTGTGCCTGCGTAGGCGTGGTTGAGCCTGTGGCCCCATTTGATTGACCAGCATTTTTATATTGCAACATTTTCCTTTGCGTTTTGTGATTAATTATAATTTACGACTTTTATTAAAACTTTTACCTTTTCATTACATTTTTTAAATACAATTAATTTTGTTCGTTTTTGTTTATAGTCATTGATTTGTTCCCTTTCTTTTGTTTAACATTATCTTTTGTCCAGTTTTTTTTTCTCGCTTTCCTAAAACTACACACACATACGCATATTGCAATTGTTAATTTTTAGACATCATGAAAACGCAGACACTGATTTTTGAAATAGATTATTTTATATTTATCTATTATTATTAACTTACATTTTATAATTTTCTCTAAATTGATATATTCTTATTTAGTTTTTTTAATAAACTAGACATTTTTATCACTTGTATTTATATTAATATATCGAATGAAAATTTCACTTGTTTTACTGCAAAATGCGGCCATCTTTTTTTATGAACAATAATGAAGAACCAGAGAATAAAAGGAGTGTCAAAAATAGTTTTCTGAAGTGATGCCAAGCTAAAATCATAAAAACAGGTATGGTGCACATTAAACAATTTTTACGAAGGTTGTTGTCTATGATAATATATATAACAGCCAAGCCAAATTTAGTTTAAGTCAAGCTTGACTTAAAACCAAACTGTATACAAGAGCCTTCTTGGCCACTTAAATGTATTGTATTAACATGTGAGACCACTATATTCGGCCGTGCCGGATCTTATATATCCTTCACATTGGCCTTCTTTTACCCAGTCACCTGATATTATAATTATTTGTAGTGTATAAATAAATTATATTGAATTTAATGCATATATGTATGTACATTGTCCAAAAATCATTTAAAATAATAAAATTGTATCTTTTGAATCCGTAATAATTTGGTACTGATATTACCAGTAGAGCAAGTTGAACTTGCCGGATAAAAAATAGAGCTGCAACAAGCAAATACAACAAAACAAAAACAACAACCAAAAAACATGCAAATTATATTAACCAGTTATGTTATTCACAGCGCACGTTATGGTATGATATTGTCATATTGTAGTGTTTAATTATACCCTTCACATAGTAATAAGGGTATACATTAGTTTGTCATTCCGTTTGGAATTTCTTTATTATCCATTTGTGACCCCTTAAAGTATATATATTCTGGATCCTTATAGATAGGGAAGTTGATATAGCCATGTCCGTCTGTCCGTCTTTTGAAATCAAGTTTCCGGAGTCAAATAAAATGATACAGACCAGCTATTGGTGTCAAACTGTTAGATATATCCCCCAGACAATCGCTATTTAAAATCAGCAAAATCGGTTCACTATTGACCGAGATATAAGCGAAAACCCAAAATAACCCATTTTTTTAGGACAAAATCCGTGCATACATACATATATATCTCAGTAAGTATAGTCACTCTTGTCGCAAAACTTGGCACGGATACTCCTAAAGTAGGAACCTAAATAATAGAAAAATTTTTTTTAGATAGGATAAGGGGAAGTGGTAGTTCTCCTACAATTGCACAAATTTGGTGAAATATTTTATGCGCTATATCTCGGAAACTATAACAGCTATCGACTACTAGTGGTCCACGAAAAGTGATTGGATGATAAGACCTACACTTTGGAAACAAGTTTTTTGGGTAAGACAGAGAAAGGGGTAGCTCCAATACAAAATGTGGATTTTCATGAAATTTTCGATACGCTATATCTCGGAAACTATAACAGAAATCGACTTCATATTTTAAAAAAAAGTAATAATCAAATAATTCATACATTTTGGAAAAAAAGTTGGAGAGGAGCAGGGGGACTAGAACATCCCATAAAAATTAACAACTTTTATTAACCTTTTAATATGAATAATGTCGAAAACTTTAAAAAACTCTCGACCTCAAACCTTCTTCATCTATTTCTATTATTCATACGAACGTTAAAATTTTGTAAAGTTTTCTATTGACTTTAAAGCTCGCACAAAGTATTTTTATTATATTATTTGCAGTAAAAAATAACTCGGCTGGGAATATTCAAAAGACTAATGTGAAGGGTATATAAGATTCGGCACAGCCGAATATAGCGCTCTCACTTGTTTTTAATTATATTTTTTTTTGGACGAATCGATTTTTCGCTAATAAAATTTGAGTATAAGTACGTAAGAGTCATTTAAATTTAACTGAGCTGACGTACCTATACTCTCAACCACGTTGATTTATGTATACAGCTCACTCACAGAGACCAAGAGTACTCGTCGTACTCATATTTATACCGACCCATATTTTTGATTCGCAATTTTACTAACGTTAATTCATATTTTTAAGAAAATATTCATATTTTTTGAGTGATGCAAGTTGATTCAGCAACAAAAACTTTTTTTTTTGTATCAAATATATGCGTGCTCTCTAAACATTGAAGAGAGTAGTAATAAAGAGATAGGTTTTGTAGTCTCTTTTGCCAGACGACAGGTGTGACCATTTAGGACTTTTACAATGTTTAATGGACAAATTTTCAAATTACATTCAATACTTGGTTTAACCTATATCTTCGAGTCATTTTCGTTATAAAAAATAATTAAAAGCTTAATCAAAAATAAGCTAAATAATAAACATGCCAAAGATTCTATCCGCATGAAATATTGTCAATATACATCAAATATCTATGAGATTTTGCAAAAAAAGTAGTATGGCACAATTATTTCACATGTATGAAACTTTTACTTTAGCGTAACTGGATTAATTTTTAATATTACTTTCCACAACCCTTTTAATGCAATTCTATCATATTTTAAACTTTCAACTATGGTTGAATAATTACGCTCAAAAACAAGCAACCAACCCAATAAAATAATAAGAATGTATGCGTGTGCCGATCACTGGTATAGATCAACGAAATAATGAATCATGATTCGAGTTTAATTACTTCAAGAGTATTCGTTGTGGATCTGTGTTCTGGATTTTGATTTAATTCTATTAGGTGCTTCAAAGTGAATCGATTTTATTACCTCGTCAACGAAGCATGATTTGTTTTTTTTGTTGTTAATGTAGTTCCGATTTATCACAAGAGTAGAACGGCCAATTGACACTACTAAAAACAGGAAGTTTTGTGACGGAGAATTTTTTAAAATATTTTTTAATTGTTTAGGTTATCGAGAGCCTAAAGAAAAGGAAAAGAAAACTTTTCACTGGTTTCTAATAAAAGAAAATGAATCAACAAAATATAGTTTTAATACTTTAAATTAATATTTTTTTTAAAAGATTTCTTTATGGTTTTAAGACTAGAAATTTTTATTATTCATTAACAATATTATACTAAAGTTTAACTTTTATTTTCACAACATTGATCCTTTGGCCCATTTTTGCAGACACATTGACAGTCCTTGTTGCAGGCACAGTTGTCGCCGCATCTGGTGGCAGAGCATTGGCATTCTGAAAATAAACCGTAATGTGAATGTAAAAAAAATAATTAAAATATATTTATTTAACATTAAAACTTACTGTTATTGCATCCTTTGCAGCCCATTTTTAGAATTGTTTTTATAAAACTTTAGCGACTTTATGAAGAGAACTTGTTAGATAGAAGTTGATTTGCTTTACTGATATTTTAATCAAAATTCTATTGTTGTTTTATACTTTTTAAAATTTTTTATCAAATGATAATATAAACTTTGTGAGGAGTGAAATTGCACATTTGTTGGTGTTTCGTTATAATTTCATGTTCTAAACAATGTGGAAAAAAACTTTTACTTAGGCTCGTGTGCAATAGATAATACATGAACATGTTAATTGTTATTATATAAAAACGTAAACATACTTATGTATGTGAGAAAACTGCTTATCTTTAAATGTGGTTAATAATACAAAACTTTTAGAACAATTGTTATCAAGAAAAAAAGAGCATAGAAATATGTTTAGTTAGAACTACACTGTCCAACAAATAACAACTTTTTGATTGGATACAAAAGGACTAAAATATAACAAAAATTTTTGCCAAACAATTTCAGTGATAGACATGTAGGACCTTCCAAAAAAATGATTTGCATAAAATTCCACAAAACGTGACAATAATATTTCTTATAATTATTAAACAACGACATTTAGTTAATTTAGTATAATGCTCCTTTCGACCAACATTTTGACCAGCTGTAAAAAAAATTAGATTAGCTGGACTAGAACATGACATGATCTTTCAGAAATAAAGAGTCGGCGTTCATCGACCCAAAATTTTCTACAAGAAGTAAGTGTACAACAATACCTACTTGCTAAAAAAAATAGTTGGATATCAGCAGGGAGAGCGGTAGCCCCCATGAAAATTAAAAACTTTATTTAAATTCTTTATACAAAATACCTCGAAACCTTTTAGAGCCATTGATCTCAAATCCTTTACAAGGTATTTTTATTATGACTTTTTAATTAAAAAAAAATCTTTGGATAGGAGCCTGGAAGAAGCATCGCCCATTGAAACATAAAAACTTTGTGAAGTTTCTATTTCAGAAACGGGGAAAGCTCTTAAATTTAAACCCCCTACATTATAATTTTATCCGATTGCTTGCATTAAGAAAACAACTTGGCTAGATCAGACCCATGTTATACCCTTCACATTAGTGATATGGGTATATATAAGTTTGTCATTCCGTTTGTATTTTTTTTAAAATCCATTTGCGACCCCATAAAGTATAGATGTTCTGGGTCCTTATAGGTAGGAAAGTTGTTTAAGCGATCTGGTAATCTGTTGAAATCAAGTTTCCAAAGCCCCGTGATATTTCTCAGACCTGTTTGTGATATCAAACCATTAGGTATACAGCAAAATCGCCCGATGACTGACAGATGTTTAAGCCAGCAACCACGACTACATCTGTTTAATTCTCCAAAATTTGTACATAAAAACCTCTACAACTGCCCCGGAGTTGCCCCTACACGGGTGCGGTTCAATGTAATACTGATTTCTATTAATGTTTCTCACGAACATTTTTATGGAACATAATTACACCCTATCTCCATCCCCTAAGGTTGCTGAAACACAAAATTTAATTTATTATTTAATTGCTCCCACTGCTTCCAGGGTGCTCCCACAAAGGTCAAATGTAAGACCGGCCCCAATTATTTTTCTACCCAAACATTTTTGTGAAACATACTTACTCCATATCTCCAGCCCCTAGCAAGGGTGCCATACAAAATTTTAAAAAATTTTGGGTAAAGCTCCCAACAAATTTCCCAGAGTCGCCCTTAGAGGAATATAATATATTACAGACCCCGAATTGTTTTTTTTCCCAAACGAATTCCTAGAAGATACTTACCCCCTATCACCATCACCTAAGGGGGCTAAAAATTATGTAAAAACGCCCTTATCTTCCCTTGAGTCGGCCTTAGAGAAATAAAGTGTAGGACCGGCCCCAATCAGCTTCTCCTCCCAAACATACTTACACGCTATCTCCATCACCTAAGAGGGCTTCAATACAAAGCTTGGAAAATTGTAATAAAACCCCACTACAGTTTCCAGGATGCCCGTGGAAAGATAATGTGTAGAACTGACCCAACTCTTTTTTCCTTGCAAATATTTTCCTTGCAGGAACAAAAGAAAAGGTTTTTCAGAGTGAAACTTTTTTAAAGCACTCACTGATAGACTGATTAGTTAAAAAAGATGTTAAATTACCTTTTAACTTATTTGTAAATTTATTTTTAATTTTAATATTTAGGAGTTAAACTTAAGTGAAAAATTGTTTTAAAGGTAAAACGTTACGTAAATAAAATTTAATCAAATATTTAAATTAAAATGTTTATAAAGTTAAAGTTTGTACCTTGTCAGAAAACTTATTATGTATCTACAGGTTGACCCATGTTTGTCAGTAATTCTGATATCGCAAGAAAATGATTAAACATCATCCGGCCGGACGAATACAATTTGATCGATTTGTTCTATTAATCTGACATGAATTCAGATATCGTAATGAAATTTCGCAGTTATGTAGAATAAAAAATTCTTAAAACAGTTCGCTTAAATATATTCCTCTTTTCAAAAAAACATAAATTTTAATCAATAGCACTTTCATACTAAATGCTAAAAAACATCAAAAGTTAAACTTTGTTTGACCGTAACTTTGTCGACAACAACTAAACAAAACTAAAAAAAATTAAAGGGTATAAAAACTCAAAAAGTCTTCTCTTTTAGCAAAAACTATAAAAATGTCTCCATTAGTTCATAAGTTACAAAATTTTGGCCGAAAAAAGGATTTTCAGCCTTTGTGAGACGTTACTAAACCGTTACGTATCAAAACAAAGCCTTTTCTAATGGTTTACAGTTAAGAAATTCTCAAAATTTTCTTTTTTATAACTATAATTTATTTTTTTTTAAAAAGTTTTTATTAACAGTTTACATATAAATTCAAGAATATTTTAAAATTTTAAAAACCATTTCACTTCAAACTACGTTTTATGAGTCATCGCGTTGCGCAGTATACGTTTTTCTTATAAAAAAAAAACAATTTAAAATGTCTAATGATAAATATTTGTATACAAATATTAATACATAATTAAACTTAAACTTGAAGTCGAAAACATTAGATAAGAAATTTCGTCATAAACTTGTTTTTATGCTTTTTTTTCTAGAAACAAATTGATAACAATTTGCACATTCGGGTATTATCTATTGCACACGATTCTTAGCATGATTTTTGTTTATTTCAAATTATTTTAGTGTATATATGAAAAATGTGCAATTTCACTCTTTGCTTACTTTTTATTATCATTTCAAAAAGTATAAAATAACAACTGAACTTCGAAAAAAATATCAGTTAAGCCACACAAAGTCTTTTAATAAAGTCTCTGAAGTAAAAAAATAATCAATAAATAAAATGGGCTGCAAAGGATGCAATAACAGTAAGTTTTACTTTTTAAATAAGTAAATTTTTATAGTTTCTTTATTTTCGAATATTTTTTTTTATTTCAGAATGTCAATGCTCTGCCACCAGATGTGGTGACAACTGTGCCTGCAACAAGGACTGTCAATGTGTCTGCAAAAATGGACCAAAGGATCAATGTTGTGAAAATAAAAATTAAACTTTAGTATAATGTTATTATTGAATAATAAAAATAATTATTTTTAAGTCTTAAATAAAATTAAAAAAAATTACAATTTTAAAGAATTAAAATTATATTATGTTAGAAGGTCAATGATATATGATGATGGTCCGCTATATGTATTAACAACTTTTAAAGGTATGAAAGTTTTAATAAACAAATTTTGAAAATAAATTTTTATAAATAAATCTATTATTAAAAAATTATTTAAAATTTAATTTAATACAAAGTTATTCTTATTCATTTTATATACCTTCATATCGTCACCTAAAATCCAGGAGGGGTTATCTTAAATTTTAAGAAAACTAAGAGTAGGAAACACAATTCTTAACTAGAGAGCAATTTAATCATGAACTTAAAACTAAAAAAAAAAATATATTTTTTTAGTACTTTTAAGAAGCTTTTTGTCTTAATGTTTAATTGTTTTTATTGTTAAATATGCCCTTTTGGATTTAGGGTGACGATATGTAAGTAAGATGGGGATTCAATTAATAATTTGATTAAAAGCCATATTCTCGCATTCTATGATGTTAATAGTTTCATTAAAGCTCTATGTTTTTCCTTTTTTGGTTAAGGAGTTCTTACTTAAATGCTCTCGAACAGCCAAACAATTTAAGACATTCCTAATTACAAAACTTTCCGTACTTAGTGATGTCAATCAACAGTTTCATTCATATTTTCCACAATACCAGTTAATCTTTATAATATTAAAATTGAATTTAATAAATGAAGAGATAAGTCAATTTACATTATAACCCACCTTTTACGTTAACTTTTGCAGTGACTTTGACTTGAGTCCAGCAACCTTAATAGAAAAATTTTATACCCCATATAGTATATTGTTACTTTAATATAGAAAGGTTCTGATTCTTATTTTTATACTCTTCACATTAGTGATTTGCGACCCCATAAAGTATATATTTTCTTTATCCTTATAGATAGAAAAGTTGATTTAGCGAAGCCCGTCTGTCCCTTAATCTGTTAAAATCAAGTTCCTAAAGCTCCTCGTTATTTCTCGGCCCTGTTTGTGGTCTCAAAACACCAGATATAACCGCGAGAATTTTGCTATTAAATTCAGCAAAATCGCCCGATGACTGACAGAGATATAAGCCAGCAATCACGAACATACTTACACCCTATCTCCGCGCCCTAAAAGGTTGCCATACAAAGTTCAATTAAACATTTTTTTTAATCGCTCCCAAATCTTCCAGGGTGCTCCAACAAAGGTCAAATGTAAGACCGACCTCAATAACAAACATTTCTTAAGGAAAATATTTACCCAACCTCTCCATCCCCTAACAGGGTTACCGCAGAATATTTGAAATATGGCCGGACCATATAACCCATCTTTGAATAACACCACTACGACAACTCAATATGCCATCGTTAAAACACGAACACCTAACATGGTCCATGACTGCCAATACATGGGAGCTTTTCAATAAGGAAAAGAGCAGCCTCACTGGGACTTCCAACGGCGATTATTCATAAAATTTTAAAAAAGAATCTGAAGTTATGTCCTTTTTAAATTCAAATCGTTCAAAAACTGAAAGAAAGTGACTTTGATTTAAGCAAAAATTTTTGTAAGACGATGTTTGTGCGTTTTCGTACTGTAAATCCCATTTTTCAGAGCGACGAGGCTTATTTTCACTTAAACGACCACGTCAACAAGCAAAACTGCCGTTACTGGGCTCTAAGAACCCGCAACTCTCGATTAAAATACCAAAAACTATTGCTTTGCCCCAGGGCAACTGTTTGGTGTGCCTTATCCACGCATAATTGGACATTTTTTTCGAAAATTCTCGAGGCCATGCGAGAAAATTAACGACGCATGATTACGGAATTCTTTACACACGTGATTTCAACAGAATGGGGCGACTGCACATACATCCAGAGTTTCGATAAATCTGCTTTGGGGAAATTTCCCCTAAAAACTGATCAGTCGCATTGGGGACATCCTATGGACACTGAGGTCGTTCAATCTAACTCCCATGAATTTTTTTAGGGGGATACCTTAAAGAGAGGGTTTTAAACGA
Source organism: Melanophora roralis (assembly GCA_963583895.1). Lineage (NCBI taxonomy): Eukaryota > Metazoa > Arthropoda > Insecta > Diptera > Rhinophoridae > Melanophora > Melanophora roralis. Next base: position 59,881,251 of record OY757187.1, on the reverse strand, counting down.
CAATCGCCAATCTCTTGTGGTTTTAAAGGAAAAAATTCGTCGAGAAATTAGCTCAACTAAACCAAGTTTACTGCAGCTCATGGCGGAATACAAGAATCCGTTTTGAACAGTGTGCTTAACACGACGGAAGACATCTGGATGACATACTCTTTAATACATAAAATCCGCATTTTTATTCTATCGTTCAATGCTGTTAATAAAACTTTGTTTCATTTATTACGTTTTTATTTAAGTTTAAAAATTTAAATCTGCCACCAGATACCCTGTATCAAATATTTTGTTCGAAAAGCAAATTCTTGTTATTAAACGCAATAATGATAAGCAGTTTCGTCACACATGTTTATGTTTTTACTACTTATGAAGACTTATTATCTTTTTCACACGAGTTAAAAATGAAATATTAGTTAAAAGAAATCACTACATAAATGTGCAATTTCACTCCTTACTATGTTTTTATTATCGTTTGATAGCAAGTTTCAAAAAGTATAAAATAACAACTAAACTTTGAAGAAATTAACAGTTTAACAAAGCAAGTTTCCTTAATAAGTTTACTAAATTTCAAATAAAAACAATTAATAAAATGGGCTGCAAAGGATGCAATAATAGTAAGTTTAAATTTTTAATAATTTAGTTTTAGATATTTATTTATTTCAAAATATTTTTTATTTTCAGAATGCCAATGCTCTGCCACCAGATGTGGCGACAACTGTGCCTGCAACAAGGACTGTCAATGTGTCTGCAAAAATGGGCCAAAGGATCAATGTTGTGAAAATAAAAATTAAACGCTTTGATGCAAATATGCAATATTATTCTTAATAAAAGTTATTACAATTTTTTTTAAAATAAATAATAAAAATTATGAAACCTCGTTAAAAAATTATTTTTTTTTTAACTCATTCGTATTTGCAGCTGTTGAAAAACAGATAATTTCTTACTAATTGTTATGCCCTTCACACAGCGATACATATGAGTATGTATGTATACATCAGTTTGTCATTCTATTTGCAGTTTTTACAGTGGGTAGTCTTATGCGACCCCATAATATATATGTATTTTGAATTCTTAAAGATAAGGAACGCAATTTAGCCAAGTTAAATAATTAGTGGCTATCACAAATATTTTTTACTATATTGCCATTAAAAGTCAACAAGATCGGTTTACTACAAACTAATATAAAATAATACAAAAACGTAAGATAACCGAATTTTTTTAGAAAAAAATCTATGCATGTATCCCCATATATCTCACTTAACATGGCCACTGTTGCTTTAGAACTTGGCTTGGAGACTTTGAATATTGCAAGCCAAACTGGGAGAAGGTTTGTTTGGATAAGAACAAGGGAAGTGGAAGTAAACCTACAAATGTCAAACTTTTATGAATTTTTTAATATCTTGAAAGCTTGTGCAGCTTTCAAATTCAAACCTGCTAGAAAGCAGCTCTAGTTAGATGTTTAAGTTTGGAAAAAATTTGTTGGCTGGGAACAAGGAGAAGTTTAGCCCCATAATTAATATAAATTTGTTTTTATTACTTTAGGCTTAAGTTCGATTCCTGCTAAATTCTTACTTTTTGCAAATTAGGAAATTTATATATATTTTTTATTTTTCACTTTATTAGTGTTAGTTTTACAAACAACATTTTTATTGAAAAAGTTTTTGTCTATCCTGGCCGAGTAAGCTGCATTCTCGAAAACAGATACGATTTTCATCATAATTTTTTTTGATCGGTGATTAGTTATTTGGTTGTAAATATCAGCTATTTAACCCACTGGTCTACACTAAGGGGGAAAATGTGCTAAATCCAAGATTTTATTCTTGAAATTTAGTTATTTCAGTTTCAAAAGTCTGTTAGGCGCGAAAATTTTTAACTCAAGAATTTTTTTTTGAGATCGCATTTAAGATTCTATCCTTCAATAAGTTTCGTTTAAAGATCGTACTCAAGATTTTGTTTTTAATAATAATCTCAAATTAAGATCACATTCTCAATATTAAAGAATATAGTTCAAATCTTATTTCAAGATCGAATTGAAGATTGTGTTCTTAGTAGTTAAATTAAGAAAAATCTTAAATTTAAAGATTAAAATTCTTGTTTTAAGATTATTTTAAGATTGAATTTTTAAAAATGTTCCTATTGGTTTTAAACCAAATTCAATGTTGAGGGAGTCTGGCTGGACTCATATTAATAACTTAGTTTTGAGATTTGAATACTTATTGTTAGTTAACCAAAGGCGCAAATTCAATAATATAAATATAAAAAAAATATTAATGTCTACATGTACTTATGTATGTGTTAAAAATAAAAAAAGAAACGCAATGATAATGTAATATTTAGAAGAACACTCGAAACTCTTGTAGAAGATTTTTTAGCAAAGCATCGTCTGACGAGTCTGACGCAACTTCCTCAAGCATGCTGATATCTTTATAACTTCCACTTGCTATTAGTAACAAATCGACACTCACTGATATGGTTATAAACATCGGTGTTCTGGGTTTCCATTTTTAATTGCTTTCTAATATAATTAAAAATTGGGAATGCTTTTTTTTCTCAATGCGTCTTCTTGGTTCAAAGCAAGGTATATTGAACAAGGTAGGATCAACTAAACAGCTGATTTTTATTTCCGCCATATGTTTTCCAACTTGACAAAATGCTGACAGCCATATTTTTGACAACCTAGTTGGATTTTAGCAACAACAAAATACGTGGTAAATTTTACAGGAAGTTGTTGTTGTATGGAGGATCCCACCTTCTTATTCCACCATGGTTCAGAGTTTTACAATTTATAAACAACACGTTTTTATTTATGTTAAATTTCGGGAAAAATCAAACATTTAATCTTAAATTTAAGAATATGCGATTTTAAATTTTAGATAACGTTCTTGATTTTAAGAAAGTGATCTAAAAGTTTGAGATCACGTTTTTAAATTAAAAAAAAAAAAACGATCTTAAAACCAAAACTGAGTTTGATTTTTAGAATTCATTCTTAAAATCAAAAGTTTCTGCTTGAATTCAAGAACGTCAATCTCTCTGACTAAAATTCAAGATCGAAATCGGAAGATTTCTGCAATTTACATTCAAGAATTTTGTTCTTAAATTTAAATCGTCATTTTTCTTTCAGTGTATGTACGTACCGTGGTGAGTCATCAAGAAGTTCCTTTTTATTTTAAATGAACCAAACCAAGGCTGGTTCATTTTTTTATTCTTATACATACTAACGACATCTAGTTTATTAGCGTATTTTAAAACTTTTCTCTTTTCTGACGTTTTTACACCCCACTATCATATGTACATAAATACGTGGCAGGGGTATTATGCGTTTTGTGCAGGTGTTTGTAACGCCCAAAATTTATAGTCTGAGACTCACCTAATTTTTTTTAATTAGACTTAGCCTTTTGAAGTTGCATAAGCTTTTTAAAGTATAAATGCCACAGATATCTACTTATTTCCTTAAAACTATTTTTAATGGTTGGTCTATAATTTTCCACTTCCGAAAATCATCTTGTCCTGCATAAATTTTCTTACATATGCGAGAACTTAATATGAAAACATTTGTAAAATAGACTAAAAAAATTATATAAGTATGGAGTGTCCGACGGTAAGGTATACTGCAGGGTGTCCGCCGGCAAGGAATATTACTATGTTTTCCCAAACATTTTTTAAAGCACGTTGGCTTACCAAATTTTTTTAAATAATAAATTTGCCACGTCTCTATTTCACGAATGCCAATTATGAACTGTCAAGACTAATGTTTACCAAAATGACGGCAAAACAAAGTAGTATACCTTGCTGGCGAACACCCTTTATAATCAATTGGAAATAAGTTCAAAAACCAGATATTCATTAAAAAACCTCCAACAAAATATTAATTTTTAAATTAAAAAAAAAGTAATTAAAATTCAAACACCAAATAATTAGCTTGCAGAAAATCCTAAAATCAACTTATTTTCCAGTCGTTTTAAATGCCATTACAAAAAAACTTACACAAATTTTTAAGGTAACTAATTTTAACAAATTGTGTTTTTTATCATTCTGGCTAAAACTTAGTTTTAAAATTTAATTGAAAAAAAATCGAATCAAAGCTACGTAATTTCACCATAAATACTTTTTGAGCGGTAGTAGTGTTTTTGGATGTCAACATCACCTATTTATCTTACATGTTATCAAAAAAGGCAAACGGAATTTCTTTTTTGTAACTTAAAACGAAGATTATTGAAGTTATTATATTAAGACAAGGCGAAGTTTATAAAAAATAAAAACAAAGTTAAATGTTATTTTGTGCTTGTCTACCCATGATAGTCGTTTAAATTTTTCTTAAAAAAAAAAAACCAAAAAAATAAACTTCAACTAAAAATCAGTATTTTCGTGTAGTCGCCAATGTAAAAAATTTCCAGACCAGTTAAAAAATTGTAATATCTACAAAATAACTGTTTCTTTTTATAAAAATAACTTTACGAAATACTTTTAAAATATTTTACATTCAGATACTGTAATAATTTTCTGGGCGTAGGGTGTAAAATGGTCGGGCTTGGCCAACTATAATTTTCCTACTTTTTTATTATAATTTTTTTCATAATACAACACGTTATTTTGCAAAGCATATGGGAAGAAAAGCATGCAGCCTTCTTAAGATAATGCGCTCGTCACCAGTTTTACTTAATCTGCTTAAGTAAAAGTCTTCCAAAAGAAATATATCGTTAAAGCAAATATAGATTTAAACAGTGTCCTTTTTACTTTTTTTATAACAAAGTTTTTTTTATTATTATACTTTATTTTTACTTAAGAAATACAACAACAAACAAAGTTGTTTGTAGGCATAATAACGCCTCCACATAATGAGCGGAAAAAAACTAATGGTCCCACAGAATGAGGCACTATAGACTCATACATAACAAGAAATGAAGGCGTTAAAAATTTCAAACTCCCAAAAGTGAAAAAGAAAAAGCCATAATACAAAATTAAATAATAGAAATTTGCAAAATAAAACACTGAGTAGTTAAAGGTGGGGAATTTTCATTTTTATTGAAACTTTTTTTTTTTCAAAAAAAAAAAAAAAACACTAAAACGCATTTCCGACTTATTGTTCTTTTCTCTGCTGTTTAGCTTATCAAAGCGTAGAGGTGTTGATTTTAATGTTATTTTAGTTATTTGTTACTTTTTATTGTTATTTTTATATTTTGCTAACGATGCTGGCGAAATAGGGAAGAAAATCTGTTTTGTTTGTTTTCTTGTTAACGACACTATGGAGAGTCATTTTTGACAACCAACAAAAGAAAAGAGATGGAAAAAAATTTAAAATGGGGAAAGTTTGTTCCTTTTTTTCCTCCGTTTTTGTTTAACTATAAAAAATTACTTGTTAAAATTGATATTGTCGCTGTTTTTTTTGTCTTTGTTTCTTTGAAAGAAATTTGCATATTTAAACATTGATTTTATGCACAGTTGAGCATTAACATTATGAAGTATATGTAGACCCCAAAATTGTTATGGAGCTCTCGGGGATGCCAACTTGGCTGGTTGGTTAACTGCCTTACTGACATTAACAGCATGTAATTGATTTTCAATATGATGAGCAAAAAAGTACATTTAAAATGTAAAGGAAGTTGAAATCTCTAAAGTAATTTCATTTCTTTTCGTTTACGACCCAAAATTAATTTATATATTTATGAAGAAAATATGTGTTTTGAAAATATGTTTATTTAAAGCATTTCTTTTAAGCAAACACGTAAAGCGCTGCAGTTTATTCTTATTTTTGTAAGATAATCCTTGAAGTTGTTTAATGCTTATGGTACTCTTTTCCAACAAAAGGGGTCCTTTGCGATAATAGACATGATAACAAAAACAGTTTCTGACAGTTTTGTTACACATTAAAATAATTTTAAGCCTGATAATCCATCGGTTAGTAACTAAAACAAATAGTTTGCTTAGAATATGGAAACATAATTTTTTACGCATTTTGGTATTCGATGAAGATTTCAGAGAACCAATCCCAGAAGATGGTATTGAGTGCATACCGCCTAGCCAGAATGAAATCTTAACAGCTGTACCCCGACTTTAGGATATCAAAGCAGCAGGAACCGATACGTTGCCAGCTGAACTGTTTAGGACCGGAGGCGACACGCTGATAAGGTATATGCATCAGCTTATTTGTACAATCTGGCTAGAAGAACGCAAACCTGAGGATTGGAACGTAGCTAAATATTTTGGAATGGCTCCTAATAGCAACCTATTATGAAGAACACACAAGTAAGGATAAAGAGAAGCCCTATAGCCAACTATACATGCAAAAAGGATATTCCAGAGGAAGGAGTTGGAGCTTCCAACCAATGGCTGTAAACTGAACTTACACAATAGTTGTAAGACCCATTCTATCGTCTTTACGCTTCCTTCATTTTACGCTTCGAAAGCTTCCTTCCAAAGTCCAAAAATGTACCTTACTTGGTAACATTAGTGACATAAGAAGCACATTTCACCTATTGACTACTGGTGGATGAAAGCAAGGAGCTTGGTCAGACTAACCGATTCAGGGTTGAGATTTTTTTAAATACTGACCACACTAGGATATAATAAAAAATTGTTTTTAGAACTACATGGGAATTAGGCACATTTTTAACGTCAAATTATGTTAGGTTTCGAAATTGAAATTTCCAAAGTTCTTGAGTTCATATATAAGTAGAAAACTAGAAGACTAACAATGGGTCCCAATTATGAGAAAATAAGGACATGGATGACAAATCTTCAGTGGGGGAACAATAGTGTAGGTTAGCTAGAGCTATGTATATGACCGGCGTTGAGCTTAGCAGATACCAGGTCTGCTCATAGGCTTGTAGAGATTGGGTCTTAGGGAACCAATTGGGGTCGTAACTGCACACTGTCTGGTTAGTGCTAGAGCAAGAAGACAGGATTACAGCACTTCGGATTATTGTAGGATGTGGGAGTATAAGTAGTAATCGTAGAGAGCATGTTTTGGTAGCCCTACCCGAGATAACATAATCATAGGGTCAATTGGTTAGGTAAGAGGTTCCACGAGGGACTAGGTGTAAACTAAAAACCATCATTCGGTTCATAATTGGCTAGAGGAAAGGCAGTAGAGAAGGAAATTCACACGTCTTTTTTAAATCCATTACTTTTTTCTCGATTGTGAATTTCAAGGCTAGTTTTCCATCATTCTTAATATACTTGCTAAATTGCCAGGTAAACAAAGGCAAATGTCTTAATTTTCTTATTGTTTCCTTGAAGACACTCACAAGGGGTCTAACTATAATCCGTAAATTTATAAGAATAGGTTAGGTTAGGTAAGGTCGAAGAAGAAGAAATGAAGGGGAGATCTAAAGTCCAACAAGCAGATACTTTCGCAAGCGAAAAAGAAGAAGAATTTGTTGAAAGAAGTTCACAGAAATTAAGTGGTGTGATGAATTTTTTTAACATTCCCCATTTCACACTTCCCAATTAACCTACATTTGGTATAAAATAAGACATACAATCTCCCGATTTGGCCTGTTCAAAATCTTAGAAGCGACACAGCAAATTTTCCATCGATTTGACGACCTCACTGTTTGCCCTAAAACAGCTGTTCAGCAACCCCAATCCGAAAGAGGTGTGTTGTAGTTTGAGTGACATATCAAAATACTCATCAGGTTGTTTAATTAAGGTTTTCTCAGTTTTAGGGTTTTCCTAGTCTCATTCTCATTCGGGCCACACCTGCGGATATTTGTTATTCTGCCAGCTATTTCATCGTTCCTCATTTTTTTTGTGAACAGCTTCCTACCCCTTTTTCAACTTTGCCTTTATTGCTAAGAAAAGCTGCGGGTTTCTCGGGTCAACTGCTTGCTATTTTCCAGCTTTAATCCCTTGCATACTTGCCTGTTTGTCTCTCATCCCCCGCAATGTCGAAACACTCATGTGTATAATGAATTCTAAGATTACATTCTTAGTAAATATTAACCTTTTTCTTGTGTTGCAACACTATCCTCTATTTGGTGCCTTTATCAATCTTTGGATTTCCGTTCAGGTGCTAACGCCTAAGTCTAAGTCACCACCTCCACCCAAAGGCCCTTGGACCCATTGTAAATCTCGTCAGAAAAATCAAGAGGAGAAAAAGAAGAAAGATTAAAGACAAGAAGATAGATAAAAGAAAAAGAGAGCAAGAGTGCTATCCGCAAAAAGTTCGAGAAAGTCAGTAGTCTTAGGCGCTAAATCACCTATCTGCCCAGCCACCCAACCCTCTTAATGAAATCTATGATACTCCCTTCCACGTCCCCTCTCCCATCCGCATCCTCCCATATCAATTCCGCAGCCTTCATCACCGCCAGAACTTCAGCCTGGAAAACACTGCACTCACCCGGGAGTCTATGGGACATTCCTACCCCCGTGTCCATTATGTAGACACCAGCCCCAGTGCCTACCTCCATCTTCGATCAATCAGTAAATAATGCACCCCCTCATACGCCTCGTCAGATCCCTTACATGCCTTCCTATTAGGAAACACTGCTTGGGACTGGATCCCAAAGTCAAGCTTTGCTACCATATAGTCCGTTACACCTGACCGCCGCAGGAGTCAACCTTATCCGACCCTTCCCTTTTCGCCCTACTGAATACCCTTAATGTGGGCAATTATTTATCTTATCATTGAAATAAAATGTGTAAATAAACTTTTTTAACTTGTTGCAATGTTTACTATTTCATACATCTTATCTGCTAAATAAAAAATTAAAAACAACTGTATGTAAGTAAGTGTGTGTGTGATAATTGTTTATATCGGTCGCACATTAAACTCGGCACCACAACTAATTAACAATTGAGTGTGATAAAAATAACGAACAAAACAAAAGAACAAACCAGAATGATATCTGTGTGCAAATATTGTGAAAAATATTGTTTAAATGAAATTATTACCAAGTTGTGCACACACGACTGAGTGCAAAATTTCAAGAACAATTTTAAGAATTTTAAAGAAACTGCACACGGCTTTAAGGTTAAAATAATAAACGAAAACAAGTATATAAAATATGCTACAAAACTAAATTGAATAACAATAACAAATTGAACTCTAAACAAATCGTTGAAAATAGCTTGAGCTTTTCAAATTTCTTTCTTTATTAAGATAAAAAGTGAATTTACAAAAAATCAATAATGGTTTGCAAAAATTGTTGTGCTAGTAAGTGTTTCAATGAAAATATATAATTTGCATTTTAATGGTTTAACATTATTCATTCTATAGATTGCAAATGTGGCGCTGACAAATGTGGTGATAAGTGTGGCTGCAGTGAACAATGCAAGTGTCCTTGCAAGTGTGGAACCAAGAATGATTGCTGCAAAGAATAAGAAACAATTTCACATAAAATGTTTACTTTAAATTAATAATTAATTCTTAAAATTTGTAATTGGTTTTTAAAATCACCATTTGAGTATAATATTAAATTCACAAACTTTTACTATATTTTAAGAATTAATTATGAAACGTTTTTGGAGATTATCTTTTTAAAATCTTTTTTTATTAAATTTTTTTTAATATATGTATATTTTATATGATTTTTTTTACAACAATAAAATTACCTTATATGCATTATTTTTGTATTAACTAACAACTATTTTGTTTTCTTTTTTCGTTTTTTTTGCCTATCAATTATTTAAGACCATAATATCCTGTAATATCCTGTTAGAAACTTTATGTAGCTCTGTTTGAAATTTATGTGTAATACTTGTTTCTCTTATTTTGACGTTAATGCACAGCAAGAAAATGAAAGAAGTAAGAGCGCTATATTCGGCTGTGCCGAATCCTATTTACCCTTCACAACGCTTGGGGGTGTTTACCCTAATTTTTTCAAACCTTGTAAGACAACCCCCTTAATGGGCGGAGATAGAGTATAAGTATGCTGTAGGAAAATGTTTTTAAATAAAGGAAACTGTAGGGGGATTTATTACAATTTCCCAAACTTTGTATGGGAGCCCCGTTAGGCGATGGTGGTAGGAGGGTAAGTATGTTCTAAGAATATATTTGGGAGGGGAAAATAATGGGGGTCGGCCCTACAATTTATTTCTCTAAGACCTACTTTGGGAAGGTTATGGGCGGTTTTACATAATTTTTGTAAATTTTGTATGGAAACCCCCTTAGGGGTTGAAGATAAAGTGAAAGTATGTTCCACAAAAATTTTTGTGAAATAAAAACAAATGCGGGGCTAAGGTACACGTATATCAGGTAGCCTTAGATAACCAGCTGAGTAACGGTATTTCATTATATTAATGTCAAATTTTGTTTATGTTTATGTATTTTTTTTCTTTTTTACAAACAACAACTGTAGTATTGTAAGAAAAGCTTAAAAAGAAGAAGAAAGAATGTGTGAGTTTTTGTTAATTGTCTTTGACATTATTATGACGGTTTAGTTGTTTTTGTAGAATCGCTTCCACCTGATATGAGTGCGCCTTGCTGGAGGCGTTCTAATATTGCACCCGACGGCAACTCCGGGGCAGTTGCAAAGAGTTTTTATGTACGAATTTTAGAGAAATAAACAAAGAAAGTCTGGGTGTTTCGCTTGTATCTTGGAATTTAACAGCGATTTGCTCGCAACTATTTCTGATAGCTTGAATCCATTTAAGGGTCTACGCGACATAGGGGGGTTCACAAAATTGATTTTAATCATAGCACGGACAGACGGATAGGCGTTAAAATTCCTAAAACTTTCCCGCAGTCACCCTCAGAGGAAAAAACTATATCACAGACCCCTATTGGTTTTCTGGGTGCCCGTTGATAGGCTAAATGTAGGACTGACCCGGACTCATTTTTCCTTGCAAACATTTTCCTAAAACCTACTTACCTCCTACCTCCATCCCCTAAGGGGATTGCCATATAAAACTTCAGAAAATTGGGATAAAAACCTATACAACTTCTCCGTAGTCACCCTAAAAGGGTTCAAATATGACACCGATCCTTATTCAAAAATTAGAAATAATAGAATAAAAAAAACTTCGGAGCTTTGAACGGCCAACGTTTAGGGTATATAAGATTCGACACCGCCGGACTTTAACTTAAAGCTAAGACAGTGTAGCTATTTTTTGTGTTAGAAATGGTATAAACTATAAAAGGCTCGCTCACACGGTACAATAATTTCACCAAAGACACAGCGAATATTTTTCTATAAGTTGTCCCAAGTGTTTAGGCTGTTGGTATTGACTTGTGCTTTCACTAAGCCTTTAAGAAAATTTGAATTACATAAAAACACATCGTGAGGCAATCAAATTGCCAAAACTTTACCTAATCAAAGCGAGGGTAGCAACAGCTGTAAGACACGTAGCGCCAAAAATCGCTAGTAACATGCTCCCATAGCGATTGGGGTTACGGCTGTCATTAAGCTTTTGTTCTAAGAAAAATAATGACTAACCAATTTTTTGGGTGTTTCGTCTTTAATGTATGCCTATTGATTAGGAAATATGCTGCAAATAAAAGGCTTTTGAAAACTAAACACAAAAATTTACATTTTTAATTTCTACTATTTTTTCTTTTTGAATAGAAGTTTTATACTTTTTTTTCTATTGCATCCTTTTAACCCAATAGACTTTTTGTTGAGTCTATATTTCTTCTTCTTTGCGTTGCTTATTTATGTGTCGTTTATCCTCATCAATTGAAGGCTTTGTGCAGAATTCTCTAAAAAGATAAAAGTGTGCATTTAGGTTCTTATTAAAAATTTGTCCATTATGTCCTAGAAGAGTTAAAATAAAGTACATAGATATGTACATACATGCACATGTATTTTTCATATTATGCACTTAAGTGAAAGATGCATTAGATTCAACTTAAGTAACAGTTAGTTACTTTTGTGTTTATGTGCTTTCCTTAAGGGTGTATTCTTTTTTTAAGCCTTCTTTTAGTTTGATGTTCTCAATGAAGCTGCTGTTGTACAAGAATGTAGTTATTTTTTTCATTAAGCAAAAACCATTGGGTTTCTTTTTAGTTAAGGCAATCTCATTGATATGGACAAATCATTACAGAGTGACTGATAACTTGCTGCTTGCATTTGTCACTGGTTTAGTTTTAAAAAAATCCGAAAGGAATATGTTTGAAACTCGATTTTTTTTAAAAAACAAATAAGAGAGCTGTATTCATCTGTGCCGAATATTATTAGCCCTTCACATTGCACAGTAGGTAACTTTCCCCTTGTTTTTTTTTTGGCAAAAATTGGTTACATCCAAAAGGCTTAGATGATTTAGTTGATTTTGTCGGACCGGACTTAGCTTTAAAAGACTCTCTTTTCATTTTGTGAATGTAGTCACTCACGTTAGCGATATGTCACGCGTGACAAGTTGGTCATTTTCGTTACTCTTAGCATATTTTAGCTCTATATACAAAATTGTTTTTTAAAATTTATTTTAGGATATAATTTTCAAACTCCCAACTTTATATCACTGTGAGTGATTTAAAGAAAAATTCTTAACCTTTAATAAATTTTCAGTTTTAATTTGAAGTTGTGAATTACTGTTTTGATATTAACCCGTAATTTCATTCAGCTCACCAAATCAATTTTAAATACCCAGAGTGCCTTAAACTCTTTGCAAAGTGGTTTAAAGTAGTGATCGGCACACGCATACATTCTTATATTTTGACTTTGTTGGTTGTTTGTTTTTGAGCATAATTATTTGTCTCTTATGGCACTAGGGTAACCATAGTTAAAAGTTTAAAATATGATAGAATTACATTTTAAAAGTTTTGGAAACTAATATTTAAAATTAAGCCACTTACGTTAAAGTAAAAGTTTCATAAATGTGAAATAATTTTGCCATATTACTCAATTTTGCATAATCTTATAGATATTTTTTGTATATTGACAATATTTTATGCGGATAGAATCTTTCCCATGTTTATTACTTAGCTTATTTTTGATTTAGCTTTTAATTATTTTTTATAACGAAAATGAAGACATAAGCTAAACCAAGCATTGAATGTAATTTGAAAGTTTGTCTATTAAACATTTTTAAAATCCTAAATGATCACACTTGTCGTCTGGCACAAGAGACTACAAAACCTATTTTTTTATTCTTACTAGCTTCAATGCTCAGAAAGCACGCACACGCGTGTGGGGATTTGCCGATCATTGGCTTAAAGCTTCTTTGATAACCTCGTTCCTTCATCACATCAAACATCAACACATCAAATTTAAACACAAATTGTTGTTTTTACCGCTCCTTTGGTAGCTACGATTTAACCTGTCTTATAAAAAATTTAAGAGCTGGACTGAATCAAGTCCTCATGCACTATCGCAGCCAATAGATATTTTGTCACAATGTTTCTTACAATACTTATTATAAATGGTTGCTTTTGAGCCAGAAAAATCTGCTCTTCTGTTTCATTCTGCAATGCTATAAACACATAGACGACAGCAGGCAACACAGGTACATGAGTGCAAATGCAGCTGGCTGCAATCGTAGTAACGCAGCTAGCTACTTAGTTATTTTGAAAACGTCGGCTGATTACATACACCAGTGTTGAGCTTTTTTATAACTATGAAATTTTTTATTGGTTAGATAATTTTAAGATCGTAAAATATTTAAGGCATGTGATACCATTTATCTAAAAAGTGTGTAATTATCTTGATACATAGAAAATTTTAATTAGCTTTAAGGAAGTGTTATTAATTAAAAGTTCCTGAGATTCAAATCTGTGCTACTGTGGTGAGAAATTTTTATTTTGTGCTTCACGAATTTTGTATAACGATTTCTTGTGAGTGTTTTTAAAAAATCAAGTACTTTGCTCAACTGTGGATATCTAACAACTAACTTTATTTTCAATTTCTTTAATTCTTATAAAGCCTATTGTTAATACAAATAATTGTTAATTCTGCTTAAAATGCATTTTATAATTTTTGTTTACTTATTCTTAAAATTTACTTTATTTTATATTAATAGTTAACGGTTGCAATTCCTGGAATTGCGACCGAAAAATAATTTTGTTTTCTTAACAGGAAATGAGTTTGCTGTTACAATTTTTTAATTTGAATTTATTTTGTGCTAATTATATTTTCAATAAACTCATCAATAGTGTAATTTTTTGTATAAGTGTTAATACTTGAATTTGTATATGTAACTTCTCCCCCCTTTAGATTCGAATTCTCCTGAATTCTTTTGTTCAAATTTATTTTAATATATTTCAACTTTGTCCTCCAAAATATAATTATTAATATTATTGTAAGTATTAGAAAGAAGTTACATCCGTAAATTACTTTATTGTGGATTTTTAAATTAGAAATATTTTTAAAATTTAATTCATTTTTTTCATCTAATTGTTCGAACGTAAGTTTTTCTGTAAAATTTTTTATATCGCTGTATTGCAAACGCATAATATTTCCTTCAATTTTTTCAACTAAATTAGAATAATAGTAATCATTAATTTTTATAGAACAATTGTTAAATTGAATTACATAATTTCCATTTAAAATAGTATTATTTTTATTACATGTAGTATTTACAAACAAATTTATTGCGTTTTTAACCAAGATTGTTTTTTCATCCAGCGCTATAAGTTCTAATGCTCTGTTTGTTATTAGTTTACAGTTTTTAGTTAATATACAATGGTTACTGGGTTTTAATTGCCTGAGATATTTACTTTCTTTAAATTGCATAGTTTTATTTTTATGTGTGAAAACTTCTTCTATTCTGGATTCTATTTCTTTTTGGTTTTTATCCGGTAATGGTATAATTTTTCTTATTTTTACTTGTATGAACAATTTTGGTATTCTAAGGCTTAATATTAGATAAGTATTATTACAAGTTGCTGTTCCTAATTGCAAATATTTTAATTTATTAAAGTCAATATTATATTTTTCAATTTCGTGATTTGTCAAAATATTTGGGTGAACTAACCCGTATTTAGCTGAAACTACATTGTCTTGAATTTGTTCAATTTTGCTTTTTATTAATTGGATTTTTGTCATTTGTTGTAAGTACATGTGTTGTTGATATTCTTCATCTACCATTTTATTTATAGTATTAATACCTTTTTCAATTTCTTTTCTATCATCTTTTACAATATTTCTCATTTGATTTATCGCTAAATTAAAGTGATTGTTTATATGTACCTGTTCATCTAGTGTCTTGTCAGTCTGTGATAAATGTTTTTGTATCGTTTGTCACCGTTCTAATTTCGTGTTGAATTTCCATTGTGCTAGTTAACTGATCACCTTCTTTAAAGAATAGTCCTTTAAAATTATTTAAAATTTTTACTATTGCGTCATATTCTTCTCTATTTAAGTGGTTTAATTGTATTCTGTTCCAATCAAAGTTATCTGCTTCTAATGCACAAACTTTTACGTTTTTATACGGATTTATTATAAAACTAGTTTTTTTATTATTGAAAGATATTTTACCTTCCACTAAATCCATTATTGTGCTGAAACAATTCATCAGATCAATTCCAATAATGAATTCATATTTTCTTCCTTTTAATTTAGTCATTTTCCATTTTATTTTCGCATTTTTCTCTACATTAAATTCTAAGGGTGCGTCTGTCAATACTTCAAATCTAATTATATCCTTTCCATTTATTGTACTAAATTCTATTGGCTCTCTTAACAGC
The DNA here is from genome assembly GCA_963583895.1 of Melanophora roralis. NCBI lineage: Eukaryota > Metazoa > Arthropoda > Insecta > Diptera > Rhinophoridae > Melanophora > Melanophora roralis. Next base: position 59,865,701 of record OY757187.1, on the reverse strand, counting down.
GTTTTCTCAAATCCTTTTATATCTTCATCAATTAAACTTATATTTGCACCTGTGTCTATTAGTGCATTGTATTTCTTATTTTTAATTGTTATTGTTATGATGGGTAGGTAGTCTGATGTCGTCCTAAAAAAAACTGATCCTGGCTTTGTCGGGATGGAGCTGTGTTACTATGACACAGGTCTGGTTCCGAGTGTCCTGCCAATTGATCATAGTTTATTTCTTCACGATAATGTTCACAAAATCCGTTTCGTTCTTGCCTAGGTTGTGGCAAGCAATATTGGCTGCCTTTTGTTCTAGGGTTTCCTAACTGGGCGGTTTTTTGATCATTATTATGGTTTCCCTGATTATTTGCATTATAATTAACTTCATTTACTTCCCTATTCATTTGAATGTCATCTATTTCCTTACATTCTTCTGTTTTATTATTTGTTAAAATTATTTGAGTTTTATATTTATTCACAATTTCCTCCTTTATGAAAAAATGATCACCTAAATCTTCTTCTGCTGAGTGTATTGTTGCCATAGTTATGTCGTCTTCAATATTATTAACTGAAAAAGTATCAGAATCTTTACCTCCCTCCTTTTCCGAAATAGTGTCCTCACTATTTTCTAATCTGCTTAAAAAATCAGCTACCTTGTCTCCTTTCCCTTTTAGATATTCAATATCGAACTGGTATTCCCTATTTTCAATATTTAATTTTATCTTTGGCAGGCATTCCGTGGCTGCCTCGTAAAAAAAACTGTATTATTAATTTCAGGTCCCTCTGGGCTTTGCCTATCCAGGTTTAAGCGATTTTGGCCAAACCTGTGATTAGGGTGTCCTGCCCCCTGAGGATTCTCGTAATTTTCTTCTACATTGTCAATTTCCATGGGTTCTGGTTGATTATTTCTATAACGATTCCAACGAACCTGATTGGAATTTGGTCTTGAGTTCCCTAGTTGTTTAAATTGTCCTGAAAATTTGTCATCTCTTACATTATTTTGAAATCTGTATCTTCCAGAATTATTATTATTACTATTATTATTATTACTATTATTATTATTATTTTTATTAAAGCCGTTCTGTTCTTCGTGTCTATAAAAATTTGGGTTCCATTTATTTCTATCCTGATACTGTCGCTTATTAATTTCTTCCCTACCATGATATGCCCTGTCAACATTTTGCCTATTTTGGTACTGATTCCTATTATAGTTTGAGTTATTATGTTTATCTGCTGGTTTAAAGGTACCAGAATAATTTCCGCGAAATTTTCTAAATTCCTGCCTAATACATTCATCTTCATATCTACGTTTCATCATTATCTCTATTATTGTACCTAGATCTCTTTCTGGGTATATCTTATCTAATAGTATTCCTTGTGTAATTTCTTTGGCTATATTAACCAATAGGCTATCTACGTTAGACAAATCTATACAATGATCATCTTGATAATAGATACTTAGTTCATCATTTTTATATTTAAGATTTTGTAACTCTATAGCTAATTCACTTACGGTGTTAACTCGAAGTTCATTAATTTTCCTGTAGATTTGGTGAGGTTCCAGGTTCGGGCGGTATCTCAGCTTCAAAGTCCTTTTGATTATCTGCCAGTTGTCCGGTTGTTGTACATTGATGACCACGTTTTTTGCTTCTCCTTGTATGTTACGGTAGAAAATGGCCTTTGTAGCTTTCTTCTTTAGTTCCTCGTCTTCTATGTTGGATAGCAGATACTCCACGCTGCTAAGGAATGAGTTTATGGTTATGTCTCCAATACCAGTAAATATTGGCAGGTATGCCACATTTTTATAAATTCTCTCGAGCTGATTAGGTTGGAATTGTTGTTGTTGGAGTTGTTGTGGTTGGAACTGTTGTTTTTGTTGTAACTCGACATAAGCGAGTCTGAGTTGTTCCAGCTGCTGCTCCCTTCTTGCCAGCTGCTCCACGATATCCACATTGGCCATTTCTTGTTCCATCCTTCTTTCGTCGAATCTCTTTTGCCTTGCTTGTCGAATTTTGACTTTTTGAATTTTACTTTGCCTTTGTGGCTTGTACTGATGTTTGTTGCACTTTCACAAGATTTTGATAGTTATTTTATTTTTTGTTTTTGTTCTATAGTGGTTCGTACACCTATTTGTCGTGTGTCGTCACTGCACTAATTTTTCGTTTCACGCTCCTTTTTAAAAAACAAAAAGGAGTACCGACTGCGCCAATTTTGTATAACGATTTCTTGTGAGTGTTTTTAAAAAATCAAGTACTTTGCTCAACTGTGGATATCTAACAACTAACTTTATTTTCAATTTCTTTAATTCTTATAAAGCCTATTGTTAATACAAATAATTGTTAATTCTGCTTAAAATGCATTTTATAATTTTTGTTTACTTATTCTTAAAATTTACTTTATTTTATATTAATAGTTAACGGTTGCAATTCCTGGAATTGCGACCGAAAAATAATTTTGTTTTCTTAACAGGAAATGAGTTTGCTGTTACAATTTTTTAATTTGAATTTATTTTGTGCTAATTATATTTTCAATAAACTCATCAATAGTGTAGTTTTTTGTATAAGTGTTAATACTTGAATTTGTATATGTAACTCACGTGCATAAAAACAGCTTAAAAAACAAAAGACGATTTTGGGTGCGTCCTTTGTTTTTATCGATTAATTCAATGCAAATTTAGTTTATTTATAAATTTCAGTAAATAAACGAAATTAATATATTTTATTCATAAAAATCTCGCAAAAAGTTTTTGTTTTTAAAACATTTTTTCACTACAATAACAAAACTAAAAAATTTGCTTGCCAACAGAGCTTATCGAAGCTTTTAAAATAATATAAAACTTGTCCCCCTATTAGTCAAAATCAGCTGGTCTGTTGGTTTGACGCTTTATGACGCATGCAAAAGTAGGAAGTAGCTCTATTTTTGTATGCTTTGCGTTAAATGACGTCAATGCGTCATGCTCTGTAACTTGCCATATTGAAATACACGTATCCAACTGTTTTGACAACCACGTGCTATGGACTTTCAGCTTTAGAAATAAATTTAATCTGGCCACATCTAAATCGGTTGTCATGTTGCCGTGATGCCGTCAAAATAATTGTGTACATATAAATGCATGCATTTTAATTTTCAGAAAATGTTGTCATTAGCCTGCTGTGCTTAAAGCGTGAAAGTTAAATATTTAGCAGCTTTGTTTTTTGCCAGTTTCAGTTTTACCTCCAGAAAAGACAATTGCAGACTCGCTATATTTCAGGCGGAAAGCATATACCCCAAAAATCGGTGAAAATCCGTGCAGGCAAATTACAAAGTCAATACAAAACACTCTCTATGTTTTTAATAGCTTTGAAACGAAAAAAATGATGCCAAAATTTCTAAGGAAAAAATAACTAATAATGTCATTATTGTATCTTTAAAAATTATTCTTGCCAAGAAAACAGGTAAAATTACAGGTCAATATACGATGGCCTATTTAAGCCCAGTAATCTGATCTAGCTAAGTGGTTTTCAAACCGCCAATATAATAAAGTTTGTAAGGTTTGAAGTTAATAGCTTCTTAGTTGTTGAAATAGAAAATTTTAACAACTTTAACATTTTTATGGTGGTTACCGCTCCCCCTGTTTCTAACCATCTAATTTCCGATATGTAGACATTGTTACACAGCTTTATTTCATCCATAGCTGTTATAGCTTACGAATTTTATAAATATTATTTGTTTCTGTGGGGGCTACCACTTACCTTGCTTCTATTAAAAAAAGCATCCGTCTTTAAAGCATCCGTACCAAGTTTTATGGCAACACTGGCCGTATTGTCTCATTAATATTTGTATTGATTTTGTCCTGAAAAAAGCTGGGCAGTGAACCGATCTTGCTCATTTTAAATAGCGATTGTCTCAGGGATATTTTTAATAATTTGCCACTGAAACCCTTTAGGTGAAACTTTTTTTGGCTCCGGAAACGTAATTTCAACAAACGTGCAGATTCACAGACGGACATGGCTATATCGATTTCCGTAAATATAAGGATCCAAAATGTACACAATTTATGGGGTCGCAAGTGATAATTGTAGAAATAACAAACTGAATGACAAACTGATATATCATTTATCACTATGTAAAGGGCATAATAAGTATAAATACAAAAATTCTCAAAAAGTTTTAAGCAGCCTAAAGCACCACAAGATATACATATATCTTTTTGTGCCACATAAATAAGTACAACATACATTTTTTATTAGTAAGAAGTATTCCTGGGCACTCTGTTTAAAAACACAGCTAAAAAGTTATACTGTTGTTGGTAGCTCTAATGGTCAAAGCCTCATAAGATATTGTGTGAAAAGTGTGAATGAAAGTTCTTGTATATACTTTTGTCATCATATAGAGTGATTGAACGTTTATTGAAGTAAGTACTTTAGTTAAACCATATGTGCCTGCTTTTGGCATACAATATCCTTGATTTGGGGATAACATTTTAAAAAGTAAAGAAGAAATACAGAAAACATTTTTAGTCACTTCATCCTTTTCCATCTTTTGAGTTTAGAGCTTTGACTGCATTAAATATTCGTGGTCAGTCTCTTTGGGCTAAAACAATTTCTGTTGAATTTTAAATTAAAGCTTTTAATTTTCTTTGTGCCGATATTTATGAGTTGATTTAATTTTTTTTGACTTCAATTTCCTTTTGTTCATAAGAAGAGATTATTAGTTTAAATTATTAACAAAGGTGTTTGTACTATGAACTTTTAAGCTTAACCTTATTATAAAGATACAGTTGGCTTCGACATTTATTACCCTATTCACTTGCACTTCTAAAATGATTATCAATCTCCCGATAAATTACAGAATCAACGCTGGTCAGTCCCACTGCTCCTTTGGCATGAACCGCTGTCCAACAACGACCAATTGCCATTTCCACTTGAAGTCTGTATTCCGGCCTTTGTAAGGAAAAACAAAATGTCGTCTTCTCCGAGTCTTAACATCCCCACATAATTTCGGAGACACTGCTCGAAGTAGTATTTTCCCAGACTTTTGTGGCTCTGACTCTTATAACAGAGTCTATGCACACATTAAAAACTAAAATTAAATGAAATTATCATAACTTTTGGACACCTTTCGTCGCCAGCTCGTCTTCCATCTTTTTTCGCCTATAGCCCTGTATATATGTCTTAAGGCACACAGCCTTTAATGGGTTCTGAATATTGGAGGAGCAGTTTAGTTTGGCTTTTATCGCCGCCTGATTATTAGCAAATGTGTTCAGCTGGGAAATTTTAGTTTGGAGGAACAATGCAAGCTCAGCGGCCAATTTAGCTACCCGTATCTCTGTTTGAAAGACAATAAAGTCATAGGGAGATTTGTAGGACCTTTTGATAGATGAACTTAGCTTCAGCCTTTCGTTCATTATGGACCCATCCGTGAAAAATTTAAGTTCTTGAGGAGCTTATCTAAAAGCTTTTTTCTTAATTTTTTTAGCATTTCTAAAGTTTTGCACGCCGGGAAAGTAGGTTCCCAATTTGAAGCCACTTGGGGAATTACCGCTGGTGTCACTCCTTAAGTGAATGTTTTTGGGGCCACGTCGTTAAAAGTGCCTGCAATATCAAGTAAAGCTCCCATTTCGTGTTTACAATAAGTAAAAAAGGGCTGCAAGACAATTGAGTCAAGTGCTGTCTTCATCGATTTCCTCTCAGAGTAGGAGTGCTAGTTGTAACCAAGCCAACTAGGAACAGTAGTATCCTTAATGTGAAAACCAAAGTCTTTTTCAAAAAATGAATGACGAGATGCTGATGGATCTATAATCTTTTGTGCATATATCATTGTTTTTACCTAAAACCGGTAGAAACTCAAGCCTTAACGCTGCACTGTGGTCGGAAATTTCATTTCGTTGGCCAAAAGTCAAAATGTTTACACTCACGAAATATGTTTTTGTTTTTGAAATCTAGTAGTCAACACTCTAAAACAACCAAAAATTAAATTTTGTTATTGTAATATGCAATTCACCGTTATTCGGTGAGACATCGAAGTTGAATTTGTTTGCTTCATTTGTAAACAGAATTGCGTTCGGTGTTTTATAAAGCTTATTTCATTTGCTTGTAAAAGCTGAAAACAACACGTGTTAAATAAAGGTTCAAATGGAAAGCGAAGGTGATGGTAAGTTTATTAATTTTGTAAAATATAATACTCAAAAATTGAATACTCAAAAAAATAAAATAACTTCTTGCAAAAGTCTTTAACCTTTTGGAATTTATTTTATTTTTTAAGTTTGAGTAAGCTTAACACATTTTGTTTAGGAGTGTTAAGCATAAGATTAAAAACCAAAATTACTTTGAAGTGTTTAGTTTTTGAAAATGTTTATTTCGATTTGCGGTTTTTTGCGGTTTTTGAGTAAATTTTTTTTCAGTCGTAATTTGCTTACAGAATTCAGCAGTTTTTGATATTTGGTTGACCCAGCAGAAGAAAGGAAAAAATAAGGACGCACTAATAAAAGGAATAATTTGCGACAATTACGGGTAACTTCGTATCAACAGAAATGATATTTAGCTACAATTTTGACAGCAGCTCAAAAAACTCAGAAAGAAAAGAAAAAAAATTGTATGCAAAAATTTTTTTTTAAATTAAAATTTTAATGCTGTTAATTTTTTACAAAAAAAAATATTTATTTTATACAAAAACACTTAAAGTATACTGCAAATTCAAATTCTAGTTAAAATTCCGTTATTTTAAGTTTTAATAGTTTTGGCCAAGAAAAGTGATTTTTCAAACATAGTGCGCTGTTCAGAACTCAAGCCCCTTTAGGCATTCCCAAAACAATCAAAGCAACCAAACAACCATTTGGCCCTTGCCATGTTGAAATAGTGCCGGGAGAATCCTGTGAGGTTCGTGTGATTTATATGGTTGGAAATGACCGACTGCCCATTTAATTTGTTTCTGGAGGATAATAACACAATCTCCTCTCCGTACCGTTTCTTAAGGCATATCTATCACAAAAGAAATAGCTTCACAGCCTAGAAAATGAGGGCTCAGAATGTATTCAGACTGTGCTCGGCATTTCTAGCCAGCATCTTGCGTAATCTGATGGTTTCTCTAGAGCTCTACTTAATATCGCAGAAACTCTTCCATGAGTTTCGATTCGCTGTATGTACATTTAATTTTAGATCACTTAAGCTGACTCTGTCTAGCTTAAAGAGAGAACTTTAAACCTTCACACTTTTAGCTGCTGGTTCTACCATGGATTTTTCTTTTCGGACGTATTTTCTTAATCCCTTATGATCTAACGAGTTGACATGAAATTTTTTCACATGACGAACTTACTGTTTATAGTTATAAACTGATTCGGGTTATAATACGTCAAACATTGATTTATGAACTTTTGGCACAAAAACTCTTTCTTCAAAACCAACCAATTAAAGATATCTGGGTTGCACAGTTATTACAATAAGTGTTTATAGGACTTGGTTAGACATGCCACGCACTAAATAACGTTCCTCTTAATTTTCGACTAATAAAAAACTTAGAATCTTTAATTTAACGCAAAGTCTTTACAATTTTAAAATAGGGAGTCTAGGAATGCTTCAGGTAATAAAACCAACAGAGTTCAGCTAGATTATAAAATAAGAGATTGAGAACAAAGTTAAAGTGCGTACAAATAATTAAGCATAATGTGCTGCCCTGCAGTAGAACATTTTTTAGTCTCAAAGTTATTGGAACACTAAATTATGTACTCAAGTATAAAAAGAAAATAAACGGAATATTTTATTTTTTCTATAAATTCCTAAAAACTCGTACAAAAAACTGATATTGTGCCCTGAAAGCGTTTGAGCATGAAGATTACAAAGGTGATGTTTTACAAACTTAGCTTAAGTAGACTTAAGCACTTATTCCTTTTTGCCACAGATTTAATAATACATAATTTGTTTTGCTTGTTTAAATTTATTTTTGAAAATGAAATAAAATTTTCATTTCATTAAATTTGTCATTTAATTTCAAATCTGCCAACACAACACTTAAATGCTTTGTCATCAAAAAGCCATTAAATACACCCACCCACATCACCTTTTTATTGGTTACAGGTTGGCTACCAAATCACGGAAAATTTGGTAGTTGGAGTTTATTTTTCCATCAAACGATAATTTATGAAGATTGTAATTTAAAGTACATTTGTCGCCGCAAGTGAAAATAACAATTTTGTCACTTAACAATAGTAATGCAATAATGGCAACATAGCAACAACGACAGCATCGATATTAGTTATTCGTAGGTTGCATTAACAGAGGTAACATTGAAACAGCAGTAGTAAATGACAATCTACATTCAAACATGTGTATGTATCGATGAGCAGTTATTACAATTTTCCATTGAGAGATACCAAACACTTGCAACCACAATCTAATTGTGGCCCAGCAGTTATAATCTGTAGATACAACAGACGGCCAAAACCAAATAAAATCACTGAGATATTTCACCTTGCCAATGAAGGACAAACACTCGCACAAAGACATTTAAATGTAATTTTAGTATTTGCACCTCAATAGAGAAAATTAAATGTTAAATAGAAAATATAGAAAAAAAAACAACTTTCGCGCATAGCTACGAACTAAATAAATTTCTATAGTTTAAGGACCTGATGATGAGTGTTGAGAATGTGATAAAAAGTATCATTTGGATGTTTATGGTTACGTAGACAAAAGTATTTACAAAAATGATACATGTGGAGGAACAACATTATTGTTTTCATTCGATCGACTGAGTAATGAAATGAAACCAAACCACCCGCTGTCAAAGGGATGTCCGCCTTCAGCTTGGCTTCCGTTTAAATGTTGGAAACACAAACGCAGTCATAATAACGACCCAAATGCAAAACATACATACAATCATATGTATGTTCTTAAATATAAAGGGAAAATATACTTGAATGTAAGTAAAACGTATGCACTGCATGTGTGTCGAAAATAAGGCTGCATTTTATAGCCCGATGAGGGGAAGTTTTATATCGCCATGGCTGAGCTCGGTGTTCCTGCAAACTTTGTCCGGCTTTACATTACAACATTAAGGAATATCCAAAGCTCCATCAAAATTAAAGCAAACCTCTCGGAGCGCTTTAAAATAAAAAGGTTAAGGTAAAGTGACACCCTTTCTTGCTAATGGAGAAGGTTCTGTAAGAAATTAAAGTAATACAGCTGACATTATTTATAACAAATGTGTCATTCTGCTTGCGCATGCTGACGATACCTATCGTTAGCGGTAGCACGCAAGTAGTAAACAGTGTCTTTAAGGAACTTAAAAGGAGTAAAATAATATATGTAGGTTCAAAGTTAACAAACACAAGACAGACTATTTAATCTCGAGCAGTAAACCATAGTAAACACTCTAGAAATGTCTCATCTTATCCATCCTACTCTGTAATGCTGACAATTAACAATAAAAAGTTCTGACGACGTATGATATGACCCTTTACCAGTTGGTGATAGTTTCTGATTATGAGCTTTAAAAGCCATATGCCGCCGATGATTTAGTTAAAAATACAAATGTTTAAAGAGTGCCTGGACATGGAAAATGGCGACCAAATTTTCAATGGAGTGACCATGTGCAACAAGATCTAAAAACATTTGATGCCTTCAATTTGTGTCAGCATGCTAGGAATAGCTGGAACTCTATCCGCCATCAGATTAAAATCGAGCTCCCGTTGAAAAAGCCATCTAAAGAAAAGTAAAACGCATACAAAATAGTAGTTTTATGCGCTTGTGCAAATGTTTGTGGCGCCTAAAACTAATTGTTTGACATCCGCCTTTAATTACACCCATGGACTTTGAGTAATTGCCTAAGCCGATTATAACATGCCCGTCTGACTTATCCCCGGAGTAATTAGTAACCTGGGGGAAACAGGTACAACTTGATGCTGATGCCAAGGGGTACTAGCCTTGTGTTGAATTTGGGTAACTAATAATCAACTTCTTGCAGTGCAATACTGCATCGATATTTTTGGCTCTGGCACAGTAAGCTAACGTTCGATAAACCTTCGTGTGCCCTGATTTAGTTCAAATATTCTCTGATTGCTTGAAACTTAAGGGGCGAATATAAAACTGGGTTTTGGTTAAAAAAAAATGCTACAATCCCGTTTTTTGCTCCGCCGTCTGTGTTACTGGATCTCGTAAACTAAAAAGCTTGAAATTCGGAAATTTTAGTGGCCAAAACAAACTAAGTCAATTTGGTTATACCCTGACGTGAAGTAAAAGCATTAGAGCCTTCTGCATTAATTGAAGGGCATGATAGTCAATAGATGTATGGCCTAGACTTCAAAGGGGATAAGGCAAAACTTTCCAAATACAAGGATCTAAACTTTTTTAAACTGATATGGTCTTTGTACACAATCATCTTTCAACATGCTTAACATTTTTGCTGTCAACGATCTGGAAATATCCCCAATAATCTTCATGAAGTAGTAGCTTCAATGTGACCTTAAAATTTCATTGTTTCGCTCACCTTCTATCCGCTGAATTAACAAGAAATTGACTTTTCATAGTGGTAATATTACTTTTATTTAACTTAAAGACTAACTCCCCAGAACTGAAAAGGAATAAAAAAAAAAACATTAAAAAATAAAAAATTATTATTTCAATCAAGTATCGAACTTTAAATTCTTATTTATTTTACTATTCACTTTCGTAAAAGTTCGTAAATAAATATCAGACTGAAGATTATTCAAAGCAGACTGAAGCCATGATTTAAACCAATTGAACTTTTGAACAAACGTTTGTTTGAGAAAAACTCGAGTATAACTTTTTTGTGTGTAGAAAGTATTTAGGATAACTTCGATGAGCAATCGATATTCCATCGAATAATAAAAGAAAGTTATGATGTAAATAAAGGAAAAATAAAATGCATTTCCAATCAATTATTTCATATAAATCTTGATTGCTTTTTCCTAGTATCTACAATTATGAGAGTTTCACAAAAACCAAAAAAAGCCAACTTCAAAGAATATCCTGGACCTTCAAGCATTTGAACTCTTAAAGAGAGAGTATTTTTTGTTCATGTTTAAATGCAAAAAAACTCATCCATATGTACATACGTACAAACATACAGACATTCGTTTATTTGTACATGCAAAAGGGCTTTTATCATATTATTAAAGCACATGTGTATAGTCGTTGATTTTATTTTGCCAGAATGGAAATGAAAAGGTAGTTTTTCCAACTTTACATCATCTAAAATGTGGTAGTAGAACAACAGCAGCAGCAATAACACCGGTAATTACTGCCACGTGACAAAGAAAATTACTTATTCTTCTTCTATTGCTTGTGCTGCAACGAATATGAACCTTTTAATAACTTTTCAGCAGCATTATGTCGTTGCTTCAGGTTCTTAATTTCTGTTGCTGACATGTTTTTAAGTTGGTTTTGAAAATTCCCAAAAAACTATATTTTGCTTTTGTATAATATTAGCTTGAGTACTATTTAATTATCATTTCTTTGTTAGCAAAATAAAAAATTTTAAGTATTTTACAACTTTCTAAGATATTCAATAATTAAATCTATTAATACCAATATAAGAAGTTTAAGTATGTTTGAATCCTTTTTAAAAAAACAGGTCCTTACGGCACAACGTTTCTTCTTTTTATATCCTTCTCATAGTGATAAGAGTATATGTCAGATTGTCATTCCGTTTCTAATTTCTTTATTATCCATTTTCTATCCCATATGTCGTATATATTTTGGATCCTTATGGATAGGAAAGTCAATTTAGCCTTGTCCGTCTGTGTGTTTGTTGAAATCAAGTCAATTTAAGTACTACAGACCAGGTATACTTGTCAAATTATAAGAAATATCCCTGAGATGATCGCTATTTTAAATGAGCAAGAATTGTCACCACGAACCTAGATATAGGCAAAATACTGCGATTGTTCCAGTTTTCCCAGTTTATTTAAAACAAAAGTCATACTAAAAATGTAACAAATGTGACGAACTGGCAACGCTGTTAAGCATACATGGGGTGCACGCCTTAAGTTTCTGTATGTTTGTTTGGACGGGGGTATGTAGGAACATGTGTTGTTGATTTCGGCACATGTTTGACAATTCAAACGCAAAACAAAGTTAAAACTGTTTTTATGAAAGGAGTTTGACAGTTGTAGTTTGCTATCGCTCTTAACACTCTTGCAAAGACAATAGATGTACATCGTGTCATACGTGTATATTGTTCCTGCTTTTCGTTTTTTTAAGAGCCAGAGCGTGTGATTGTTGTTATACCCTTTATATAGTGGTAAGGGTATATATCAGTTTGTCATTTCGTTTGTAATATTTTTTAATACCCATTTGCGAAACAAAAAAAGTATATATATTTTGGATCCTTAAAGATAGGGAACCACTAGGCAAGATCAGGTGACTGGGTAAACAAAAAGACCAATGTGAAGGGTATATAAGATTCGGCACAGCTGAATATTAATTGCGTTATATTCAGCTGTGCCGAATCTTGTATACCCTTCACCTTTTTAAATTTTGATTGACTTTTGTTATAAAACGTTTTTTCTACAAGCCGAAAGTAGAATCCATATCCAAGTCGAATTTCTGCACTTCTTCTCTAATTTCTGACACCAAGTTGCGGGATTGCTTTCTCCACTTGACCTCTATCGGAATTTCGGTCTTCCTCTTCTGCGGTATCCGTCACCAGGTTCGCATTCAAATGACTTCCAAGCAGGAGAATTTTCAACATAATATAGCCATGATACCCCTAACTATGTTAATGTTGGCAAACAGCTCGTCGCTCATACACCGGTATTCCATGTTACCACAGATTGACCCATACATTTTCTGAAAAATTATCCTCTCTGGACGCCTTGTGCGTTGATACCAATTAAATGGTTTTCTTTTGTTTTATATAAGTGTTGTGTATCAGTAAAGACCATCCTGTAAGGTTAGCTTGCGAAGAGAGGTGAAAACACCACCTAGTCCATTATGCATCCTTTCAAAGGAAAAGTAAAAAAAATATAACATTAAGAAAAGAGGAAAAAAAGTAGTAAGACCAACAAGAAGGATAAAGACAAAAAAAGGAAAACAATTCAAATACCCATGCAAAAACTTCCACTTTATTTGCTTTAGCCTAGCCACCTGATTTTTCTCTTCATTCTTGCACATCCTTCAAAAATCTGGAGTGCCGCACTCCTATTTACTTTACTTTTTATAGCCCTAAAGGGGCAGTGTCCAATTATGCCTGATATTATGGTTCTAAAACTCAATCCACCTAAATCCATGAGCAGCAAAGTGCATGCTGAGCTAAGCCCCGACCACATAGCCCAAGTAACCCTTAATTCGCTTCTAACTATTCCTTTACTGATGATTCGTCGTGTCGAGCATCCATGTTCTAATATTCTCAAAAGTGACTCACAGCTTCCTCCTTATATATCGCATCCAAGACCGAGCCACTACAAGTGAGCTCGTCGGTAATTTATTTGCCAACTATATCGAAATGCTCCGAAACCTAACAAAGGTGTCCGAAACTCCACCAGGGACCTTCCTACAGCCCCTCACTAGCCTACATCTGACGCAATGCCCCTTCAAGGCCCTAAGGATCTCACTATATCTTGGAACATACCCCACTGAGGGACCCGTTGCCCTTAAAATAGTCAGTATCTCCGACTGGAACACATTGCACTTATCAGATAATCCGTAGGATACTCTGATGTTCTCTCCCATGGTGGATTTTCCAGGTCTTAAGACGCATTGCTATGACCCAATAATTTCGCCGACTTTGGATTTTAGTCTTTCTTTTCATGCAATACTAATGGAAGGGAGATTTATTCCTTTGTGGTTTGACATACTGCCGTGTCTTCTTTTTGTTCACAGAACATAAAAAACTGGTGCTATACTCCTAGGGTATGCGTTTTTCTAGTCAGATTTTACAGGAAAGCTGATGCACAGTGAGTCGCCTCCGGTCTTAAGCAATTCAGTTGTCAACCAATCGGTTCCTGCTTTCTTGTTATTCTTAAGTCTGGCTACTGCTTTTAGATCTCATTCTGGCTAGGCCGTATGCACTAAATACTTTCTTCTGAAATTAGTTCTGTGGTATATCGCTGCTACTATCGGATACCAGCAGGCATCAATGTCTCAAGCACATTACCTGTATCAGTCATTATCCTCCTTATATTCACTGTTGCCACAAAACTTGGAACTCGACAATTCGAAAATATTAAGCTTAATTAAGGAAAAATATTTTTTAGATAGGGCCAAGAGAAGCCTCCGAAATTCCATAATTTTTACGAAATTTTACAAGCTAATTCTAGTGTGATTTGAACAATCGAATATTTTCTTATTTACTACTGCAGCAGGGGCAATGGTAGCTCGATCCTATGCAAACAATTAATTTAATTAGGCTTAAAAAAATATTATAACCACCGACTTCAACTTTTCTTTGAAGTTATTCTAATGTGATTTAAATATTTTGGAAAGAAACTGGGCGAAATGAAGGCCAGAGAAGTGTTGGCTCCCACACAATAGCAATTTCTTTTTAATTTTAAATCTTGACAACTATTACAGCCATAGACTCTTAACTTGCATTTTGAAGAAAAGGGTTAAATAATGTGCAAGGGGAATAGTAGCCGTTATACAAACGAAAAGTTCAATTAGATTTTGCATGAGCTACATATATGTCGGAAACTATTACTACGATCGACTTTAAACCTTCTCCAAAGAAGTTTTTTTTTTTTGATATTAACATCAACTTAGTCTTACTGGTATATTGGTGACACAGAAAGGCAAATGTGCTTTTTTCAAATAAAAGCTCATTATCTTATAGATTACTAGACGGCAGTAAAGTAAAGAAAACTTATTTTCGTTTCGTACAAAACTCTTTAAAAACAATATTAATGGAAATCGTCAAAGTAACATGACACTAGAGAAGAGCTCTTTAAAAAAGGTAATACTCCCAGCAGTGGAAGTGCAGAGCAAGTGCCTACTTCTTTATATCTTTTAAACACTTTGTAACAAGTCCTTGCAGCATTAGTTATCGCTTTAATGCAGGCAAAAGCGATTTTTCTACTTCTAACATTTGTTGTCCTTTAACAGCGAGTACAAACAAAACTTTCGTTTGGGTCTTATTTAATGTTGGTTTTAGCTGTTGATGTTGCTGCCTTTGTGGATGTGTGTGTGTTTGTTTCTTTAAGTGCGTTTGTTTGTTTATGCTGTCGTTTTTTGTTGTTGGGATGCTACAATGTGTGGCAGACACTAGGAAAAGAAGAAGATTTATTGCGGATGTTGGAATTTAATGAAATTGCAAAATGAAAATGAAACTAAAAGGCACACGTACATACAAACAAACACACATTCATGTCGTTCCCTTAATGTTAAAGGTTGTAAACACTTTTTATCTGACGTGAAATAATTTTTACCGCTTACATTCGTCACCTGGGCTCAATAGTTTTTGGAAAAAATGTTCCAATTATCTCATGTTTGGGTAAGGCACACCGAACACTTACCCTGGGGCAATGCAATGGTTTCTGATATTTCAATCGAGGGTGGCGAGTTCTTGGAGACCAGTAACGGCAGTTTTGCTTGTTGATGTGGTCGTCTCAGTTAAAAATGAGCCTCTTCGTTCCCAAACACAGGATTTATAGTGCAAAAACGCTCCAACAGCGTTTCACAAAATATTTTGCGTCACTTTCTTTCAGTGCGTGAGCGATTTGAATTTGAAATGGATCGATCTTTTAGATCCTTTTTTAAATTACATGGATACTTGCCCTTGGAAGTCCCAGTGAGGCTGCTCTTTTCCGTATTGAAAGTTTGCGGATTTTCCCATAAACTGCTTTCAACAAGATCAATGTTTTCGGAAGCCCTTGAAGATCGACTGGGCCTAGGCCGTGGAACATTCAGAGCCGAAGCAGTTGCGCGGACTCTTTGCACCCATAAAACGAATTCAATTTACATTTTGCCCATCAGGTATCTGCCGAATACCGTACGTACGTAAGAATCATTACTCTTAAAAAAGTGTTACCATAAGCAAAAAAAATGGCAGGCCGAAAATTTCGTTCTTACAAAAAAATTTAATTGTTAAATGATAAAAGAAAATAAGAACAAAAGAATATTGGTTGATTACATCCTTAACAATTCAAACTTTATTTTTTAAGTTTTTCATTACTTCAGGGTTTTCTAGATTTGAGGTGACGATATATATATATATACCTTTTCAAGCTGAAATGAATTGTATACATTCGTACTAACATACATATGCATGAGTAGAGTGAAATACTTGCCAGCCAGCAAGCAAGCCAGTCAACCAACCATTTCAGTCAGTCTTCCACACATTTTTTTTTTATGTTGCCAAATACTCATAGTGTTTTTTTTCTGTACGGAGGGAGTAGGAGAAAGGAGTTGGTTTGGTTGTTGGTTTGTGGATAAAAGAACCTTTAACAAACACAACATTTACAGTTATATAAGTAAACGAACAAAATGGCGTAAAATGCACAAGCTGTTGTTAGTTATTGTTGCTGTTGCCTGTTAACTTTGTTTGAAATTGTTGTTAGATTTAACCTCACCCATTTACCCAAGTTTTCATCGTCATTATAATGGCTGTTTGTTATACTACCCTAAGCATTGTGTACTTAGGGGAAATGGGTGATTTTTTTGAAAAGCTTTCGAATTGATATAAGAAATGAACATAGAAAATTTAGAAAATTATTTTAGGCCTTAATTTAAGTCGATAGAAAGATCTATATAATTAAAATTTGAAAGACGATTTCATGTAAATGTTGACCTTAAGTTGGCATTAAGTGGTTCCTGGGCTGGGTCCAACTTTGGAATACTCTCTCCAACATATCGACCGGTTTCTTACGAATAATATCTTAATCGTTGGCCAAACCTCACGTTATCATATCTGCAAACATGAACTTTAAAATCACCTCACAAAAAATAATATAAAGGTGTCAAATCGCCCCGTCTAGGCGGTCCAGTGACCGCTCCAAAAGGAGAAATAAATTATTTACCGAACTGGCCTCTCAATTCGTCTAATGCTTTGCGTACTTTGCAGCATGTGACACGTTCCTGCTTTGATCGTTTTGAAAAAGTACAGTCCGATGATGCCAACGGCCCAAAACACGTACCAAAAAGTGAATTTCTGAGGATGAGTTGGCAGTTTTTGCAATGCCTTTGGCTGCTTCTTTCAACCAGAAATAAGCTTTGTCGTTGAATACAGTTTTTTTGATAAAAAAATTAATTTGAATCCAATTTTATCCACGCACATTCCAAAAGGTATCCGTTTTGTTTGATCATGCGGCTTCAATTCATGCACCAGCTATATATGAAAAGGGGGTTTACCCAAATTCGTCCGCAAAATCTTACATATACTGAATAACCGAGGCTTAGTAATCAATTATATAAATTAGGGCATGATTTTTGATAACAAAATTCAATAATCTGCAAGCGTTGTCTGTTTGTAAGTTTATCCACGGTTAAACGCAAAAACAGCTAAACTACTAAAAACAGTGTTGCTATTAGAAGTTTCTAAACAAGCACGCGCTGTTAGTGCGTCAATGTTTGTATTCTGTCAGGGTTTTGAGTATAAAGATCTGTCTTGTATACATACAGTATGTCAAAAAAATCTTTTAACAAGTAAAATGTCGGGAAACTAAACTTTTTCAAATTATTTCTTCAACAAAAATCTTATCACAATAAAATTTGAACCAATTAGCCTGATTAAATATAAAAAAAAAAGGAAATTTTAGAAATAAAAATTGTTCAAAATACGCTAAAAAATAAATATTAAAAGAAAATATTGTTTTGAAACTTAACACATTTTGTTATGCAAAATAATGTTTAATTTTTTGTTTTCTATGGCATTATTGTGACGAGTTCCTAGAAAAAAAGTTATATGATAGAAGTATCAAAAATACAACAACAGAAACAGTATATACTCATTTAAAGCCTGCCAAGAAAATATTTTTTAAAACAAATAAGGTTTACCTAATTAATTCAATTCTTGTAATATTTTTTTCTTACCTTTGCATAGGGATGCTGATTAGCATTATGCCAAGAAAGAAAATGCATATTAGTCTGCTCTCTTAGCTCTCATGTGGCTCGCTTTTAACAAGGATCAGTATTTCATGCCAAAAAATTTCAACAGATGAGATACAATGCGTTACTTATTACCTCCAACTTGAAAAACGGTTAAATTTGATTACTAGCATGTTTAAGTTACAAAAGCAATTGGCTTAGAATTCACTTAGTAGTAAGTAAAAGAGGCATAAGTTAAAACTAAGTTCAGAAAGCAGTCGTTTGGGTGAAATATCTGAGAGAAAAAATGTTTTATGTTATAAAATGTGAACTAAAGTGCAACGATTTCAATCACACTTTCTAGGAAAAAAATGCGAGCAAGAGTTTAATACTATTTTTTGCCATAAAACGTTAGAGAAAGCCTTAAAGAAATGCAACAAAATCAAAATCTATCAGGAAAAAATCGTTAGTTTCGGTAAACACATTGCAAATCCATTATTTTCCATAAAGATTAATTCCGATAAGTACTTGTCCATTAGACGATTTTATATTCTGTAATAATACTTAAATTGAGCTATGTAAGCCGTTGTAAGGTTCTGAATAGAATTTAACTGTCTAAAAGCGTTTAAAACCCGTAGTGGTATTTCGACTATAAAATTTAAATAGTTGCTATGAATGGCACGGGGATATATCAGTTAAAAACAATTGGTGATTTGAAGTTTTTTAGTATTTCGAAGACCTTTTTTTACAATTCACAAATAAATTTTGGTTCAGAACGTCAACTTTTAAGTTTTACCATATTATAGTTCAGAGTTTAAGGACTACGCTGTACTAAAGTGTTTTTTTTTTTGCAAAAAAAAAAAAAAAAAATTTATACTCGACCACAAAGTTAAGAGCTGAATTTCGGAGAAAACTAAAAATTTCCCAGCGGATATGGTTTAAATGAGTTTATTTTTTTTATATCGTTATATATGTAGGGGGACCATTTGTACTGATTTTTCATTTGGTGTAGTGATTAAAAATTTGTGTACGCAAATGTACAGTTTTTGAAAATAGTACTGATTGTATTGAATTCATAAAAAAAAAATTTTTATATTTTTTTCAAAAAAAATTGGGTAACATATAGCAAAAATAGATACGTAAATATTTTCGTAGTAGCAGGAAGTAATTTGAATCGTTTAACAATTCTCTAAAATTATTAGAAATTTGTTTGAAAAAATTTTTTTTCAGGGTAAACTTTTATAGGTGGTGATAAGAACACAGCTGATTATGAATTCGTCTTGAAATTTTGTATTAGTGTGCCCTACAAACATATAAATACATTGCCATACATGGAAATGTGCCTTAATAACAAGAACACAAATACATCCAGACGGCCGGGCAGCCATGCTTTAATCGGCTCGTTTTTAATTCGAGCGCTTAATTAAAGGGTGGTTTTGTTTTTGTTATATATTTCAATATAAAAACTTGAAAGAAATAAATGGCAACCCTAAGTACATGCTAATGATTGTCATAAAAAACACTTAATCGCTTATTTCTAAGTTTTTCTATAGAATTTATTGACAAGAAGTTATTGATGCAATTTTGCTATCGTCAAAACAATTACTTGACTTACTGTACATATATCCCAATAAGCATTTTGGCTGAAATTCAGGTGGAATTACATTTGAAATCAAGTCACAATTTCCAATTTCCAGTGTTGAATTACAGTTGAAACACAGTTGAATTCAATATCGACTCCAGCTAAATTAACCATTGAATTACAGTCGAACAAAACAGTACCTTTATAGTGTAATTCCAGCCTTGAATAACGGTGTGATTCAAGTTTAACCGAACTTGAATCTGAAAATTTAATTATAAAATCATCATCTTCACCGCCGCCAATGATTTTCCATCAACTCTGTGCCATAAATAACGTATGCTTCAAACAAATTTGTTGTTGTTTTTTAACAAACTTCAAACAGACTGGAAAGAGGATGGATTTTAAATGTAATTCGAGCTTGGATTCACACCGGAATTCCAACATTGGAATTCACAAAAAATTTGTGCTTATTGGGATGTATATGTATGTACACTCAAAAAATTATTGCAGTAACTGACTGTAAGTTATTTATGAAGTAATCCGTAAAGTTGTTTTTAAATGAAAAATAAGTTAAATTTTATTACAATAATTTTTTGAACTGGTTTGAAGGGTTATTCAAAGCCTCAAATTATTTTTTATTTTTTTTTCTGATACTTTGTGTTTTTCTGTAAATGACAGAAAATCTAGTTAATTTTAAACGATAATGTCATTTAATTTTTGATGTCTGAATTTAAATAAAATATTTTGTTATTTTTAATGAATATCTTGTTGGACGGTTTTAAATGAAAATCCAGTTATTTTAAATAGATTTCCAGTCGAGTTTACATTAATAATTTTGTGAGTGTATATGTACATATGTCTTGAAAGTGTTTAAACTTTGGCTATTTCAATAATTAAACGAATTATACATATATACATACATATATATGCATGTTCGTACATATGTATACAAATATTATGTTTAAAGGGATTTAAAGCTAGAAATCCCTTAAACAAAACCAAGTTTAAATTAAAAGTTCTTAAATTTCGGAAACTAAAAACTTTAAATATCACATATTAAAAATTTTCTCATAAATGTTTTAAAAATCAAAAAATATTTTAAATGAAATAAAATTTATAAAAAATATTTTTTTCAATTAAAATTCTAACTTCTAACTTTAGTCCCGGCTTATAGATCTTAATTTCGGGTTTTGAGAACTCGTAACCTTAATAATATGCATCGAAGGACCGAATGTGTAACAATTAATTATTTTCGTCCAAAAATTATTTGGAAATGGTTTAAAAAATACTCTTTTCCTCCACTTTTTGTACTTTATCATTCCCAGTTTAGCATCAATGCTGTTGATTAATATCTTTTTGACCTAAAAATGGGTTTAAAGCAAAAATAAGTGAAACAAGCAAAAGCGCTATATTCGGCTGTGCCGAATCTTATAAACCCTTCACATTGTCCTTTTTATATATAACCAGCCGAGCTATTTTTTACTGCAAATATTGTTATAAAAATACTATGTGCTGGGTTTAAGGTCGATAGCAATCCTTGTTTTTGAAATAAAAAAATTTAGAAAATCTTAACGTTTATGTGTATAACAGAAAAAGAAATCATCCTATTAGAAGATGCTCTAATTTTTGCAATTGCGGCCAATATTAACTCTTTTTTGACATTTGTGAACTAGACATATGTTGAATACAATGGAACAAGCCATGGAGCAATACAGTCCCCAAAAAAGCGGAATATCGTGTCTATTTCTTGATTTCTTGCGTAACAATTCATCTGTGGTGTTGGCGCAGCCCAAATTCCGTCGCCGATGCTCCAGCACCAACTGAAAAAATACTGCACCGTTTGGGCATCAACCTTAAAAAGAATAGGACCATACAAGACGCTTCCAAGAGTGGCCGGGGCCGGACCGCTGGGTAATTGAACAAATTAGGACTGGAGAACATGTGGTTCCAATAGGAGGGAGCAACGGCACATGCTGCGCGAGCCACAACCGATATTCTCATCTCATCATCTCGTTTCGGCGATTTACATTAGACCGCAAGATCGCCCGATTTTACCGTTGCAGAATTTTTTGTAGAGTTTTTTTTAAGTCACGTGCTTACGTGAACAAGCCCGAGACCTTGGAAGCTCTCAAGGACAATATTCGACACTAGTACGAGAATCTGTCGCCTGAAGTTCTCGCCGAATTGATGAAGAATGCCAAGAAACGTGCCCGTATATCAATTAATTGTGAGGGCGGCCATTTGGTTGATCTCGTCTTCTTGCACAATAAAATTCCAAAAGTTTAGATAAACATAATCGAAAAATAAAATCGAAGTTTTTCATTTAGAAAAAAATGAGAGCCAAACAACATCCGATGACTTCTTTTGGCCCACCTTGTACCATGTATAAGGTTTGAGGTTTGGAGTTTTCGAGATTATTCGCTTTAAAAGTTTAATAAAAATTGTTTATTTGTTTGGGAGGTGAACACCCCCCCCCCACCCCTTCCATCCACCTCCTCCTATCCAACTATTTTTTCCAAAATGTAAAATTATTGTACCATTATTTTTTTGTACAGAATTCGAAACCGATAGCTTTCATAGTTTCCCAGATAAAGCGTATCGAAAGTTTGACAAAAATTTTGAACTTGTATGGGAGCTGTCCCTCTCCCTACTTCTATCCAAATAAATTTTTTTTAAAAGTGCAGGCCTTATTGTCGAATTTCTTCTTGTAGAACATTCGAAGTAGATATCTCTTACAATTTGCGATATATAGCGTATTGAAAATTTCATAAGGTTGTTCTTTTGTATGGAAGCTACATCTTCCTCTACTCTTAACCAAATATTTTTTTCCAAAATGTGGGCATTAATGCAAAATTATTTTTTGTAGAACATTTGAAATTTGTAACATCGCTGTTCCAGTTAGGTCCCTATCTTCAAAGTATCCGTGCTAAGTTTTGTGGCAAGAGTGACTGTATTTACTGAGATATATAGGGACATACATATGTACAGATTTTGTCTTAAAATAATGGGTTATTTTGGGTTTTCGCTCGGTTAATAAGAACCTGATTTTTCTGATTTTTAATAGCGATTGTCTCAGGGATTATTTTATACAAAATGTTTTCTGGGCGACTTTATCTGAGTCTGGAAACTTGATTTTAACAGACGGACATGGCTATGTCAACTTCCTTATGTATAAGGATCTAGAATATATTCACTTTATAGGGCCTAAAGGGAATAGTGTAGAAACTACAAACGGAATGACAAGCTGATATATACCCTTATCACTATGTGAAGGGTATAAAAAACATAGTGGTGCCATCCAATATACATTTATATGAATTAACATTATGTGTGTTTGTGTACATTCATACACGAAATAAACTTATTATTTTGATAAGAATACGGTCAAGTAATTTTCTTACCGGATCGGTAAGCAAGTCAACAATTAATCCAGAAAAAATCAAATGTTTTAAACACAAAATACTTTTAATATAATATATTGTTGTGAACAACGTACAATAACACACATGTATTTATGTGTGTGCATTTGTCTAGATATGTATGTATTATATGTTATATGTACTTATGCTTATTCGATTGTTTAAAAATAGGTCAAAAGTAAAAGAAATAAAAACAAAAAAATTTAGGTTAAACGATATTTTGGGGGGTAATTAAACTGTTTTTTTATTCGCTTGTTAAACGAAAAATAAATATGTATTTGTGAACCGTAGATAAAATGGGTTTATATTCTATAGTTAAAGTTGAACTTATTTATATATACTTAAAACCCTTAGAAATAATAAAACATTGTAGGGTTAAAAAGAATGCCTTTTCGTCTATCAAGAAAGTTCTAGTATTGTGAGATGTAAAGCTGAAGAATAATTGCTAATGCTCTTTTAATTATAGAATATTAAACGTCATAATCATCAACCTCGGTCATCATTAGTCAGACCCAAACTTAAATAAAGGTTGCGTATTAGAGTTAATTATACAAAATTTTTATTCAATGTATTTATTTTTTTGGTCCTATTGGATGTGTCACGTCCGCCTGCACCAACCTTTTGATTCTGCTCAAATAATACATTTGCAATCAAAATTATTTAATGTGAAGTCTTACATTCCAAACGCATAAAGCTACAGGCTTAGAATTCAGACTGCGGGTACTTCTCCCGATGTATAGGTCCACTAATACGAAATTTTGGGAAATTAATACCCTTAGTTTACCCCCGAATAGAAAAAAATTGGTTTGTTAATAAATATCTTCTTGACTATACACGATAGAAGAAAACTTTAAAAGAATCATATTCTATTTAGAGAATACACGGGCCCTTGTTTGCCACTTTTTTAAAATTCAGGGTGAAAACTTAATTTTGATAATGCCTAAGTCTACTTTGTAACTTCTTAACAAATAAAAATATAAAAATATTAAAAAAAAAATAGAGTCACTTTTTTGGCATTTTCTATTAAATTTTAAATCCAAGAGGTTAAAAGGGCTTAGAAAGGGTAAAAATTACATTAAAGATCCTTTTTGGTACTTAAGGTAACTTTAAAAACATCAAAGATAATAAAAAAATTCAAATTGTCTTTGACTGGTCTTAAAAATATATAAATACTTTTTGGGTACTTTTTTTTTTAATTTTGCACCACTGGAACATATATTTTAGTACTTTTTAAGTACTTTTTACATTTTGAAGAATTATTAAGGAAAGGCCGGAGGTTAACTAAGTGGACAAAAAGTCCTATTGTCCTAGTTTTGTTACTTGTTTTAATTATTTGGGTTATGAGTTTGCAAACATGATGTTAACGAGTATTGACTGAAATGAAAGCTGGATAATAATTAGGTGAACAAAAAGTAATTGCTTTATATATTTTTTTACCTTTTTTAAGATTACGTTTCTAAAAATATTTTTTTACATTTTGTCTACCTTTCTGCATACTTTGAGATTTATAAGCGTTGCCACAGTTAAGGCCAAAATTCAAGGTAGTACACAAAAAGTACTTGTCATATTTTGGGTAGTTTTTTGTTTTTTTTTGGAATTTTGATTCTTAAAAAAATGGCGAAGTATTTGCTAGTTCATCTGTAAAAGAGTTATCTTACTGACAAATTCATCAGGGGTATCATGATGTAAAGATTCACAAATTTTTTATTTTTGTAACTCTTTTGATTTAGAAGAATTTAGTTTGTAAATCGTAATAAAAATCTCACCATAAAATTCTCTTCCGCTCCCACATAATGCACGTTCCCAAATAAAAGCTTAACGTTAATAAAATTTTGAAAACTAGAACTTTCCTCTCTGTTGACTTTTAGTTGTTCTTAACTTAAACTTTTAAAAGTAAATTTTTTTAATTTCTGTCCCCAATCATCACAGCTCTTTCTCTTTAACACTTAACTACCATTTAGTGTCTAGAATTTTTCAAATATTGTCTTTTTTAACTAAAATACACTCGTATGCTTCCTCTTTCATTAAATTGGTAAAACAAAGTTCGCATTTATTTTTTTTCTAACTTGATGACCATTTTGTCTATAATTTTAACATTGAAAACCAAATGAATAATGTACCTACAGTGTACATGAGTGTATAATATTATTTTCATGCCGCCTTTGTTTTTGTTTTAGTTGTTCTTTTTATATATTTTATTTGTAGTTGACTTAATTACAAACAAAGGGACTAACTCATACTCGAAAATAAATTTATTTTTATTTTCGGTGATTTTTAATTGTCTTACAGTGTGTTGTATTGCCCTTTTTAATGACTTTTATTACAGAAAAAGGTCGTTAAGTTGTATGTGCCTTAGATCCTATTTGTTGAGACACACAAGTGTATGTATTTGTGTGTAGGTTTTTGTAAATAATTTGTTTTATGTTTAAGTATGTAACCATAATTACAAATGTATACGTAATTGTAACCACACAAAATGGCAATCTTTGGCTCTTTTGTTGATTGCTTTACGAGACCTTATGGGCTTATTTGCTTTTTATTTCGACATTTAACATACATAAAATAACGTTTATATTTAACTTGTATGTGCTTTATAATAGTTTATTTGTTGTTTGTAAAATATATAAGGGGGATTTCATATCAAGTGACCCAACTTTTAAAACCGATGTCTTTCGATTGGAAAGAAATTTGGACCAAAGTTAGTTCTTGCAGAGAGTAGTTTAGACACAATTTTTTAACACGATCGGTCAAGAACTCTCTGAGCTAGAGGGGTTCAAAATTTGACGTTTTCGGCAAATAGGTGTTTTTTCTCATACATGTAGTTTATTACCTTTTGCTTTTAACAAAATTCGTCCCAAATACTTTCGATAGCTTTTTTTTCAATCTTCCAGAAAAAAATATTTTTAAAATTTAAAAAATTTTTTTTTTATTTTTTTTTAATAAAATAATTAGAAAAAATTTTTTTTTTCCAAATGTGCCCATTTTTTTTTTTTTTTTTTTGCTTAAAAGAAAGCTTAGGTCTTTCCTTTGAAGAGCTTGGAAGTCGCTTAGTGGGATGCGAGTGGGATATCTATAAAAATTAATGTTTTGTAACTCAAGGTAGAGGTTTTCAAATTTTCGCGAATATTCTATTTTGATTTTTTTGCTATTTATGTAGAATTATCTGTTAAGCAAAAAAAAAATTTTTTTATGCTAAGAAACAAAATAATTTAACCTTTCCGACGGTATTCATTGAAAATATTTACAAAACGTGTTCAGACATTGCCATATGAAAGTGATTTTATTCCAGAGGCCTACCATTTTGTTGGTAATACAGTGTCGAGTGTATGAGACTTTATTTGGTACTTGCATACCGTCGGAAAGGTTAAATTATTTTGTTTCTTAGCATAAAAAAATTTTTTTTTTTGCTTAAGAGATAATTTTACATAAATAGCAAAAAAATCAAAATAGAATATACGCTAAAATTTGAAAACCTCTACCTTGAGTTACAAAACATTAATTTTTATAGATATCCCACTCGCATCCCACTAAGCGACTTCCAAGCTCTTCAAAGGAAAGACCTAAGCTTTCTTTTAAGCAAAAAAAAAAAAAAAAAAAAATGGGCACATTTGGAAAAAAAAAATTTTTTTCTAATTATTTTATTAAAAAAAAATAAAAAAAAATTTTTTTAAATTTTAAAAATATTTTTTTCTGGAAGATTGAAAAAAAAGCTATCGAAAGTATATGGGACGAATTTTGTTAAAAGCAAAAGGTAATAAGCTACATGTATGAGAAAAAACACCTATTTGCCGAAAACGTCAAATTTTGAACCCCTCTAGCTCAGAGAGTTCTTGACCGATCGTGTTAAAAAATTGTGTCTAAACTACTCTCTGCAAGAACTAGCTTTGGTCCAAATTTCTTTCGAATCGAAAAAAAAAGTTGGGTCACTTGACATGAAATCCCCCATAAGTATGTGCAATATACGCCTCTTTAAATAATTTTGTTTATTAAAGAAATTTAGTTTTCTTTAATGGTACTAAATATTTTGAAAACTATTTTAATTATGAATTTTTTTTTTATTTTCAGCAGCAGTAATAGTGTTTTCTATTTAATAAATTCTATAAATCGCCATAATTGAAGGTAAGTAAGTAGGTAAGCGTATGAATAATGATGAAATTATATATTACTTATACGTTAAATAGGTATTTATTAAGAGAATAGTGATCTGTTTATTTCTATATTATATTTTAATGAAAACGTTAAACTGAATATCGTTGGAGACTGGCTGACTCATTCATCAACGTACATACATCTCAAATGCGAAAAAGTTGGGATTTTAAATTTAGACTGATCTGGCCTGCTTAATACTCTCATACTTATTTTATATTTAAAATATAAAATAATTTTATATAACAATTTTGCCAACTTCCTTTTTTTCATTTTGGCTTCTTTATTACTTAAATATGCTTTCTTACCATGGCTTTCAAGAGAAGTTATAAATTAGCTTTAAAAGTAGTGGCAGCCCTTGCAGAGTTATTTTAAAAATCAAAGGATTAAAAAAGAATTAAGTGACAAAAAAATGCCGGTTTTTAATAACCGTGATTTTAAGATTTACGAAAACATAACTATTCGTTTAATATTATTTGAAAATTGTAAGTTCAGCTTACACAGAAATTCAATCAGACTTCTGATATCATCGTATCGGAGTTATCTTGTGGTGCTTCACAAGTCCGACAAAAATAATTAAATATTTTGTTAAAAGATTATGACTATCTTAGTTTGTTGTTTATTTCTCAGGCATGTAAAAAATAATGTTTTGAGTTGAAATAGCACTGGTTGCTGGTAGAATTAATTGAGCTTTGTAAAATTCATTTACTAGTTTATTGGGTAAGCAAATCTTGCCCTCTGTATATCTGCCAAATATAAAGTACATCTTTCTCTCACAGTTTTTTTTATAACTATTGTTAAATTTTCCAAAAGACATGTTTTTAGGATTCGTAAAGATGACTTTAAAATGGCAGTAGAATAAAAACGACAAAGAAAAAATTTTTGAAGTCACAACAAGCAAAATGTTACTTAAATAATGGCATGCTAGTAGAGCGCAACCACTTTTCTCTTACTCTTTTAAAATTTCGGACTTAAAGAGGTAAACGTTATATGTCGATACTTTCTAGGCACTTTTGTACCATTAAAGATAGAATCAGAGCTTAAAATGCGTTTAAATGGTCCTTTTTGAAAATTTCGTTCCATTTAGGGTCAAATATGAATAAAATATTGTATTATGATACTTTTCTGATTTTTTTAACTATGAATGAAAACACAACGGATCATCATTAAGGTCGGAAGTCATTTAAAAAGGACTTTCCTCAATATTTGGCACTTTTCTTCTTCTTGGGGCTAAGCGCCTACATGCATAAAATAAGTAAATTTTTTTTATTTTTAAAACTCGAAACGACTCTAGAAAAAATAAACCAAAGACTTTTATCATAAAAAGCACTTTTTTTAAACATTTTTGGTACTCTTAAATTTTTCGAGAAAAAGAGTCTTAAAATATTAAAAAAAGTTTGAATGTCAGCAAACTCTTCGAAAAGTATTTTTTCACATTTTTGCGTATTTTGAGTTTATGACTCTAGAATTATAAAATCAAAGGCAATTTACTAAGATTGAGGTCAGAAGTTAGCATAATGGAAGAAAGTACTTTTTTGCACATTTTTGGCCCTTTTTGTAACTTTTAAGGTTATTATGCGTCTTAAATTTTAATATTATGGAGTAATAATCCAGATAAGATCGTAACTAAACAAGGTCTCTTTCGCACTGTTTTAAAATTTCGATCCTAGATATATGAAATAAAGATTTCTGATAGAGGCCAGAAGTCAACTAAGCGGTCAAATATTACTTTTTTCCATATTTTGCTTACTTGTTACATGGTGTGAGATTATGATTCTAGAAATATTAAATTAACGGCTATAAGCCAAGATTGAGGTCGAAAGTCAGTTTGTCAGTAAGTACTTTTACACATTTTTGGTACTTAATTCCATTTTTTGGATTTGTAAGTCCACAAATAGGTAATCAACGACCTTTGACCCAAATTAAAGTCAGAGGACTATGACGTGGTCATAAAGTACATTTTATATAAAATAAGGGGCAATTGACCCAGATTAAAGTCGTATGTGATAAAAATAGAAACCTCTAGATTCTGCATTAAGATTGTGTAGAAAATAATTACGCATTTATTACTTTGTTTTAGTTAATATTCAAAACTTCGTTTACGAAGTAGCGGGTTAATTGCTGATACTACATATTTGTAAGTAAGTAGCACAAAGAAACTTTAAATATGATTTTAAAATATTACAAAAGGACTTTTATGGCAGTTGACTCCACACCTTGTGACTTCTACTGTTTTTAAATAAATGTGTTCATATAAAATTGAAATTTAATTGCTTGTAGCCAAGCACACACACATTTAAACACAAGTAAAAAACTTTGATCAGTCAGACTATGGTATACCCTAAATATTCTTTTGATCTAGTTTGAAGAAGTTGTTCTAAAAACTGTTAATGGAGTTACTAAAACTATTTTACTCTCTTTTTAACAAACATAATGATTTCAGGATATGTTTTAGAACTTTTGAAGTTATGAGTTAAAATTTAAAAGGCTTTGTTTTAAACATTTCGAACCTAGTAATACTTTAGAAGAAACAAATTTTTTTAATGCGAAAACAAAAATTTTATTTGAATATTATGGTTAAGAGAATAACTTAGTGGATTTGCCCTAGGCTGTAGCTACTTTTCTAACATGTTTATAATTGCATTTGCCACTAGTGAATGAATGATAAAGTTATGGTCCACAGGGTTGTGCCATAATGTAACTGGAGACTTCTAAAACACAAGACACAGATTAAGTTGGCCGTGAAAAGGAATTTTGATAGCCTGGCCGATAGTTAAAGCGTCGGGAGAGTTGAAGAATTTTTATAACTTGAATCCCCCATTTACTTAAAGAACCAAGTTTGCATCGAGATAAAAAAAGTATAGTGCTGGCATATAAGATTTTTCAGACTCAGTACAGAGCAGCAGAACTTAGCCCTCACTAAGAAGACAAAAATGATGTTAAATCAAGTTCTCATCTTCCTTGTGCTTTTCAAAAGCGTTGAAAGTTGGGTAGTTAAGAAAGTATGCTAATTGTGTTTGAGAGAAATATCCTTTCTTAAACTGGTGCTTGCTTTCGAGATATATTGTTATTTCTAAAATCAAGGAACTGTGATGACATTCAAAAGTATAAATTAAAAATTATTCATTCTATATAAATTTGAAATCCCATAATAAAATAATATGTAAGTTCTTGCAACATCTTTTGAAAATCTGTAAAGTAGCTTAAGGGATATTGGAAAAGTTTTGCTGAAAAAAAACCTTTTCTTGCAAAATTTAAAAAATTTTGATTTAAAATTCTATTTGTTGATAGTTGAACTATTTGTTTAAAAAAGCCAACTTCTTTATTTGCAAAAATTAAGAATTTAGTGAGGATCGAACTTGAATCTAAACTAATAATAACAAAATTGTCTTAAAACAAATACTTTATCTACAAATATATAAAAAAAAACGCATAAGACACACACGGCACGGTGATAACAATTTAAAATTGTACACGCTATAGGGTCATGTTATCCGAGCGTTTTTCAGCCGCAATCAAACAAATTAGGACAAGAGGACATGTGTTTCCAACAGGATAGAGCAACAGCACACACTGCACTAGCCACAACCAATTTTCTGAAGATGGCGTCCCCGGGTCGTCTTATATCTCACTTCGGCGATTTACATTGGTCCGCAATATCGCACGATTTAACCGTTACAGACTTTTTTGTGGCGTTTTTTGAAGTTCCGTGTTTACGTGAACAATCCCGAGATCTTGGAAGCTCTCAAGGAAAACATTCGATACAAGTGCGAGAATCTGTCGCCCTAAGTTTTCGTCGAAGTGATGAAAAATGCAATGAAACAAGCCCGTATAGCAATCAATTGCGACGGCGAATATTTGGCCGTTATCATCTTCTCGACTTAACCAATAAAATTTTAAAGGTTCAGGTAAATATAGTCAAAAAACAGGATTTGAAATTTTTAATTTAGAGAAAAAACAAGTAAGAGCGCTATATTCGGCTGTGCCGAATCTTATATACCCTTCACATTGGTCTTTTAATATACCCAGCCGAGTTATTTCGCACTGCAAATAATATAATAAAAATACATTGTGTAAATTTTAAGCCCATAGAAAACTTTACAAAATGTTAACGTTCGTATGGATAATAGAAGTAGATGAGGAACGTTTGAGGTCGACAGTAATAAAAGTTTTTTACATTATTTATAATAAAAAGTTAATAAAAGTTGTTAATTTTTATGGGATGTTCTAGTCCCCCTGCTTTTTTTCCAAAATGTATGAATTATTAGATTATTACTTTTTGTATAACATTTGATTTTGATATCTGTTATAGTTTCCGGGATATAGCGTATCGAAAATTTCAAAAAAATTGTGAATTTGTATGGGAGCTACCCCATATTCACCCCCAACCAAAAAAATTTTTGCTTCAAAGCGTAGGTTGTGCTGTCCAATTACTTTTTGTAGAATATTTGATTTCGATATCTATTACAGTTTCCGAAATATAGCGTATCGAAAATTTTACAAAAATTGTGAATTTGTATGGGAGCTACCCCATATTCACCCCCCACCAAAAAAATTTTTACTTCAAAGCGTAGGTTTTGTTGTCCAATTACTTTTTGTAGAACATTTGATTTCGATATCTGTTATAGTTTCCGGGATATAGCGTATCGAAAATTTCAAAAAAATTGTGAATTTGTATGGGAGCTACCCCATATTCACCCCCAACCAAAAAAATGTTTGCCTTAAAGCGTAGGTTGTGCTGTCCAATTACTTTTTGTAGAATATTTGATTTCGATATCTATTACAGTTTTCGAGATATAGCGTATCGAAAATTTTACAAAAATTGTGAATTTGTATGGGAGCTACCCCATATTCACCCCCAACCAAAAAAATTTTTACATCAAAGCGTAGGTTGTGCTGTCCAATTATATTTGTAGAACATTTTATTTCAATATCTGTTACAGTTTCCGAGATATAGCGTATCGAAAATTTTACAAAAATTGTGAATTTGTATGGGAGCTACCCCATATTCACCCCCAACCAAAAAAATTTTTACATCAGAGCGTAGGTTGTGCTGTCCAATTACTTTTTGTAGAACATTTTATTTCAATATCTGTTACAGTTTCCGAGATATAGCGTATCGAAAATTTTACAAAAATTGTGAATTTGTATGGGAGCTACCCCATATTCACCCCCAACCAAAAAAATTTTTGCCTCAAAGCGTAGGTTGTGCTGCCCAATTACTTTTTGTAGAACATTTTATTTCAATATCTGTTACAGTTTCCGAGATATAGCGTATCGAAAATTTTACAAAAATTGTGAATTTGTATGGGAGCTACCCCATATTCACCCCCAACCAAAAAAATGTTTGCCTTAAAGCGTAGGTTGTGCTGTCCAATTACTTTTTGTAGAATATTTGATTTCGATATCTATTACAGTTTTCGAGATATAGCGTATCGAAAATTTTACAAAAAATGGGAATTTGTATGGGAGCTACCCCATATTCACCCCCAACCAAAAAAATTTTTGCCTCAAAGCGTAGGTTGTGCTGTCCAATTACTTTTTGTAGAACATTTTATTTCAATATCTGTTACAGTTTCCGAGATATAGCGTATCGAAAATTTTACAAAAATTGTGAATTTGTATGGGAGCTACCCCATATTCACCCCCAACCAAAAAAATTTTTACATCAGAGCGTAGGTTGTGCTGTCCAATTTTTTTTTGTAGAACATTTTATTTCAACATCTGTTACAGTTTCCGAGATATAGCGTATCGAAAATTTTACAAAAATTGTGAATTTGTATGGGAGCTACCCCATATTCACCCCCAACCAAAAAAATTTTTGCCTCAAAGCGTAGGTTGTGCTGTCCAATTACTTTTTGTAGAACATTTTATTTCAATATCTGTTACAGTTTCCGAGATATAGCGTATCGAAAATCTTACAAAAATTGTGAATTTGTATGGGAGCTACCCCATATTCACCCCCAACCAAAAAAATTTTTACATCAGAGCGTAGGTTGTGCTGTCCAATTTTTTTTTGTAGAACATTTTATTTCAATATCTGTTACAGTTTCCGAGATATAGCGTATCGAAAATTTTACAAAAATTGTGAATTTGTATGGGAGCTACCCCATATTCACCCCCAACCAAAAAAATTTTTACTTCAAAGCGTAGGTTTTGTTGTCCAATTACTTTTTGTAGAACATTTGATTTCGATATCTGTTATAGTTTCCGAGGTATAGCGCATAAAATATTTGACCAAATTTGTGCAATTGTAGGAAAACTACCACTTCCCTTGATCCTATCTGAAAAAAATTTTTACTACTTTAGAAGTATCCGTTCCAAGTTTTGTGGCAATAGTGACTATACTTACTGAGATATATAGGGATATATGCACGGATTTTGTCCTAAAAAAATGGATTGTTTTGGGTTTTCACTTATATCTCGGTCAATAGTTGCTGATTTTGCTGATTTTAAATAGCGATTGTTAGCGGGATATTTCTAATCGTTTGACACCATTAACTGGTCTGTATCTTTTTATTTGACTCCGGAAACTTGATTTCAACAGACGAACAGACGGACAGACAGACAGACAGACAGACGGACAGATGGACATGGCTATATCAACTTCCCTATCTATAAGGATCCAGAATATATATACTTTATGGGGTCGCAAATGGATAATAAAGAAATTACAAACGGAATGACAAACTGATATATACCCTTATCACTATGTGAAGGGTATAATAAGAGAAAAAAAACGTCAGCTGATTTCTTTTGGCCTACCTTGTAGATTTGGCTATATTCGGCTGTGGCGGGTCTTATATACCATTCACAATCCCCGTAGGGGGTGGAGATAGAGGCTATGAAAAAGGGATACATCACTAGATGCCGTTAGTACAAGAATGAAAAAATGTAACCGAGCTTTGGTTTGGTTAGTTTAAAATAGAAAAAACTTTGTGCTGACTCGCCACGGTACAAATGGTTAAATAGCTAATGTTTACAGCCAAGTTACTAAAATCGATCAAAGGGTACTGACGGTGAAGATTGTATTTGATATCGATTCTACTCGGCTTATAACGGTAAAAACTTCCTTTTTCAATAACAAATTTTTCTTTCTTAAACTAACGCTAGTAAAGTGGAAAAAAATTAATTTTTTCAATTTAAAAAAATGAGTATTTACTGAGAATTGAACTTTAGACTAAAGTAATAATAAAAAAAATTTAAAGTAAACGAAACCTTGGTTTCTTACCAATGTCTGTAAAGTCACATGACTCCTTAACCAACGATTGTGGTGTAGGGTCTACTCTTACATATAAACAACAATGGGTGTATAAGTTTACAATTTAATTTTGTTGTGTCTTATTTTGCAATGAACTCATCAATAAGGGTGTGTAACACAAGTGTCATCTTTTTGACATTTCAATTAGAGTTTAATCAGAGTTTATTGTTGTATCAATAGGGGGTTGGTACCTAACTAATTGAAAAACAACATATCAACAAGACAATATACATATTATAAGTGATAATTTAAAAATGTAAAATAACAAAAAGACAACTTCGAGGTACGGAATCTAATAAAGTTGGCCGAAAGATGGACGGCAAATAATAATAAAAACTTAATGCTTATGGTAGGAAATGGTCAGTTATAAGCAACAAATTAAAAATTAAGAATAAAACTTAAAGAATATGGTTGTCATAACTCGATAAACCATCTAAGGGGGGATTGAAAGCATTTCTTTAATATTTGTAGGCGATATAATGAGAGTGAAAGTAATTAGGTTTAATACTGTTGTAACTTAATTGATTTTTCAAGTAGTGAACACTTTTAAGTTTCTTTTTTTTCAAAGACTTTCTTGCATGTTTAAATCTGTTCTTAAACTTGTCATTGAACTTTAATCCCTGTAAATATATTTTATGAAAATTATTTTCATGTTAATATTCCAAATGGGAAAAATATAACATTTAAGAAAATTTCCCCAGTCTATCATATCTGCATTGGAGGGGTTGAGGGAGGGCTGATGGTTGCATTTGTAGATGTGTGTAGTGAGACATTTCATTTTACTTAAAAAAGAAAGATGAATAAGTCTGTAACCATTGAAGACCTCATCTGTTTTAGAAATCCTTCTACTTATTAAAGTAAAATCCTTGAATGGTTGAATATTCTTTTTTCTACAAATAAATATTATATTTGCTACCGTTACATTTTGTTTTGCGCTTCAAAATAATAACACAGAAACAAGGTACTGTCATACTTACTTACATATTTATTTTTTCAAATGAAACCAAGTAGCTCTATTACTTAGGGGGATACAAACAACTCTAGCGATTTAAAGCTTTTGCCATATGACAGGGTTTAGCAAAAAGAGATGGGCGTTTAAGTAGCGAGAAAGCTACGAACTTTTTTAGTTCTTTGTGCAACAACCTTAAGTCAAAAGAATCGATGCTTGGTTAAGATATTGGATGCAATGCTTGCGTTAATTAACACTATTTCCTTTAGTTTTTTATACTAAAAGCGAAACTTAATCTTGGTAGATTGGCAAAGCCTGAGCTTGTTTTTTAAACAATAAATTAATACCAAGCCATTTTGAATTTCCTATTGGAATCAAACTTAGTTGCACAAAGTTTCTCATTAGGTTTGCTTTCCTGAAATTTTAGGCTGAAAAATGGCACAAAGGGGCACAAGAGCAGTGTCTTCGTCAAAAGAATGTTTTAAGGAGAAAGTCTCAACTATATGATAAATGCAAAATTTACAAAAAAAAATATTTAGGTCTACCCGAAATGGCCCGGATAACACATACTTAAACAAATTTGTTTATCTAAGTATATATTAATACGTAAAGAAACTTTTTGCACTCCTTTTGTGCTCACAATGTATTCCCAGTTTTGACAAAATATATACCATCCGATATATAATTGCTTAAAGATCCCCAGAAATAACAACAACAAAAACATGGAGTTTTGTTCGTGCCACTGTCCCTAAGTGTGGGGCTTTCACCCTAAATTTAGAATTATTATATGCGTTTATGGTTTTTTTTGGTTTTAAAAATTGTTAAGGGGGAAATTTGGGGTGAAAAATTTGGCAACGCTTATACCCTCTTCTTTATTTTGACAATAGTTCTCACACATATGGTATGTTTTTTGAAAGAGGCCGACACAAATGTGATGAACGGTGTAATATGGTCAGGCTTGACTGGCTATAATTTTCTTACTTGTTAGAGTTGGAATTTTTCTAGTAGCTTTCTAATTTTTTGATGGAATTTTCAGCTCTTTTTTTAATTTTTTTTTAGTAATAACTAAATAGAATTCCTTAGAAATATCAGCTAAGTACATCTTAAAATATGGTAAAAGAAGAGAAGTTTTGTACTTTTAGAAATTTAAAAAGGAATAGTAAAGTGAAAATGAAGCAAACATTTTAAAAAAGAACTTGAAATTACTAAGAACAAACAATAATTTCGAAAAATGGTTAGTTGGGGTCATGAAGGAACTTTTGAATGTTTTTGTTTGTTTATAGTAATTCTCAATAAGTTTATTGAAGTTATCATTTAAATGCAGAAAATACTCGTAAGGCTAATTGGGAAATTATTATTTTTTCTTTGTATTTAGTTAAGCACCCTTATTAACCTTAAATAAAAATAGTTTAACTATAAAGAAATAAAAAAACGCTCAGTAGATTTCGAGAAACATTTTGGCAGAAAAATAAGATTTTTTTAACGAGATCAATGGGTAAGTGTTAGAGTTGGGTTAAACAGCTCTTTTAACTGATTGTTCTTTTTAGTTTAGCTCATCTTATTGAACTAGGTCACTCTTTTCGTTCAGAAGTTCAATAAGCTCAGTAGCTCAGTTGACTTGAAATTAAATTTTTATTTCAACCCTCTCTGAGCAAAACCGTGTTATATTAAAAGTTTTTAAATCGTAAAGCTTGCAGAATGTGTAAATTTTGGTAATAAAACGAAAAAAATTTATTTAAAAAATTAATAACACTCAGTAATGAGGGTAAACGAAACAGAAAATTAACTCGAACGAAAACATACAAAAAGTTAAAATTAACGATGAACTGCTGAACTACGGAGCTAAAAGCGCTCAGTAAACTAACCCGCTCACATAGTTCAGTTTACTGAATAGTTTAATTGAACTAGTTTGTTCATGAACTACATAACTTAAGTAAGTGTCTGCGATTGGAGGTAGGCGAGCACATTCGAATTTGGGAAGATTATTCTGTTTAAAAAGACTATACGTGAACAATTATGTCTCAGTAGTAATATTTTTTTGTAAGCGTTTAAGCTTAACTATATGGGCTGCATGGAAAATGACAGACCGACAAAAGCAAAATCCAGCACAATTCAGACAGTTTATTTCATATAGTTTGAATATGTGAATAAGTTAAAGTCCAAAGAAATTTTTCTGGGAGGATACAAATTTGTAAAGAGGTTGTCAATACCAGAATTTTTTTTACCAAATAATCTACTAATAATCTTGAGAAAGCATTCCTTTAAGCACTGACAACTTAATGGAAAATGCTGCGAAAATCATGTTTAAATACCAAAAAAATTCAAAAATCCGCTGCTACAAGGAGAAATGTCGAAAACCAAGTGTAGGGAGAATGCAACATACCAGCCAGCTTTTAAACACTTTAAAAATAAAGTTCCCTCAAATATATTTGTTTTTAGGAATATACTTACTACCATTTAAAAAATACCACCCCATTTAGAGAGACTCTGTTTATCAAAAAAACCGTTTAACTTTCTTCGTTTTTACTTCCAACGCGACTCACAATGTTGATGATGAAGATAACGCTAGAATGGTTTTGTCTTTATATTTTTACATTATTTTTAAATATAAATTTCATTTTACAGCTTTTTATTTCTATTAA
This sequence comes from Melanophora roralis, assembly GCA_963583895.1. Lineage (NCBI taxonomy): Eukaryota > Metazoa > Arthropoda > Insecta > Diptera > Rhinophoridae > Melanophora > Melanophora roralis. The sequence goes on along the minus strand of OY757187.1, from coordinate 59,827,767 downwards.
TAATTTTTTCTTGGCGTATTTAAAATATTCAAGTGTTGTTCTACGAGCAGCTTCACTAAACCGCAAAGTTGACATTATTTCGTTTTCATACAATTTTCGTTTGGTTGGAAGAACTGAAACCGTCGTGGTTTCATTGGATTTGGTGTCTGTCTTTGTTTTTGTTGCTTTTGCTTCGAATGTTTGTTGTGGCATAGCGTAATTGAATGTCTCAGGTGTTCGTCAGACTTATGTTAAGCCTTTTACAGGATTTTTGTAAGAGTTTTAGAGGAAAAATGTCTTTTTTATTCATTCATTAGCTTTTGGATTTTTTAAAGGGGAAGAATGAGAGAGGGCTTGTAAGGAAAGAAGTAAATATTGTTTATGAAATGTACATATAAAAGTATATAAGAAGCATTTGTTAAAACCAGATATAGTATTTGTACATACATATACAATACACATTCATACATATACATATACATACATTTATTTAGTTGATTTTTTATTTAAACAAAATACGTAGTTAAAATAACAAAAATATTTTTGTCAACTTAAAACGGCTGTTTCTTTAGCTGCATAAGAGCTACCGATATCGATAATTATAGTATGACTAGTAAAAATGTCAAACTGCAGAAATTTACTTTGAAAAAATTATTCTGCTCGAGAAGCTTGAGATCCTGTTTTATTTTCTGACTGAGGTATGACTAAGCCTGGCCAAGGCTATTCAAGGGCCTGCTCCTGTTAAGAAGAGGGAGGATTAGAAACAAAAAAAAAAGAGTGATAAACACACGAATAATAAAAACTTTTACAATGGAAATTTGAGAGACCTGGTATTCAGTTTAGACAAAATAAAATCTTCTATTGTTTACGATTACAAAAAGATATAAAATTCCTTGTTTTTGAATATGACTAAAATACGGGCTAATACTACGAACTTTCTTAGAGACACTTGGCTTGGGAGAAGGTAACGGTAAGGATAAATCTTCTGTTTCAAGTGATCCAAATAAAACAACACACGAGTGATGTCATTAGTTGCTTCACCAAAGTGATAAGAGTATACATAAGTATGCCATTTCATTTGTAATTTCTATAATATCCATCTGCGACCCAATTAAGTACAAACTTGCTTGGTCCTTATAGATAGAAAAGTCGATTTAGCGATGTCTGCCTGCTATAAACTTGGCTTTATGTTAATTTTGTTAATATTTTACAAACATTCATAACACCAAAAATCTCTAATAATTCTTCTTTGGTTCAAAATTAATTTTGGATAAAGACAAAGATTCTTTTTACCAAAGACGAACACTACCAATACCGTTCGTGTCGTGTTTCGAGTCAGCCATTTGGATAACAACCCGAACCCGAACTCGAATTCATCTTATTACTTTTTTACATGTGCCCTATAGATAGTTTTTAGTACTAGTTCGTGTTTATTTTTAGCCTAATACAAGGACCCTCGTATTTTTCTTGTAATTGTTACACAGAAAAAACTGCACATATTTTTTTTTAAACAAACATTTTTTTAAAATTTTAATTTTTTTCAGGCAATATTTTATTAGACCCTAATAAAATTGTTATCTGATTTTAATGTCAAACAAAATAAACGAAAAATCAAAAAATTGTTTTTCTAAATAGCAATAATTTTTTTTTGAAAATAGTAGGCATTTTTTTCCAAATCATTTTTTTCAGAAATCTAATAAAATTGTGCATCTGATTTTACAATTTTGTTTATAGGACCGATTTTAGACAAACAAATTATTGACTCAGTTAAATTCTTAACTGATTTCGGTCCTATAAACAAAATTGTAAAATCAGATGCACAATTTTATTAGATTTCTGAAAAAATTTATTTTGAAAAAAACGCCTACTATTTTCGAAAAAAATTATTGCTATTTAGAATTTTTTGATTTTTCGTTTATTTTGTTTGACATTAAAATCAGATAACAATTAGGGTCGAATAAAATATTGTTTGAAAAAAATTAATATTTAAAAAAAATGTTTGTTTGAAAAAAAAATATGAGCAGTAATTTCTGTGTAACTTTCCTGGTAAACCTGAGCCATACTAGGTTTTACTTTTTTTGATTTAATTCCCAGCTTATTAGGGTTTCCTGGCATTAGTTCTTATCACTTGCGCCCTTCACACTCCCTAGTTTCTAACCATCATTCTCAACTCTACGAAAGCAGACCGTTGAACAACCTCGGACAGGCTAGGTTATGCTTCAGCCGGAAAATAAAATTTGATTACAATTATATATTAGTCAATAGTAAAATAAATCATTTCAGCAAAATTAGTTTTTTGTATTATTACTTTTAGTTTTCATGCAGTTAAAAAAACACCATATACATATTCTTTCATGGCCTTGGGGTATAAGATATAATATTTTTCGCGAAAGCTCTCTGTATAGAATGATGCATGCTTTCTGTCTTCATATGACTCACACAATTACATATATACGTCCTAAAAAGATTTTTGTGATGTCTCTGTACTTTCACCTAATTTTCTTTTTTTCTATGTTGTTAAAAATTCAAGCATAAACTTGAAGCAACTATTGTATTATCTTTATTAACTTCTCATAAATTTTATCAGAACCAATAAAACTTTATGAAATCACGTACAAAGTGTCAATTTTTATGATATAAAATCCAATAAAGATTCAATAAGGACTATGTAGGGATGACTTAGTTAAAACAGAAATATTACAATAAATAAAATTTATTTCATAACGAGAAAAGGATACTCAATATAAGTTATCAAAAATCGTGTCCTTTTTCAAAAGTGTAGGATTTTGAAAACTATTGAAGAAAGAGACTCCCTTAAAGTAATTAAATTTTGGGGCCATTAGAAGCATTTTTAAACATATGCTACATTTTGTAAATTATTTTTGCGCCTTTTTTCATACTACAGTTTTTTTAAACTTCTGCAGTTTCTCTTTATTATATTTTGTTTAAAAATATTTGGTTACTAAATTAACCACGGAAGTGAAGTTTAGTACAAGTTTGAAATGTTGAAATTATTGTCCATGATCCTTATCATTTGAACTGAGAAAAAAAGAAATTAAAATTGTAAAAAAGTAAAACGAGGAAATAAAAAAAAGAAGCGAAACGTTTGTATATGTTTGTCTTAAATTTCCTTAGTAAGATATATGGCTTTTAAATTAATGAGTAGAAAAACACTGATGCCACTGATGCAAATAAAGTACTAAATGCAAAGGAGTACTAAATGCACTGAGAAGTAAGGTTTGCATGATTTTCTATGCAATTTTAATCCAAAACGTTTAATTTTTAAATAAATAAGCATATTTGAAAAAGTTACATGTGTATCTCTGTATTACTTTTTACCTTAATCTGGGTAAAAAGAATATTATTTTTTTATTTTAGATTTAAAAACAAAAAAGGCCATGTAAAAATAAAGATTTATACGAGTATTTTCCTTTTTTATGATTCTCCAACTTTATCTCGGCTAATAGCCCCTTGTTTAAAAAAAAACGTTTAAAATAATATAACAACTTAAACCAGTAAGAGCGCTATATTCGGCCTTGCCAAATCTTATATTATATATGTAAATACACATTGGCCTTTTGAATCTCCGAACTTGTTTTATTAAATTAATATTTTTAGGGTGACTACGTGGAAGTTGTAGGAGGTTTTGCCCTAATTTTTTCGAATTTTGTATGAAACCCGCTTAGGGGGCAGAAAGTATGTTCTAAGAAAATGTTTGCAGGGAAAAATGCGTTGGGGCCAGTCCTACATTTGACTTACCCATGGGCACCCTGAAACTGCTGGAGGGATTATAACAATTTCCCAAACTTTATATGGTAGCCCCCATAGATGATGGAGATAGGGTGTAAGTATGTTCTAGGAATACATTTGAGAGGGTAAACTAATGGGGAATGGTCGCAGACTTTATTTCTCTAAGGCCGACTCTGGAGAAGTTATGGGCGTTTTAACATCATATTTGTAAGTTTTGTGTAGCAACTTACTTAAGCTATGGAGATATGGAGTAGGTATGATCTAGGAATATGTTTTTAAGTAAAAACTAATAGGGCTCTCTGATACATTTTATTCCTCTAAGGGCGACTTCGAAGAAATTGGAGAAGGTCTTACCCTATATTTTTCAAACTCCGTATGGCAACCCTGCTAAGGGTGTAAATTTGATTCAGACAAATATTTGGGAAGAAAAACTAATTGGGGTCCGTCTTACATCTGAACTTTGTAGGAGCATCCTTTAAACTGTGGGAGCGATATAAAATAAATTTAACTAAAATAATTTTGTATGGCAACCCTAAATATAAGACAATCTTATGAAAACCATATGTGGTTGCTATCCACTTATTTGGATTAATATGCTTTGGTTTACTTGAAATTCAAAACAGTTCTTTTATATATAAAAATACTTTACGGGGAAGAGGACTGGTCTAAAACTATTAACGTGACCGGTTCCTTAGGGTTGGGACTAGTTCTAGTTCTTGCACTTTATATGAAGGAAACCTGTTATTTTTACATTGAGTTGTAATTAGACGGGGCAATTGGTTAAAAACTAGTATCTAAGAACGGGTTACAGGCCAATCCTCCATAAGCAACTTCTGCATTTAATCTTGTGTGATTTAATTAGACTTCGGAAACAGGACTTCAACATAAGGAATTCATATATAATTCGCCTATGTAAGTCATGATCGCAGGGCCGTCAAATTTTTGGAGAAAAATTTTTGCTTTAAGCCACAACTTTTTAGGGGTAAGTCAGTATGTGCTGTAGTTTCTGAAATGTTAATTTTTTTTCTAAAATGTACGTATTGTACTGAAACTACTTCTCACCAAGTTTAAAGTTGGTAGCTGTTACAGTTTCTCAAATTAAGCGCATGAAAAATTAAAAAAAAATTGTGCAATTGTATGGGGAGGGGGGTAGTACCACTTTCTTTGTTTCTAGCCAAAATCAATTTTCCTCCTAATTAGGTCGCCATTTTCAAAGTATATGTAATAAGGGGGCAGTGACGTATGTTAAGCAATTTCCAAAATTTTTAACTTTATATGGAAATCCTCTGCAGAAGGTAAAGAAAGCATTAAAAAACAAACATATGTACATTTGTATGTTTATTTTTCAACAGGTATAAGCTTTCGCATTTTGTTTTTTGTGTTTGCATACACACATACACATGTGTGAACATAATGTATGCTTAGGGGTGCGGTGGGTAAAATTTCTTTTTTTAAATTTCAACTTTAATTAGTAAATTGTTTCTTTGTTTTTGCTTGTAATTGGTAAGATTCATGTTCATACTCTTTTAGCATCTCATTGGCACAAGTGTGTAAATATAACAAGGATTTTATAATTAGAAAATAGCAGAAACATTTTTAAGTTGGATTGTAATAAATTACACACCTTGTTGTAATATTTTTTACCCTAAGATTTTAGGATCTTTGTTTTAATTATCCAAAGAAGATAAATTTTCGTTTTAATATTTTTGTGTTTTAAAATATGAAGGTATATAATAAGCAGAGCAACCAAAAATATGCAAAACCATATTTTGTTCTGTGTGTCGCAATAACCTATAACGTTGTTATTCATCCGCTTCAGATCTTTTGCAAAATTATGGCATCGATTTCTCAGGGCATATTTTGGCATACATTGCATATAACAGCATATTTTGGCATAGCTTTCCTTTAAAGGGAAAGCTTTCCTTTTTATAATCGGTTAATAAAGCATTTTATGAATTTTTTTATATTAAATAAAAAAAACCTAAAAAAATCTTTCAAGTATTCATTGTTACCTTTTATTAGATTTTGTTTTTCTATTTAATTATTTATTTTAAAGCGAAACCCATTCTGGTTTGTTTTAACAAAAAATTCATACTCGACTAGTTTTAAGACCGTTTCATTTAACTTTATTTAACATCATTTTGGTTTCCCCTTTTAATATGTCATTTCGTTAACGCAACTTAATTTAAATTTTTGAGTTCCTTAGTCTAAGTTGATATCATTGTTTTTTTAAAGCATACTTATTTAATTTGTTAAATCATATTTTTGACTTCTATCTTCATATTTTTCCATTAAACCCTTTTTAAGAGCTTTTTATTTTTGGTTGCCCTGATAATAAGATATAATATATGACAGGTAGTTTGTAAAGCGACATGTTTTGCTTAATATGACTTCTTATATAAAAAAATATTTTAATGTTGATTTTTACTTTAGAATGGTGAAAATCTTAAATATTTTATTTTAAAACATAAATAAAAATATTTTTTGTTGAAGCTTTTATATAGTTCTTTAGTTTAAATCTGTTTCATAAATAATTCCAAACTTTGCAACAAGTAAAAATTACACGCAAAATTTCATTAAGTTTTTAACAACTTTCCAAAAGTATTTCTAAAAGTTCTAACATACCAATATTTAATTGCTTATTGTGTTATTTTACCCCTTCCATTACAAAAATTTTAAGTCTTAAATTGTATTTGTTCATAAATATCATGTTCTACAAGTTTAAATTTCTTTTCTAAATTTAAACCTTTTAAGGGGGGAAATGTATTAAATTTAGTTTAAATTATTTTATTACCCACATACATTCAATTCCCAAAAAACCTATTATATTTAGGCGTTAAGCGTGTTGTAAAAAACATTTAAAAGAAAACTTTGTGGTCTTTTGCCACATTCCTTTGTTGTTGTTTTTGTTATTGTGTAAAAATGTCACAAAAGGAAAAAACTTAACGGCTTACACTTTTAGTTTGAGCAAAATACCGGATGTTATTAAAAACATATAACAAAACTTATAATTCCTTAAATACCAAAAGGAGAACTTTAAAAGAAGACCAAAACAGGATGAACAAAAGAAAGTATCCTTACTGGCTGCTGATGTTTGTATTTGAAACAATTTTATGGTTTCCGCTTAAACGATAATTTAGGAATCATAACTCTCGTAGCTGGTTTTATTAAAGTATTTATATTAAAGAAATAAAATAATCTAAAATATGTTTTGATGTTTCTTTTTACATAAAAAACTCCATTTTTGGTATTTGTTTTTTGGTTTTAATTTAATTTAGTAAAATAAAGAAAATTGTTAAGAGAGGAAAATATACTCTTTAACAACTAATTAAAACATTTGTCTTCATTTCTTACACCTTCCTTTGGGTTAACGTATTATATTTGAATGCTTTGTTTTAATTAATACACAAAATACACGTTTTATTATTATTATGCTTTTTTGATAGTAAATTAATATAAATGGCTTTGTGTCTCTTTTGACAGTGCTACACTTATTCTTAGTGTGTTGTCAAATAGTTACGGTGTATGTAACAAATGCTAGTTACACCCTTCACATAGTGGAAGGGGTATATATCAGTTTGTTATGTCGTTTGTAATTTCTACAGAGAAAACATTATTCGCATTTTATTACAATTAATGCATTTAATAAAGTGTTTATCGCTTTCAATCAAAGATTTAATTGCCACAATTAAATTTTTATTTGGTTTTGAAAAGTATGTGCCAACAATGATGAGTATTTACAAATATTTAAAAAAAAAACTATAACTTTGTACAGAAATTTAGTAATTTAACAGGTTTTACACTCGTGTTTGTTAGTATGTAATACATATTAAGTTAAATATACAAAAATAATCAACAGCGTAAGCGCTTATAAAAATAATATTTTAAAATAATAATTTATTAAAAAAACAACCTAGACGTTGTCTAATAGTAGAGTCAGATTTTTAATGAAAAGGTTTAATGCAAGACGCGTCAGTATTATATTTCATATATTTTTTTTTGTATTTTTCATTATGATTTTTTGTTTTCTGATATTTTATATATATTTTTTTTAATTTCTTCTGCTTGGATTTTACACCCTTAACCCCCCCCCCCCCCCCCCATACGTGGTAGGGGTATTATACCTTCGGTTAGATACTTGTAACGCCCAAAAATAATAGTCTGTTGTCTGCGACTATAACGATCGACTTAAAATCACATCACTTAGCATGTCTTCGTTCGTTCGTCTGGATGAGTGTCCATATATTTGCAGTTTGAAAATATTCTAATGAACGAAAATGGAATTTAGGGTTATAAATGCTTCGAATGTTACTTTATTTTGCAAGAAGTTTGTACATGTATCTGTGTTTATGCCATTAATTAGTATATGTGCTTAACAAAAATTTCATAAGTGCATTTTTTGATATAGCCTCCCGGAATTAGATATAATGGGCTATAAATGCCTCAAATATTACTCTATTTTCACAAATTTTTGCGCATTTGTCTAGATTTATACCGTTAACTGAAATATTGAACGAAAATATGAGCAGTCTCTTTTTGTGATATAGCCCCCATACAAATACCCTCTCGGTAAAAGCATTTTGGGCTTAAAATTGTTCAAATATTACTATATATTCGGCTGTGCCGAATCCTATACTCCCATCACAACCTGTAAAGATGTTTGCAAGGAAAAATGAGTTGGGAGCAGTTCTACATTAGCCCTATCTAAGGGCACCTTGGAAGCTGCAGGGAGGGTGTATTACAATTTCCCAAAATTTTAATGGAAGCCCTTTAGGCGATGGCGCTAAGGGGGTAAGTATATTTTAGGAATATCTTTGAAGGGGCAACCTACTTGGTGCCGGTCGTTTGGGAGTGAAAACTAAGGGGTGTCTGTTATATATTTTATATCTTTAAGGGCGACTGCGGGGAAGGTGTAGGGGTTTTAATCTATTTTTTTTAAATTTTGTATGGCAACCCTGTTAGTGGCTGGACATAGAGAGTAAGAATGTTCCACAAAAAAGTTTATTGGGAAAAATTAATGGGAGTTGGTTTAACATTGCTCCCGTTTAGGGGAAACTCGGGGGCAGTTGTTGAGGTTTTTATGTTTAGAAAAACAAACCGAGGTAGTCTTGGTTTTTTGCTTATATCTTGGTCAGTTATCGGGCGATTTTGTTGGATTTCAATAGCAATTTGTTTATGCGACATCGGGGGGATTCGCGGACATCCCTAAATAGACTTCTTTATTTAAAAGGGCTAAAAAAATATATACTTTATGGGGTCGCAGAATGATATTAAAGAAATTACAAAGAGAATAACAAACTTATATATTACCTTATCACTTACATATGTGAAAAGTATAATAATCTTAACACTGTGAAAACAGAATTCCTTATGGGCTGAGTGGATAAATCGTACCTCTTGCAATCATTAGATCCCTGGTTCAAGTCGTTAATTAAGAATGTAATAGTCTGCAACAAATAGCCCTATACTGAAAAAATATTTAATTCGAAAAAAGGCTTTAACTTACACTAAATTAAGGTTACGACCAAACCGAACTGAACCAATGGTATATTTGAATGAAAGCTCCCGAAACCTGCATATAAAAGCGTCAGCGATAGTCACTGCAGGGGGAAAGAATAAAAATACTTAAAGGATTGCTTATATATATATATGTATATCAACTAAAGGTATAAGCCCGTGATTATTATCTAAACAGTTTTAAAACCTAACATTGTAAAGAAAGTTAGTTGAATTATTTTTCAATATTGAATTTTCGCATGTACTTGCGATGTTAAAGTAGTTTTTTGCTCTCCTGTAAAATTCACTTTTTTCAAATAAGTGGTTTTGTCAAAAGTCCACAGAATTAAAACCCAAAATTAAAAATTGTAACGACAAATCGGTTCACACAATGCGAATACATGATCATATGCTAAGACATTTTTCGGGAAATTGTTTGCCTTTTACATTTTTTGTTTACTTGATGTCAATAACAAAATACGTATTTAGTAGCATTTCTTTCATTTCGACTACTACTCGTACTTTTACTTTCCAGTTACCTTAATTATTTCACAATATTGCCATTGTTAGATATAACAGACTTTTATAAGGCCAAGAAGAAGATTTGTTTTGGGTTAATTTAATATATTTATATAAGAACGTTTCAAATATTCTATGACCATTCTATTCAACCTGTTTTATGTTTCAAGACTAACTAGAATTAATGGTTTTCAATATGACACAATTACCAACTGACTACTGGCTAAAAATCCAACCATTGTTTGTTAGTGTCACATAATACACCTTCATTGTACTATATATTTTGCACTTTATCCACTCTTCGAATGTAACATAGGGTTTTACTTAAGGTCACATCTATTATAAGAAGGAGACCAAAGAAATTAAAATCTCCAAAAAAAAACAAAATGTGGACATAAGAACAAAATTAAATGGTAAAGCCTAAAAATTGCCTTTAATGCTGAAAATGAAAACTAAAGTATACAAATACAAACATATTTAACAGACGAAGAAGCTTACAAACATACAAAAATACTTTGGAAGGGGAAGTTTCCAATTACCTGCTGTAAAAAAATCATAATGAAAAGCATCCCTTATATATGTTGGCCAAGACGAAGAGAAAAAAAAAATCAAAACGTAATTGGGTACCATATGAAAACAACGTCAACGATGTAATTTTGCGACATTAAGTCGTGAAATTAATTTATGCCCGCAATTACGACTCGTCGTCAATAAAACACATTCATCTTGAGTACAGAAAGTTAATTGGCTTTTATTTTTTGTTTTTATTTTGGTGGTAAAACCGTGTGTTCGCTTTAGCAAATGCTGTTGGCTGGGGCCTGCAATATCTTACTTATAGGAGGTGTTAAAGTACGTATAAAATATGTCTGTTACGTTAGTAAATAATAGAAAATTGTTTAAGTAACTGAATGAAATAGGGTAATGAAAAAGCTTTGTGTTATTTAGAAGTTTTGGTAGAAGTTTCTAATATGTCCATGACTTTAAGGATTACTTTGCATGTAGAGAAAAAGGTTTTAAAAACGAGATCCTTCCCTCATGTTTTATCTCTCAAACTGCAATAGCTGTCTATTTCTAAACTGGTGCAACTGAATTTATAATAGTTTTTTTTACAAAGATTTTTAAGTTCAGAGTTAAACTTTTTACAAATAGACACGCTCTAGGGTATATACGATTTAATATAGTGCTCTTGCTAGTTCGCCATATGCGAGTTCCTAAGTGTAGTCTATGGAACACCGTTTTGACTCGTCTAATATGTGGCCTCAAAGACCACGGAATGAGAATTGTTAGATGTACTATGTTGCCGTGTGGTATAACATTGGGCCACTTAATATGGCCTTAATCAATAAATAATCACTATGCATATTTTCCAAAATATCTCAGTAAATATGGTCACTGTTAAAACAAATTTTTAGTATGGAGACTTAAAAGACGCCGATAAAATTTGGAAAAAATATTTTTTTCAATTCGAGCAGGAGAAGTGTGCATCCCTTTTACAAATGCATATACATATGTCGGCCACCCTGTTTTTAGATTCTGGCAAAAATATATTACTTTTAAGGTTGAAATTGAATTTAAAGCCGATTCTCCCCTATTAAGTTGGTCAGCTTACAACTTACTATAACGGCCACTATCCGCCTTGAATTAGACCAGAATAATGCCAAGGAGCTGTTCTGCCAGGGGGACTAATGCAATAGTGAAATGAACAGACGATTTGGGCATAGAGCGGTAACGAGGCTGTCCGACCAATTAAGGTCCTGGAGGTCCTTAATAAACTGCTCTGTAATTATCTAAATCGAAACAAATAATCCAATCCGCTGACAGCATTAAAACAAGAACAAGATTTAAAACAAAGAATGTGCGGGCACTAAGTTCGGCTGCGCCAAATTTTCTACACCCTTCACGTTGGAGAGTGGTGTGGACTAGAGATGAGCAATCCAGTGATTTTTGAAGAATACTGTAAACAGTGGCGGTGATAGCTGTTTATTTTTTTCACAAACAAATATGTTAATAGTTACTTCACAGGAAGACCCAAAAATGCTACTTTTAATAATGCCAAAATGTGTGTATCCACACTGCAGTTACCAGTTGCTACTCAGGAAAAATTCTTATTTTTTCACGAACCACAATGTAATTAATGTATATGGGGTTTAAGGATTGAATGAACGCGGTTGTTGGCAAAAATTAACTGAGTCGGTAGCAACATATCAGTAAATAGTTACTTCGCAGGAAATTCCAAAAATATTTGTTTTCATAATATATTAAAGTAACTACATCGCAGTAAAAGTTACTTCGCAGCTTATGTCACTGTCGTTACCAGTGATTTTGAAGTCACAGGTATAAAATCACAGATACAGAAATATTGCTCATCTCTAGTGTGGAATATGTATACAAGCCATTTAATCCAGTCAAGTTATTTTGAAACCGTTAATATTAAAAAAAATCATTTTTTGGCGAGCTTTAAGTCAATTGTCAATAAAGTTTCCGGGAGATGGTGTATCAAAAATTTTATTAAATGTTTTCGCTTATATAGGGGCAACGGCTCACAGTGCTCCTATCGGAATACATTTTCTTTTAAAATACGGCGAATGTTGAACAATAATTTTGTGGATAGCTGCTATAGCGTGCTGGTTATCACCCCCCACCCCCCTCCCTGCTCTTATTAAACATTTTTTTTTAAATATTGGTACCATTATTACAATTATTTATAGCCGATTACTGTTATAGTTTTCGAGATATAACGACTTCTATAAAAAATTTTGTCGCTTGACTGCCGACAAAGATTCCTACGTTTCCACGAATAATCCTGTCAACTTTTAAGTTACAAGTCTCTAGGATTGTTAATAATTCAATAAAAATCAGAGCAAACGTGAAATTGACAGCAATCAATACGATTACTTTTGTTAAATTAATCACAAAAAATTTTTCTAAAACCACAATATGCTTGTGGCAAATATATGAATAGTTCTCGCGATTAAAGAACATTAAACATGTGTTGGATAGAAATACATGTATCTTCCATTAGCTTACTAACAGGGATGTTGCTATATATGATTTGTAAAACCTCTGCTTATTACCGCTTGACTGCCGACAAAGATTCCTATGCTTCAACTAATAATCTTGAAATCTTTTAAGTTACAAGTCTCTAGGATTGATTGTAAATGATTCTATAAAAATCAGAGAAAACATGAAATTGTTTGCTGTAACGATAACTATTGTTTAATTAATGACAAAAATTTGTTCTAAAACAGTATTATGCTTGTGGCAATTATATAAATAATTCTCTTAATTAAAGAACATTACAGTAAGTTTTGGTCTTCTTCCCGCTACCATATGTACTCGTATACTTAACCTTCAGTCTCACAGCAATATTTTCATTCTTAAAGTAAAATTACTTTCTCAAACAAAACACCCTGTATTTCTAAAATACCTTGTGGTCTTTATTATTAAAAAGAAAACGAAAAAAAATTTAAACAAAAATTTCCATAATTTGTCGATTTTTATGCACAACGAGTAATAGATTCGCAGTTTTTTTATTTCTTCGATATAATTAGTTTCACATACTCTATACCCACTTCGTGCAATCAACATTGTACAAGAAAATAAAACCAAAACTGATAAATTATAATGGCCATGAAGTAAAACCTCTTAATTTGGTGCAAATTTTAATGTATAAACAAACAGACAGACAAACAAATATCCAAAAACATTTTGATATTTTCAACACATATGAACGAATGTGTGAGTTGTGGTGGTGCGAATGATTTCATATTTGTGCATTTAAATGAATATAATAAACGTTTCGTCTGAGTAATATTAAAAAAGAAATTCTTTTTTCGTTGCAAACATAAAAATAATAAAAATTATGGTTAAAATACGTAAACCAATTAAAATTGAATGCATGAAGAAATCCTGCTATGGCCACCATCAACAGCATCATCCACCGGCCGGTGTAACTTGATGGTGTACCTGTATGTATTGTATTGTATGTAGGACGAGGCTGATTCTTATATGTGTGCGTCTGGGGTGGGGGAGTGTGTAATGGTCATTGTCCAATACCACATTATGATGCCATAATTATATTCCTGTTTAAATCATCTGTTAAATAGATGCAATGCAAGGATTTTTCTTTTTTGCTTTTTTTTTGGGGCGTATTTCCATTTTATCGTCATAAGGCTATTGTCTAGTTTTTATTGTATTTTATTATCATTTTATTCTTATCATTATTGCCCATATACATACAAAGTGATAGAAGTTGTTATCTTTTTTGTTTTTATTTTACCTCACGCATAGAACATATGTACATACATGTCTGTATGTTGCAAGCAAAAACGAACATCTTTAAACAGCTTTAGTTACGGTCGGATTTACTTTTATATAGTTTTAGTTGACCATTTTGGTCTATTTTAAGATGAAAATGTTCCTTTTTATATCATTATAATTTGTTACGATATTACCGTTACTAATTTGTAATATCATGTCCGTTTATATGGCCGGAAAGTGAAAGCCATTTTATTCCATAAATATTTGTGTTGTTTGAAGCAAAAGTAGTAATTTTGCAAAATTTACTTTTATGATAATTTCAAATACATGTTTAATGCATTAAGCTTTGAAGATGACATTAATGGAAATGTTTGGTTATACAAAAATGTTTAATGTTCATACATACATAATATATTTACTACATTTTGCAAGTCAATTGATGTAAAATGGGGCAAAAAAAAAATTAAGTAGATTTTTATACCCCACATTTTGGACAAAAGGTGGGTAAGTACAAAAAAAAAAGCCGCAGCGGTGCTTAACTTAGGGGCCAGGCGTTCAATTTTTCTTCTTTTAAGCTGCAATACACACAAACGTTTTTACTATCATACTCAAACTTTTCGAACTTGAACGTATCTTGATGATCAATTTTTTCATTCAAGTCGACTTTCAACTCGATGGTCAAGTAAACAGCTGATTTTAGTTATTTTTCATAAATTTTCGTGTATTTTTGCGTATATTAACATTTATAAAATAAATAAATGTAAATAGTTCGTGAGTCGTTGGGACAAAATTCAGTCACAAATTAATTAAAAATATAAACAGGATATATAAAGGGTGGTTAAATTTCAAGGGCCGATGTTGAATGTGTACCACACCTAAACGCTTCATTTGGCATTTCTCAATCGAGCATCGCGTTAAAGTTATTCAGGCTTATTTTGAAAATGAGCGTTCAAATCAAAATGAATATCGTGCATTTCGTAATTTTTTGGGTCAATTTATTTGTACAAATGTGCGTGCAATCGAAAAAATCGTGCTAAAAGTTGAAAAAACCGGGTCTGTAGGAGAAACGAAAATACCAGTGAATGCTCGTACAGCTCGTACTGCAGAAAATATTGCTGCTGTTTGCGATAGTGTTGCTGAAGAGCCGTCCACCTCAAGTTATCGTCGTGCCCAACAATTGCACCTCGCACGCTCGTCGTTGATGAACATTATTCATAAAGACTTGCATTTACGCGCTAACAAGGAGCAATTGACTAAAGACCTTAAGCCTCTTGAACTTTCCAAACGTCTTCAATGGTCTTAATGGTGGCAAGAAGTGATGAGGCACATTTTCACCACAGTGGATTCGTCAATAAGCAGAATTGCCACATTTGGCGAATGATAATCCAAGAATGATTGTCGAAAAACTAATGCATCCACAAAGAGTTACTGTTCGGTGCGGCTTATGGGCTGGCGGCATCATCGGGCCATATGTTTTCCAAAATGAGGCCGGGCAGTTCCCGCGAATGGTGTTTGTGAGATGATAACGAACTTTTTATGGCCCTAATTTGAAGATGTGGATGTGGACGATATGTGGTTTTAAAAGGACAGTGCCACTTGCTACACAGCTAACGAAACAATGGCTCTTTTGCGCGACAAATTCAATGGCCGTGTTATGTCACGTGGTGGAGGTGCCAATTGGCCGCCAAGACCATGAAAAAAAAGGTGTACGCCGATAAGTCACCAACGATTCAATAGCTTATGGATGAGACAATTCAGCACATTAACGGCATAGAACCTCAATTATGCCTCATCATTATCAAAAATTTGGACCCTGGGATGGAGGTGTGCCGCCGAGGTCCAAATCGGAGTCAGTTTGATTAAAATCAATTTCTGGAACAATTTTGATATGTTCGGAAACGGACTGATAGGCATGTAAGACTCCACCATTGAAGCATCCTCTCCATGCTTAAGAGTTGCTTTACCAATGCAGCTGTTCATGTTAGCGGGAACAATAAAGCTTAAAGTTTTTCGTGCTTTAAATAAAATCAGGAGTTTTTCAATTTGTTAATTATTAATTACCGCGATAATATCCAGCAATTGAATTCATAAATCTATAGGTTGTCTAAAAACTAAATTACATGTATTTAGACTCAACATTTTCTTCAAGTGATTTGCGAAAAGATCGCATTTTCTTTTGGCAATTTCTTACCCTTAATCCTAACTAAAGCAGTGGCGGTTTTACGAAAGCAAATCCTTTAGAACCTCTGGCTGATCGCTGTGGTAATTCGTTTTTCTAAGAAGTCGTATCTACTTCTTCCAAGAGTCACCCAAGTGATATTGTTCCATGTGCCTCTAGCACATATTTTAGTTGGTTAATACATTCCTTCAACTAAATTGAGAGTTGGGGCAATGTGTGGTTTTACCATCCTCTTCGGGCTCTGTAAAGGAATTTTTAAATTTATAAACAAATATAGGGAAAGTCTAGTAGATATGCTACTTTAAAGGATAAGCAGTATTTTTTTCTCCTTTTAAGGAAATTTAAAACAACAAAGAGTGCTGATGAGGAGTTGTAGCGGGCTCTGAAAATGCATTCCACTCGGCTAGTGTCGGGAAACTAAACTTTTTCTAAATATTTCTTCAATGAAAATCTTATCACAATAAACTTGAACCAATTAGCCTGATAAATTATAAAGGAAATTTAAGAAATAAAAATTGTTCAAAAATACGCTAAAAATAAATATGTATTAAATAACACTAGGCATGGTGTAAAAAATACGTCCGCAAAGTTAATAAAACATGTTCAACAACTCGCTGACGACTGATCGTCAGCAAAAATTAAAATTTGAAAACATAACAAAAGCGAGACAAAACTAATGCATGCAAAAGCATGCTGCCTTCATACTCATCTAAATAGAGATGAATAAGGCAAAATTAAAGTGGTGAGATGAAGAATAAATAAAAGAAAAGGTGTTGCCATGATATGAAAAAATGGCCGGCCGTAAATTTCGTTCTAACCCAAGAATTAACAATTGCTAATAAGCGTATGTGTAAAATACAAATTAGTATTTCCGTATTCAAATTTCAATTAAAACTTGGGTTAAATAGAAGATATTTACTACCAATGCTCAGTACCGAACAAAGAGTGCTGATGAGGAGTTGTAGCGGGCTCTGAAAATGCATTCCACTCGGCTAGTGTCGGGAAACTAAACTTTTTCTAAATATTTCTTCAATGAAAATCTTATCACAATAAACTTGAACCAATTAGCCTGATAAATTATAAAGGAAGGAATCTTTTCAATTACCTGCTTGAAAACTTTAAAATAGCCAGCCACACATTAAAGAATTAAGAAATGTTTACAATAACCAAAAAGGATTACAAAAATATATATGTATGTATGGTGTTTCAGGAAATACTTTTGATTGACAAGTTAATTAAATTTCTTGGAAAAATTACTAATTAACAATGCAGACTTTTGCTAAAAAAATGTATTTATTTACTAGAGAAACAATGAAAATTATCGCTATAAAGACAAGATAACTTGCAAAAGGAGTTAACTTTTTTGTGAAAAAAAAGAAATTTAAAGCTAAAGAAAAAAATTTTGATTGACATCTTACAAGCAACGTAATGTAAAGGAGAATATTTTTTGTTTGCAAGACCTAAGAGAAAATTTGGAAAAAATAATAAAACACGTAAAGGGGAACAACATAAAAATACTGGCCATAAGTATAAAGAAAAAACTGTTAATAACAGATAATGATTTTGATGAAAAAAATTAAAATAATTTTGTATAAAATTATTTAATACATCCTTGTTTTAAAAAGTAAAAACGTTCTATTCTAAACTAGGTGTGATGCTTTTATCAATATTTTTAATGCCTTATACAGGGTGGCTGATAAATTTTGCTACATGAAGAATCTCAAATAATTTTTGAAAAGTTTATTAAGGGTATAAGGGTATATATAAGTTTGTCATTCCGTATGTAATCTCTTTAATATTCATTTGCGGCTCCATGATGAATACATATTCTTGATCCTTAAAGACAGGAAAGTGGATAAAGCGATGTCCACCTGTCCGTTAATATGTTAAAATCAAGGTTTTTAAAGCCCCTTAATATTTCTCAGACATGTTTGCGGTATTAAAACATCATGTATACTTGCAAAAATTGTGCTATTGGAATTCAGCAAGATTGCCCAATATCTGACAGAGATGTAATCAAAAAACCAAGACTACCTTTGTTTCTTTCTCTAAAATTTATACATAAAGCCTGCAATGTAAAAACGACTCCCATTAATTTTTTCTCGCAAAAATGTTTGTGGAACATACTTTTAACCCTTTCTCTAGCCCTCAACCGCGTTGCCATACAAAATTTGAAAAAACCAGAGTAAAAACCCCTACAACTCCCCAGAGTCGTCCTTAAAGGAATAAAATATGTCACAGACCCCATTAGTTTTCCCTACGATACATACTCCTAGAACATACTTACCCCTTATTTCCATTCCCTTAAAGGGTTGCCATACAAAATTTAACAAAATTAGGGTAAAACCCCTACACGTTGTTAAGGGTATATAAGATTCGGCCTAGCCAAATATAGCGCTCTTACTTGTTTATTGATTCATTTGAAAAATAATACATTTTTTATTAAAGTAATTTATAGAAATTTTAAAATAATTGAACTCAAATGGCCTCCACCTTCAGGTGGCGCACGTGCGTGATCTTATCAAAAAGTTAATCGTTACTGCCTGGAGAATTGCATCGGGAATTGCCTTAAATATTGTTCGAAATGGATTGCCTTAAAGCATTGAATTTTTTTTTCACAATAATTCCACAAAAAAAAAATCAGGCGCAGTAAGGTCAGGAGACCCGGGCGCTAGCGGAATGTGGAGTTTCTTGAAATCAGCTTATTGGGGAATTTTGGCCGCAATTCTGTCATACCAGGGAGGGCTATGTGACAAGCTGCCCCATCTTGTTGAAACCACACAAAGTTCAAGGGATTCTCTCCCGGCGTAGCTCTGAAAAGAAAAACTCAACATCTTAAAGTAACGGCCTCCATTGACCGTAACAGAAACACCGTAAACCGAAACTGCACACCACCCTTTAACGCGAAGTAAATGCAATTGCATATCATTGAATATCTGTGGGTTAGAATTGCTACATACGTATTTGACAATTTTGGTTGTTAACATTGCCGTTAAAATCAAAATGTACTTCGTCAGACATAAAAATGCAGTTAAAGATGTTTTCATTCTCTGCCGCCATTTAAATGGTCTTCTTGCCAACTTCAAAGAGAATTGGGAAGTCTGTTGTGTTTAGTTTGCTTGTTAGTTGAATCAGATATGAAAATAAGTCTAATAATTGATGCGAAACTGTCTGCAGTGACTGTCTGCTGACACCCATTTGAGCAGATAAGTTCCTTGTCGAAACTGTAGAATTGGAATGTATGATAGCAGCTACAGCAGCGATAGTTTTTTGCATCCGAACTACGGGATTTTGATGAAAACACCTTTATACGATTGTATTACTTTCTGCTAGGAGGAGTGCCGCCAAATGTGCGCCTATAATCGCTTTGGACGGAAACAACGGGCTTTAAGCGTGAAACGGTGCACTATCCATATTATTGTTTCATTGTCACAGTTCGCCTGTTTTCCTTTAATCTTAAGATAAATCTATAAAATAAAATAAAAGTGAAATAGTTTAGTTAAACAGAAAAAAAGTTATTACGTTTTATGAAGTAGCAGCTTTAATCAGCCACCCTGTAATAAAAAAATCTAGCACCCATCCTAATTAATGGAATAAGGGAAATCATTGTTGTGTTGAGACTTGTTAAGATCATTATCAATTTCAAAGGATTTTTACTTATCCCGTAATATTTGTCTGTTTAAATTTTCCTTAAAATATGTCCTTGTTTTTTTAGCACCAATCTTACACAGAATTAACTACCTAGTAAAAAACTAAAAAAAAGCGTAGTTAGGCTTTTTGCACCTTGGACGCTTGTAGATAAAAATTAAAAATGACGTTTAGCTTTATGCTGAACCCCGATTTCGTTTTCTACTATATGGAGTCCAGTTTGCGCAATTGTAGATATAGCGTTTAGTAATTATAGGTTATTCAACTTATGCATCACTAAACATTCGTTAAGAGAATGAAAAATTATATATATATAAATTTATTAAATGATTTAGTTAAAATACAAAAAAAATTGTTGCTTATTATTCTTTTTTGAACTTGTTGTGTATTAAAACAAATTTTGCTTTAATTCACATGCTTGTAAAAAAGGCAAACGGGATTGCTTTTCTATGTGAGCGAGAATGAAGTTAACCATTTTTCTAAATTTAACTAAATTTAACACTCGCTTAAAAATATCTGAAACGAGGCGTTCAATAATGTATAAAGCTTAACGTTAAATTTTATGTTTCCCTTGCAGAAATTTACTGAAAGTTGCATTTAGTTGATTTAAATAAAAGTTGAGCCCAAGATAAAAAAAATTTAAAAAAATACTTAGTTCGTATTAAATAAGGCTTAGTATTTAATAAGCTTCGTTTATTTTAAGGGGGCTGCTGTACTTTTATTATCGGGCAATTCAAATATTAATTCAAATTATATTAAACCCACCTCAGAAAAAAGCAACCTTCATTTGGTAAACTTTTTTTTTTTGTTATGTTTTTGGCACTGCATTGTTAAACTTTTTTTATATAATTATATTATTTAAAACTTTTAATAATGTTTTTTGATTTCTATGAACTGATTTCCATAGAAACAATTAAAGCAACTAAAGTTGAGTAAAATCAATTTTGACAGTAACCTGCAGTGTTACAATAAAATAAAAAAAAGACCAAAAATTTATTATGAAATAAAACCTAAAAAATATAAAGTTTTTACATTTTAAGCCTTTTACAGAGTGTGATGTTAAATTTTCATATTCTCACTGATTTCCGCAGGGAACTCAACAGAAGGATATAAGTTGAGGTATAATTGTGAGTAAGCAACTTGCTTTATATTTTTATATACACCCTATAAGCCGCTTAAAAGATTTTTAAAGTGTAAGTTTAATGAATTCTGGTAGAGATAATATTTTTGAGAAAAAAATAAGACCTCCGAATTCTAGTGATCTTCGTTTAATTTGTTCACAAAGCCTCATACAAATGTTTTTGTGCAGAAAGCTTTGTCAACTATAACTATCACAAAAATTTAGGGATTTATGCCACCAAATAATTTCATTGCAATAGGACCATAATAAGCCGCAAGTCCCATATAAGTAATACCTCAAATAATTCTCGTTTGGTTTATAACTAGTTTGAAATAAAGTCAATATTATGTTAAAAGAAAAAAGAGCAACTATCTTTAATACTTGTGCTGTATTTTAAATCGGCTACCTCCTATAATTCTGTTTTTTTTGTTAAATTAAAAATGACGTATCACACTATGTCTTCTCTGTAACGAGAAGGTTAGGAAGACAGGAAGCCGTTAAAGAAGAGGAAATAGGTCACTTGGGTTCAATAATTCGGTCCCATTTGTTACCTTAAAAAGCAGAGAAAAATTATAGAAGAAAAGAAGAAATTTAAAAAAAGGATTTAAAAAAGAAAAGTAGGATGAAGCAGATCGTAGAGAGCCTCTGGTAGAAATTGAACCCACAACTTCCAGACTGGCAGACTCGCGCACTTATTCACCGATCTACCAAAACTCACGGCTAATATCGAGAAATTTAAATCAAGTGTCCACATATACTTCTCTCTTTATCCTCCTTTCCACAACCTATTTTCCTGTTACCAACACAATGCATTGCATATATAAGGGCCATCCCCTGAGTCCTTAATAAAAATAAAAAAAATCAGCAACTTGAAATGCGACCTGAACCCGTTATTTTACATATTTTGGTTGTATCTCAGCTTTATTGAAAACTATTTTTCCGTATCCAATGAGTAAACTTTTCATATTTGTTTATAAATAGTACTCATAAATTCGTAGTATAACAAAACTTTGAATATATCCTTTTTAACCGGCTTGCATATTATTTAAGAAAATAGTATAAGCTCCACTCTCAAGTCGACTCAACCTGAATATGCCCCTTCTTAACACTTTTCCTTTTTTTGTAATACGTGTGCAAGGATGTTATGATAGCACCAGTTGTTAGCTTTTCATAGTTTTTGCTGTTGGTTTAACTTTTTTGTATTTTTGCAAAAAAAAACTTTGAGTTTTCTCATTGTAAAAACAACTTTGTACAACAAAAACCAGGTATATGCCAACAACAATAAACTTAAAATTGTTAAACTAAAAATGTTTGAGAAAAAATGAGGAAATGAAAACTGATTTCAAACAAACGCCTTGCCAGGCATCACTGCGTCAAATAATGCAGGTGCAAAATGGAATAATAAAAATAACTAAAAGTTTCAAAATTTTAATATGTTTTTAGAGGAAATTAAAAATGTTTTAGCAAAAGATACATTTAAGTTAACAAAAAAAAACTAAATTATAAAATTGCATTAAAAAGTTTTATTTGTTCTAAAACTTTAAAACTATCCCACACATATGTGTTTAAGATTTGAATTTAAATTTCAACATTTAAATTAACACTTTGCTTTGCCTGGTAAGTTCTTGCAATATCTCATATCTTTGCAATATGTCAGTCAACAGTGTGGGTATTTTAAATTTATGGCTTCATCAAATTGTGTGTTTTAGAAGAAAAAATTTTTTCTTGCTAAATGCGTTCCAGCCAGCAACTTTTTCAATTTATATTTTTTTAAAACTTTCATCTTCCCAACCAAATTACTGATTTATAACAACACCAACTAACTAAAAAATTTTCTTCAACAAACTCATAAAGTTTCTTTGTTTATTATAATATTTGAAGTAGAAAAGAAAAAATATCACAGCTCCAAGCAAAATTTCTACTCATATGGGAGAGTTTTATGCAAAATTATATGCTGCGAATATTAAAAAAAGACAAAATGTGTTATTTTTAATCTTGCATCGCGTTATCCTCTAAGTTATCGTTTAGCAAAAATTTTTCTTTAGGATACTATTATTGCCCCCAAAAGTCAGTTCGATAAATTTTAAAAGAAGAAGATGCACCATTGCAATCTTGATTACAGGATTAATAAGAACGATTCCGAAATGATGTGACCGGATTTACACATAGGAAATGGTATAACGCAAGTACTATGGGATTTGCGGAACTTGTTCTTAATTAAATTTAAATAGAATACTGAACTCTCAAGCTTTTTCTCTGGGGAAATTCTACAGACTGAGTCATTTTTCAGCCTTTTATTCTCTGGCTGCAACTGGAAATTTTATATTAAGAAAGAAGCCCGTTATTATTATCTATTTATTATACCCTTTACATAAGTGATAAGGGTATATATCAGTTTGTCATTCCGTTTGTAATTTCTTTATTTTCCATTTGCGATCCAATGCAGTACATGTTATATGGATCCTTATAGATAAGGAAGTCGATATAGCCATGTCCGTCTGTCACTCTGTCTGTCTGAAATCAAGTTTCCGGAGTCAATTTAAGCCCTACGGAGCTGGAATTGGTATCAAACTATAAGAAACATTCCTGAAATGATCGCTATTTAAAATGATCAAGATCGGTTCACCACGGACCTAGATAATGGCAAAATACTGCGATTGCCTCAGTTTTTTAGAACAAAATCACGAACTCCATACAAAATATGTAGCAAGTGAAAACTAGCAACGCTTTTAAACATACGTATATGGATGGGCATAAGCAAATATGTAAAAAGTTTTTTGTATGCTTGGACGTAGGTACAGTGGTGGACATTAGGTTAGTACATTCCTTTTTGTACTTTTAAATTAAACATTTTTTTTACGTATTCGTTATTATCATTGTTATACCTTAATGTATTATTCCCGGTCATAAGAATATGCGATATTATTTTATTTTTTTTTCGTTAATTTTTTATTTTTTAACGAATCCTCAAAAAAAAGACTGGACAGTAATACAGCATAAATCAACAAAATTTATTTCCAACGAGATAAAAATAAAAACTCTGTATTAATTTCACAGGATGTTCAGTATTTGGTAGAATAGCGCTTATTCTTTAACACGGCTGCACATCTACTGGGCATACTGTCCACCAGGCCAATGCAGCGTTCCTTTGGTATCGCATACCAAGCCTTTTGTATTTCCGTATATAATTCGGTCAAAATTTTGGGCTTAACTGCAGTTATGTGTTGTTCTACATCGTTCCAAAATTTCTCTATAGGATTAAGATCCGGCGATTGAGCTGGCCATTTTAAAACGTCAATGCCACTTCGATCCAAGTAACATTTCACTACGCGTGAAGTGTGGTTTGGATGGTTCTCGTGCATGAAACGCCATCTAAGTGGCATGTTTTCCTCTGCATATGGAAAAACTGTGCTAGAAATTATATTTTTATAAACGTACTGATCCACTCGTGGATCGGTTTTAATTAATGGACCACCACCGTGCACAGAAAACGCAGCCCAAATCATCACGTTTCAACACCATGCTATATGGTCTACGAGGTGTACCTGGGATTATGCTGCATGTTTGACGGGACTTTACATTTTTTCAGATACGCTGGGCTTGTGTTGTACAATACATCCACACAATTTCTTTTAATATAGTCTTCTTCTAATTGTTCGTGAGAAGACGTCGATACCAAATTTTGTTGAAACTTCCCTTTGAATTTCAGTGGAGATTTTAAAGGGGTCCGCAACTGAAGCTCCATAAATAAGGGAGTCCTCTTTACGTGTGGGTTTTCTAGGCCTATCACACTGTGAAACATTTTTTGTGTATCCCATTGGCTTGAATATGACTGAGTGCATTGTACACCATCTTTCAAGAGCAGTTTAATATGGAAGCAATATAACAAATGGTGCTTCCTCTCGATTTCATATAATGGATAACTTTACGCTGCTCCTCTGTGCACCATATATCTTTAGCCATATCTAGTTGTTGTTTTACGTTTTTTAATAAAAGCTATCAATTAAAGTGTTAACAAAACTTGCCAAATGAAGATTTTAAGCAAGAAAAATTATGAAAATATTGAATGTCATAAATTATCGTCCAGCTCAGATTAAACACTTCTTGAAATAAACCAAAAATTTAAATAAAAAGACCAAAAGAGAATAGAAAAAAAACTAAGGAAGTTAAATTATTGAAATTAATGTAAATTGTTTTTGTAAATTTTTTACTATTAACCAGTATATCAAAAATAGTGACATATTAGATTCTTTTATCGAAAAATTAACTTCCAATTGTTTAGAGGGTACATACAAACATATGTATTATATGTATAATTTGTCGTGTGCCGAAATCAGCAAGCATATGTGTGTATAAACGTACTTTTTTTAATTTCTTTTATTTATTATTAGTATTATACCAAAGTATATGAATATGGGGGATTTCATGTCAAGTGACCCAACTTTTAAAACCGATGTCTTTCGATTGGAAAGAAATTTGGACCAAAGTAAGTTCTTGCAGAGAGTAGCATAGACACAATTTTTTAACACGATCGGTCAAGAACTCTCTGAGCTAAAGGGGTTCAAAATTTGACGTTTTCGGCAAATAGGTGTTTTTTCTCATACATGTAGTTTGTTACTTTTTGCTTTTAACAAATTCGTCCCAAATACTTTCGATAGCTTTTTCTTCAATCTTCCAGAAAAAAATATTTTTAAAATTAAAAAAAATTTTTTTTTTCAAATATGCCCATTTTTTTTTTTTTTTTTTTGCTCAAAAGAAAGCTTAGGTCTTTTGCTTGAAGAACTTGGAGGTCGCTTAGTGGGATGCGAGTGGGATATCTATAAAAATAAATGTTTTGTAACTCAAGGCAGAGGTTTTCCAATTTATTTATTTATTTTATGCTAAGAAACAAAATAATTTAACCTTTCCGACGGTATGCATTGAAAATATTAACAAAATGTGTTCAGACATTGCCATATAAAAGTGATTTTATTCCAGAGGCCTACAATTTTGTTGGTAATGCAGTGTCGAGTGTATGAGACTTTATTTGGTACTTGCATACCGTCGGAAAGGTTAAATTATTTTGTTTCTTAGCATAAAATAATTTTTTTTTAGCTTAAGAGAAAATTTTACATAAATAGCAAAAAAATCAAACAGAATATACGCGAAAATTGGAAAACCTCTGCCTTGAGTTACAAAACATTTATTTTTATAGATATCCCACTCGCATCCCACTAAGCGACCTCCAAGTTCTTCAAGCAAAAGACCTAAGCTTTCTTTTGAGCAAAAAAAAAAAAAAAAAAAAAATGGGCATATTTGGAAAAAAAAATTTTTTTCTAATTATTTTTTTAAAAAAAATAAAATAAAAAATTTTTTTAATATTAAAAATATTTTTTTCTGGAAGATTGAAGAAAAAGCTATCGAAAGTATTTGGGACGAATTTGGCAAAAGGTAACAAACTACATGTATGAGAAGAAACACCTATTTGCCGAAAAGGTCAAATTTTGAACCCCTCTAGCTCAGAGAGTTCTTGTCCGATCGTGTTAAAAAATTGTGTCTATATTACTCTCTGCAAGAACTTACTTTGGTCCAAATTTCTTTCCAATCGCAAAAAAAAGTTGGGTCACTTGACATGAAATCCCCCATATATAAATGGTGCTTGTCATTCAAAGACGTAATTTGTTTGCAAGGTCACTTCATGATGCGGAAAGAAAAGTAGAAAGTAGATATGCACAAAGCAGTTTTATTAAACTATTTGAAGTTCGAAATCATTCGGCTAGATCATACGGCTGTGTACTTTAAAGATCAATGTAAAGGGTAAATAACATTCGACTCAGCCGAATATAGCGCTTTTACTTGTTACCTTTAAATTTGTTGTTAAAACTTTAGATTAAATATGTTAATATAACATTTAATTATTTCTCAATACTTTTAAGGATATAATTTTTCATAGTTAATAAATAACTAATGAAATTCGAACTTAGATAAATTGTTCTATGTCTCACAAGTCTTAACAATCCCATTTTAATTAATACTAAAAATAATATACATTAAAATGCACACAGAGACAAACACACACACATTTACACTTTTTTTAACAACCAAACGATAATATCATCAGAGCAAAAATCTTCTTTCTGATAATGACAACTAATTTGTTTAATAAGTAGACCACAATATATTGTTTTGGTAAAAAGATTCTTACGTTCATAAGTAAGTATGTATGTATTGTTTTGCATGTGACATTAGAAAATGTAAATGTAAAATCCCCAAAATGCACTTACTTTAGTAATTGCTAACCATGTACTTGTTTTAATATGCCTTCTTGTACACACTTGGTGATAAACTTTATGCAACACAAAATTTGCAACTACAAGCAAATTTTGGCTAAATATCGAAGTATTTATGTATATAAGAGTAAGTTTAATATAAGAACTTTTACAACATTTTATAATAAATGACACTCTGAACATCATAACATCAATCTTACATTGACAGGATACTAGTAATATTGTGTAAAAGCCTGCTTGATGTTTGCCTGCTTTGCTGGTTGGTAGACTATGTTACAACATAAAAAGCAACATCAGCCACAACCAAGAATTAATGGTCAAAATTATATTCTTAAGGGAAAACGTACTCGTATGCATATGTTTAAGATTTGAGGTTATTCTAGAATATAATGAGGATAATGTTTAATATAAGTAATAAGCAAAATGAGATCTTAGACCTTACGGATGTATTTTGTATACCTTGTAAATGATTACTTTTATATATATGTACGGGAAACTCTGCGTCAGTTGTAGAAGTTTTTATGTACAAATTTTAAAGAAATAAACAGAGGTACTCTTGGTCTTCGCTTATATCTCTGTCAGTTATCGGACGATTTTGGTAAATAGCAATTAGCTTAAAAATAGTTCTGAAGCAAAAAGTAGCCTTAGATTAGGCGAGCTTAAAGAAATCAGGCATCTGGAGAAAAAAGGGGGAAATAAAACACCCTTAGGCCCGTTACTTGGCTTTCTATGTAGTATCTGTGGAAGAGATGGAAAATAAGAGGGAAAAGGATTTTAGATTGACAAAATTTGATATTTTAATATAGAGTCTAAGCTTTGTTGTTGGCAGTACATAATTGTATTCCCCGCATTTTTTTCGATAAAGAGCGATGGACGGGTTACGACTCTGATAGTGATCTCTGACAAATTTAAAAGTCTGCTGGTTTTAAAGTGTTTGACATAGGCATCGTTTAGTCCTGAACAAATCAGCCACGTATTCCTGGTTAGAAAGGTCCTTAATCGACAAATACCAGCAATAGCGGTCCCAGTACCACTAAGTTTCCATTTTTCCAGATTAGGAAGACACCTGCATGCCTCAAATGCAGCCATGGCCAGATTATTCTTATAGGTTTGCACCTTTTTTTGTTTGACTATTAGGTTAAAGAAATTCAATTAATGAGAAAAAAAAACAAATCTCTTAAAAGTTTAACAGGCGGTAGTTCCAGTGGTAGCCTTAAGCTTTTTATGGTAGCATTTTTTCCAAAGGTTAAGTCTTCTACAGGCTGGGTTAGGTCAGGTTAAAGACCCCACATAGGATCTTTGGGTCGTTAGTGTTACCAGGCAAAAAAACGATGCCAGCAACCTTTTCTAAAAACCCCGGATATTTTCTCCAGGCCTTAAAACAAATAAGACATTGAACAATTTCCTCTGAAGGGCGCAAGTTTTCCTTTCTCCCGGTGCACCACATAACCTGCAGTAATTGCTGTTAAGTCGCCCTGCTCTTTTAACATGAACTGCTTTCCAACAATGACCTGTTGTTATGCCTACTAGGAATCTACAATCACTCTTTCGCAAAGACAGAAGAAACGTTGTCGCTTCTGGGTCATAAGAACCCCACTTTATCCTGGAGACTCTCCTCGAAGTGGTATTTAACCAGACCTCTATGTCTGTGACCCTCACCGATGGGTCTAAACTCTTTTTGTAGAACTGAAGTGGCAGACGAAATCCTTGCTTCGCCAGATTGTCTGCCATATCATTCCCCTCAATACCCCTGTGTCCCGAACCCAGTTGATGTGCACTTGTCTCTCGGCACATATATATCTTGAACAAGTGAAGCAATTCTGGAGCAGACGGGATTTGCGAAGAATGCCTTGTCCGCTGCCTAACCATCAATAAAAATGTTCATCTGAGTATCCTTAGCTTGAGAGGACAAGGCGGGGTTCGTTGGATAGATCCCGATTTTTTTATGTCGAAAAAGCTTCTAAGTCTCTTGGTTTTTTTCTAACGGTGGAAGAGTTATTTTACGCCTCTTGATCTTTTAACCATTTATACCATCTTATTAAAAAAATGGAATATAACTCTTATGTCTGAGCTGGTGCTCCAAAGTCTATTTTGACCGAGTACAGGAAAGGGCGAAGGTACTCATTGGTGACGTTGGGATATCTTACTGTCTTGATTCGCTCAAGCACCGTTGTAAGATGTGTCTCACTGTTTTATCAATACTATAATGAAACGTACTCTAAAGAAATGAGGGAACTTATTCCTGAAACCCAGAACTTTGTGCAAAATACGCGTCTTTCGACAAGAGAGCACCATTTGTGGTCAACTGGCCAGTGAATCGCACCATTATAGGAAAATTCATTCTTTAGTTGCACAATTCTTAAGTGAAATACGCTTCCTAAAGATGTATTTCCAGCACAGTTAATATCGGGAAATTTTCACAAATACTAATTCCACTATACTTCTTCCCATTACCTATTTTCCTGATATTAACAGAATGCAATGCAAGCAAGATCAACGGCAAAATTGTCTGCTAGAATCTCTGGAATACACTGCAGGAAGTTTACAGGGCCCCCTGATATCTAGTTATTGGCAGAAACTGAATTTTCAGCACGCCCCCATTCTACATCTTTGAGACATTCTTAAATAAGCTACAGGTCCTTTTGTCTAGGCGGAAATCGGAGTATGCCTCATGTAAAATTTTGGTACCGCAATATGAATTAAGGATTTTACCTTCAGTATGCATTTGTACTATCGATGTATTTCTGTTTACTTAAAAAAAAAAATTATTCCTTAAACATTTTCTTTCCCAACCTTTCCCATTGTGCATACTTACATGCAAGTTTTATAATTATTAATGCGTATTTGAGAAAGAAAGGGACACATATTACAGGTGGTAGAGTTCGGTTAAAACATAAGTACTTCAAGTATGCTTATTGCATTTGTTCTTTCAAATGTTTAAGTGTGTGTGTATTTGTTGCAAAATTTACATGCCATGTAACGTAAACAACCTTTTGATTACTTGTGCAAACATACTTTTGCAAACTCAAATTAACTATTTCAATGTATGTGTAAAATACACACTTATACACTTGCGCACCTAATTATGCATGTGTGCGTGTGTGTTGCAACTGCGTTTTTGTTTTGTTTTAGTTGGTTAGCCTCATTTTGTGGCCATTATTTAGTTGACCAAAAATCTAAAAAGCTTAATAGTGTTTTTGTTTTTGGGCTTATTCGATGGCAATGTGTACAAATGAGTGTGTGTTAATGTATGTTGTGCAGTGGCCATAAGCGCTTCGGCATTTGGAAGTAATAAAGTTAATGCTTAGGTGGTGACAATTTAGTGACACCAATGATCTGTTTAAATAAATCTTTAAATATGCCTTATTTAATCAACACAAGAATACAGAAAACAAGTTATATTTACATGCATACTCCACATTTAACAATTTTAAGGACGAAACAGAAATAGATATTGGCGAAAGGCATTATAGAATTATAAATTAATGAAGGGCTGTTGATGGGTTTTCTTATCTTACAAATTCTATAGCAATAATTTTTGAATTCGTTAAAGGTTATATGTTTGGCATTCTTATAGATTGGAAAGCCAATTTAGTTATGCCATTTTCTCTGTTAAAACCCAGTATCCGAAACACCGTTTATATCGTATGGACCACGTGTTAGTGTCAGATTGTCAGTTATTATTATCACTTTTTTATTAAGCAAGATCTGGCAACGTTTACATTGGTCTCTTTTATCATAATACTTGGCTTGGACTTTTCCAACTATTGTTTTGCCTTGGCAAAAAATTTTGTTTGGCTATGGAAAGTTGCAGCTCCCTTATAAATACATAAATTATATGAATTTTTGTGAACGTCACAGCTCTGACTTTAAACCTGCCACAAGGAAATTTCATTACAAGACGAGGAGTGGTAGCTTTCGCATAAAAGAAACAATTTTTTTCAATCGCCATCGGCTTGAAATCTTCTACAAAGTAGTTATAAGTTAATATCTACACTTTAGGAAAAATGGTTGAAAAGAAGCGGGATGAGTGGCAGCTCCTTAAAAGCCAACCAAATTAACAAAATTATAAGTATGTTATAGTTTAAGTGCTTCGCAGCACGCAGATAGAGTCCCCCTTCTGAACGGGCAAATTGAAGTAAGTGTATGACTGCCATGACGTTAGAACTCGTTTTGATAATTTTGAAGGTTTTAACGCAAAAATAGATGGGACAATTTCTATATTTTGATTTCAATAATCGGAATATTTATATTTAAAAAAAACATCTGATAATGATTGATTCGCCTCATAAAATTGTACAGGGTGTCTCGTCAAAAACTAACAAACTGTGCGGAGAGAGGGTGGCGCCGTTGAAATGATTGGTTGTGCGGATTTGTCCGTCACGATTTCGCAGTGGTCGAATGAGCATCGGAGTTCGCTGTGGAGAAATTTTTTAAGAGTAATGATTCGTACGTAATTGCTTGTCGACAATTTTTTTCAAAGTTCGGTATTCGGCAAATACGTGATGCACCGAGTGTAAATTTAATTCGTTCGTAGGTAAAGAGTTCACACACAACTGCTTCGGCTATGAATGTCCCACGGCCAGGGACTAGCAGTTAACGTGAAAGTCTGCGACTTTTAATACGAAAAAGAGCAACCTCACTGGAACTTCCAAGAACGATTATTCATGAAATTTTAAAAAGGGATCGCAAGTTCCATCCTTTTAAAATTTAAATCGTTCAAGAACTGAAAGAAAGTGACTTTGATTTGCAAAAAAAATTTTTGTGAAACGATGTTGAACCATTTTTGCACTGTAAATCGCGTTTTTTCGATCGTCGAGACTCATTTTCACTTAAACGGCCATGTTAACAAGCAAAACTGCCGTCACTATTCTTCAAGAACCCGCAACCCTTGATTGAAACATCGAAAACCTCTGCGTTGCCCCAGGGTAACTTTTTGGTGTGCCCTATACACGCATTAGATATTTAGACCGTTTTTTTAATTTTCGAGGCTAACGATCTGAATATCTAAAATTGGGTAAAAACTTAAGCAGATGGTTGTTTCGGAAGAAAGAAAATTGTTAAGTTAATTTTTATTGTAGTTGTTGTATTTTTTTTATTTTAATTATTGAAATAAGGTCTTTAAAGATTATTTATATTTTTACCTTAAGCTTTTGATATTATTTTTACTTGAGAAATCTCTCTTTCTCTTACCTTCATCATAAACTGCATTACATAAGTTTTATCTTATTATCTGCAAATGTTCATTCAGGTTGATGCAAATTATTTTTGTTTTCGTTCAAACATATATTTATCAGTCTATTTATATTGACCATAAAATGAACTTCTCTCCAATAAATTTATTATTATTTTTTGACCAAAAACTTGTAAACATCGAAGTTTGATTATTTAACATTCAATCCTTTTTATTTGCAACTTATTTACTTTAAAGATTTTGGCTTATTATTTGACCATAAGTATGCTATTTGCAAAAGATCAAATTAAAATTAATTTTATTACAAGAATAAGCCTGAAGTAATCGTAAATAAATGCTGTTTTTTGTTTGATCCTTAGAAATAAATTTTGTAAAATGTTTTAATTAAATATTTTCTTTTTGTTTTTTTCAGTGCAAATTTGTGAAAATAGTGAAAATTAATAATTTAAGCATTTTCTAATAAAAATTACTTAATGGTAAGTAGCGGCTCTTTATTTATTAAACATTATTTTTCAATACACTGAAAACATTTCAGAGGCTTATTTTAAACACACCTTCATAATAACTTTCCCACCCCTCAATATTAGAATCCTTTAAAAATGTTTTATCTAATTTAAAATTTTAACGACTTTGATTTCTAACAATGAATACAACTACATATTTGTCACCCACCACCCAATCCAGAAAGTAAAACCGTTTATTGTTTTTCAAACGCATTACGATTCAAATATACAATCTAATTTGGCATTAAAATTTTATGCTGCCTTATAATTAAAACAACAATAACGAGGACAGTAACTTATTAAAGCACCAGCGAAAATCTTTATAAACTTTTTTTTTTAGAAAAAGATAAGCGTTTTAAAACTCGTAACGGTTGGTTATTAAATCAAGTTAATAACTTTCCAAAGGCAATAAAACTGTCAAAGTGATAACACACATTCTTTGTAACAAAAGTTTAAAGAAATCTCAATGTTATACGAGTATTTGGTCTTCCAGCGGGAAGGGGCAGGATGGCAAAGGATACAATAAGAAAGAGTGTATTTGATGGTGTTTTGTTTTCGTAATTTCTTATCTAAGGTATATCAAATGGTATTTAAAATATTTTCCAAATAAAATTAAAAGAAAATGTAATTAAAATTTATAAAAGAAAGTTTATATCCTTAAAATACTTTTAATAAGAATACGAGATCCTGGATATAGATAGGCTCAGTGTTTGAAAGCGTTAGAGTGTGAGAAGTTTGGAAGAGGAGAGTAACGCGTACCTTTATTCTAAGAGTTAAGTGTTAATAAAAGAGTTTAAAAATTAAATTTTAAAGGTTTAAATAATCTAGCCATTGAGTTTAAAAAGCAATGGTATTATAGTTTTTATATGCGTCTAAGTTCAGCTATAAGATGCAACCATGGAAAGCATTCCAAAAACCATAGATCTGTATGGTTGGTCAGGAGTTTACGGGCTAATTTGGACATAGTTTTTGGCGCCGAATTTCTTTACTAAATAACGTGTTTGAAAAAAATTTTTTTTAAAGCAACACAGGAAAAGGGGAAGGACAAAATACGACTGCCTTAATATTATCAATAGTGTTGGTAAGATTTCTGCAACATACAAACGCAGATGATATACTATTTGTATGTCAAAAATGTTTTGAAATTTTTCAGTTTTAACGCATATAAGGTTTAACATAACAATGTGGTTTATCTTTAAAAACAACAAAATAAATATTCATAAATATATGAATTGATAAACATATTTTTATTTTACAGTTATTTTATTTAAAAATTTTGTACTTTTTTCGCTAGAAATTTGGACAAATTTAAGGTTATGAAAAGCAAGGGAAATTATATTTAAAATGTGGGTATGCATTTTTTTTAACGACTAAATAATTTTTAAAAAACACATTTAAGTGAATTCGAAGGACCATTCATGCTTTATTCAAAAGTAAAAAAATAAACATGAGAATAGGACAGGGAGTGCAAGTCACAGATTAGCTCTAATACGGATAAAAATAAATGTGTTCAAGTGGATAAATAAAAATAAATAAGTGAACAAAAATATACCCAAGTAACTTTTACTTTACGCAGAGATTCGTGTCCTTCAATCCTTATTAACAGGCATATGGTGCCTCAATGATTTGAGACGAATAATCTTGGCATTCACCTGGATCGCCTCACGTGGAAGTTACATATAGACGCGAAGTCTCAAGGATTCAAATTTATTTAAAAATTGGTAGGAACTCTGTGCTTTATCTTGATTGTAAACTTTTGCTGTACAACTTGATTTTGAAACCAATTTGGTGCTAAGGTATACAGATAAGGAACACTGTTTCCGCCTCTAATATAGAGAAAATTCAACGCCGTCAAAATAAAATTCTAGGAATGATAACTGGGGCTCCTTGGTATATCAAAAACAGAAACAGGATCTACAAGGTCCCCTAGTTATATGCGAAATTGTTAATTATGTGAACAAGTATTTAGTTAAGCTGGAAAAACACCCAAATCCGCTCGCTCAAAACATCTTGCAATATACTCTTCTGAATATAAGGGATATTCTTGCGCTTAAATAAAACCATTGAAATTAACAAATTTTATTTTATTAGAAGTTAAATTTTAGTCTGGCACTGGCTGAAATAAAAAGCATTACTTAGGCTTAAGATTTGAATACTTATTGTTAGTTCGCATAGGCAAAATTTGAAAAAGAGGTAATAAAAAAAATAATTGAAACGTTTTCTTCGAACGCGCTGCTGAACTTTATACACATTTATAATTGGTCTTTTCTTTTACCCAGTAATCTGTTCTAGCCAAGTGGTTTTGAATCCGTAAATACTAATAATCATTTAATTATTTTATGGCAGGTTTTAAATCCGTTATACCATTCCGTAAGAGATAAGGGTATATATATGTTTGCCACTCCATTCGTAATTTCTTAAATATCCATCTGAGATCCCATAAAATATATATTTTCCTGGTCCTTATAGATAGGTAAGTCGATTTATCGATGTCCGTCAGTACCAATGTAAGACCGACTCCCATTAATTTTTCCTTGCAAACAAAATTTTCTCAAAATTCAAAATTTTCTCAAAAAAAAATAATTTGAATTTGCGCTACCGCTATTCCTGCTCCTATACAGAACCACTCTGTGGGTGCTTAAAGGCGAGATCTGTAGTAGTTTTTCAGATTTGGCGCATAAAAAATTTTCACAAATTTGTTAATCCTTGGGAGGGCTACTACTCCTCTCCAATCCTCCTACCCACCTACCCATACATGAAAGTTATACTCCATTTTCGGCCGGATATAGGTGGTATAAATAGTAAGAAGATCAGACGGCGTAAAATAATGCCTACACCGTTTCAAAAAACCAATGCACTTGGATGCTTATTTCGACATAAGAAAAACGTATTTCGTCCAATAGGCACTGGGTTTTCATGCCCAGAATAATAAAAGTTTCTGCACACAAAAAATTATCTAAGAAAACTTTACTTAAATCAAGCCATAGCGGTGTCAAAAGTACGGTGAGTACAATTTTTCTTAAATCAAGTACGAAATTTCTTACTCCAAGTAAAATTTTTTAAGTACAAGAATAAAATTCTTGATTTTAGAAAGCCGTTTTTCGTTCTGTGTGGGTCCCAAACATTTATACCATCCATTAATACAGATGATGCAATGTGGTCTTACGTGCGTTTATGGGTCTTACGGGCATTACATATGAGTTTTATAGGGTCGCTATTCACACTGCTCTAATCGAAGATTAGCATTATATCAAGCTTTAGTGTGTCATTCATGCTCTGCCTCATAGGCACCAATCTCCAAAGAGCTAGGCCTGTAGTCAGATGAGGTTGAATGGCATATACTGCTGTCGTCTGTAAGGAAATAGATAGGATTTGAAGACTGACATAGCAGGTCATTAAGCAAGATAAGAAATAGAGTAAAAGAGAAAACGTAACCTCTCAGTACTCCTAAACTAATCTTAATCTTATTGGAAGAGATCCCAGCTATAACAACCCGAATAGTGCAGTCTTTTTAGAAAACCTGATATAAATAAAGAGGTAGTTAAAATCCTAGACTATTTCAGAGATGTAATTTTCAACTTCTACTGTCTGCCCAAGTCTACTGGACGTCTTGTGCGTTGGTACCATCAACTTGGTTTTATCTGCATTTACTGCCAGACCTACCTTGGCCGATTTTTTTTCGACTTTTGTAATGTTCACCCGATAATGTCAATATCGTCAGCGTAAGCGAAACACGAAAAGGCTGTCTCCTTGCCTAAAACCTCGTTTGGTACTGAAGGGTTTAAAAATATTAATTCCTATCCTAACTGAGGATTGTGTATCAGTTAAGGACATCCTGCAGATTCGTACTAATTTTGCAGCGATACCAAACTAGACATAGCTTGAAACACCTTTGAACGTATGGGGCTGTCGAAAGCGATCAGTCATTCTTGACTTTTTTCAAGGATTTGGCGTAGTGTGTATATCTGGTCGATAGTGTATTTCCCAGGACTAAAGTTGCATTGATATGACCCAATTATCTCCTCGACTTCAATCTTTCACACAATACGCTGGATAAAATTT
The DNA here is from genome assembly GCA_963583895.1 of Melanophora roralis. Taxonomy (NCBI): domain Eukaryota; kingdom Metazoa; phylum Arthropoda; class Insecta; order Diptera; family Rhinophoridae; genus Melanophora; species Melanophora roralis. Next base: position 59,790,788 of record OY757187.1, on the reverse strand, counting down.
TATAACCAATGGGAAGAATACTTATTTCTCTATAGTTGGTACATACTGTCTTGTCTCCTTTTTTGTTGGGCATAGGTTTACTGATGTTCCAATTCAGATTGTACAAACAAGCTGATGCATACACCTTATCAGCGTGTCGCCTCCGGTCTAAAATAGTTCAACTAAAATAGGCAACCCATCGGCTTCTGCTGCCTTGTTGTTATTAGGTTGACCTCATTCTGGTTAGGCGGTACGCACTTAATACCGTATTTTGGGATTAGTTCTGTGGTATCTTCATCGTTGCTATTATCAGATACCAGCAGGCGTGAAAAATAATTTTTCCATGTCCTCAGCACACTGTGCCTATACCAAAGCCCTAAGTTTGGTGGTTTACCTTCTGGTAAAATTTTCGTACTTCATTCTGACTCCTGAACATTTCGATACGCTCAAACTCACGCCTTTTTATTTCTCTCTTCTTTTTGCGGAATAGACGCTTTGCCTTTCTCCTTTTCTTGCGATACCTTTCCTTCGCAAGACGCGTTGCTACTGACTGCAGTGTTGCCTTGTATGCGGCGTTCTTCGCTTCAGTAGCAATACGACACTCCTGGTCGTACAATAAGTTCCATGGAGAAGGCTTTTGGTACCTAAATACGGATACTGCGGATTCCTTCATGGAGTTGGCTTGCTTTACCTTTGCGCTGCAAAATTATCGGCACAATGAGTACTTTTTTCAAGCAATTGGGTCAATTTAGCGGAGTTGCTGTTTGTTGTGTTTTTGGGCTCCATTGTTGTATTAAAACTTTTCTCGCTTCAAATCAGTAAAGAACGGCGTAGGGCAAAATTTTTTTGTAAAGCTGATATGTATTAATATTTTTAGATATTTAATTCATTAATAATATATTCGATTTAATATACTTTGTGTTAAAAAATATCTCATATTAATATCTTTCTCTCACACTGTTTTTAATCAAACTTTCGGATTCTAAATTAACCAACATTATATTAATTCAAAAGAGTAATTTTAAACCATTGTATTTGGTTAAATCAGACTCATTTTCTTATCTTCTTTTTTAATTTTATTCCTTTATATTCATCCATTCAAGTTACTGCTACTCCTGAATTTTGCTATTAGTTTACAGAGATAAATAATTAAGCAATTTTTCATTGGATTTTTTGTTTTTTTATGAGTGTTATCGTCGCATATTCCCTAAAGGTTAAAGTTAATAAAACGAAATTATGACAAAAGTATAGAAAGCTTAATGTTGAAATATGAATTTAACTTTCCATATCAAATAGATTTTTTAGAAAAGGACATTGTTTCAAAATCTAAGGTAAACATCAGTCATCAATGTGTTTTTAAATACTTTGGATGAATAACAACAATGTAGAAAAAAACAAAAGGGGGTAACGTAATTAATCCAAAGGCATTGAATAGTAATTAATGTTTATCTGCTGTATCGTATCTATTTTCCTTAAAGGTAATAAAATATCTTTTAAAAAAGAAATTGATGGTGGTCCCAGAATGGCAACTACTTTTTTAAAGCTTAAATTAATTTGTAAATTATATTCTCAAAAATATGACGAAGTACAAAAAAAAAGAAATAAACCTTTAAGTTCTTCTTTAATGCTTTGTAATATGCCCAGCCCGCCAAACAGACCATACGATATTAACAAATGTATTGTAAGTAATTTGAATATTTTGCATCACAAGTCATTTCGCGGCCTAATAAAATCGTCCATTAAACGAGTCAGCATTATTTTACGCAGCTTAAATTGCGTCACACCCATAGTTCTTATGCTCAAATAAAGTATCCTTCTATTTCATATAACCCAAAAACACCCACAAACCACCACCAACACCATTATTATTTGGCACAGTATCACTGTCATGACGTCTTTTTAAAAATACTTCCACTACTACTGCCACAATACGATTACCATCACTATGATGCGATGATACATTAAAACATCTACAACGGTGAGCCATTAACGGCTGAAGAAGAAAGGCTCTTAAAAGCCATTGCTGTAGCCATAACGGCACCAATTTCTCATAATCTTCATTGAAATTGAATCGGTTTGGTTTCAGTAATGTTTATATATATACTTTTCCTTATGGGTCATCATTATGCTTAAAGAAACACTGAGAGAAATGAAAGAGATGTATGAAACAAATTCTTTTAAAAAAATATTTTATAAATTTAAAAAAGAGTATAAAAACAATTTCGGTCGTGATTTTCCAAAAATCAATTAAAAAAAACTTCTGATATGGATTTTTAAAAATAAAACACTGAAAGATTTCCTGTAAAAATATGCAGATTGCAGTGGCCCACTTAGATCGGCATCAATCTCAAAATATATTTTAAATGTTCTAAACGCTTTTATTTGCAACAGGGCCACATTGCAAATATTTAATTCCGCAAAAGAGGTATGTACAGCTATTTCTAGCTTAGAAAAAAATCAAATAATAATAGATAGACGGCCTAGCCGAGACAACTTTTTTTACATTGGTTGAATACTAACAACGTAGTAGTGTTGAAACTGAATGACAGAACTTGCGAAGATTAGTGAAAAATGTAATTCGCCACCTCCACCCAAAAGCCTGTAGACCCTTTGTGAATCACTTCAGAAGAGCTGAAAAGAGAAATAAGAAAAACAAAGAAAAATTTTTAAAAGAACGGGATGAGAATAAAAGAAGATAGCAAGAATGCCATTAGTAAGAATTTAAAAGAAGTCAGTGTTCGTCAATCAAAGGCGGGTGCAGAAACCACCTATATCCCCCGGCCACCTAACCACTTTGTTGAATGCTGTATTCTTCTCTTGCCTACAACCAGAGACCTCACTAAGTCCACTTAAAAAGCAACCTCCCAGCCACCTCTGTCCGCTGATCTGCCGTCTAGGGCAGTAGCAGGCAAGGTATTCTACAGTCTCTTTCTAGAGAGAAAGATCCTTCGTAAAATATATCAGCCGACTTGTGTTAACGGAAATAACCAGTATCACATGAATCGTTATCTGTATGAGCTGCATGACGACATTGCAGCTCATAATAAAAAAAGATTGCGTTGGCTTGGCCATATGCTCTAACAAAAAAGGGGTTTGAATATAATCACGGAGACATACGCAAAGTGGGATAGAATATCAGATCCAACAACATCTTGCTGATCGAAACCTCTAGAACAGAAGAAAATGCACAGAGGTTTTAGGCCCCTGGAGATCAATCAAATCTTGCCTACAGGCCTTACCGGGTTGTGAAAAGATATTGAAGAAGAACATATCTGGCAGACGATATGAAGAAATTGCACTAAGATATTTTAAGAAGATGCCGGTTTCAACACCACATTTCATCTTAGAACCGTCTGTGTAAAATTCTGGTGTCACAGATAACCCTCACTTGTTCTTTGAGGAAATAAGAAGCCTACACTCCGTATCAAAGTCCATGTGGAGTGTGACATAGTATTAAGTGCCTCGAATGACACTTTCTTATAAGTAATTATAAGGGACTAAAAGCTCGAACGCTGTTTGCTTCTTTCGACCTCTACTGCTTTTGATTAGGCACTTCATACCTTAATAGTAAAATTAAACAAAGTTGGTGTAAGATGTTTAAGTGTGAAAGGCCTAACGGTGGCATAATACTACGCCATATCCAGCGAACCTTACTGCAATTTTTCATGACTCTGGCATGAGTTAATATGGTGCTGAGGGGTTCTATGACTTATAACTTTATTACACAGCTTTGTGATATGTGAAACCCCTACAAGAAAAATTATGCTGCCTTAAAATCGATAGATTTTGGAAAGCATGCGAATCATCATGGCCCCAAAGCGATTCTCCAGAATGTTCCGTGCGATACGAGCTATGTGGTACGTAGCATTATCCTCATAAAAGTACATGCATTTTTGTGATTTTATCTTCTAAAATCGGGCTTATTTAAAAATGGCTCATACTGCCCAAAAAAATTTTGAGAGCTAAATTTTGTTCGAACATAGCGCTAAGTTTAACGGACTGACTGAATTAGTTACATCTAGAGTATCAAAATTCTGCTGCTATTAAAATTCCGAAGCCCTCTATTATTCTTAAATATTTTTTTCGTCGTTTCACATACGTTCTTTGTTCAGATATTTTTTGATACATTAGTGTAACATCATTCTTGGTCTTATTTAGAATAGCCCCATTGCAAATATCGCAGTTTGGAATGTCTACACTTGATCCACCTGTGTTGTCGAAAGTTTCTAATATCTTCAAGCATTGTGGCAAACGTATGTGAAAGAAGGCAAATGCCATCGGTGTAGTCACTCTAACATAACCGCTTATTTTCAATCCTAGCCAATTGCGTGTTCTAAATGTTTGTTGGAATAAGTTTTTCGATGCCCGCTTATGTCATATGGATCCGCAGATGGTATAAGTTGGAAACAAACAAAAACCTGAAACTGTTTTTTTTTTATTTATTTAAAGTTATTTTGTAAATTCAAATTGGTGACAGCTTAATTTTCTGAAGTTGTCCTGTTTACTGGCTCCTTGCTCGTACGCTGTGTTAACCCTAGGGGGAAGTGAACTGACACAGAACTATTCACGTGACCGGTTCTTTGGGGATGGGGACTGGTTCTAGTTCTAACACTTTATATGAAAGGGACATATCACTTTTACATGGCGTTGTCATTGGAGGGGACAATTTGCCCAACTTTAGTACTTTATATCCAGTTCAAGACCGATCCTAAATGAGCATGTTTAGAGCAAGTTACTAAGGATCCTATTTTACTTATTGTCCCAAATTACCTGTCTTAAAACAAACCCTAAACTACTTATTCAGAAGTGGTCTTCTAAGAACCAGTCACGGAGTAGCCTGAAACAACTAGCACAGTTCCAGTTCCACTTAAACTATTTCAGAACTAGTCCCTTAATACAAAAATAAGCTTAAAATCTTTAATATTTTTTTAATACAGTTTAACTTTATTTTTATTTAAAAAATAGGTTTTTGTTACATAAAATAAACAAATATGCAAAATTAAGATATGAAAGTAATTTTAAATACATTAAAAAGTTTAAAAAAAAAATTAATGATTATCTTTAAAGTTAGTTTCGTTTACATTTTTTCAACCAAAAATAATTTTGCTTTCTTATTTTCGGCTTACGACAATTTTTATGAAATTTAATTTTTTGTCATGTAAAATAAACTTAAGCAAAAAAAAAGAAGCAACAAAAAACGAAAGCAAAAATTATTTTATAAAAATTAAAGTAATTTTATCTGTTAAATTTAACAACAAAAATTATATTTTTCAAAATTTATGAGAAACTCATTTAGGCCTAAGTGACTTCTAAATATTAAAATCTTTCTTTTTAGTATTTTGTTTATCCTTTAAACATTTTTAGGGGTCGCTTTTTTTATTAGGTGAACTGCTTTTCTAACATTTTCATCATTGCCTCTAATATCAGGATTTGCTCTTATTACTTCTACAAAAGGCAAAATAGATTTGATTAGATTAATACATATTTACGTTAAATATTTTTGTTAAATACTTGCCTTCGATGAAGTTTTTTAAAATCATTTAGTCTTCTTTTTCCATGGGTTCTCTACATTATACTTGAATACAAGGCGGGCCAAAAGAAGTCATCCGATGTTGTTTGCGATGGGTTTGGCGGTCGACAGGCAGTAGCTGATGCACTGCTACTTGGGTTATTTCTTAAGCGCCGTTCTTTTCAGTTTTTCCCGAAGAGGTTTTTTATTCTAATTTGGTAAATTTCGCTCACAAATTCTATTATTTATTTTTTTTTTTTTTGAAATTTTCACTTTTCTTAACACAATCTTATTTTTTCATTTATCACTTAATATTTCTTTTACTTTTTTTTTCTTTTCCGCACATTTCAACTTACTTTTTTTATTATTTGTGAACTTTTTGCAATAAGTTTTTCGTTTAAATTTTGCTGCGAACGCACGATTTTATTTTTATTAAAATAACAATATATTTTAAGGGCTTATTTGACAATTGTTTCACAGGCATCTGTCAAATATAATTATTAAAAAATAAAAGCTACTTTTTATATAACGTTTTTAAAATATGTATGTATGTATGTATGTATGCATGTGTGTATGTATGTATGTATGTATGTATGTATGTATGTATGTATGTATGTATGTATGTATGTATGTATGTATGTATGTATGTATGTATGTATGTATGTATGTATGTATGTATGTATGTATGTATGTATGTATGTATGTATGTATGTATGTATGTATGTATGTATGTGTGTATGTATGTATGTATGTATGTATGTATGTATGTATGTATGTATGTATGTATGTATGTATGTATGTATGTATGTATATATGTATGCATTTTGATATGTGTAAACATACATGGGTGTGTTTTTTTTTGTTTTTTTTTTTACTTCTTAAACTAACACCTTTAAACCAGCACTGTGATGTGTCCCATTTGTACCGATCACGATTATTCACTTTTTGCGCTTCTTATGTTTTGTACCTGTCACAGGACCAGTATGCTTAGAACAATTGTCACACATTTCCCGCAGGGAAGTCATTGCTTAATGTCAACAAACCAGCAAATTTTTAAGCATTGGGAACCAATATTCAAACCACAATTGATGCCATATGGCCAGTTGTATTAGAAAAACTAGTTTAAAATTGGAATGTTCGAATTAACTATGTAACTAGTTGCTTTGAAGACATATGCCGAAGGTAAGGTTAGGTTGGGTAGAACAGACAGCAGTTAAAGAAAAGAATACAGCTTACTTGGGTCCACTTAATTTGGTCCCTTTGTGTTACCTTGAGAGTAAGATAACCAGGGTGGAAATAGAAGGTAATAAAACATTTCGAGAAGAATAAGAAAGAAGGAAAAGAAGAATAAAGTAGACTTACCAGGATCTCTGGTAGGACTCGAACCTATAACCCCTAGACTGGTAGACAGTGCACTTACCACTGATCTAACGGGGGCACCCAGACCGAAAATCGTATTAAAAAAATAAAAAACGCGAAAAAATCTGCCTTGTACTCTAAAGAAAGCCTCAATAAAACTTTTCCGCCACATTATTTTTGTTATAGGCTTCCCTTGTATTGGAAGTCTTTGTTCAAGAACATAACAAAAACTTTCAGTTTTTTCTACACTCAAACAATCAAATATGTTTGTCTGCCTTTAAAAAATTATAGAAAAAATTCAGATATTTTAGGCACAATTTCAAAATAAAAACTGTAGCCACAGATTTTTCTAAGTGTACTTCCACCCACCGTTCTTGTGCTTGTTTGTGTTTAATAGCCGCATACTTTTAGGCGCGTTAATTGGCATCAATGTTTTTTCTGCTTCTTGCCTTTTCAACCATTAACGCAAATAATTTTAAGCGGATTTCTTAACTTTTTTCTGTTTTTAAGCTAAATATTTTGTATGTTTGCAGTTTGATTTCAATTTATGTGTGTATATTTGTGTATTTATATATTTGTATTGGCTACTTAAGGCGTGTTTGTTCACGCCTTGAAGAAATTAACTGTATTGCCTTAACGTGTTGGTATTTTCTGCTTAAACTTTTCGACTTCAATATTTGTAATTCGGCATAAAGGCATTCAAAACTAAGAAATTTTAACACTTTGTAAGATAAAACTTTAAGAGAGAAAGGGGCTTAGCTCCTGCTTATATGCTAAGGAATTTTTTAAGCGAAAACTGATGGCGTCAGTTTTATTCCTTTTGTACATATAGTATTCTATATCTACTAAGTCTTTATTTAAATTCCAAATATTTATTCAGTGGTAGTTTTTTTTCTCAATTTTATTTGCCTTCTTAGCTGTTTCTTGTAAGAAATCATTTTAAGTTGACATTTTTGCTTTATATAATGTGGAAGCTACCAAATGAGAGGTTTTTAGAATTTAACATGATGTTTCAAACATTGAATTTTGTTTGTACGGTATAAGTAAAACAGAAGAATATTTTCAAAGTATATGTAATTAGTAAGAAATAAAAAATTGTGCTAAAATAATAATAGATTTTGAATATTTTATGGTCTAATTTTTGAAGAATTAAAAATTTTCTTAAGGTGGGTTAAGAAATTTCAAATGAAACTTGCCTTAAAAACTTTGAATAATCGATTATAGATAAGAGAATAATTTCTAGTTTTTAAGGAACTACATTAAAATATAGCGTTAATGAAATTCGTTGAGTTCTCATCCTTTTGTCTTCTTCTTCTCATCTCTGTTTCAATTTCTTGCGAAGATTTTTTGTAATATTTTGTAAGTTATTCGCTGTTGGTATGTTATTAATTTAATTGGAATTTTTGTCTTATATATTCCAATTTATTTATAAATAATTTTTTTTTCTGTTGTTGCTAACGAAATGTTTGTTTGTGTAAAGATTTTGTTCTGTTATTGCATACTTTTGTGCTTGTATTTCGTTAATTTGGTTTTTTTGTCAAGAAAGTCAAGAAAATATGCGAGAGTTATAATAAAGAATGTGCTTGAGATTTAATTTCTTTGTTAAAAGGCAATGATACTTAAATTCCTTTAGAAGTTCTTTAAGAATTGGTAGCTTTAATTTGTTAACACAACTAGCAAAATTGTAGGCATCTTTTTTATATCTGACAGAAAAGCTATAAAATTTTATGAAAAAGAGTTATTTTTTGCTTTAGAAAACTATGTATATGTAAAAAGTGTCTCAGTCTTCCTTTTTTGGGCAAGCGGCAGCTCTTAAATTCGGCAGCTGTCACATAAGTTATTGATCGAAACTTTTGCTGAGATGAAAAATGAGTTTGGGTTAGTCCTACATTTGACCTATTCACGGGCACCCTGGAAGCTGTAGGGGGGATTTATTACAATTTCCCAAATTGGTATGGGAGCCCCCTAAGGCGATGACCAATATGTTTGAGAGGGAAACTAATGGGGGTCGGTCGTACACTTTACTTATCTTAGGTCAACTCTGGGGAAGTTAAGGGCGTTTTTACATCATTTATGTAAATTTTGTATGGTTTGGGAGGGAAAACTAATTGGGGCCTTTCATACGTTTTTTTGCTCTAGGGGCGACTCTGGGGAAGTTTAAAGGGTTTTTAACCTATTTGTTTCAAATTTTGCATAACATTCTTATAGATAGGGGGTAAATACATATGTTTCACAAAAATGTTTAAGAGGAAAAATTAATTGGGGACGGTCTTACATTTGACCCTTGTAGGAGCAACCTGTACCTAGTTTCTATAACTTGCGAGAAGTTTTCGCATCGAGCAATTTTATAAGATTATAAAAGTGTTCCAGTTATTTACAGGGTGAGTCATATAGTTTTAACATATTGCAAGTTAACATTTAAAATTTATAATAGTTTTTCTTTTATTCATTCTGTCCTTGACAGGGCGACTATAAATTTCTCGAATAAAGAACTTCTCACATACCATACAGAAACGAGGCACTGGATGCTGTAGGAGCGATTTAGAAAAAATTTAAAAAAAAAGTATGTTTCACAAAAACTGTTTGTGGAAAAAGATTAATGGAAATAGGTCTTACATTGCACTCGGGTAGGGGCAACCCCGGGGCAGTTGTAGAGGTTTTTATGTACAAATTTTAGAGTAATCAACAGAAGTACTTAGTCTTGGTTTTTGGCTTGTATCTCAGTCAGTTATCAGGCGACGTTGCTGGATTTAAGTAGCAATTTGCTCTCAGATATTTTTTATAGTTTAAAAGTACTTACAGGTCTACGCGGCATCGGGGAGACGTAATGGTTGACTTCAGCCATAACATGGACCGACGAGCAGACGGACAGAGTTGCAGTAGGCCAGACGGGCATTGCTAAATCGACTTCCCTTTCTGTAGGAACCAAGAAAATATATAATATATGGGGTCGCAAATGCATATTAAAGGAATTACAAACGGAATGACAAACTTATATATACCCTAATCACTTATGTGAAGGGTATACAAACACCCATATTTATGCTTGCAAAATTAAGTTTACTTAGGAACTTAAGCCACAGGCCATGGAAAGTACTGGCCTTTAATGCAGAAAAGTAAGTAATGCAGTTGCAGAAAAGTGAAGTCATTGCCAATATTTCGAAAATGTCATCTTCTTGGACGAAGTGCATTTTCATCTGAATGGCTTCGAGCATATATAAATTTGCTACACTTGTGGAAAATAGAAATCCTCATGCAATCCGTGATAAAAAAAATGTACCCGAAACGAGCAAATTCCTAATTCGGATTTTTGTCCAGGTTTTAAGAAAAGCTTTTGAAGATAAAATATATTGTTCTGCGTTTTTTATAATGTGTCTCAAGTATTTAAAAAAGTGTAAGGCTTGTTAAATTCAAAATAAAATAATAATTTGTTTGTTTTTTCAATTTTATGGTCAAACAAATATATAATTATTGACCTCAAGCCGAACGAATAAGTTATTAGCATATTAGTCTATATTTTTTATATATAAAAATAATAAAATATTTATATAATGTTTTAAATTCCATGAATAATCGCTTTTGGAAGTCCGAGTGAGGCATATTGAAAGTCGAGGATTTTCACATAAGCTACTTGCAACCAGTTCAATGTTTTCAGGAGACCTTGAAGATCGGCCGGGCCCTTGTCGTGGGGCATTCACAGCCGAATCAGTTGATCGGAATCTTTGCACCTACGAACGAATTAAACTTACACTTGGTCCATCACGTATTCGCCGAAAACCGATATTTGAACAAAATTGTGGACAAGCAATTACTCTTAAAAATTGTTTCCAAAGCGAGCGCGCGATGCTTACTCGACATCGTGACTGACAAATCTGCACAATCGATAATTCCAACGGCACTACCCTCGCTTCGCACCGTTAATTATTTTTAAAATAATCGTATTTAAAAATATAAATTTGCCACCAGACATCCTGTGTAATATAATAATATATGTATATGTAATAATAACATACATACATAATATATAATATATAAATAAAAAAATAAATAAATATAAAAATAAGCAAATATTTTTTTTAATTTATAAGACAACTGCCACGGCCATGATTTAAATCTCTGATTTTCGCCTCTCAGTCTAGCGCGTGTTACTAAGACTACCGATCCACCTTGTTTTGTAATTGTAATATTCATTTTGTTTGGGTTAGAGCAGAGGCAAAAAATCCCGTTGCAAACTTAAAGGGGAAGAAAAAAAAGAAACAAATCAAATATTAAGGAATTAAAACCGCATTAAGTCACAAATTTTTTTTCAAGCTTGTCTGAAATAGACAATGTCAGCCAAATTTGTTAGCTGTAAAGTGTTATTAAAACTTTTGTTGTCGTTCGGAATAACAAGACATTTTTGAGTAAAAAACCAACAAAGAATCGTTGCATAATTTACGGAGAAACTAATTAAAAAGAACTGAATTCAATTCCAAGCGAATCAAGATCCGTTTTTCTTAAAAGTAAAAACATACATTTTATGTTTTTCTTGCAAAAAAAAAACAAATTAACCCTTGTAAATTCTATAATTTATGGTTCAATTTTGTATAATAATACTTTAAGGGATTTATATGTGACTTACAAATCAAAATATCATTTAAGTCTATTTATAATATTTTTTATTAATAAAAAATACACTCGTAAAAAGTTATTTCAATTAAACTGTGATTTTGTATAAGATAAATATAAAAACATAAATTTAAGGACTACATCAAGAAGAAATAACAATAAAATTCTTAACAACAATATTATTATAAAAATAATCATAAAAAACCCAACAGATTACAAACGGGAAAGGAAAAATCATAAAATAAAATCCAACGGTATTACATCAACTCTTCAAACAAAAGGAAGAAAAGAAAAACGCACAAACACTCAAACAATCAGACAACCAGTGATAGAGAATGTGCGAATGCAAAGCACTCGTCAAACAGTGTCATCATCATCAAAATCATCAACATAATCGTAAAAATAATGTGGCAAATGTGAATGCAAGTAAACAGATTCTTAAAGTCGTAAATATAATACCATGTTAACCTGACACTCTCCCACTCTCGATTGTCACGTCCTGCTGCCAAACCTTTGGCCAACAAGTGTCAGTGGGAACAGGAAAACGCAGATGAAACGCTTTATTTGTTTTTAGTATCAGTTTAACACATTTTTTTTACAACTTCCGAAAACAAACAACACAACAAAGATTTTTATGCACATGAATACAAACAACAATAGGGTCATAAACTCTAATCTTTATGATTTTATTAGAAATGAGAGCAACCGCCAGCAATACATACATTATTAAGGAAAAATGTTTGTGTTGACTTTATGTCAGAAGTTCAGTTGTTCGATGCGCGGGTTAGTGGCAGTTTCAAGTTTTTAGTATTATTATTATTATTACTATTACTTTCGTACTATTGTTGACGTCAATTAGCAAAGGATGTGCCAATTTTTTTAAACTGTCAATTGTGACATTTGTGATGATACACTAACATCAAGAAACGTTGCTACCGTTAAAATAACTGGATTGTTTTCTGTCAATACAAATTTTTGAGTATATTTTAAAATGTTCTTCTAATGATCCAAATTTATGGAGAACTATACGAGGGTTGGGAGATAATTTGATGATCCTAAAAGATAAATAAGAATCTGTTTAAACGTTTAAAAGATGGCTTGTGCGGTTCAGAAGAGGTGATTTGTAACCAAATTTTGGAGGCACTATTCCGTGAAGATTACTGTAAAAATTAGTAAGAGTTTGCAAAATCACTGAGAGTAACTTAAACCAAGCATGTTTCATCCCCAATAACAATAAGAGTTATAATGGCATTTCGACCGAAAACGACCAGGAATCCTTGGAGGTGTTAATGGAATTAGAAAAACCCCTAAGTGAAGGAGTTTTACTGCTATTATTGTAGGACATTGCCTTCGGCCTGTTGGCCAATAATATGGATTTAATATGACTACCCATTGCTTCCTGTGCGAATAATGTGATAGTGGCGATATTTGGCGTTGACCTGGATATTTTTAATAAATGCATATAATTGCTGCTGAGGAAACTCAGTGAGTGGAGCGAAGGGAACTTCTCTATTTAATCTTCAAAACGAAATTAGTGCTTTAATCCTCGGCGATAAGTGGAGCGGCAGTTACTCTGCGAGATAGTGCCAAATATCTGGCAGTCATTGTGGAAAGTTGGTGTTCAAAGGCTGAGTTCAGTCATAGAGATAAGAATGGGGAAAATACAGACTGCAATATATTTGTGCATGCGGCGTCTTAGTCCTCGGAACGTCAGCAAGCCCAATGAAACGCTGATAGAACCGATTCTCGTTTACTGGCTATAAACTGGTAAAATGTTACGAAGTCTGCACCAAATCGTTAATATATTAAAAGAATGACGTGCGATGTGGCGATCCTGACAACAAGCAGATTGAAATCAGCTCTAGTCAATTGTCAGATCCCTTGGCGAGGAAGCTGGTGCTGAATACCGCTAAGAGATTACATGCTGTTGGCGAACTCAAAATATACGATCACAGAAGTGTTATTGGGGTTTTGGGCCCTGTTCCTTATTTGATTAAAAGGTATCCACCAGACCCTTTTCTTCGTAGAAAATTCTCCTTCGATATTTCAGAGGAAGGGGCGGATAAGTCACTTAATTAGCACCTGTCAATTTGAAAAAAAGAGAAAAAAATACGAATGTATCTGAGGAAACCACTTCTAAACCAAACCGCGATGCATACTAACATCGCTCTCGTGAATGTGGTGGAACGAAACTAATACAGGAAACACTGCTGAAAAATACTTGGAACTTGGGTGATCGACAAATAACGCGTGGATACCTACATTGGCAGAATATCCGGTACCAGATGGTCTTAAGAACCTACACTCGAAATAACTACGACATAGGCTAGATCCTCCGACACATTTCAAATGTCTTCTTGATCAGGATAAACGAAGCTTGAGGGACTCGAAGGCTTTGGCTCCCGTTAATGTATGAAGGGATTGCTTTTAATTTTTCTTATGGGTGCTATTAAAATACAAAGGTGATTGACGGTATATAACATTTGCCACTAGAGGATTTTTGGACTATGCACTTTGGGACCAAGAGGCTGGACAGGTGGTACACGGATATGGGTCAGGAATGTGCTTTAATAAGCCTCTATTTTTGATAAGGTATGGGAATTTTCAAAATTTGTTCTTTTGTTTCTGTCATCGTCTTTCAAACTCGTAATACGTATGTAGAAATTGACTATAATACTTATTTAAGTCAAGAGACCTTAAAAGATGATTTTGCTTTTCCGGTATTTTGCTGACTCTTTTAAGGAAAATTATTTTTGTACCGAGCAATGACGTGTGATGAGAAATTATTTTAAAGCAATACACTTAATCGTGGGTGATCTTATGTTAAGTTCAGCCAACGAACCAAATCTAGAACGTAGTTAAGTTAGACCAAAAATGTCAGTCATTTAAACATAGCCAGACAAGGACTTGAAGCGCGCTCCAAGTGGAACTGATTCAGATTCGATTATTATTTGTTCTGATCGACACAAAGGATCTCCTTAAGATAATCTTTACTTTAGTCTGCTCCAAGTGCAAATAATTCGTTTTTGACAGAAAACTCCCAGAATAAAGGATCTGATATAAAGGAGTATGCTTCAATCTACAGAAAGTTGTGGAGAAGTTCTGTCTCATTTGCTTTATATTCCATATCTTATCCACTGACTGCTATTTGCACCGATCGACACGGGGTGATCGCCTTGAAATGAGCTTTAACTCAAAAAAGGGTATATAAAATTGGCTTGATTTTGTTGAGCATCTTAAAAGAAATGTTAAAAAATATAAAAATTCACACATTTTAAAAGTAATCCAGTTGTCTTTAGAAGAATTTAATTAACCTTCGTGCATTTATTATTTATCTCTCGTTATAACAACTTTAATGAGAGAGCATACACAGAAAGAAAAAAAACACGTTCCTAAATTAAAAATTTTATTTTTAAGAGTATCCAAAATCGTACTTGAAATTTCTTAATACAACTCGAACTAAGGTTTTCTTAAATCAAGTCTATACGGAATTACTTTGAAAAAAATCCAGCAGAAAAAAACTTGCTGTTTTCGAATATATTTTTATATTAAAAATAGAGTCTCGGTGGCCTAGAGGGTAGCGCGCTGGCGTTGCAGTTCGAAGATCTCACGTTCAAATCCCAAGTACAGAAAAAAATTTTTGATAATAAATATTGAAGATAAAAATATGTAATATATAAAACTTTTCTTTAATAAAGCTTTGTAGGTTTTAATTTGTGGATTAACCCCTTTTACGCTTGAATCAATCTTTTTAGGCTTTTTTTAAGTTCGTTTTCCAGTTAAAATCAATCCTTTTTTGGCTTAAAAAAGCGGAAAATTCGTACTACAAAAATCGTACATGGCTTAATTTAACAAAATAAAAGATTTCTTGGTTTATTTTTTGTGTGTAGGGACTTGGCAAAATAAGCGAAGAAAACAGCCGGGCGTACTTTACATGTCTGTATGTATATACTTAAGTATCTGTATATCCTTAGTCAAGTGGGTGTTGGGTGTTTGTTAAATGTGTGTGTGCATGTGTTAAACAATTTAATAAAATGTTTGTCACCCGATAAACAATTAAATTAATGTTTCAAATGAATCATAAAAAACGCATAAAAATCCTATAAACTTTTACCAAACCCAGTAAAGAAAAGGGAAACAAAACAATTGCTATGGTCGGTCACATGACATTTTCTTTAAACCCACGTTGTTTACAAAGCTGTTTTGCTGGTTTGTCCTTGCGGTCATAAAAATGTTTTTCCTAAGCTTTTCATTACAAATCATACGATGATGAGCAAAGACTATAATCGTAAAAAATATATTCGTATAAAAATAATTTGGGTTGATAGTAAGTCATCATCAAGAAGATACAAAGACAATCTCTCTTTATTATAGTTTAAGCTATTAAAATAAGAGAGTGACATTTAAGTCCACTTAGCATATGTCCCTTTAAGAACAAATGTGTGCTGGTCTCAAGGGGAAGTCGTAAAAAAAAGTCGGATAAAATTTAACACTGTGATAAGTCGCCATGTTAATGATAATAAAATTATAATTTCATTTAGCAAAAAGTCATTCATTTGCTTATTTATTCTTAGCGAGAGGGTTAAATGCCAGTATTTAAAATATTTTTTTACGAGCTCTCAAGTATTAAGTTTATTATTTGCTAGACTTTGTCGAGGATAATTGACATTTAGGGATCCTTGGGTCTCATAAGAAGTACACAAAGGCCAGCTTATAAAATGTTAAATAACAAAAAAATACTTAAACATAAAAGCAATTACAAAAAAAAAATATTAAACGCTTTATGACTTTGGGCTAAAAATAATTAATTAAAAATAGTTTATTATTAAAACATCTCCATATAAGTTAATAAAACAATTTAGATTAGTTTTGCGCATTGCGTGTTTTTGTAAATTTGTTTTCAATTTTTAGTTTATTTTTTCCTAAATGACCATTTGCTGCTTTGTGTCTCTTAATGGTTTTTTGTCTATAAAATTTAAAAATTTACATTTTCATTTGTTTTTCTTTTTGTCTTATCTGTCTGTGGCATTTGTTTTTATTTTTATGGTTTTAGCAAAAATACCAAGAAATTTGACTTGATTGTTTGACTTACACTTTAACAAAACGAGACGAAATACAATTTGAAACAATTTCTTTGCAATGAAATGAATGGTTTGTGGTTTAAGCCCTTTTTGAAAATTGTTTCTTTTTGTTGCAGTTTTTTTTATTTTAGTTTTAGAGTCAAACGTGGCCAGACAGTTTTTATGACAACCACAAAATCTTTCTGCAAATGCTAAATTTTAAATTGATTTCTTAGAAAAACAAAGGAAATTTGTTTCATTTTTTGTTTGTACTTAATGGTGAGCATTTGCAAGTTAGGACTTTAAGATATTTAGTTTTAAAGAAGTTTAGTTTTTATGACTTTGAAAAAGTCAACTCTAACACAAGTAATAGTTAAAACTTTAAAAACTGAATGCGTTCCTAATGTACCATAGTAAAAAGGGATTTGACATGACAATCACAATTATTGGAAAAACTTGTAATTCTCCGCACTTTCACATATCCCGATGATTTCAACGGACCATCTTTATATAAAATAGCTTCTTTCAAAAAATATAGATATTTTATAATAATTTTAATTTTATCCTTTTAAAGTTCATTTTTATACACACACCACGTACGTGGTAGGAATATTAGTGTTTGTGAGGATGTTTATAACTCCCAAATATAATGGCCTGAGACCCAACTTCAAGTATATCGTTCGACTCAGAATCGCTTTCTGAGTCACTTTAAGCAGGCGTTGATTCAGAGGAACGGGAACTTGGGAAAGTTTTAAGCCCTCAAGCTCAAATTAAAATATTTTTTTTATTTAAGAAAATATAATAATTTATTTGGTTTGTTGTTGGTTTAAGTGTGTCTTTATGCATTTCATTGGTTCTTAAACCAAATCATCAGTAGACTTTCCAACAAATTCTTGAAAATATTTTTGACCACTATCTGCTTATATTTAATAATCTCAATATACTTATTAAGACTTTTGAAAACAATCAAAAACATTCAAAAATACTTCCAAAAATCTAACAAATCTTTTTGACTCATTATTTTGTTTTTGAATTTATATTGTTTTCTGTACAACTGGAAAACAAAATAGTTGACACAAATTATTCCATTAAGGCTACCGAAAAACAAAAACTTTATTGTATTACAATATTATAAGATGTTCTTATATATATTCTATCCATTAAACCAACAAAGCATTCGATTTTTTAATGTGTTAAACTTACTTTTATTGACTTACCTCCATATTCAAAAGTTCAACTCAAATCAACTGAACTCAAAACAAAAAAAAAAACCGACCAGAGGAGAAATTAAAAAAATAGCAAAGGTTTTGCTTGACCTAATTAAGTATTGAACCTGGCACCTTCTGATTGTCAGGCTAAGACTCTAACCACTAGAATTCACAGACATTCAAATTTCGAAGTTCAAATTCTTATATATATTAGCGTTTGTGTTTTTTTTTTTTTTTTTTTTTTTTTTTTTTTTAAATAATTAATTTATTCAAGAAGATATTAAGATTTACAATATTTGTTTGCCTCAGCGTCATATGACATTTTTGAGGCGAGTTGGCATATTATTATTATAATAAATTAATTAAAATTAAATAAATTAATTAAAATTAAATAAATTTATTTGAATTAAATAAAATTAAGAATTTTAATTCAAAATTAAAATAAAAGTGATAACTACAAAAAGTACAACATTTATAAAAATATGTACATTTTACATTAGAAGCATTTCTAAATTATTTAACAGGAGAGTTTTAACGTTGGATTTAAACGTAGAGATTGCGGAAATATCTTTTAGGATTTGTGGTAGGTTGTTATATTCTACACATCCAATATATTCGATTCGTTGCTTAGTTGTTTCTAATCTGCATCTGGCAAATCTCAAATTTGAACTGTTTCTGGTACTAAATGATGTTTGATTTCGAGTGAATTTTATTGTGTTATGACCAATGTTGTGTATCGATTTAAATACAAAAATAAGTAATTGTTTTTTATGTATCCCTTTTATAGGTACAATATTTTTAGCAACTTCCTGGTATAAATTTAACGTCGGGTACCTGAGTGGTAGGTTATAAACGTTTTTAAGTGCTTTATTCTGCTGTCTTTGAGGAGATTGTAGCTCCATACTATTTTTGTAACCGTATACAGAAACCAAATAATTTAAATTAACTTGAATTAAAGCTTCATAAAGAATAAGTTTGGTTTTTTCATTAAATTTATATCTAAATTTATACAAAATTCCAATTATTGGAGATATTTTCGATTTAATATCCTTAATATGTAAGTCCCATAATAAATTGCTTTGTAAAGTCACACCTAGGTACTTAACATCATAGCTTTCAAAAATTTCTTCCCCATTTACAAAAAGACTGAACTAAGCATGGTTTAAATCTTATGACTTTGGTTTTTGACGAATTGAGGATCAATTTGTTTAGCCTCATGTATTCAAAAATTAACGCTGCATCTTTTTCCATATACACTTTTAGTGCGGTTTCATGCTTGTAGGGGTAAAATAGTGATATATCATCAGCATACATATAAAGTTTACCAGAAAGCTCAAGGTTATTGATATCATTTATGTAAAGCGTAAATAAAAGTGGACCCAATACACTTCCTTGTGGTACACCATGTTTAACATTCCCAAGACAACTCTTGCTTTTATTTAGTTCTACAAATTGCCTTCGGTTTATCAAATAACTTTTAAATAGATTAAGATCCGCACCCCTAACACCATAATATTGAAGCTTTTCAAACATTATATTATGATCCACAAGATCAAAAGCATTGAAGATCAACAGCATTGTACCCTTCATCCAATCCTCTAGATATGAAATTTACTACATTTATCACAGCATTTTCCGTACCGCTTCCCTTTCTAAATCCAAACTGGTAATCATAGAGTAAATTGTTATTTTCCAGATAAGTTGTAAATTGGTGATGAATTAGTTTTTCAAAAATTTTATCGATTACAGGCAATAGAGCAATAGGTCTTTACATGTCCTCTTAATGCGCATTTAAAGTTTTCGGTATTGGCACTTTTTTTGATATCTTCAGAATGTTTGGATATTCTGCCGTTGAAATAACATTATTAAATATGTATAGTAAAAGTGGCGTAATTTCATCATTCAAGTTTTTGAAAATTTTCGGCGATAAGTTGTCATGACCAGGAGACTTACAATTTGAAAGATTATGTATAGCTTCAGATATTTCACCACTTGTTGCACTTTTAAAATTAAAAGTAGTATTACAATATCTTAAAGTTCGAAGTCCATTGCACGTATCAGTAGAGGAATAGTAAATTTCATCTTTCAAGGTTTTAGGAATTTGCAAAAAGTATTTATTTAAATGTTCACATTTTATCAACTTTAGATGTGTTGCCTACTAACAAAAAAAACTGCGTAGAAGCGTTAACCTACAAAATGTCTAGGCAATTTTATTGTTTTTTCAATAATTTGTAAACAAGCATCCTTGTTGGTATTTAATTTAATAAAGACAGTTAAATGTTTAATCGTGTCAATTAAATTTTTAATTAAAAGTAGTAAATTTTAATTAATAAGTTAATTGAAAAAAGGGTAACAATTATTGCTGTGTTTTAATGAAAGTATATAAACAAACTGGAAACACATCCAAATACGCTGGCTTAAAAAATTTCAAGGCATGGCGGACACACCTTTCAGAAGGAGTTCTCAAGTAAAACCATAAAAATAAATGTAATACAGGGTGTCCGCAAGCAAGGTATACTACTTTGTTTGTTTACAATTTTTGACAAAATGATTGAAAATGGATCTTATTTTGGTAAATGTTTTATTAAACGACGGAAATTATGTATGAAATACAATATCAGCTAAATCTTCACCTCTGTTATCCTCACAAATGCGAGCCCTTTAAAGCACATTTTTTATTACATTTTTACACACTTAACGCAGTATTTCATCAATTTCTTGACGAATATTTTGTTTGAATTGCTTTAGCGTTTCTGGGCTGTTTAAATAAACCTTGCTTTTCAGATCATCCCACATAAGAAAGTCCAGAGCAGTCAAATCAGGCGACCGTGGTGGGCCAATCAACATTACCATTTCTTGAAATAACTTGTTGTGGAAAGAGGTCTCACAGTAATTCAATTGTAATCCTAGCTGTATGCAATGTGGCACCGTCTTGTTAATACCACATGTTAGCCAAGCCCAAGGCATGCAGTTGTGGCACTAAAAAGATTTCAATCATATTACGACATCGCTCCCAATTGAGAGTTATCGCTATGCCGTTTAAGTAAGGTCCAATGATTCCTCTTGACCAAATTGCACACCAGACTGTCACTTTTGATGGATGCAAAGGTGACTATTTTGTTTATTCACATATCCATTCAAATAAAAATGCTCCTTGTCACCCATTTTAACTTTTTCATAAAAATCGATGATTTATTTTGTTAAAATGATTTTATGATTAAAACACGTTGGTTTACCGAATATTTTTTTATAATAAATTTACTACGTCTCTACCTTACGACTGCCAAATATGAACTGTCAAGACTAATGTTTACTAAAATGGCGGCAAAACAAATTAGTATACCTTGCCGGCGGACACCCTATAGTAAGGCATTGTAATTTATTTGCCGTAAAATCTAAAGAGCATGCGCAAAGCTTGCCCTGATGAGTATTCAAATTGTAAATAAGGTGCCGCTTTGGTGTAGCTTGTCATGCTTATTTAGCATTATTGACTGGATAGTAGACAAAATATTAGTCATATGCCAGAGAAATTACATATCCCCTAACTTTTACCCCAACCAATTAAAAAACTATTTACAACCAAAATCCTCTACGCTTTTGAATTTTAAATGGGTTTCGTTTTTAAATCATTCCTAATTGAAAGCGAAATTCAGCAAATATTAAAAAAGATTTAGGGAAAAACTACTTTAGTTGTTTCTTTGTTTTTTGATAGTTTTTTTTAAAGTGATAAAAACTTATTTTAGTTAAAAGTCTATATTTAAAGTCTTTATACTTGCTCTTATGTATGTAAGTTTGTTCGTATGTTTGACTGAAATTTAAAAAATTGTTTTTAGCTGAAATTTTCATCTACTAAATTGCCAAATCAAAAATGACGCCAACACAGTCATCGGTTTTATTCTCAATTACTTCTTGTAATGTGGAAAAAAAAACTTTAGTTATTTCATATCAAATATAATCATCAAAACAATATTCTACAATATCTCCCCTAATTTAATGGTAGAAAATGTTTATGTACGTTGAACAAAATTATAAGATCTACGACTGCTCATATACTACTGTGTATAAATAAATGTTACCATGGATGGATGGATAGATGCTCCATTTGTCCTAATGTTGTATACTCAGTCTCAGTCTCTGTGTTTGTGTTTGTGTGTGCGTGTTATGTCATAAAATTATGCTTAATGTTTGTTAAAATTGCTGTTTTTAAGAGATAAGTCCATAAAGTAAATTACATTGTAATTGAAAGTGCGGGTTCAAATGTTTATGTATTTTGTGTTTACTCGCAAACACACACACGCAAACACAAGCACACACAAAGGAATCAGTTTTCTTGTGTTTAAATATGGAGTGTAATAGTAATAGTATGTACATATGTATGTGGTTGAAAAGGAAACAAATTTAGTGTATGAAAATATTTAAGATGGAATATGTTGATATGTATGTGTGTGTGTATGTTTGTAGTAGTAGAAGTTTTAATGCGTCAATGTGGCATAATAATATCGACCGCATTACTATTTTCTCAATTCAAAATTGTTGTACAACCAGTATGAGTATATAAACGAATGCTGGCGAATCAAGTAGTTTTCATCGCACTATATTCCTTTGCTCTAAGTTCTGCTGTTGTTTCTGTTTGCTGTTTAGACGTTCTGTGTATTTGGCCATTAATTTTTATAGTTTGTTTATCTTGAAAACAAACAAAAAAAAGCAAATATGTTTTATACCATTTAAACCATTTAAGTTTTAGCTTTTGTTGTTTTATATGTGTATCAATTTCAATGGGTTTTTTTAAAGTTAAATTAAAAATAAAATTTTGGAAATTATATCTTTACGTAAATGTCTCTAAACATTTTTTTTGGGAAATAGAATAGAAAGTTTCAACATGGTTGTGAAACCGTGATCTGGAACCCTGTAAAGTATTTAATCCTTTCTTTTAAAATTAAGTCAACAATGTCCGCTGGCATAATTTATTTCCAGACTTAGTCAAGCACATAAAAATCTAAAAACTGCTTTAGCTTGTACATATGGCGCGAGTAAATAAAGCTGCTCCAGCAAAAAGACCTTTTCACTCTTAACGTTAGAAATTGGTAGAAGAAGTTCAGAAGCCGAAGTGCTTATGTATCTGTCCTATTAACTCCCATCAGGATTATAGGGCCGCAGCAGCTTTTTTTCCTTCGCTAATGAGAACTAACAATAAGTATTCAAATCTTTAAACTAAGTAATTGATATTAGTCTAGCCAGTACCAGATTAAAATTTAAGTTAAAATAATTAAATTAATTAATTTCAATGGTTTCATATAAGCGCATTAGTATGCCTTCTTCACAGAAGAGTGTGTTTACTATGTTACAAGATGTTTTGAGCGAGCGGATTTGGATGTATTTCCAGCTTGTTTATATACTTGTCCACATAATTAAGGATCTCGCATTTAACTAGTGGAACTTTTAGATCCCTATGTATGTTGCTGTTTTTAATATACCAAGGAGCATCAGTTATCATTCCTAGTATTTTGTTTTGTCGGCGTTGAATTTTTTCTATGTTATTGGAGGAAGCAGTGCCCCATAATTGTATACCGTAGCACCAAATTGGTTTTAATATCGAGTTGTAGAGTAGAAGTTTACTATCAAGATGTACCACAGAGTTTCTACCAATTATCCCCAGGTATCACAAAGAAAACGGACCCAAGTGGGCTGCACAACTATCACTTCATCACTTCCGCAGCCGCCTATTCTACCTAACCTAACCTTCTACCAATTAGCCAGTAGATTTGGGCTGTTTTGAGTTTCATTTGCGTCAACTTCGCATCTATATACATCTTTTATGTGATTCGACGGTTCAGATGAATGCCAAGGTATTTCGTTTCAAATCGTTGAGGCACCATATGGTGGTTAATAAGGATTGGGAAGCACGTTTCTTTGCGTAAAGTAAAAGTTACGTGAGAAAATTTTTCTTCATTGATTTTAATTCCCCATAGCTTTGCCCATTTCTCTACTTTGGTTACATATGTGTTGTAGCAGCTGGCTCGAAGACTCTTTAGGGTCTTTATGAATAGCCGCAGTAACTTGATGCAATTCTCCTCGACTGTTAGCCAATGCCTTTAGCTAGGCCTAGCTTTTCCGAACCTAAGACATTTCGGCTTGTTTTTCTTCTTCGGTTTCCTGCAGTATTTCATTCAACGACCGTTCTGGTTTAAATGACTCCCAATTTTTAAAAATATTTTGTGCTTTAAACTACTAATATACATTTCTCTTAACTAATTTCAATTGTTAAATTGGATATTAAATTTGTCACTATAAAAAACCATTGGCATGTACACACAACCACAAATTTTCCGATCCTTTTTTTATTTATTTCTACAAATTTTTGAAATATTTTACTTAAGCCCTTTTACATTAACAAGATTTTCATAAAAATGTGCCCATTTTCACTTAATATTTTTGAATTTGACCCATATTTCAAACAAAAGCCATAAATAAACCATTTAATGCTAAAAACCTACACTCGTGCAGGGGAAATTCTTCACACAAAAACTGAAAATAAAAAAAAAAAAAAAATATAAAAATCCTACATAATCCCAAACACTTTTATGTTGATGGATCTTCACACATTTGTTCGAGCTTTAACCAATCAATCTATAAAGTTGATTTTTTGTTATTGTTGTTGTTTTTGTATCGTTAGCCATCCCGCATATCGCTGTTACACAATGTGATAAACTTTAAGCCAATTTTATTTTATGGGCTTAACATTGAACAACAACAACAGCAGCAGCAGTAGGAAGGCCGACAGGTAGGCTAAGAATAAAAAAACATTTAAAATACACTGAAACTACTGTCCTGAGTCAGTTTTTAAAGGAGTTAAATGTTTATTTGGAAGTTTTTGGGTTAACAACGTGAAGGTGTTAAAATGTTTATATTCGCCCTAATTTTTTTGTTTAATATAAAACAGACTTAGAAAGTTTAAAAAAAGGTTTGTAATTTTAAGCCTATAATAATTAAACTGAGTAGCAAAAGTGAAAACTTTTCAAACCCACCACCCATAAAATACAAATAAATTTTTCCTATTCTTTAAAGTTGATACCGAGCTCTCTACACAGAAAGAAAAAACACATTTTAAAATCAAGAATTTTATTCTCCGCGCAGCGTTAATAAAGTGACTAGTTTTGATTTTATACATATATGGTAAGTTTTAGTTCTTTGTTGCTTTTTAAAATCTTTAAATAAATTAACAATATGACTGCAATCGATAAGAACCTTACACAATTCCCTTGAAGTATGATACAGAACATTAACTTATTTCAATAATCAGCTTTGACAATTTAATTATTGTTTTGCATAAAATTATTATTTCTAATTAAAATGGGTTTTATCCATAAATCATATGTATTTTGTTATTTTTTGTTATGGAAATTTTTTTTAAATGCTGTCAACCTTTTATTTGGAAGCAGTTTTTAGAGCTGGTAACTGGAAAAATCATTAAAAAACTTCAGCCTAAAAGTAGGCAACGGATTTCGTTACAAACTTGTGATGCAATTGATGTATTGTTTGTTTAGTGATCAGTAAAAATGGGCAAATTTTTTTGGGTCCAGTAAGAAGACGGTGATTTTTTCTTTTTTTCCAAGCAAAACTGCAAACTCTAACGCCAAATTTATTCGCTCATATCTACTTAACTACATGTGCATTAGAAATAAATTTTTGAATTAAAGGGAATGTGCAATTTTTTTTAATAAAAACATTCAAATTTAAGTAGTGAAATTATTTTTAACGCATTGCTCATTTGAAGTCATACATACAATTTTATCATATTTTGCACTTTTTGGTTTTAGGGTGACATAAACAGCGATGCCAACTTAGTGTTTTTACCACTACTTTTGGTGCTTTTTAATGACTCAAAACGCCAAATTTTTAGTTTTAGTGCCAAACTGAGAAAAAGCACTAAGCTGGTGCTTTCTTAATTTTTCTATAGTGCCTTAAGTGCGTTTTACAAATTTTAAAATTTATCAGCAATTATTGTATGCAGTGACTGTGTTTGCAAGTCTCACGAATGTATTTTTTGTTCGCCTAGAAAATCCTTATTTATCTCACAGAGTATTGGAATATTTATTAAAGTGTATTTACCGCTCGATTAAAAATTCACTTTAACATATTTAAGTCAATCTTTTGAAACCTGTTTTAAACCAAAATTTTTCTTAAGTACACATTTGATTTATATAAAAATATAAATTCTTATTGGTTAACTAAAACTGAAGATTTAATTGGTTCTTATACCAAATCATCAGTAGACTTTAAATAAGTGCTTAAAAAACCTCATCAATATGTTCTGCCTTTATATAATAACTTCAATAAACCAATTGATAACTATTATAAGCAAACGCAAGCATTTAACAGTTCGTTAAAAAATTCAACAAACTATTTTTTGTTATTCAACTGTTTTAATTTTCTTTTTCCGTTATACATCTGGATAACCATTGGTTACTACCTAATATATTATAAGGGCTACTGACAACAAAACCTTTTCACATTGCAACATTTTCTAAATATGGGAAAAATTGAGATCAAATCTGAATAATATTTGGAAATTGCTGTAAAACTGAAATTTTCAGTTTTCGCGCATGGTGTAAAATGGATAGGATTCAGTTTAAAACAAGGTTATTAGGATTTGAAACATTTTGTGGAGAGTGATATTTAAATCTATTTTAGCCCTAAAAAATACATGAACAACCAGTCGGATGGACGGAGCGATAGACATGCTCTATTCGACTCAGAAAGTGATTCTCAGTCTTCCGGTAACAAAACAAGTGGGTCTTAGACTATTCCTTTCGGGCGATATAAACATCTGCACGAATGCATTATATCCCTTTCACGTTTGTAGTGTGTGTATAATAAGTTTAGTGCTTTTTTACGCTTTTCTGAATCCAAAATTACACTTTTTGGTGCCGTTTTTTGTGTATGATGTGCTTTTTGCTTCCAAAAAGTTGTCATCAGTAGACATAAATACTTTTAAAGGCGAACTATATTTTTTTTTAAATACTAGTCACTGGATTTTAATTAAATTAAATTTAAAATATGTTAATTGCTTTTTAGCTACAGAAGCCGAAGTAGGTTTCAATTATTTAAAAATATTTATGAACAGTTTGGTATTTTTTATCAGCAGGACAACTAAAAATATGCAAAATCATATTTTATTCTGGGCGTCGCATTAACCTATAATGTTGTTATTCATCCGTTTTGAAACTTTCGCAAATTTTTGGCATATTTTTGCATATTTGACATATTTTTCCTTTAAGGGCATACATATGTATATGTTTTGTAAAATCCGTTTTTAAAGAATTTATTAAATTTTTTATATTTAATTTGAAAAAACCCAACAAAAAGCCTTTGGGGTGTTCACTGTTAAACTATGAAAGTTTTTGTTTTTATTTAATTATTTATTTCGAACCGAAACTCATTATGGTTATCAACCGTTTCAAAACTTTGTCAGGGCATATTTTTGCATTTTTTGCATATAATACCATATTTTGGCATATTTTTCCTTTTTTATATTAAATTAAATAACCCAAACAGAAGTATTTAAAGTGTTCATTGCCACCTATTGTTTTTTTTATTTATTTATTTTAAGGGGAAAGCCATTCTGGCTTGTTTTGATTTGACAAAAATTTTAAAAATAAGTTAAAAATTAAACATTCTTAAACATCGTTTTGCATTTCCTCTTTTGTCTTTTATTTTTCGGCATCGTTTATTCGTTATTCATTAAGTTCCTATTATTCTTATTTTTAAGGCAAATTTGTTGAAGCATATTTTTAATTTTTCACTGAGTATTTTATGCGCATAAAACCCTTTTTTAAGAGCATGTTTTGGTTGCCCTTGTTATCAGAAATATTAAAACAAAATCTACCTACAGATAAATATACTAGTACGTATTAACAAATAAACTAGTTGCTTTTGATTTTAGACTAGTTGCATATTTGCCCTTCTTTTATACATTAAACTATCGATTCTAACATTATAATAGATTTGTTTTTTTACTGATAGCTTTTTCACTTTTTACTAAGCACGAGGAAATTTTAATTTTTTTTTTAAATTTTGCTTTTTTTCACTGGTACAAACTTATCACTTTTGCAACGGTCCTGGTACAGTACATAACCATTCTAAAACGTTACTAGTCAGAGCTTTAGCTGCAGGGATAATTAAGTTAAATATATACTGTTTGCCTTTATAACATTAACTTAAAAAAAGAATAAATTCTTTTAAAGCAAATTGTGTTGAATATATATGTATATAGAGCAGCACATAATAAACGTAAAACATACAATATGATAAAACCCGCAGCCGTAACGCTTACAGCTTTTGGTCTGCCAATGATACAGGAAATAGTTTGCCACCAGTCTTGCTTTAGATATGAACAATTTTTTACGTTTTTTTTTGTTGTTATAAAACATCATGTTGCAGATCTATTTGCTATTTTGGCTGTTATTTTTTGAAACTGATATTTGTGGGTGAATAAACTTTTGACAAGTAAATTGATGGGCTAACCCATGCACACACACACTCTTTAAATTTGGCTTAAAGTTTTTGGCTCACACGTACATACATAAGCATGTTTTAAAGGTTTGTGTGTGTTTAATACAATGCGGAATATTTTTCCGATTTTGGGCTGAATGCCTGCATATTGTGAATGTGAGTGATTGTTTTATGTTTTTTTTTTCCAAAGTTTTTATTATATTTTTTTTTCAACATGCCAATGGGCTTTAATGGCTGCTGATAAGCTTAACGGGTATTTCACCAGCCTATTTTAAGAATATAAAATTGTGCATGAATAAGTTTGTGGGTGTGTTGGAATTATACTTTTGTTGCTACAATAAGCTCAAGGCTAACCATTGCTTAAGCATTTGGTTGCCGTTGATGGGGACGGAAATATGCAAAGAACAAAAATATTGGAAAATATAATTTAAGGTCAAAAAATTTCTTTGCCGAAAAATAAAACTTGTAGATGTGCGGTAGTTTTAATTGAAACGGTTGTGGAAAATATATAATATTTTTATAAAAATACAAAAAAGGCAATTGTTTTACGCTATAAAAATGTTGTAAAGATGCAAAGGGGATGACACTGTTTGGAAACCCTAATCAGTTTTAGTGATGTGGTTTAACCGTCGTTAGGCGCAATTG
Source organism: Melanophora roralis (assembly GCA_963583895.1). NCBI lineage: Eukaryota > Metazoa > Arthropoda > Insecta > Diptera > Rhinophoridae > Melanophora > Melanophora roralis. Next base: position 59,761,908 of record OY757187.1, on the reverse strand, counting down.
AAAACCGATGTTATGTAAGATAAAATACAAATCCCTCATAGGGTCTCAGAATATCGCTTACAATTTTCTAAAGATTGACTTTTATTGTATCAAAATCAAATCCAGTCTTGCGAACTTTTCGACTTGGCACATCTTTTTTTTGATATTTTTATTTTTGAATCTTCGCTTATGCAAACTAATAATTAGTATTTAAGTCCTCAAACTAAGTATATTTAATACTAGTCCAGCCAGTGCCAGACTAAAATTTTAGTTCTAAAAAAAAGTTATGTTCCAAGGGAGAGCGGAATTGGATGTGTTTCCAGCTTTTTTCAATACTTGTCTACATAGATCCCTGTAGATGAGGAGCACCTGTTACCATTCTAAAGATTTTGGTTTAAAGCCGTTAAATTTTCTCAATATTCGAGGGGGAAACAGTGCCCCATAATTGTATCCCGTAGCACAAATTGATTAAAAAATGGAGCTGCAGAGAAAAATTTACAATCGATAAGTTCAATTTGTGTCATCTTCGCATCTATATGTGACTACAACGTGAGGCGGCGATTTTTGAAGCACCATATGCTTGTTAATAAGGATTGGGATGCAAATTTACTTGCGTAAAGTAAAATTAACGTTTATGCATTTTTGTTCATTAATTTTTATTCTACATAATTTTGCCCATTTCTCTACTTGGGTTACATGATGTTGCAGTTGGTTTAAGAGCTTTTTAGTGTCTTTATGAATACTGAGGAAAGCGCTATCATCGGAAAATCGTTACGTGTGTGTAGGAGTGTTGGTTGGCAAGTACACAGTTGGACCTAAAATACTCCCTTGAGGTACACCAGCCGCTATTGGTTAAAAACAATTTAAGTGGTTTCCCTTTTGATAAGAAAAAGTCAACCGGTTATGTACTTTCCTAATAGGTTGAATATATTAAGTGGAAAATTCAGCTTCGGTTTATTTAGTCGGCATTCATGCAATTATTTATCGAAAGTTTGAGAGGCGTCGACAAAAAACGCAAAATAGTACTTCTTTCCTCATAGGCTTTTTGTATAACTTGTACCAACCTGTGGCCTAATTTGATGGTATGTTGACTTCAAAAGCCAAATTGGTGATTTGAAATGCAGTTGTTGTCATTTAGGAACAGAACCAGCTTGTGTTTAAGCAGCTTCTCAAAAAATTTCGATGTAGTTTCTAACAGACTTATTTGCCTGTAACTCTCCACCTAGAAGGATCTTTTACAGATGTAACCTTTACTAAGGCAACTTTCCATATTGGTTGGAAATTTTTAGGACGCAATGTGGCACTCAAAATTTAAAATAACTTAAGGAATTTTTTCTTGTTTTATTAAAGCCAGAAGCTTTTTATCAATTAGGTTAGCGATAGCCTCTATCACATCTGGAAGTCGGAAATGTATTTGGACGTGTAGCAACAACAGCCGGTAAATCGCTCATGCCTTACGTATGTGCATGTATTGGTAGTGAATATGTTCCTTAAATAAAATGCGAGTAGATCACATATTTTTCGTCATTTCTTGACCAAGATTCTTTCAGATTATGCAGTGGTGCTTTGCGATAACGGGTCTTTTAAGACTTCTGGCAGATCGCCATATAGAATAATTAGTCTGAGAAGTCGGGTCTAGAACTTCTAGGAGGTCCCTTCGAGATGCCATTCTGTATACCTCCAGCAAGTTTTTTAATTGGTTTGCACATTCTTTTAGCTTAGCTTTTGCCAATCTTTTCGGGCTGTTCTTTTTTAAGATAAAAGCTCTTCCACATCGGCAGGAAAAAATCGTGTTCAACGGCTTATTCCATGTTCTCATTAGGGCCGCTCAGACAATCATCGATTTTTTTGGGAGTTTTTAGCTGTAAGTTTTCCCATTAGTGAGGGCTGATATATATATAAATTTCAACCAAGAGTAATTTGGATAAAAAATCACTAGTGGCGATTTGGTGAGGACCTTAAATGGTGATTTTTGTAAGTAAGTTGTTGTCTTCTGACAAGCAGGCTTTTGCTTTAAAAAGTTCCGACGATACACCTTTTCCTACCTTCCAGTCTTCGAGTATGTGTTTGTCTAACCTTTTAGCGCAAACCAACTTATGCATACGCCTTGATAGCACGCCGCCTCTGCTTACTGTTTAAGACAGTTCAGCTGCCTAACCATTGGCTGCTTCTGCCTTATTATTCTTAAGCCGGGTAACTTCTTTTTTGACCTCCTAATGGCTAACCGGTATGCACTTAAGGCTGGTTCAGAGGTATCTTTTTCGCTGCTGCTAGCGGATAACCAACAGGCGTAAAAAATATTTTTTTTATCCTCAACACACTACCAGTCACCAGAATACCTTCTTCATCTTTGCCATCAGCTTGGTGTTTAACTCTTTGCTAGAATTTTCAGAATTTATTTCGACTTAACATGTTGATACGTTCACACTCACACATTTCCATTTCCCTCTACTTTTTGCAAAATATATGTTTCTTATATCTTCCTGTTTTATAACGATACCTTTCCTTCGCAAGAAATGTTCTATTGACTGCAGAGTTGCAACTTCATTCAAGCAGTGGACAATGCTTTACCATTGTGCCGCAACATTGTCGGGAGGAGAAGTACTTTTTTCGAAGTAAGACGTTGCTTCTTGTTATGTTCTCACAAAAAATAGACAAGAAATAAAATAAGTAAAGAAATGCCAGTAAAAAGTTTTAAATTTCAACGATATTTCTAATTGAATCAACTAAATTGTTATTACTTCTAATTCGACAAAACTCTTTTATGTTTTTTGCTTGTTTATACAGTCAAATCCCGTTAATTCGTACCCCGATAAATCGTAATTCCCGATAATTCGTAATAAACTGTCGGTCCCTTGAAAAAATCTCGTTAATTCGCAAAATTTCCATACATTTTGGTCCCCTCGCTAATTCGTAATTTTTTTTGAAAATAAAATCTTCTTTACCTCTTATAAATCGTAATTGTTTGCTAACTACCACTTATAATTCGTAATAAAAACAACAGAATCATGAAAAGAATGATTTTTTGTTTACCGCTATTTTTTTGCGTAGGTTTTTACTTTTGCTTGCGTGTGTGTTTATTTTCTTAAGATCAGTTTGTTACATCAGTGTTTTTTATGTTTTTTTTTATTGTTTTATTAAATAAATTGAAAAACCCCGTTAATTCGTATTTATTTTATTTTAATCCCGTTAAATCGAAATCCCGCTAAATCGAAAACCCCTATAATTCGTAAAGGTGCGTTTAGACTGTGCTAATATTTGTGCAAAATAATAAAAATTTTGTTTGTCCTAGTGTAAACACTCGAATTTGTTAGCCACCAAATATTTTTCGACTGTTTGTTGGCTAAAAAATTCTTTGTTTGTGAACAAAGCTTTGCATAGTGTAAACACTTTGTCAGCACGTCGTTACTAATATTTGCCTCGATATTTTGTTTGTTCTCACAATATTTTTGGCGGAACAAATAGCGACAAATAATTGTAGAAACGTGGTAAAGTGAGGCCAAACGCAAAAAAAATGGTAATAAATCTGTATCTTCGAAACTATTTGTCCAATTATAAAATAATGTATGAAGCAGTCGTAGAGGAGGACCCAAGGTTTTAGAAAATAAAATTTTGGACTACCCTGTATATACATACATTGAGCTACAGGGAGCCAAAGTTGACCTCCTCGGGCTTACAAAACATTTCTATGCTTATAACTTTTGTAAATATCAACCGATTTCAATGATTTTTGGATTTATTTGATGAAAATTAAAATCTGAAAAGAAAACATACTCACTCTTTCTTATTACCTGTTACAGTTTAAAAGATATTTGGGTTTGAAATTTAAAATTGTTGTTTTTGACCTAAACTTTATTTGGTTTGTTGCAAATGTCTGCAATTGTAGTTATGCTAAAAATATTTTTTAAAATATTTTTGTATTTCTAAAAAGTTTGTTAAGCCTGCACAAAAAAATTTATTTAATTATCTTTATTCGTCTAGCCGTGAAAAATATTCAAAGTCAAAATTTTCAAGGTGATTCCAAAAATGGCATAATTTTGACAAAAATTGAGCACAATTGATTAACTTTTTTTGCAAATATTTGTAAAAATAATTATTTCTTTTTTAACGTTTTTGGAAAAAGCAGGCTTCAAAATATATTAGTAGTATATTTTTGAAAGGATTTAGACGTGCACCTTACGCCAGGCATTGGTCGAAAATATGGAATTTTTCAACGAAATTTCAAATTTATTGGCCGAGAAAAAAAAACGCAAGCCAGTTTTTGGAAAATTGGCCCGAAATTAAAATAACTTATCTTTTGAGTTTTCAGTTTTAATTAAGTTATTCACCGCCCGCTCAAAAATGGGGTCACGAGGGTAAATGTTATTAATATAGGCAAGTTTTAAGATGCGTGTAATATAATAGCTCAGAAAATAACTTTAAAGTTACTTAACTCTTTTTTGTTTTTTATTTAAATAATATATAACATAATATTATAATAAAGTTTTAAAATCCATTACGTTATCATAAATCAACAATATTTTATAAACTTTCAAATATAAAAAAATTTCACAAAAAAAATTTGTAAATATAATATTTTAGAATTTTTTTAATCTGACCCCTTATTTTTTTTCTAAAGTTAAAAAATATGATATGTAAGCAAATCTCCATCTGTTTACCTTTTCAATTATATATAATATTTGTATATTATTAGTTATTTAATACTATATTAACTGCCCTTAAAACAGCTATCTTGCGTCAAATTTGTTGAAAGTCCATTATTTTGTAGGGTGTGTATATACATTTGCTATGGCATAGTGATATATGAAAATTTTTGCAACGAGATTTTGAAGTGCTTCCGGCTTTTAATTTGTAAGACTTGGAAAAAAATACATATGGCAAAAAACGGGGGAGTTTGGTTGTGGGTAAATGGCGCCTCATCGAGGTCAAAGTTCATCGTAAAAGCAAAAAAAATCATAAAATGTCCAATAACGTTTTTTTTTCTCGGCCAATAAATTTGAAATTTCGTTGAAAAAATCCACATTTTCGAGCAATGCCTGGCGTAGGGTGCACGTCTTAATCCTTTCAAAAATATGCTACTAATATATTTTGAAGCCTGCTTTTTCCAAAAACGTTAAGAAAGAAATAATTATTTTTACAAATATTTGCAAAAAAAGTTAATCAATTGTGCTAAATTTTTGTCAAAATTATGCCATTTTTGGGATCCACTTGAAAATTTTGACTTTGAATATTTTTCACGGCTAGACGAATAAAGATAATCAAATAAATTTTTTTGTGTAGGCTTAACAAACTTTTTAAAAATACAAAAATATTTTTAAAAATATTTTAAGCATAACTATAATTGCAGACATTTGCAAAAAACCAAATAAAGTCTAGGTCAAAAACAACAATTTTAAATTTCAAACCCATATATCTTTTAAACTGTAGCACGTAATAAGAAAGAGTGAGTACGTGTTCTTTTCAGATTTTAATTTTCCTCAAATAAATCCAAAAATCATTGAAATCGGTTGATATTTACAAAAGTTATAAGCATGGAAATGTTTTGTAAGCCCGAGGAGGTCAACTTTGGCTCCCTGTAGCTCAACGGGTTCTCCTCTACGACTGCCTTATACATTATTTTATAATTGGACAAATAGTTTCGAAGATACAGATTTATAACCATTTTTTTTTTGCATTTGGCCCACTGTGCGTGGGTTGCCAACAGTTATTTTTGACAGTGCTTAACATATAAAAAATGAAATAAATTGAAATTGCAATACTGGGCAATACGTTTGACAGATTAGTAAGTAAATTTTGCACCACCTTTATAATTATAAAATACGCTTCCTGAATTCTAAGGAGCCACCATCACAGCGTGCTTGCCATCAACGGCGCCAAGGCAGTTTGGAAATTTCCATTTTTCCAGAAACTCATCTGCAACGCTTTTCCACTCCTCTTCGTTCGATGGAACCTTTAAATTAAAGAAAACGTAATTAAAACATTGCAACTAAAAATACTGTTACTTTCATAAAATCTGCTTTTAAAACATTGTAAATAGCATCGCACACTTCTAGCACAATTTCTGATATCGTGAATGGTGGAAATCTAAAAACATATTGCAGCGACGAGAAACTTTCGCCAGTGGCCAAGTATCGTAAAGTCAGAGCCAATCTTTCAGACGCAGATATTGGTTCCCTCAAATATGTGATTTTCTTTGTTATAATCGGTGCCACTAGATACAGCTTTTTTTGAAAAACATTAACTTATACTTAATGTTAATATGCTGAATATTGTAATCAAGTTACCAACTAATCGAAGTCATTTGAACCCATGCGCATGAAGTTTTTATGCAGCGAAGGTTCTTCAAAACGTAGTTCCTTCAGAAGTTTTTGGCAACATCCTTCCATTTTACGACGCTGCACCCAAGCTCGAACCCACATTCTTCTGGATCTTCTTTTTTTTTTCTTTTTACTGGGTTTCTGAAACTGCTATAGCTCCAGCAGTTATTAATAATAAATCTTCAATATCACTGCCACTAAACATTTTAACTTTTCACGTTGCTTTACAACACAATTTGATACTATTTGACAGATGGATTTCATAAACATAAAAACAACATTATTTGACAGATGTTTGTCATACACACCGGACAAATAAAATTATTTGTGCAGTGTAAAGGGGTATACAAATATTTGTACCAAACATGGCTGACACAAAATCTTCTGTTATTTGTGCAAATAAAATTCAAACAAATATTAGTGCAATCTAAACGCATGCCCAAATATTAGTCACAAACCATACTATTAGGCCAAACTATTATTTGTTGTGTTTGGGCAAATATTAGCATAGTCTAAACGTACCTTAAGAAACGGCCGGTCCCTTGCGATTACGAATTATCGGGATTTGACTGTAGTAATTCTTAGTAAGTTTATTAAAGTTATTATATATAAGAGCGTAAAACACTAATGAGATTTTTTAAAAATAGGGTTGAAGTCTACTGATGATTTGATGTAAGAACCTATGAAATGGACGCAATCTGTATTGATTTTTTTAATTAAATACGTTTTTCGTCTATCAACTGTCATTATTTTTTCACTAATATTGAAAAATGTTCATTGGTTGTGTTTAATAACTTTCCAGTAAATACTAGCAACGAGAGAGTAAAAAGAAATATTTCAAAATTGCTCTCAAAAATATTAAAAAGTAAAATGGCACTCATTAATTTTAATTTTTAGGCTCAAGTTCAATGCTTACTAAATTCTAATAGAGTAAAAAACTAAAATACTTCATTTGCAAAATAATAAGAATTTAGTAAGCATTGATCTTTTGCCTAAAAATTAAAATTAATAATTGTCTTAAAAACAAATAGTTTAACTATATATAAATAAACGAGTAAATGAACACTTTTAAACTTGCAAGCAAATGTATTTTGTTATTGTAAACTGATTTTATAATTTTTTTTGAAAGCATAATGACAGAAAGACTATTTGAATAATTCCTAATAGTAAAATTTTTACTAGTATAAACTATCAGAAATGTTTTTGTTTCTAAACATATTATGATCTTTTTTGGCTCTCTAGTTGCTAATTTTTGTGTACGTAAACACTTACAATCAATAATTATCGAAAATAAGTGATAGTTTTCTGTAAATGAACACACCTATTGTTTTACAACTATGATTATCAATTAAAAATAAACCTGAAAAAAAAATATTTGAATATCAGGATTTTTATTATTGAAAACCAATACCATTTTTTATGTGGATCTGCAGCTTTCCGATGTCAAGCTTTCGTGCTGTGTAACACTGTATGTTTCTTGCTTCTACAAATCTTTGCTTTCGCAAGGTGGTTATCTAAATCTATGTTTGTCTCTCGGATTGATCGTTCTTCTAACACACTGGGAAAAGTTCATACGTGTATCACAATATGATCAATCTGGTTTCTCGTTATTTGGTCTGCTGATGGGAACTTGGCCTAATATATTTCGAAATGTCGAAATTTGACCGAAATTATTCTCATAACTTCATCTGATAGCTTTTAGTTGAACGTAATCTTCCGACTGCTTTCTATATACTATATCTTTGGTTTATTCGTCTTTGGGTTAGGTCAGGAAAAAGAAAACAGCCGAACTCTTCTTTCAAATAAACAGTTTTTAAACTAATGATTTTTTTAGACAATATCGCAACAAATATTTGTCCAATAGCCCAAATATTTTTATTAAAAATAAAAGGAATTTTTCCAAATAAATTTTTCAAAACTCTAAAAAATTGTTATCGGATTTTCTAATTTTGTTTATCGGACCTCAGTCACAAAGAAATGATTGATTTTCTTTGACTTTTCTGATTTTGATTATGTGTTTAAGTCATAGTTTAATACATAAACAACTATATTTTCAATTTAAAAATAAGTTTTTATAATTTAAAACAGTTTTTAAAACAAGTGTTTCATTTAAATACAATACAGCAAATACTTTCATAATTACATATTTTGCATTGCATGTGTTTCTGTTTACCTTTTTTTATTTACATACACAAACACACCTACAAACACAATTGTCTGTTATAAAATCATCCGCCATTTTCTATGATGAATTGCTATCCAACAGCAACAACAATACGATTACCTTTTTTTAAGCTCAATCAAAAAAAAAAAAAAAAAAAAAAAGATGATAAGATACGAAATTAAGAAAAAAACTCCCTCTGGCGATGAAATGGGCAAAATACAAAAACAACAACAAAGACACATACTTATATACAAATGCATATAAAAACATCACATGTAAGCAATAAAGAAGAAGCAGGTGAAGTAGAGTTGTTTTCCTTCCTTATTTCAGCAACAACAACAATTACAAAAACAGCCAAAGCAGTAACAAATCATGAAATATCATCAGGCGAAACGTGAATATCCTTGATGTATGAGCCACACACTGATATTAACAGACATGTATTTTTGTTATATAAATGCTTGTAAACGACGAATTGGTTGGTGGTGAAATGCTGAAATATCTCTTGCTTTATAACCTTCACTTACACTAACAAACATACAAATAAACCTTGAATGATTGTACTAAAGCATCTCATAAACTTTAGATTCAAATGGTTTAAATAAAAAGGAACACATGAGTCTGATACTTGTTTCAGTTGTCGTTGCCACTGCTGGCTAGTCTGTTGGCTTAAGAGCAGTAAAAAGGGCTGTTAATGGATGGGTGTTTTACAATAAGTTCTTATACTTGGGGGGTGGTTAGTTGTTGGATTGCATTAAAATGTACTTCGTCTCGTGTTCCTTTTTTTGAAGGGGGTTTTGAGGGAAGTTCTTTAATCCTCAAAGATTTTGTTACAAATTTGGAAATATGTACACAAAAGTATGTTTTTCTAGAAAAATTAATATCGGTGCTGTAAGGAAATTTGGAAGAGAATTCATTAAATATATTATTTATTATGTTTTTAAAAAAAAAAAATTTTTTTAATTTAACGCAGTGGACTTTAGCGCAAAATATTATATTAAAATGTAGGTTTCGCCAAAAATATACTTGGTCCCACTGTATGGCGTTTGACTGCTTTTTATTGTAGCCCACTTTTTTGTAGTTTGAGTTTTTGGTTTTCATGTACTATTTTTTTTTATTTTGGCCCTTTTTATTGCTTCCATTGTCCATTTTGCATCTCTTTCTTTCGTACAGAAATTTCATGGCAAATGTTGTGTTAAGTTGTTAGTGTTGTTAAGCTTTACGACTGACTCTACTAATGACGGCAATGATGATGATGATGATGATGAAATATCTGAATGTTTTTCCTTCTTCTGCTACTTTTACATCCATTTCTTTGACATGGCCACCAAAAAAGCACAATAAAAAAGCAAAAGAATTTAATTTTGGATTTCTTTTTGTATTAATGTATGTAAGTGTGCGAGTGTGTATCTGCGTATCCGCTTAAATTGATGAATGCTACACAAATTGCATTAAAACTAAGAACACTAACATTTGCTTTTTTTATTTTTCCTTCTACATACAGACATACATATTTTTAAACTCTCCCCTTTTTTCTTCCTTAAAGGCTTTTAGACAAAAGCATTGGGTTTCGTTTTGTTGCTGGCATGTATGGCACAAAACCGTTGAGAGACTCTAAAGTAGAACTGAGTTGTTGAATAGACACAAAGAAATGTTTCAAACATCAATGGCATTAAATATAACTGCCAGTGACAGTTTTGTGTCGCAGACATTCTCATACTTCATATGAAAATCTTATACACATATTTTATACTTACATACACAAATACATTTATGTATTTAAAAATGTGTTCATGGATGGGTTATGTAACATTGACGCTGTATCCTTCATAGACATTTTCTTGTAAAGTGTATTTACAGAAAAATTTTGTGATTTAAAAAGATTTTCTAGTTGATAGATTTGAAGCAAATTTAAGAAAATAAAAATACTATATTGCATCACAAAGGTTACATTTTCCATTAAATCAATCTTAATCTGTTAGGGAAATAAACATTATTTTTACGTTTTGCTTCAGGACAGCCTTGAAAATTTAACGATCAATTAGAGAAAATATTACTGTCTACAGGAAGTAAAAATATAGACTCTGGCAAAGGTTTTTGTGGCTCTATTATACAAAACAAATCGTACGACCTTGGAGGCCAGTTAAGGGGGGTATTTCTTGAAATTAGGCAATCGTCAAATTTTAAATTCTATTTGGTTTGGCACCGCATATTACGTAGCGCTATCATTTTGAAACCAGTTCCTTCTAAATTTTTAAGCAATTAACTGTTGGATTGTGTTGTTCGACCTCTATTGGCCGTGGGCTAGACTAGGCTGCGATGGATAATGACAAAGGATATTCGCCAGTTCTCCCAAAAGAAGTGTAGGTCAATTATGAATCTCGACAGAAAAATAGAAGAAAGAGCAGCAGGAAAAGCAAGAAACTATTTGTAGAAAAATAAAAAATGCTGTCCGTCAAATTATGCTCAAGTGCCACCTAACACTTATAATGAATCCCTGGCCTTTTCTATTCCATTAGGTAAGGTTAGGTTAGGTAGAACAGTAAAGGATACAGATCACTTAGTTCCGCTTAATTTGGCCTCTTTGTGTTTCCTGGAAAGGCTAATAGAATAGGTAGAGATGGAAGAAAAGAAAAATTCAGGATGCCTCGGATTCGTGCACTTTCCACTGATCTACCGGGTTACCCTCTATTCAATTAACTGGTCCAATATCTCTCACGGCAGCGCCATGTTTGAATTCAACTTTTGCACCTCAGATTCCTCCTGCTCTTATTGAAAGGTAGGTTAGGGTACTCACCTTCCATTCCTGACCACGGAAATTTGAAGAGTTCGCCTGTTTTTGCAATACCATATTCCTATCAAACCATAATTGAAACCAATCGGTAGAGTAACCGATTCATACATCAACTAAATATCACGGGCTAATCCCCTTATTACCAGTAACGGCATAAAGACACCCAACAGAGCCTTACATTACATGTCGCAATGATAACCCTAAAAGCACGTTTACAGTTGGCCTCAACTTTGGACTGGATGTATGTCCCCGCTAAGTTCATTTGCAAGTATGTATGTCATCTAATATATAAACACCAGCCCCAGTACCTTATCCATAAATTTAAACTGCCTTACTCCTAAAAAATTTTCGGATTTCTTCTAGTTCTTGCTGTCTTGACACAATTTCTAGACTGAAACCCCAAAGTCAACACTGGTAAGCCTGTAGCTAGTAAGGTTCAATTGCCCAGGAATGGAACAACCTCATGGAACAATGGAACAATCTCATTCACCCTGCCTCGGTTCGGAAGCTTTAATGGAAAGAAGGTGTCGAATGACATTCAGATCTGTCTGCTTTGTAAAGCACATGTCTAGACTTTTGATAAGAGTTTACTTGCCTTTCTCTAAGGCCTGGAGTTTCTACAGGTATAGTAGATATTCAGAGCTATCCTGCTTCTAACCTTCACATATACCCTTTATGATAACTTCCAATCCAAATCTTCACCTAGATATCTAGTGTCTGGTGAAAAGGAATGGGTTTGTTCTAAGTTAAAAGTGTGGATATTACATCTTCGCCATTTTCTTCAAGAGAATGAACTGGATTATGCAGTCTGCCACACTTAACTCGTTTTGGGCAAAAATCTACCCGTTAAAACTACGACGAGGTATTCTGCATAAGCCACTATCTTTTTCTTTTCCGACTTAGTTTTAAAGAAGCGCCAAGGAAATGTTAAAATCGCCGCTTCCTGTAAAGTCCCTCTGCCGGTTTTTATGTATTATTGAACACCATCAAATTTCCTAAAACTCAGCAGGAGTGTACTTATTCCGGCAGAAATCCTGCTTTTTAAATCCCACCACATGATGAAGCGCACTCTTAACAGAGTAGCCCTTCATAAAGACATATTAAGCATTACTTAGATGAAAAGCAATTAGTCGTCCAACGTCTTCAACAAAAAGGACGGCAGGCTATTCGGGTTTAAGTCCTCTGGTTTCGATTGGCTTGCTCTGCCTTACTTCAGAGGGAATCACGTGTAATGCACAATTGTTAGGAATAGTAGTCCCAGGTATCAGAATCTAGCTCCAAAGTCTCCAAGTTAAACTTTTTCCCCGAGCCATCTATTTATTAAATGTATTCAGTTACTTGGATCTTTACATCTTGCTTACGCAGCAAATGGATTCAGAGTTTCTTGACCATGAGGTCTTTTTTACCCTCCTAGAAACCACTGTCTATCTACTGTATCCAATATTTCAAATCCGTTAACTAAATATGAGCTTCATTGCTGGAAACATATTTGAAGGAAAAATATCAGTAATTTTTTTGCTACTAAAGAGTGAATTAATGATTCATCTTAAAAATAAACTGATATAATTTAATTTATCCAAGATGATTTTGTAGGGCTTACTAATCACAAATGTCAAAAAGTAAGTGCTGTATAAAAGTTTTTTTTGACAGATAACTCTTTTGTAAGCTTTGTCGGGTCTAAAAATAAGCCTTATTGTATAAGAGTTTTTCGATTTCTTTCAAATAATTTATCGGCTTAAGTTAAGTAACGTGGAGTACAGGCACATTTTCTCACACATCTGCACTCGCAAACCTCCTAAGCGCACAAATGAAAAAGAATTATTAGGCGATCTAAGGATGGTCTAAAACCAAAAAAGGAGAACAATTTAAGTACCCATGTGAACCTCTCCTCTTCATTGCCTATCCCTAGCTCTATGATGCCTAGAATTAACCTAAAGAAAGACGTTTTCTAGTTTATGCCCTGAAGCATCGCTTGTACAAAAAATGTTGCTGCCATCAACAATTTTATTTATATAATTTGCAATTATTCCAAATAAAATTTCCAAAGTTTTTTTTGAGCATTCTTAGACTTTAATTGATTTAAGTTAGAAATTTCAATTGTTAAAAGTATTCAGTTAAGGCATTTAAAATTCGAACACATTCGTTAAATTACGGAAAAGGTAAAAAAATAAAAAAATAACAAAATAAAAGAAAAGAAAAAGCAAATTAAGGAGTGTGTCCTGCCTTCTTGACAATAAGTTGAGGGTGTGTTTTATAACTGTTTTTGACACATTAATAGAGAGTTTATTTTTTTTTTTTACTTCCCATTAATCCATCATTTATTCTCTTTGCTTTTGTTTCTCCTTCTGGCTCATTTATTATGTCCTATATTAAAGTAGGAAAGAGACAGAAATATTATACCCCTAAAGTAAAGTTCGTTTTAAACCTTTTGCAATATCTAATAGAAAAACATTTACTAAAATTGATTTATTTAAAAATTAAAGAAAATTAAAAAAATTTATTTAAATTTATTGTAGAAACCTAGGTTAGTTTTATGGTTTACCCTTCTGTGGCAGGGAAAAAGGAAAAAAGTAAAGAACTCGTGCAAACTGCTCATCATATTCACTGTGTGTGTAATTTTTTACGCATTAAACACGTGTCTTAGAGTCGTAAAAATCGTTCACATTTACTTTGGCCTGTTCTGTATGTACGTCCTTCTGCACTCACACGCACACTCGTACAAACACAAAACTTTAAGGCTTCAAAATAATAAAAGAAATACCAAATGAAAAGTCGTAAAAGTTTATGTTTATTTTAGTCATGTTTTGTATTGTAATGCTTACAAACACTTTTGCTGCTCTGCTGTTGTTGTTGTTGCTGCTGCTGCTGTTTTTATTGCCTTTTAGCTGAGCCGAAATGATGGCAGTGTCAGTTAACTGTCAAATTGAATTTGTTTAGGCTAAATGCTTTCTGTTCTATTTATGAATGTATGATTTTAAGCTTCTTTTTATAGCTTTTTTTCCACCAAAAAAAAAAAAAAAACAAACAAATTGAATAAAGAATTCAACAGGTTGTTTTATTTTTATGTGCGTAAACTGCACTTTCGAAAATTTTTAAGTTTTACATCGCTTCTCTGTATGTTGTTGTTGCCTTACCGGAAGTTGTAGTGTCATGCTGATATTTGTAATTTTTAACACCATTTTATTTATGTTTATGTCGTGTTTCCACATTTATTACATTTTATTTTTATTATTAAACTTGCCGGTTGTTATTTGTGTTGCTTGTTGCTTTAGGTCAAGAATTTAGACGTTTATTTTACGTTGAATATTTATTTTATTTGACGTTTCAAAGTCGAGGTCAAATTTTATGTTTTTAAGCAGACAGAAAAAAAAAGAAGTTTTATTGTTGTTTTTTTTTGCCAAAATCGATTGTTTGCTGTCAAAATGATGAAAGGCTCTTTGTCAGTTTAGTGAATTGTTAAAAGTCAGAGCTTTAGGGACTAAAACAAATTCCTCTGTTATATAATGGAAAACTTACAATACAAAAATGAGTTTGAAAATAGTTTTAAAGGCCTAATTTATGGAAGCACAAATGTGTAGCGTTAGGTGTAGGTGAATATGAAAGTAGGTTTCTATATATGTATCCAGACACCTACATACATATACCCTTGAGGAAAATGTGTGAAAATTGCTCGCCGTACTTATCCTGTGACTGGTACAAAATAAAAATAGTACAAACAGTTATTGGTGCTTAAGTAGCTTGAACAGGATCTTATGCAATAAATGCAAAGGGAGCTCATATAGGATTTACCTGGAACCCGTTGTGAAGTGCTTATTTTAAACATGTTACTTTCAAATAAAGTGTAAAAACTAGAACCAGCCCCAGTCCCTAGAAACCAGTCATATCAACCGTGTAAGACAAGTCATCTTCTCCGCAAAGATATTATAATTGTACGATATAAGTTTCTTTTTTTAGAGCGATTTTCATGAAATTTGGTATATAAGCACTCCATACCTAGGGAGTAAGCGATAGGCCTAAGTTTTTTTTAAGCGATTAATAATAAGTAGACAATGAAAGTACATAATTTCTGCTCACAATGACCGCTCTAAGACTGTGACGGGTGTGACCTTATAAATTTTAGTTTTAGGGAATTTTGATGTAGTGATCTGATAGCGTAAAAAATTTTTAAAAATGGGCTTAATTTTTTTAACTTTCATGTAGTTAAGGAGTCTTTTAAAGTATTTGATACATTATTTATACAAAAAAATATTTTTGCCCTGTAAGAAAATGTGACGGGTGGGATATTTTCCTCAAAACGCAAAAAAAACAGATAATTAAAAATAATATGTCAACCAATTAATTTTTATTTTTATTACTTTCAATTTCTTTAAAACGGAAGTTCATAGATTTAAAAAAAATGCCATCATTCCCTATTTTGGGTCGTTTTACGTGGAATTGTAAAAATGTAGGTACACATTTCTACCTGATTGAACCTTTGTTTGGGTATTAACAGACTAAAAAATCAAAACCATTTAGGAAGAAAAATGGGCGGTGCCACGTATACCAAAATTATACTCTTTATACTGGCCCTTCTACTGCATTCATTTTTTTAAACTTTGCGGGCATGTATAAGACCTTGAGCAGCAAAATTTGCAGAGCAATAAATGGGCGGTGCCACACCCATAAAAATTAAATATCAATATATCTTCTTCTACTACACCGATTTTCGTGAAACTCTGTACAAAAAATAGTCCAAGTAACCTTTACTAAAATCAAGCTGTACGGATGTCAAAATTACGATGAGTACGGATTTTCTTAAGCCAAATACGGATAGCGCGATTTGTCTTTAGCCACAGTTAAGCAAAAAAAGATTGATTTAATTTCGAAACCGTACTTGCTTAAAGCTTTAAATGATTGATTTAAGCATAAAATGGACTAATACAAAAATTAAAAGTAATATTTTTGACTTACAAGGCTTTATTAAAGAAGAGTAATTTTTTATTTTTATTTTATACATAATTAATATTTATAGGGTTTGTTGTTAGTTAAGTTTGTCTATATTTCATTAGTTCCTACACCAAATCATCAGTAGACTTTAACCCAAATTCTTAAAAAACTCATGAATATTTTTTGTCTTTATATAATAACCTCAATTAACAAATTGAGAATTACTATAAGCAATCCAAAACGTTCAAGTTTCTTACCACTTCGGGTCCAAAGTTGAAAAATTACCAAAAACGTTTTCATAAATTTGAAAATCTGTTGGTCGCAAAGACAAAAACATATTTTAGGGCGTTTGTCTTACTTGGTTGAAAAATAGGTAAAATACTCTTGAAAGTACCAAAATCTTAACTTAAAAAGTACCGAATCTGTATTCATATTGTTTTGAGATCTAGTGAACGATATTCAAATTATTTTTTTTTCTTTTTTGGTCTAGAAGTAACATAAATTACCTTAAAAGTACTAAAATAAAATTTTTTTACGTTTTTCACACCTTTGGGTCCTACTATAAAAAAGTACTTAAAAGACTTGATGAATTTGAATTATACTCCCATCTTTATTGGCTTAAAAGTTACAAAATGATTCTAAGTAGTACCCAAATAAAGCTTTTATGTTGTTGAATCCCTTATGGTTCAAAATTTTGAGACACATACACGCTCATTTCTGTTTTAGGTAGATACTTTTTACACCCTTCACATAGTGATAATGGCTTAAATCAAATTGTCATTCCATTTGTAGTTTCTACAAAATTGATTTGCGACCCTAAAAAGTATATACATACATTGTACATACTGGATCCTTATAGAAAGGGAAGCCAATGTAGCCATGCCCATCTGTTCGTCTGTATATCTATTGAAATCAAATTTGCGAAGTCAAATAAAGTACTACGGACCTGGTGTTGGTGCCAAATTCTAACATATATCCCTGAGACGATCTCTGTTCAAAGTCAGCAAGATCAATTCACTGTAGACCGAAATATTAGCAAAAACCTCAAATGAACCCTTTTATAGGATTAAATGCATGCATATATCTCCTTATATCTTAGTAAATACGGCCGCTGTTATCCCACGACTTGGCACAAATGCCTTGTAAAATTTTAATGCGCTTCATATAAAAAAAACTATGATAGCATCCGATAGGATAGGGGCTGGGGGAGCGGTAGCCTTCATACAAACAAACCATTTTTGATGCGCTTTATTTGTGAAACTAAAACAGTTGCCGAGTTTAAATTTCCTACAAAAATTTATTGTCCAACAATGCCTACATGTTGCAAAAAATAGGAGCCAATGGTGCGGAAGCCCCCCAAACAAATGAACAATTTTGATTGGACTTTCGAAACAAATTTTTTTTTGAAATAATTAAAGCCAATGACTTCAAACCTTCTACAAGTTGTTTCTTCTATGTTTTTTTTATTAAAAAGAAAAATTAGTTGATGAGGACCTTAAAAGTAGCCTCGTCCATACAAGTGTTTAAATTTTTTTAATGTTTCTATTTCAAAAACTGGCTATATGTGTATTAAGCTATCGGCAAAATATAAATGGTAAATGGGTATATAAGATTCGGCCCAGCCGCATAAAGCACTTTTACTTGTTTTCAGTTTGGAGCTCTATCGGACTTTAAAACTCTTGTCATATTCGAAGAAATGAAGTCTTATAAGTTTTGACAACATACAATTTTAATAGATGCTGCATTTGGACCTCTCAACGTTTCAGTTAACCTTTAACTTTTGTTAAATATTCTTTATTTCTTTATTAATGATCAATTTCACAAAATTTAAATTTCAGTGATTTGGCTGGTGTGTTAATTATATTTGTTTTAAATATATTGTGTAAAGGATAATCGAATTTTATCTCGAAGTTAAGAATTAATCTTGTCAACAGGACTTCCAATTCTAAGTCCACTATGCGTTTGCCTATACAAACACGAGGACCAAAACCAAATGGCAAATACACAAATGGATCTCCTTTATGAGCAGAACAAACATTTTCACTTTCATTTAAGGCAGCATTAGTGCGTAACCAACGTTCGGGTAAAAACTTATCAGGATATTCAAAATATTTTGCATCTCTTAACAGTAACTGAGCAGTCATAGAGATATCAGTGCCAGCAGGTACTCGATACCCACTTAGTACAACATCTTGTCCTGTTGTTCGAAAATTTCCCGTTGCAACGGGATATAAACGTAGCGACTCCTTAATACAGGCTCTTAAATAGGAAAGATTATTCATATTGTCCTGGCTTAGAAGAGAATTTTTGCCAGGTAATGCTGTTAAAAGTTCATTTCTTAGTTTTGATTGCTGTGCGGGATTTTTTGCCAAACTAATAAGACAAGCGGCTAAAGCAGAAGTTGTCTAACAATGATAAAAAATATTTATTAGCCCTTAAAATAAATTAAGGTTTGCACTTACTGTATCTACTCCTGCCAATATTAAATCCATTACCATAGTTGCAGCTATTAATGGATCTACAATTGCAAGTCTCTCCAAAATACTTTTCTTATGGTATTCCCTATTCACATTGTTCTTGTTTATCTTTTCCATTGATTGTTTGACATATTCTTGTGAAAGTTCATTCAGTAAATCCAAAATGGCAATAATCTTTTTATATTTTAATGTGGGCATGATTTTCCACAATGAAGGTTGCATATCCAACTCAATAAGTAGTTGAAAGAATTCTTTGATGTTATCAATTAGGACTTTAGCTTTAGGATTTGCTTTACTGTTACTGATCATGTCCAAGTCTGTATCTAAAGCAATAAGACCCACTGAATCCATGGCCCAATAATTAATGTATTCTTCAAAGTTTTCAGGAACTTCCTTGGTAACTGGATCTCTTATATGTCTTATACATTGGACAAATTTAATGGCTACCTCATCCATTTTGGGTAAATATATTGTAATGGTTTTAGGATTCATAAGTATTGGATTAACAGTAGAACGAAATTTCGACCAGTTCTCGCCTTGTCTGTAAAATAGTTATTCACATTATAAGGTGCTTTTGCCTATAGTAACATAAGAGATAGTAAAATTACTCACTCTGCTACTAGTCCCGTTGCATGTTTAAAAGAATCCTTTCTAAGATATGTACGATGATATTGTATTATATCGAGACCTCTACGTATGGGATATTTGCCTTCAGTACGAAAAACTTGCTGATAATCTTTGGGATTGAAAGTAAAGAGAACATCACGTTTTCCAAAAACCCCTGGCACCAGAAATATGTCACCAAACTGTGATCTTAGTTGGTGATTAAATTCTATTAATGATTTCTTATAAAATTGTCCTGCAAACATTATGACTTTGAAAAAAGTAATGAGACGGTAGATCTTGTTTCATTTTTTTACCTCCTAGCATGAATGCCCTTATTAATTGATACTTAGAGGGACCCGGTATACTATCAAATGGTTTGGCCAACGACCATTCGGCATTAAAAGTATTATGAAGCTGAAAGAAAAAACAAATATAAACGCTTTATTCGGCAAAGCCGAATTGAATATGGAAAATCCATGTAAACCGCTCAAAATGGAAAAAATGTATTTTCTTTTTTATTAAAAAAAGTACATTAAATTGACGTTTAAAATTAATAGAAAATTATTACAATATAAATTAATTGGTTTTTACTTTATTTGTATTAACTTTGCAAGAGTTTAAAATTAGCACATTCTGGGAAAACTTTTAAAACTGTATTTAATGCAGTAAAATTATTTCGCAGCAGAGTTAATGTCGATAACTGTTATAGTTTTCGAGATAAGCGTATTTCAAAGAAATGGTCCGTGGGCTAAAACTCTCCGTGCTCTTACTCAATATTGTTAAAATGTAGATAATGCAGTGTAATTAATAAATTACTTTGCAGCAGGTTTGAAGTCAACATCTGTTTTAATTTCGGAGATAAGCGTATCCAAATTTATTTAAAATAGTCCGTTTATATTGGGGCTTACCACTACAGTTCGGTAACTGTTATAGTGTTCTCGATTAGCGTACACAAGTTTAATGGTCCGTTTGTGTGGGGGCTACCACAGGTAATGCAGATCAATTACTTAGCAACATATTTGCATTCTATAGATGTTGTAATGTTCGAGATTAGCGTGTCTTCCTTTTCAAAAAAAGGTCCGTTTTTGTTTTGGGCTATCACCTAAAAAAGTGTTGATAATGCAGTGCAACAATTTTGCAGCAAGTTTAAACTCAGTAGCTGTAATAGTTTTGGAGATTAGCGTTTCAAAATTTCATAAAAATGGTTAGCTTGTATAGGATCTACCACTCACCTCGCTCCCACCCTCGAATTTTTTAAATGTAGGTAGTTCAGTTCATTCACTTTGCAGCAGATTTGAAGTCTATAGCTGTTATAATGTTCAAGATTAGAGAAGCATAATTTTATAAAAATGGTCCGTTTGTTTTGAGAGTACCAACTTATTTTTTTTAAAAGTAATAGTTTTGGAGATAAACATTTCTAAATTTCATAAGAGGGTCCCATTTGTATGGGAGCTACCCCGCCGAATTTTGTAAATGTAGGTACTGCAGTGCAGTCACTTTGCAGCAGGTTTACAGTCCCAAGCTGTTATAGTTTACGAATATCGTAAAAATGACTCGTATGTATTGGGGCTAATGATCCCCTTGTTCCTTCAAAAAAAATTGTAATGCAGATAATGCAGTGTAAATAATTTGCATAAGTTCTGGTGTGGGCTACCACTCCCCGTGCTTCTTTCCAACTATTTTTAATGGCAAATAATACAGTGAAATTACTTTATAGCAATTTTGATGTAAACAGTTGTTATAGTTCAATAAGCTTTTTATTTAGAATGTAAAGATTATTTAAGGATCAACGTAGCATTCGTTAGAAGGACACCATTTCCCTTGCTCCTATCAACAAATTATTTTTTTGCAAATTAGCTTGCCATATATAAAGCCTTAATGCAGAGTTTTGTGGTGACTGTGATCATAGTAACTGAGATATATTGTGATATATGCATTGATTTTGCTGTAAGAAAAATCGACTGAATAATACACAGATTTTGCCTTATATCTGGTCCCCTGGGTAGCTGATATTGCTGGTTTGAATTTAAGATCATCCGAAATATTATTTTAAGGTTTGACAACAAAAAAATCCGTAGAATTTGACTTGACAGACGGACATGGCTTATTTAACTCTTTTTCTGTCAAGATTCAAATTATATTTAATTTATGGGGTCGCAAATAAATATCGAAGAAATTACAAAAGGAATGGAAAACTGATATATATCAACAATCCCCGTGTGAAGGGCATAAAAAGGTTAGCGTTTAAAACAAATATTATTATACTTACTAAGGGTAACATTTTCTTAACATCTTCCAAAATATTTAAATGTTTATAAAAAACATATAATTTTGTTTTAAAATAATAATACTACATAACATAGCATGTGAATTGCCCAAATATTTGTTTTGAATACAAAAAAATTTACAACTTGTTTACGAATATCAGATTAAAAACAAAACACCAGTTAATTACTCACAATATTCGCAGTTGTATTCGAACGCAAAGAGTTTACACAACCTTGAAATCTATTTTTAACCTTCACAAAATGGTTTTTTAACATTTTATTATATATTATTTTTAAACAATTACATATATTTTTTAAAAACAATACATAAGAGAAATGCCACCAACTCAAAGGCTAGTTCAATAAAGACTAACTGACAACTGATAGAGAGTAAAAAGAAAATTATATTATTTTTGTTTTACGTTAACTTATATTATTAAATGTAATTAATTGAGTGTGTTAATACAATTTAGCAAAATATAAATTAACTGTTAAAAAACACGATCTTATCAAAAAGAAATTTTGAATTTACTTGAGTTATCTGTCCACTAGTTTAACAATTTTATGTTAAAACATTGAACATCCCGTCGCTATCAGCTGTAAAAAAGAGTATTACAAGAAAATAGTTAAAAACATAAGAAGGTTTAAGTTAATTAAGCCCGTCCATATTATACCCTACTTCATAATCAGAACAAGTTAAAAGGCAGGGGTTTTTTTAAAAAAGGTATGCAAAAATGGCACAAAAAAGGTATAAAAAACAAGTAAAAACGCCATATTCGGCTGAGCACTAACTTATATACACTTCACATTTGCCTTTTTATATATCCAGCAATTTTTTCTAGCTGAGTTTTTTCGTACTGAAAATATTATAATAAAAATACTTTCTGCCGGGTTTGAAGACGATAGCTCTCCTAGTTTTTGAAATAGAAAACTTTAAAAAAATTTATCCTTTGTATGTATAAAAGAAATACCATGTAGAAGGTTTTAGGTCAAGAGCTTTAACAGTTTTTGACATTATTCGTATTAAAAGTGTAATAAAAAATGTTTTTTTTTAATATAAGGTGATCCTGCTCCTATCTAACTATATTTTTTTTTTACAAAATGTAAGAATTATTGTATAAATACTTGTTGTAGAATATTCGAAGTCGATAGCTGTTATAGTTTCTTAGATTTAGCGCATGAAATATTTCACAAAATTTGTGCAATTGTAGGGGAAATACCACTTCCCCTAATCCTATCTTAAAAGATGTTCCCTACCCTATTTTTAAAGTATGCGTGCTAAGCTTTGCGGCAAGAGTGACTATATTAACTGAGATATATACGGATATATGCACGGACATTGTGCTAAACAATGGGTAGTTTTGGATTTTAGCATATTTCTCAGTCAAGGATAGAACTTCAGATTCTTTTTAAAAATTTCATGAATAATCGCTCTTTGAAGTCTCAGCTCTTTTCCGTTTTGAAAGTCGCGGATTTTCACGTAAACTGTTTTTAATCAGTTTAATGGTTTCGAGAGTCCTTGACGGTCGGTTCATCACGTTTTCGCCGAATACCGAACTTTAAACAAAATTGTCAACAAGCAATTACGTAAGAGTCATTACTCTTAAAAAATATTTTCACAGCAAACGCACGATGATTACTCGACCAAAGCGACATCGTGACTGACAAATTAGCACAATCGAAAAATTCAACGGTGCCACCTTCCCTCCGCACCGTTTATTACTTTTTGAAATAATCGTATGTAAAAATATCAATTTTCCAAAATTTTGAAAAAAAATATTCAGAAAATATTTTTTTGCATAAAATGTAAAAATATTTATTAAAGGAGTTTTTGGTAAAACCAATATCGCCAAATTGAATATAGGCTCTTAGTTAGTAGAATCGAACCTATACTATTCAGTCTGTGTAATTGTTTTACTTTTGCAGAAGTGTTTTTCTGTTCGTTTTAACTAAATAAAAATCAACTGATTATTATTATTATAAACATGAAAATCAAGCGTTTGTTATTTTTTTTTTGTTATTTTTAATCAAAAACAAGGAATATTTATTGTCGTGTTTTTTTAAACTTTTGATGATGCAAGAGTTGGCATCACTTGTTGTGCGATCTTCCTACAAATAACGCTGACAAGTCCATAAAGCAGAAAACCTATTTAAATAGACCCAATTGTATGTAAGAAACTTGGTCTATTTAACATTATGTTGCCCTAGGGCTGGACCGCTTAAGCCATTTTTGCATTTTATCGGAGTAGTTTGAATACTTTCTTATGGTATGCCATAAATGACTGGTTTAACAACTACGACAGCTCAATATTCGATCGTTATGGCACGAACACCTGTCGCTTGTTTGACAATGCCATGGTCCATCGATGCATTACATAGGACTTTGTTGTGAACTAGATGTTGTAAATCTAAAATTAGTCATGTGTTACAATATTCTTTGCAGGGCTGCTACATTTTCAATATAATTATTAGCATCCCTAAAAGTATGCCATGGTTTTCTCATATTTGCCTATTCTTTGATATTTAACCCTTTCCCGTAAACCTTTTCATTTTCTTGATTTCTTTTAGCGGGTGGTATTTTCTATTCAAAGCACATTTTAAACTATTTCTTTCTATTGATTTTTTTAACACTGTCGTATTTTAAATCTAAAATCTTCATTATGTACAAGTGAATCATAGGATTAATGTGCTGTTTTTATAAGAAGTAGTGATCGTCTGGGTATGAATTATAAAACAGCACATAAGATAAGAAAAAACCCCTAAAACTAAAAAGAAGTTATGCAATGGGCTTTCTAATAAGTAAGCGCTTGTTTCAAATCTGAAAAACGGGCTTTAAAAAATTCAATCTTCAGAAACTTTTAAGTTGTAAAAATTACAACTTTTACAAAATAAATACGGGAATAATTTTGTTGTTGCTTAAATATCTTGTTTAATATTTACATACATTTGCTTCTACTTGTAAACACAGTCGACACATATTTGACGGGATCATTATCCATAAAAAAATTAAATGGTGTGACATTGACTTAGACCTAAAATATATAATTTTTTTTTAACTGCAACTATGAAAAACAAATTAATTTGCATTTTTATTTACGTAAAAAAGTACTGCCATCGGTAAACTAATGGTAAACTAAGCATTTCCCAAAACTTAAGGTAAAATATGTGAAGCAAATCTTACTTGTGTCCGCAACAAAGACAATTAAAAATACTAATCGTCAATTAACCAAATACCAAAACTAATAAAATTGTGGTTCTTTAGGAAATCCTTAAGAATTTGTATCGATTACAAATCCACCTAAATAAAACTCTATTGATACCACTTATGACAAAAAAAGTCTCTTTATATCATCATCACTTACACTATACATTATGAAACTCCTTCAAGTGCTATCAATGCAGATACAAACTTTATATATGATGCCACTTAAAGGGCGAGAGAGAACAAAAAATGTTTTTCATATGTACATACTACATAGATATGTGTTCCAAAGGAAAACATGTACATCTTTCCACTTCAAATTCTAGAGAACCTTTTTTTATTATCGTCTTTATCGCCTGTCATTGTCATATGTTGTGTCACTTAAACGTATGTTAAGTGTATATTTTTTACAACAAAAACTACCAGATACTTTTTTTGATGATAATCCTATTTTGTATGTACCATTTGGTTTATTTAAGTTATATAATGCATTTCTAATAAAGACGATGAAACTTTGGATGTGTTTTTTACCATTAATTAAAAAAAATCAAAAAGAAAAAGTGAAGAACCTTAACAGACATGAGTCTCCACTTATGAAAGTATATTAAAACTTTTGTTGATTACACCAGGCAACGGATTTTAACTTTTGTCGTGATTTGTATTTAATGACCACTATATTTTTTTTATGTTTTGTTGTTCCCTTATTACAAAAACAGCCAAAATTTAAAGTTCCCCAAATAAGTTTTTTTTAAATTTGTTTTTCTAAAATTTGAGATTTTTGAAAAAGCTGCCCCTGTATCCAATGTAATCAAGAAGACCACCAACAACTTACAACAAAATTCTCCTTAGCCCCTAAAAATATTATTTTTCAAAAAGTCAACGTTTTCAGAGTTTTTCAAAGTTTTTTTGAGTAAAACTGGAGAATTTTTATTTTTTGAAAATTAATTAAAATTGGAAAGTGAAAAAAAATTTCAAAGTTTTATACAAAATCGTAAAACTGCGAACACTCGAAATTTTGATTTGAATATTGATTTTCTTAGGGACGGTCTTTATCATAATTTATCATAACTTTTGTTCAATTTTGTAAAAAAATCCCAAAAAATTTAAATAAAACCATTTTAACTTTCCACATATGTAAATATGAAGCGGTTTTGAATTATTCAAACCGAAATCATGAAATTTTTTTTGGTTTTGCCAAACCCGAAATATTTTTATTTTTTTAACATTAATAAAGAATTGAAAAGAAAAAAATGTGTACAGTTTGTAACATATTAAAAAACAAAACTTTATAACTAAAAAGTTTAAATGGGTACATTTCAGCTTAATTAAATACCTTACCATTTCGTGTCATATATTTCTAAGACCTTTAGGAATGAAGAAAAATAACATTTGCAAGGCTTAAAGATAATTTTTTTGTTTTATCCTGACAAATACGAATTACTCCTTGTTGAGCTATGAAACAATCAATACATCAGCTAGTCTATTCAAAAATCTCTAATATGAAAAAAATTAGTTTTGACTGTTTTTGCACTAAGGGGACTATAACACGCCAAAAAAAAAAAAAAATAATGACCATCAAACCAGGGATCGTAAAAATTATGTCAAAAATAATAATCTTAAAAAAATAATAATTATTTTTTGGGTTTTTTTAATTTTTGTGAACAAATAATAATTGTTTTTTAATTTCATAAAAATTTTTGCTTCTTATTTTGGATTAAGTTCATTATATAATTTCCTTTTATCAAAAGAAATTAATATTTTTCCGTTAATGTTGAAAGAAACTTTTATTTGAAAAAAGCAGGTTTTTCTACCGATTCTAGCCGAGTAGAATGCATTTTCGAAAGCAGCTACGAAATTTCATCATCAGTACTCCTTGAACGGTAGTAGTGTCTTTTTGGTTGTAAGCATCACTTACATGTATTTATTTATATATTTTTTTATCAACAATAAACTATTGTTTTTTAATTTTTATTCTTTTTTTGCAAAAACAAATATTATTTTTACATTATAATAAGAATCAACAAGTACAACAATAATTCTGCCAAAAAAATATAAAAATCAAAATAATTATTATTCCTTCTTGACAGATATAAAAAATATAAATATATAAAAAATATTTTTTATCAAAAAAATTAAAACCAAAAATTTAAAAGTCACTTGATTTTCATAAGACCTAGTTTAATACCATCAGCGCAGCAAAAACTTACATCGCTTTGTAATGAGTTAAAATTCAAAAAACTCTTACTCATTAGAATTCTAACCCATTATTTTAACATAGCGATGACATTGGAGGCAAGTACTTACCATGCTCGCTTACAACGAGGAAGTAAAAGAAGTACTTACCATGCTCGCTTTTAAAGATGGACTTACATAAGGTATTACTTTATTGGCATTAAAATAACCTTTCCTGGGGACCATAGTTGCTCATTGTTGCATTTAAAGTTTTTTCATTGATGTTTTGTTTAAAACTGGCTTAAAATATTAAGTTAGAAAAAGTTAAGAAATTATCAAACTGAAACTATCTGCCTAAATATTAGATAAAAAAATAACTCAAGTAATGCAGATGGTATGTAAAAGTAGTTGAAAATTAAGAAATTTGTAATGCCTAATTTTTGCTGGGAAGATAGTGTGCCTTACTTGGGCTTCTTGATGATTATTTGCAGTTATTTGCATCAAATAAAATTTTGCTTGTTGCATAGTTTTATTGCCTTCTTACTGTAAGTAGTTTAAAAAGCTTTGTTTTAATATTTATGACATCCTAGAAGTATGCTGCATTAAAAAGTTTAAAAATAAGTGATCTTTTAATCTTGCATTTTGATTCAACAATCCGTATTGAATTTAAAAAGTTTTGATTCTAAATTTCTTATTCGGTTTGTGACTCCAATAAAAAAGCAAATAAAATTTAAATGTCATGGTTTTCAAAAAATCTATCTAATACCGGTGTTAAGTTTCTTAGTGAAAATCATCAAATTTAAATACACTCGTTTGCCCTTTAGAGAATTTAATGTTTAGCATACAATTTTAATTTAATTTTTTTATACGATCTCTACTTTATTGGATTTTAAAATTTAATTTACATTTCTTTGCACAAAGGATATCGTTTTAATAAATTCAAAACCCCCGCAAAAGAGAAAAAAAACTCATACTGATGAATTAAATAAAATGCAAAGAAGCAAAAAAAAAAAAAAAACGCCAACAAAGGAATTGTGTATGAAAAAAGTAAGTCAACTATAGTGCGTCCCCATGTAGCAAACACAAACAAATAAACCAACACATGCATAAACAGAAGCAAAAGAAACGCCGTCATGCATACATTTCAGTGACAGGACATGATTAATGGTTGTCATTGCCAAACAAAACATAAAAAATTATTTTCTTTAATATAATCACACAGATACGCATTTACACACACACACACACGCGTGCTTAAAAGAAATGTATCCTTTTTGACTGTGTAAGCACAAACACTTTAACAAATACTTTTTATCGAATAAAATGCAATTTTACTTCTCTTGTTTATGTTTTTTGTTACCATCACATCATCAATGTTAAACACTATACGCTACTACTGTCACTACTACTTACAACAATTGATAATGTTAATGATGGCTGTGAGTTTTTGCGCCGCTATAAAGTTTGAACACGAAAAAGTTTAACGTCTTAAATAAAGCTTGAAAAAGACGCGACATTTTTGTGTCCCAAATGTAACATTGTTATTAAAAACTTTGGAAAATTATTATAAAATCCCATGAGATATTTATAAAAAAAATTGTCTAAGAATTTACTAATCCAGTGATTACAATTTTTCAGAAAATAATTATTTTCCCATTTAATTTCTAAGCTTGTGAACCCTCTGAGTCTCTTGTATTACCAGATAGAAAGAAATGCTAGACCGGTTAATCTCGTTAAACTAATTTAATAAAAAAATTTCCGAATTCTCCGAACTCTCTTGGTAAATGCTAGCGGTCTCGTCTTACCAATCCCAGATAGTTCCTTCAGATTTCGGAAGAGATGAGCAGTTAATTTTAAAGCGCCGACTTGCCGTACAGGATAGCTTATGCATCGTTGGTCAATTGCCCTGTTCTTTTGGCATAAACCAAAAAACCCCAATAACCTGTTATCATTCACAATAGTAATCTGCAATCTCTCTTCGCAAGGAGGGAAGAAACTTCGTTACCCGCGGGTAATAAAGTCAACACTTAATTTCCGAGACTCTTCACGGCGTGGTATGTACCCAGACCCCCGTAAGCTTGACCCCCAGAGCTCTACACCACCATTGTAGAACTGAAGTGAAGCACGTACGTCCACTGCTTTGTAGATAGGCAAATAGAGTCCTTGTCTTACCTGTTTGTCCACTATCTCATTCTCAGTTGATTGCTAGCACGCTTGGGAGCAGCTGAGGTTTGCGGAGATTGTCTTGATCGCCATCTAACTATTAATAAGCATGTTTACCTCAAAATTCTTAGTTTGGTGGGATAAGGAAAGATTGGCGGTTGGTTTGGCTGTCAGAATTTTTACCTGAAAACCATTGCAGTTGTTAAAAAGCTCTTGACAAAAGCCCTCTAGCTAACCGCTTCCACCAATTTGAACACATCCTTAGAGAAGTTATTAGATCTTTGGTACAGGCAAGCAACCCTATATCTCTCTAGTCTAGCATTTGGCATTTTAAAGAAGCGCAGTTTTGAAGCCATACAGTTGCTGATACATTTTGCACCCCCAATAATTTTTCCATAACCATATAGCCCCAGAAATACTTATCCTGTTAACAAAAATTGGGTCACAAAACTCCTCGTAACAAACTCTCATTGAATATAAAAACCAACGTGCCACAGGTGTTCTGCTTTGGGCTTCGGTTATAAACATTTCCACAAGCCTTGGTGTTCTTTCTAGGCATTTGTTTTAAACTAACTTCCCCGGTGCGGTACACTACGTGATAATCCCATAAAATAAGATTAACAGAAAAAAGCATTAATTTTATAATATTTTTGCTACGTTGTATATTGGAAAGTGCAATTCCTATTGACCAATGTTTACTAAGAGTGACTCACAAAAACAATAACAAAGACAGCGAAAATCATCTCCCGTTGTTGAAAACTCGTGGGCGATGAGGGTTTTCCTATCTTTGCGGAGGGGTGTGTGAGGTCCAACGATTTTTTTTAGATGATTTAGAAATTTTTATTAGTGAAAAATGGTTTACTGGGAAATTTACACTTTGAACAGAGAATAAAAAAACAAACGTATACTTTAGCTGTGTTCAATAACTTTCCAGTAATTACTAGCAACGAGAGAGTAAAAAGAAATATTATCAAAATTGCTCTCAAAAATATTTAAAAGTAAATGAACACTTTTACAGTCAAAACTTGCAAGCAAATGTATTTTGTTATTGTAAACTTATAAAAATTTAAAACTTAAATTTTTTTTCAAAGCATAATGACAGAAAGGCTGTTTGAATAATTTCTGATAGTAAAATTTTTACTAGCAGAAATTATCAGAAACATTTTTGTTTCTAAACATATTACGCTCTTTTGTGGCTCTCTAGCTGCTAATTTTTTGTGTACGTGAACACTTACTAGTAATAATTATCGAAAATAAGTGATAATTTTCTGTAAATGAACACACCTTTTTTTTGGGAGACTATTAAATTTTTGGAAAAAAATTATTTGTTTGAAGGAGAAAAAGTTTTGACTTTTGGAAAATGAAAGTTGGTTTAGCGGAAACATTTTAAAAACCTAACGTGGGGGAAAATATATTAAGTGAAGAATATATATAGATATAAAAAAAGGGAAGAATCCCTGCACAAAACCCGAAATAATTGCGTGAGATAATTTAAAGTACGGGAAGAAGATAAATACGGGTGAAGACTTGCCAAGAAAGAGAAAAATAATAGCGAGAGGATTTCTGCGAAATTTATATAACAAAATATTCATTGAGGAAAACGGCTTGAATTTCACAGCGCAAACGAGGTGTCAACTGAAGTTAAGAACCAATTTTGTGGCTTTGCAAGTCCAGCTGCCCATAAACGTATGTACATCATTGAATATCCTTTGAAGGAGAGCAATAATTCACTTTAGCGGTTAAAGCATCGATCATGTTTAGTTGTAAAACATTCCCGTGGTAGTTTGCTACTTTAAAGCAAATATAAGTAAGTTTTTTTTTTCATAATTTGAACCCCTTCGCGTTATTGTTAAATTTTATTCTACGACTTCTGGGACTTTATAATTTAGTTTATCACAATTTTTTGGACAATTTTATCTTTATTTGATATACATATAAAAAAAATATATATATACATATATTTATATTTAAATTTTGTTATGTGTGTAGCTAAATTTTTGTTAATTATGTAAATTCTATCAATTGGCTTTTTATCCTATTAGCCTATAGTTTTTTTGTATCTTGCATAGATTTAAACACCCATTTTGACACAAAATCATATAACGCCTTTTTATTGTTATAATATAGAGTGAAGTGTACTTCAAAATATCGGTTTCCGAATAGTCTTTTGCACGAACATCAGGCCTGCTGTCGTCTATGGATTTATCTGCATGAGTAAATTAAGGTATGAAACATCAATTCTTTCTTCTCTATATTAAACTAATAAGCACGAAACACTAAAAACGACAAAAAATAAAACAACTTAAGATTGAACTACAAAAATAAACCTGAAATTATAAGAACTTTTAAAAAAAAGAAAAAATATTGCCTATATATATTAACCTAATTTTTAATTGCCAACTTAAAAGAAACTTATTATTAATTAATTAATTTCGATTCTCTAAAATCATTAATTTGTAAATTTTAATAGAATGGTTGGGAGGGTATTAGATAAGAAGAAATGTCACCATCTTCTTGTGATTCTATATTGAACCTATATTTTGCAATATTCATTTATTTTGTTTTTTTAGTAGTTAATAAACATTTCTTAAAGCTACCTTTTTAGTGTTATGTACGTTCCTTAACCTAACAAACACAAGACCAAGAACCCCCCCAAACCATGAGCACGGTCGAAAATAACAAAAGTAGGTAGCGTTAGTCTTCTAATAGTAGGGCTATACAAGTTTGGTTCGTTACAGGTGATTGTAGACTCCTGTGTGGGATGGTCTTTTTTGATGTCGGCTTAAACCAAATGAGCGGGACAACTGGCCAGCGTTTATTGAAGATCTTATTATGTGCCGATGTTTTTCTCTGACAGACTCTGTACTTATGCTTTAAGTGTTGAAAGTAACGTAAATGAACGCTGCACTGGTTGGCCAGTCTTTGAAAATAAAAAAACATAAAACTATTAATGAAAACATACAAGCACCCTGTTTTAGTATTTAAAACATTTTTAGACACAGGTAAAATATTATAGTTAGTCATGAAGGCAGTACAAACAAATCGCTTACGAAATCTTTATACGCGTAATCCATTTCGAGGTTCCCTACTTTTTTAAAGAAAAAAAAAACGCAGAAAATTCAAATTTAATGAGAAATGTTTATTATCATTTGAAAGAACATTATTTGGCATATATTTCTTGAAGGTTATGTCTATCGAATGTTAGCCATTGCTTCGTCGCAGATGGCCCATCCGTTAAGTCCAGTTTTCGATGACTTGTTCGAGCATTTCGACTGGTAACTGGCAAATGACACGCGTATTGTTTTCCTCCAAGGCCTGAATCGAAGTGGGCTTACCCGCATAAACTTTAAACTTTACATATCGCCACAGGAAAAAGCCTAACGGTGAGATATTACATGATCTTGGTGGTCAATCAACCAGCCCAAAACGGGAATTTATGTGCTCACTGAACTGTTATCTCAATTGGTCGATGCGATGGGAAGTGGCGCCGTTTTGCTGAAACCAAATGTCCGGGAGCTTCAACTTCAGGCATCATTTTAAAAAAAAATATGGACCGAGGATTCCACCGGTCCACAAACCACACCAAACAGTTGTTTTTTCTGGATGAAGTGGCAGTTCTTGCATTTCTTCAGGCTGCTCTTCATCCCAAATGCGAAAATTTTGTTTATTTACACACCCATTCAGTCATAAATGGGCCTTATCGCTAAACAAAATTTGCCTCAATAACGTCGAATCTTTTTGGAACTTTTCTAGAGCCCACAGAGCGAAGCGATGTCACTTGGGAATGTCGAGCGGCTTCAGTTGTTGAGCAAGTTGTATTTTGTACATTTTCAATTTGAGATCTTGACGTAAAATGCGCCAAGTCGTTCCATACGTCAGTCAGAGTTGCTACGAATGGCGCCGAATCGACTCTCCACTGTCTTTATAAACACTCTCAGCTCCGGCTAAAACCCGTTAGTGGTATCAAACTATCACACCGACCCCAATTATTTTTTATCGAAAATATTTTTATGGAACATACTTACCCCCTATCTTCAGCTCTTAATAGGACTGCCATACAAAAATTGACAAAATTAGGGTAAAACTCCTACAACTTTCCCGAAATCGCACTTTGAGGAATTAAATGTATCACAGACCCCATTAGTTTACTTTTTCTTTGGACATACTTACCCGCTATCACCATCACCTAATTTACAAAAATGATGTAAAAGCGCCCATAACTTCCCCTGAGTCGGGCTTAGAGAACAAAAGTGTACGACCAACCCCCATTAGTTTCCCCTCTTATCGCCCAAAAGGGCTCTTGTGGCTGGGTCTGACCCAAACTCATTTTTTCTTGCAAACATTTTCCTAAAACATACTTACTTCCTATCTCCACCCCCTGAGGGGGTTTCTATACAAGATTTGAAAAAATTTTGGTAAAAACCCCTACAACTTCCCTTAGTCACCCTAAGAGGGTTGAAATATGAAACCTACCCCTCTTTAAAAATTTGAATTATTTCATAAATAAAAGAAAATAGATAGAAAATAAAAAAAGTTCAGTGTTTCGAAAAGCCAATGTAAAGGGTATATAAGATTCGGCATAGCCGAATATAGCGCTCTTACTTGTTTTAAGAATAATATTGGTTTCTGGGTTGATCAAGATCTGTAATTGAAATTGTTTTTAAAACCAGAGCCAAGAAGACAACTAGTAAGATTGTTTCAGACGAATACAGGGGACTTTCAACTATCCAAAAGAAAAAGTTTGATTCTTTTTTATAATTTTTTAAAATAAGACGTCCACAATATGTCGACAACATCCTTTTGCATTATAAACAAAACATATAATTGAATGCGGTGGTGATAAAGTTAAAAGCAGTCCA
Source organism: Melanophora roralis (assembly GCA_963583895.1). Classification (NCBI taxonomy): domain Eukaryota; kingdom Metazoa; phylum Arthropoda; class Insecta; order Diptera; family Rhinophoridae; genus Melanophora; species Melanophora roralis. Next base: position 59,727,982 of record OY757187.1, on the reverse strand, counting down.
ATACGCGTACTTATGTATGAACGTAGTGTTAATGAAATTACAATGAATATTTTAACAACAATAAAATATATTTTAAAGAATGAAGTATTAGAAAAATGCAAAAGAAAAAAATGAAACATTAGTGTAGAGAACAATCATTTGTCAGGGACAGGATAACACCATCCTCTACTAACAAAGAGCTTGATGATTTCGTTAAATGTGGCCGTTCAGTTGTTGTTTCTGTTTTTTTTGCGGATATTGATAGCGCATTTTTTACCGTTTCTTTGTTTGCTATCAATTATGGTTTTGTTATTGTTGTAGTTAATGTACGCAGCTTTTGCTTTGGCTGGTAAAAAGGAATTCCCTAGCAATTTTGTAATTTGGTAACCTTTCGTTTTCTATTTCTATTTTAAAACATTGACTTAACACAACTGGATACTAACGAATACTAAAAAATAAAAAATGTAGGTGGGTCGATTGACAACTGAGTTAAAATTTTTCTTCGTTTTAATTCTTTTTTTTATATGTTTTTTACTCAATAATTTTTTACTGTATTTTAGATTTTAGAAATTAACAAGAAATTTTCATATTCTAAATTATATAATAATACCAGACTCTTAAATTAAAAAAAAATATGTTAATAACTTTGGTTTCACCTGATGCTTCCAGTCTAGTCTCCCTTCTTTTTAAATCAGTGTGAACGCTCTATTGCCAGATGGTTCAAGTTCTTTTCAGTTTCATTTGTGTCAATATCTTTTATGCGCCTCTAGGTAAAGCGACGATACAGGCGAATGGTAAGATATTTTTCTTTAAAGTATGAAGGTACTATTTGGCTACCAATCAGGTTGCCAAATTGGTGATTGAAAAACCACAGTTATTTACATTTAAGATTAGAGAAAGTTTAATAGTGAGCGAGTTATCGACTAATTTTAACATACCTTGATAAAAGCTGACTTACCGTCCTGTAACGTTTGGCCTTCTGAGACTAGTTTGACTATTAGCAAGAAGTATTCGAGCCAAAATATGCGGTTAAAAATAAATAAAATAATTATTTTACAACGCAAGGCAGCTTTAAATTATTTGGTAGCTAATATTTTCTAAGCCAGCAGTGTTTTTAATACTTAATTAATCAAAAGCCACTATGACAACCAAAAAGCTGCAAACACAACTAAGTGCTACGGTCTACTCCAATCAACTAACCTAAACAATTCAAGAGATCACTCCTTTTTCCGATGATATCTGTGCCGAGTCGCAACGCATTGCACACTCCATGGGAACTAAGACCAAAATCGTGCTTGGGATACAGGAGCCTCTCCCTAAAAACATGGAACTACCAGGGGGCCGAATTGTAACTGCAGAAAAAACCTCTACATACTTGGCAACGCTTTGAACAGAACTGGAGAGGTGCCAGGAGAAAAGGAGAGAGTAGAAACGCCTGTCTGCCACAAGAAATCAAAGTGGAAAGGCGAAAGTATGAGGAGATCGAAATGTACAGAAAAAGAAACGAAGCCTGAAAGTCCTACCTAAAAGTAAAGCACCAAATAGAGCACATTGATACTGGTAGTTTCTCCTGTAAAAATAAAACGGAAACCTAGTATGAGATACTGAAAGTGTACTTAGTTAGGACATGGGAACGATATTTTTCCATGCTTTTGGTATTAGATAAAAGAAGCGATAAAGATATCCTTGAAAAAAATCATTGATGACGCTGTTAAATGTACAGCACCAAGCAAAAATTAGATTGAGGAAGCAATATCCTGTCTGAAGAAAAACAAAGTGGCAGGTGCCAAAGGATTGTTTGGAGGTACGCACTGACTTGAACTACTTGGCTAGAGGAATGCATACCCGAATACTGGAACCTCAGTTTGTTGTGTCCTTTGCATGAAAAAGGAGACAAGCCGTATGCGCCAACTATAGAGGTAGAAGCCTTCTTCCTATTTTATATAAAATTTTAACGAGCGTAATAAGTAAACGGTGAAAGGCCAGCAAAGTAAGGGAACCCTACCAACAGGGCTTAAGACCTAGTTAATCGAACACGGACCAGAAATTTTCGTTATAACAGATCCTGTAAAAGATTGAAGAAAAACAAACCGACCCTTATCATCTTTTCCCCAGCTTCAAAGCTGGTTTTAATAGCCCGGTGCGAGCTAAGGTATTTAAAGCCATGCCCTAGTTTGGTATAATCGCAAAGCTAATACCCTTTTTTAGTATGACGTTAATTGATCTTGTGATCTATTTAACATTTCATTGAAAAAAACCTGCGTGATGCTGCATTTGGTAAAGAAGACAAAATTTATCACTTACTAACGCCGAAGATATTTACATCATGGGGCGGACTTTGTGAGGAGGTAACTGAGGCATCCTCCCACAAAATTAGTCGGCAACAGTGGGTCTGGTATTGAATGATGATAAAGCAATGTTAATTGCATTAACAATCACAGAAGCAGCAAGCGTTATTAAACAAGCAGTTTGAAAAAAAGCCTCCTCTTCACAAACAAAAACTACACTTTACTCGTGCCATAATATGGTGCTGAAGTTTGGAATCTGCCTCAAACTGAGGAAGCTGTTTTCGGGGTATTTGAGAGAAAGATTTTTTGCAAAATATATAAAGCTTTGTTCGTCGATGGAGAGCATTGCCGTCGAATAAGTCACGATCTATATACGTTAAACAAAGATGTCGATATATTTAAGCCCATCAAACTGCAACGATTGCGCTGGCCGAGGCATATCTTACGTATGGATAAAAATGCCCCGGCGAGAAAAACATTCGATTTCGCTTCCAAAGAAAGAGGTAGAAGAAAGAGAAAGGGCCAGGCTGAGAAAGATCTCACAAAAATTGGAACTGGATAACATTTGAGAATTTTTTTTTTCTGGGAGTAAATAAGTAAGTGCTACGACAACCAGGAGTTGAAATCGAATACTGCTAGACCTTTTTAAGAAGCAGTGACTAAAATTTCTATCTAGATATTTTTTATTCATATCGCAAGTACCCTGATTTTCAGAAAAGGCAACGAAATCGAACTGTAATAAACCTCGAATGTATGACGTCTAACGCTTTCAAAATCTTTTTCTATTTTATCATCAATCAAAAAAAAAATAATGTTAACTTAACCCACTGCTCTCCTAGTTGGCATTGCCAAAAAAAAGGTCGTTTAAATTGATGATTATACTTACACACAGAGTCGCTGTTGCTTATGGTGCTGCCGTTTATTTGGTGTTAATAGCATTTCGCGTGCTACAACAAATACATCAGTGTATTTTTCAATCTTGCCGCGTTAAAATAAAAATCTAATTTATTATTTCTTGCCTCGCAAAGCATTGCTAATCGAATTGCGTTTTAATCAATTGAATTGAAAATTAGAAATAATGATGAAAATGGGATTTAAAATTTACGCAAACATTTACATTAACACAGAGCAGGGTATGGGTGATGAATGTGTAAACATTTATTACTCGTACTTCATATACATACTTAGACAACAGATTTAGTAATGTTTTTAGTTAAGCGTAGAGATGAGGAAGGAGGTATATATCAGAGTATGATATTGAATAAATTAAAGAAAACTACGGGTTTTTTCTTGATGCCATTAAATTGAAATAGATAAACAAATTACGTTCATAGAAGAAAACTAAGCTTAGATATGACTATTTGTCTACATGTATTTTTATTTTTGTCTGTGCACAATCAATTCTTATCTATTTTCAAGTAAAATAAAGTAAAACATTTATTTTGTTTGGACACCGTTATTTTGTAATGAAAATATCTTTAACTTGTCGTCCAGTTTTCCTTTCATATGGTTTTGTGTGTCATTGTGTGCTATCACTGAGTTGGAAGACTATATTACTTCTTGAATTATTAACAGACTAATTTATTAATTCAGTTTTTCGTCCAATGTGTTTTTCTTAAAAAGAAATTGTTAGGAAACTTACTTAAAAAATATTTCTGCTGTGACCTTAAAAAACTCCAAAAGAACGATTTATTTAAATTTGTTGAAATATTTTTATTGACTTTAATGAAACCCTTGTCTCTCAGGAATTTCCATCAGATTTTTGCAAAATGGTTGACTGCTGGAAATCGGGTTAGCTTTACGGTTTTGCTTTATTTCCACTCCACCAACTGCACCTGCTTAGCTTTCAACGACAACATCGTGGAAAACGTGCAATAATGTTACTTCTTCGGCTATGCAATTACAACCAACACCAATGTAAATGGTGAGGTTAACTGGTTATGCACTTAGAGCCGATATTGAGGTGGCTAAATGAGCACTGCAGTAAGTACAACCCCTAAAGTTTTAGTCACTAGTCTAAGTATCTTAGATGTTTGTGGCGAACTGGTTTTTTGAGTGCTATTAGAGAATTTAGGTTTTTATCTCTACCCACAGAATCCACCCACTGTGTCAGATTCTGTTGGTGTCAAGGGGACAATTTACGCAGGGGCCATAATGCCAAAGCAAAGTGATTATAGGCGGTCCCGAAACTAAGCTTTATTGAGTACAAATGCATCCTGCTATCAAGAATTTGGTATCAGGGAGCCCTATAAGCTTCCTGACGAGTGGTGCGCTTTTCATGCAGGGACTCTGCCAGTCCCTTCAGACGCTTATTTGGCCCTGCCCCATAAAACTAAAAATTTTCACGTATTAATGTTTACTAATTGGTAGGCGGCGATCATGGAAATTTTTTGAAACCTTACTTAGTCTTTATTTATTCAAACCGCGTAGGGCATCCATTGGTGAACTCGTAGGGTCATATCTAAACCATTGGTGACCTAAGTGTCTTGAATCAGGTGCATATTTACTGGGTTCTTAGATAGAGTTATTGAAATGAGTGAGATTGCAGACAAACTGGAATTTGTCTTGGGGGAGACCAGTTAACCAACGTACTCTACTATAGTTCTACAATAGAAGTATGGATTCTTCTGTGGGGTTAGAGTTGCGGGTGTCTGGGTAAATATGGAAATATGTCCTTATCTCATGACACGGGTCGACGAGGTTTTTATATTCTTAGAAAGAACGATAGCAAAGAACGATTGCGAGTATTTGTAAGAGATCGGTTCAAGGTAATGGAGCAAGATACTAGCCAGTGTTTATAAGTCCTGTAGTATAGCAGAGGATAAAAAGAGCATTTGGCGTATTTTGTGCAACTGACCGGCACTTGAACCCTCCAAAGCAAATTGTTTAGGATCTCATCTTCTTCGAAGTTTTGAAAAAATATATAAAATGGAAAAGACGAAACTACAAACATTTTCCAAAGGGCATAGATCAACTTTTCGCTACATCAAATTTGTTTAATTGAACCAGGTTATCGCTTCTTCTTGTTGGTCTGTGCAGGGTCTTTAATCTTATCTTATCTAGCCTTTTTGGATTCTAGATTGTAATTATAAAAAAGTAGAAATGAAAGTGAAATTAATGACGATCAGTCTAAGGGTCATCACTGAACATCATCCGGTTAGGGATAAGACAAGCAAATATGATCGCTGCAGTAGGGATTATTGTAGGATATAAGAGAAAACAATAAAGTACGTTATAATTCACTGCATAAGACCTGGTTACGGAGAACTAAGTATTGCTTCGAGGTGTAAACAGAAAAACATCATTAAGTTCATCATGGGATTTAGGTGGCTAGAAGATAGGCTGTGGGATTGACCCTAACTCTGTTTCACTTGAGAAAATTTTTCTAAAACATATTTACACCCTATCCTCACCCCCTAAGGGAGGTTGCCATTCAAATTTTGAAAAAATTAAGATAACCTCCCCTAAAACTTCCCCGTAGTCACTCTAAAAGGGTTAAAATATGACACCGACCCCTATTTAAAATTAAAATATTTTTAAAATAAAAAAAGGGGTAAAAATAAAAAAAGTTTGGGATTTTGATCCCCTAATTTAGAACTTTAAGACTAACAAAACAACATATTTGCTAATATTTTTTTTTGTTAAAAGCAAGTTTTTGAAAAATTTGCAACTTTAAATTGACATAAGCTTTTTTGTCAAAAAAATGTTACAGTTTTATTCAAGTTACTTTCATAAGTTTTCCACTATTTTGAGATAAGTGTTTTTTTTTCAAAAATAATTCTGCTAAATTTCGAAATAAGTTCATTTGACTGGTATTATATCTCTTGATCAAGTAGGCTTAGATTAACTTCGACAAGAGAGAAAAATCCGCCATTAAATATTATTTTGACTATAAAAATCTTGGGAAATTGTCTTATGTCGAGAAAACTGCTTTTATCAAAAGTCCATTGATATGATTCAGCATGGCCGAATATAGCACTCTTACTTGTTTTTATTTCTTCTTAATTTTTACTATTTTTCCAAAAATAACAAATATGTATCAAAAGTAAATGATTGCAAATCCAACTTTGTCATTTTTTACAATTCAATGTCTTTTTCTTGCATTTTGTGTCAAAAGCATATAAAATTCCTTTTTGTAACATATTTAATTTACATGTAATATCTGCATTATTTATTTTTTAGTAAAGACGAAATGAACTTGAATAAATTTGTTACTTACTAGTAAAACTATTAAATCTGTCTACAAGGCTGAAGTAAAGATGTTATAGTACAGATAAATACCTTTTCGTTGTTACAAGTATGCTTTAAGCTAAATTGTCCGATAAGGTAAAGGGAGGCTCATTTTACCTTTGAAATTTAAGGTAAGGTTCATTAAAGTTGCCGTATTTGTTATTCATTTGCTTGTTGTTGGTGTAAGCAGACAAATGAAAGCAAGTGGTTGCCACTGCATACCTAAATATTAAAAAAGTAGTCGGTTTTTTCACTGGTACTGCCAATCTGTAAGTAAATTTTCTGTTAAACTTAAAGGGAGGTTGTAATAACCAAAATTTTTAAAGGTCATTTTATTGTTAACTTTAGCTAGAAGTAATTTTAGCTAAAGTTCGCTTTATAAACAACACATAATAATTTCCCTAAGTTTATTTATAGGGTTTGTTATTGGTTAAGTTTATCTATTTGTATTTCATTGGTTTTTACACCAAATCGTTTTTAGACTTTAACCAAATTTTTGAATAACCTCTTTACTTTCTGTCTTTAATTAATTACTTTAATAAACTTATTGAGAATTATTACAAAAAAAACCAAAACATTTAACAGTTCTTTTGAAAAAGTCTAACAAACTATTTTCACTTTTTATTTCGTTAGACAAGTCTCAGAAAATTACCTTTGTGAATAAACTGTTTGTATTTTTTCAAACTCTCAGTCTTTAGGGGAAGAAAAGAAGGGCTAAATAAATTCTGGTACTATTTTTTAAATTTCTAGACTAATAAAACTTTATTTTATAAATATCAAAAAAGTTTAACCGCGTTTTGGTACACGTTTAAAATTTTGAACCCCAAGCGGTAAGAAAATGGCTAGCAGTTATATTTTGGAACTTTTATAAACTTTTTGTTACTTTTGGGCCAAAAAAATTTTAAACATAGCATTGTTGATACTTTTTAAGAGTTTTAAAATAAAAAACTAGGAAATTTCAACCTATATTAAGGCCGGTGGTCAAGTAAGTGGACAAAAGTTAACTTTTCCACATTTTTGGTAAATTTTTGAATTTTTTAAGATAATTAATTTAAAATTAATAACTACCGACCCACACAGAGGTAACTAAATAGAAAAAAGTCCTTTTTAAATTGACCTAAGTAATAGATGTTGGACGTCTACTAATCGTACAAGAATTACTTTGATTGAATTTTTGCAACTTTTTTGACTTTCTTTTATTTATTATGAGTCTAGAAAGACGAAATTCACGGTAGACTAACTCGACAAAAGGTACTTTTCCACTTTCTTGGAATTTTTAAATATATACCTTATATAAACAACAATTTTGGTGCAGTGCACCGCTACCTCGAATAGGTATTTTGTGCAGCCGCTTGAATCGCCTAAAAAACTGGCCTTTCTCCAGTGGACAAAAAATTCAGCATATTTTAGGGCAGCCAACCTCCTAAGAGAGCAGCTGCGAGAAAAGTGACCCGGAACCGCTCAAAAATCAGGTGGTCTGCCCCGCAGCTGGCGAGAAGGCAAGTTTGCTACCCACATGGCTCGGAACCCATACGAGCGTTATGACTTTGCGTACACCAATCCAAATTTAGAATGCTTACACACTCCTTCACCAGTGCGGATTTAATATCATTAACCGTAAAGGAACAAAAGACCACCTAGCTGTTCGAAAAATGTATGTTTGAGTTCCCCCCCTACATTTCTTTTAACACATTTGTAGGCACTTACGTATATAGTGTAGATCTCAGCCTGAAATATCGATGGGTATTTAGCCATCACAGCGGCCCTTTGAAAATCAGGCCCAACTACTCCAGCCCCAGTGTCTCTGCTCAGATGTTTTGAACCATAGATATACTAGACGTGAGATACCTGCTAAGACTCAAAGGTACCGATGGCCTAAGTGCTATGCTCGAGTATCTTCACACTGAAGTGCCTAACAAAGATCTGTATCCTCGGAATATCGTCCCTAATACTTAATCTAGGATCATTACTAGAACTTTTGCATACATATTTACACTCAAGTCATTACTCTTCAGAAAGTTTATATTCTGAAGCTGTAAGACGCCAGAGCGTGCACTGTCGATCTTAGATAAATGGAGCGGGGCTACTCGAATCAGAAACCCTAAGGCATCTTAACCCTTAATTAATTGTTTAAACTAGTAATTTTCTATGTACATATATATATATATTCTGTAAAGGTTGTAATTAACTTTTAAATGTATCTTGATACTCAATAATTTTAAGTTGATTTTGTTATAAGTCAGTAAGGATTATGCCCATTGGTAAAATAAATAAATAAATAAATAAAATCAGTGGGACCAGATCTACTGACACCAGTAGTACCAATACGTATAAGGCGCTCAACCTTTGGTTATCCCACAAAAGCCGCGTAGATGATCATCGGTCTCTTAATGGTGTCAAATGATCAATACAGTACTTAGCCCGAGGCCCCAATTCCTACCAAAGAGTCTCTGACAGGCGTAAAAGGCCCGAATGCCATTGTCTGCCACGTTCTCCAAGTGACAATTCCACGAGAGCCCCTTATCAAGAGCAACCCCTAGGTTCTTTAAACTATCAGAATATATAAAAGTTGTTTCAGTCAGTGTGGTGGTTGCTTCGTCCGGTGTGGGGGTCCCAATGAGATGTTCCTTCTACTCGTGAAAGGTACCAAGATGGGTTTCATCAGGTCAATAGTAAGACCCCAATCCCTACACTACTTAAGGATAATGTGTTGCATACGATCAAAAGCGTTATTGTCATCCCAACGACCAAAATGACTATAGCGTCCACGTACCCAAAAGACCTAAAATACAAGTCGTTAAATTTTTTAAGTAGTTCATCAATACCGACCGTCTACAGCAGAGGCAATAGTACGTCTTCCTATGGGCATCCTCAAGTGACACGAATGATCCTCGGTGAGTTACCAGGAGTAAAAACCATAACCCTGAAAGCAAGAATCCGTACTACCCAGTCGATAATGACTGACCGAATGCACTTTCTACTCATGGCGAATTTAAGTCGCACAGAGGGAAATTTAGTTGGCCGTCGAAGCCTTTTCGATTCGTGCAACACGACGACAAAAAACAGTCTGCGTGGACGAATCATAGTTCGTGTATCAGTTTCTTTATCATGTAGTTTCTCATAAGGAATTTGTTCAATACCTTCTCCGTTATCTTTAAAGATAATTAACTAAGGATGATTGGTCTATATAACCCAAGTTTTTGTTGGGATCGGAGGAAAGAATTGGCCTGAATTGCCCCACAAGATGTTCTATCCTTTCTTGCAGCAGGCTAGAATATATGCCATCCAGGCCTTAAGAGCTGCTTTACAGCCCATCTGACACTATATTCGTAGTATATCCTTCCAGATAGGCATATGTGTCTATTTGCTAAACGTGAAGCTCACAGAGCAACAGCTAACGATGAAACAGAAATACACCAGGGGAAGTAGGTGTCCAAGAGCAAGGTGCATGTTTCCAGCGGAGTTTTGGTTATAAAAAATTTTAAATTATTATACTCGTTTTAATTTTTAATGCTCATAGTACTTCTTCACTCTGCTTGAAAAATGATTAAAACTGTGCTTACGAAGTAGTTGGGTTAACTGCTAGAACTAAATATAAAAAATACTTATTTGTTAAAATGTTAAAACCTTAAATGAATTCTTAGCTGTTACATTTTATAAGTCTATTTTGTTAAAAATGAAAAATTTTCTTTAATTATAAATAAATTATTTCAAGTCTTAATACAATATATGTGTGCTTTATGCGCACTACGTCTATACTATTGACAACTGGTGTTTGATATTTTTGGACACTAAACAAATACAAATAATTGAGATGATAATAACAGCTCTAGATCAGCATCCATTAGGGGGCGTTTTTAAAGGAAAAAGCTGAAACGTTGCAGCATAACGCCCAGTTTGGAAACTTGAACTAACGCTTACAAATTGACATTATATGTTAAAGAACATGTATGGGCAACACCTACAATGATTGTCACAATAACTGCAATAACGACAGCAACAACAACATTAAGGAATTTCACATATTTTTTAATGACACTGACAAAATTTGCTAAAGTACATGCTCAATTGACACGTGACATGAAAAGTCTTTTTAATAAAATGGACAGACGTACTCATACACAAGTAAATGTATGTATGTATGTCGTAACACAAAAATGTTTTCTCATTATTTTTGAAAGAGAAAAGCTTATGCAAAGTATGTGTGTGTGGTCATGTGTATTTTGGGGGTCAACCTATTTGGAAACAAACTAAGTTTCCGTAGTGTAATGCATAATATTGTAATTATAACTATGAGTTGTGTTTGTGTATTAAAACATGATAATGATAATTTTCTTGTTGATGTTAAAATAAAGGACAGATTTATAGCAATTGGAAAAATGTCAAATTTTACTAAAGATATCAAGAGTCTATAATTTGAACGCCCACTAACGTGACATTTTCCAAAGTGTCCAAAAAGGCTTAAGCAAATTATATGTTAAAAAGTCAGACACATCCACTACACTTTAATATCAAGTACCACTAGACAAATAATATTGCTACTAAGATGACAACTAAACTGAATCAGCAGCATAGTGTCAGCATTAAGTACCTGTAACTCCCATCGTTAGTCACCCAACAATTGTATACTTCAACTAATGTTATGTCAAATTGTGATATTCGAGGTAAATACAAGAACATGTCGATATGTTAATAATGTTATGCCATTTGCTATTGGGTGGTGTGGCAAGATTTTGAAGCGTTCGGGTGAATTTGTACACATATAGAAGGTGCCAAGCACTTACGTAAATTTGTATGTCTATTTGCACATACGTACGTGCTTTAGCCACCTACAAAATTTCCTTTTACACTAGAAAACATGCACATTACAGTTTTGACCAAAAGCAATTTTCCTTATATTGGAAACATGTGGCAAAATAACCAAAAATGTCATAAAATACTTAGACATCAAATGACAAAAACAAGTTGTAGGTGGGTTTTATAAAGGCATTTCCTGAACGTATATTGGAATATTACATTACAATACAACTACATAAACTATACATTGGTATGGGTGGCGAAAGGTCCAATCCATGTTATGACTATTTGCAAGAAACTTGTTGTTAAACAAACATCACGCCTCAAGCCCTCTGAGTTAATTCTTTAAATGTGTGTGTACTCTTGTTATGCATGTATTTAAGGTATTGAAGATATTCAAGTCGTTCTGAACGCAGTTAGATCCATGACATCGAAGGCAAGAACGGCCAGATATCTTAGGTTAATGCCTTATGGACTGAAAGAAAAGTGCGAACCAGCTTGCACGAATTATATCCATGATGATGGCCAACATATCACCCCTTTTATTCATATATTGTTTATGTTCTATTGAAAAATTATGGAACAAAAAATAATAGAAAAGGGCACAGGGATCCGAAATTGGGATGATGCTAGATGATCTGCTGACAAACTAGTACTAATAGAGTTGACTATTGCTGTTAAGGCACGGATGCAATAAATTTTAAGACAGTAGGTCATCTCTGTCGTTTGTCATCTCTCAAGTTTGTCCAGCACCACCTTCTTATCTGGGATTGCTTTGCATTGTGTTGGTATTAGAAAAATAAGCTTAGAAAAGGAAAATACAGGGAGTAGTCTTTATGGATATTTTATTTAAATTTCTCGATATTAACTGAGAACCGCATTCAAAACGTGCGACTAAAGAGCAAACTTTTTCTGTAATGCGCAGTGTGATTCACTGGCCAGTCGACCACAAATGTGTGTGCTCTGCTTGAAAGATAAGTATTACGCAAAATTCCGGGTTTCAGAACCAAGTTGCTTGATTCCTTCAGAGCACGTTCTATTGAAGTATCGATAGAATAATAAAACACAACCCATATTGCGATGATGTTCAAGTGAATCGAGGCTGTTGGACACCCCGACGTCACCCATAAGTACCTTCGCCCGTTACTGTATGCGATTAAGTAGCTTTAAAAAAGACTTTGGAGCACCTGCCCATACATGAAAGTTATATTCGATTTTCGGCCGGATATAGGGGGTATAAATGGTGAAAAGACCAGGTGGCGTGAAATAATTCCTACACCGTTTCAAGAAACCAAGGCACTTAGATGCTTTTCACGATACATGAAAAACGTGTTCCTTCCAACGGACATCGCAATGGATTCTTATGTCAAGAACATCAAGGGTTTCTGTATCTCCAACATTTATATTATCCATTAATACAGATGATGCAGCTTGATCTACTATGCGTTTTGTGGCAGAAGACAACACTGGGTCTTAAGGGCATTAAAGTCGACCCTATTTGCAAGACCCCAACCGGTTCAGTGTCTTGTTCATAATGTGCCCCATAGCTCCAATATCCAAGGAGCTAGGCCTGTAGTCAAATGAGTATGAAGGGCATATGCTGCTGTCGTCTGCAAAGGAATAGATAAGATTCGCAGTCTGACATAGAAGGTTATTTAGAAAGATAAGAAATGGAGTAGGTAGCCTTGAATTGATTTTAAACTTATTGGAAAAGATCCCATCTATAACAACACAAATAGTGCGATCTCGGAGAAAACTTGATATAAATCGAGAAAATAAATCACCGGCTCTAAAAGCAGCAAGCTAAGATAGAGGCGAACAATACCAGACTATTTCAGATGTTCTGGAAGTATCTAGAGCCACCCCTTTACTTTTGCTAAAATGGTGAATCAAGGTACCAGTAATACTGATGGTAAATTTGAACTCCTTCTGGCCATATAAAAACTTAATCTTAGAGTACCCAGCCGGTCAAACGTCAATTCCAAGGTGCAGAGACCTGCGGTACAAATTACACTACATCACGATAGCTTCGCTGAGTATAATATAGGATTTAAAAGCAATTTATCATCTTACCGAGGGTGTTAAATACGAAAAGCTTAGCAGGACGAATGGGAGTACCGAAACAGTTTTTTCAGGTGTCTTATTAGCATAGTCGGACTGCGGACTTCGAAATTAAGTCTGGTAGTGGAGCAGGGTGTAACAATGGAGGGTAACGGCCAATAAGCTCTTCTGCTGCCACAAAGGGGAAGCTTAAACTTCTTAACGGATGAGTTTAAGATAAAAAAAGGAATCGGAATGATCGTCTTCCATTAAAAGCTGGACATCAGTGCACCCTACAAACTTTCGAATTAAATTCAAAGGCATGAAATCTATTGGCAAATTATGTGCCATGAAATAGCTACGAGTTCACTGGGCTCGGGAACGCAGGGGTATTAAGGGCATGCAAATGGCTGATAAATTGGCAAAATAAGGGGTAAATTCCATGCAGAAAAGTGGATGTTCGGTCCCTACTTCAGCTCGGCAAGTAGCATTGCGAGTTCTGCTGTGAGAATCAGAGCCACGAAGGTCTAGGTAAAAAAACTTCATGTAAGCCCTTAAAAAATATGACTGTAGACTCCCAATAGGAATGGGAACATCTCATTTTCGGAAATGGGTTGACGCCAAAAAAAAATGGAAGAAGTGGCCATTGCTATGTGCAAGTTATGTGGTTTGGTTGGAATAAGGAGACTGCTTAGCCACTTCTATGATATCGTTTATCTCTAGTGCGTTCCAGGAAAGCGTGTTTATCATCTCATTACTTCGAGAAACTGAAGAAATTATCTGGGATTGGTATGACGATACTGCTGGAATTTGCCAGAGAGTGTGGATCCCCCTTAAGTTCATTGCATCAAATTATTTCGATTGGAATTATCGGACTTTTGTTTCTCCTTGGCTTGAAACACTGGGAACCCAAGGGAACTAACCAGTTCCTGCCTTACAAAAAATTTGAAATATTGCTTTGGTTGAAAGCAGCTTGTTCTTCACTACGTTTGCTCTATTTGTTCTACCATTAGATCATTTTTAATAAAATATTTACATATTTAGAACTTTTTAACCTTTTCAGAACAGGTTCGCAGCGTTTGCCTGAATTTTTGGCTGCCATAGAAGTGTTTTTAAAAGAGGCTGAAAAGATTTCATGCCTGAGTTTGTCTTTTAACAACAGTTCTTATGACAGCCTGACATTCAGCCAGAGCAATATACTGACCTTTATGCGGATATTCTGTGTAAATTTTTATGTGAAAAATGTTTTTAAATTTAAAAAATGTAATATAATAAAAGTGTTAAAACTTAATACGCTTACGACACATAAGAAAACACTTTTGGGTTACATACATTACTATTTTTTATGAAGTGACTAAAGAGCTTCGTTTACTAAGTATTTTAGAAAAGAAGTGGTTCCTTTGCAAACGAAGAGACATTTTTTTTTTAACAGAAATTGTTAAAAGGGTATAATACAACTTAAACCAGGATTGCCCTCCTATACTCTTCCCCGGGTGCCTTCCCCTTGTTAGGATGTTTGACGCCACATCCCTTATATTTGGTTGCACTGAATTTTGTAGATTCTTTGTATGGGAGTTGTCCTTAATGTCTTGCATAACTTAACAGAGCTTCAAAAATTGTAATTAGCCGAGTTTTAAACCTCGGTGCATCTCCTTATTTTGCAGGAATTTTTGCATCCTAAAATATCATTGTAGTAATCTTGCAAAACTAGACAAAACCCAAACTTAACGACTTGTCTTAATATTTTAGAACATCATTAGTTTTAGCTGTTTTTACACAAAATAAACATATTTTTTTAGGTCAGAAGTCCTCCTGTTGTAAGGCTACCATCCTCTTTGTACCAATGGTAACCCTCACTTAAACGCACATGTACCTAAAAACAATGTTTGTTTATATGTTACCAGAAATGACTGAAAACATTACATATCACAGTTGGGGGGTAGAAGGATGCTAATATGTCTGCGTGTGCCAAAAATATGACTTTGATTTACAATTTATTGGCGATAGTACTTTACATGTACATTAAAGCATGTTACACATATAAACATATCCATACATACACAAACACATGCAGACGTACGTAGAGCGTACCCTGCTGGACATTCAGTTAGCTCAAATCTAGCACTGACTGACACTTGGATTACATCTTCATGTAAACAGCTAACCATTTTCTAGGAGGTAGTCAGTTGTCCAATTCTGCATATGTTAGTAAGTAAGGGTAAAGGGCATCCAAAATCTCAGCGTATCGACCTTTGAGTATGCTAGACACAGCAGGAAAACTCAAACCTAGAATGCAGCTTGCTGTGAAAAATGCTAAAGGGCTATGTAGTCGAAAAAGTACGAAAAGCTCATACAGAGAACCATTTTTCAAGACGCATCACCCTTGTGCCGATCCTGGATGCTAGAAACGCTTTTAACAGCGTAACGTGAGCGTACGTGATAAAGGTTCTGAAGACACGCTTCAGGCCACTCGCATATATCATTAAGGAAAGTAGAAGCTTCCTTAAAAATCGCATGCATATATATGATTATATTGGAAGAGCTCGCGGAAAACACATTGCGAAAGGGGCAGCTAAGGACTCGATCCCAGGCCCAGAGCTGTGGTACATCGGCTATGATAATATTTTTCATATCGATTTCAAGCGATTACTATTTGGGTGGTTATTCAGATGATATTGCAACCATTATAGTCACACAAAACATGAAGGAAGACCAAAGCAAGTTGAAAATTAAAAGCAAGTTATGCTTAGGACAAATGTATCGATGGCCGCTCATAGTCTAAAACTTGCCACGGAAAAAACCGAGCTGCTCATATTAACAAAAAGCACATACACCTTGAAGTAGACATGCTGGTCTGGCCTGAGACAGTTAAGATAAAGGAATGGCTCAAGTATCTAGGTTTATGGCTAGGTTCTTAGTTGATTTAAAAAGCTTAGTTAAAATATGCTGCAACAAAAGCCGCTCAAGCAGGAGTTTCTCTAAGCCGACTTATGGCGAATATCGGAGAGCCAAACTGCAGCAAAAAGAAGCTAATAAAAGCGACGACTAAGTCGACTTTATTATACGGATGCGAAGTCTGGGCCGACACCCTAGAAGCAAAGTACCGGAAAAAGATGTTGGCAACGGTACTACGTACTGCTGTTCTCAGAGTAGTCCCGCATATTGTACAGTATCGGAGCCCGCAATCCTTGTCATAAGAGGTACTATCCCAATTGACTTTTTGGCTGAGGAACGGAAAAAAAATTGTATGGAACGAAACCAAACCGAAAGAGCATACGGAGAAACGGCAATGTAAGCAGGAAGTTACAGCATGCAAAGGTGGCAAGATAGATGGATTAGCGAACAACATAGCAGATGGATAGTAAAATTGGTACTTGATCTGAATAAATGAATATATAGAAAGCACGACAAAGAATGAAAAAGCTGAATAGTAATTTCTGCATGTAAGGAGACAACAGCGTTCACGATGCAGAACATTAATTTTAAAGATGTAAAAGATGGAGCATTGAACGACATACCCTTGAAGTCAGAGTAGGCGAAGTATTCCCAGAAAACATTGTAGATGTTACGATGAAGGCAATTTGAATAACCAATTGGTGGTATATATAGAAAAGATATTGCGCGACAAAAACCTGGACCTAGACGTAGACACAACAGCTGTTGTTCGGTAGGAACATAAGAGGAGACTCGCCCCAAAGCAATCCGGAAGCGGTAGCGGGATTGAGCAAAACACTTAATATGAAATACTCGATTAAATTTTAATTGCCACAATGAACTTTTTATTTAAATGCTTTTAATTCTTAGGCACTGCACATAACTATAAATTTTTTTATTACTACTAAGGCGTTTCCTAGGTCCTTTTCAGCATCTTGAGAGCCAATTGATCAAATATACACTTGAATATAAATGTAAAATTTATATAAATATAATTACACAGATGCATTTTCGTTTTGACGGCTCATCAGACGTTTTGCTGCTAATTAACTTTGCCCTAACTCGAAAGCTAAATATGAAACTGAAGGGGAAACCCTAAATTAAGAACAACGCGAACAAGGACTATCCAAAAAAGAATATCCCCTACTTTTAATGTAAATTTTGCAATTTATTGAATAACTTGAAATTGGTACTTAAAATTTAGCTTAAAATTGAGCCAATGATGGTTCGACAGGGTATCTCCAGTTCAGAGAATAAAAGTGTCCAGTTTTCTGAAAAAACCCTTTATATTTCTTACCATTTGCATTTTGTCAAAATGTCTCCGTAATAATCTCATCTTGTTCCATATATTAAATATGAACAAATGTAAACACTTGAAACTATTGCAAAAAAAAAGTGAATAAAGTTGCGGGTGGGCTGTTTAAACAACATGTTTTAGGCCATGTTTATCTCAAACAGAAAAAAAACTACAAATGAAGTCGTTGTTCATAAAAGAGGGTGTCTGGTGGCAAATTTTAATTTTTTAACACGATTATTTCAAAAAAGAATTAGCGCTACAGAGAGAGGGTTGCTCCATTGGAATTATCTATTGTGTGAGTTTGTCAGTCATGATATCGCAGTGGTCTAGTGAGCATTGCGCGTTCGCTGTGTAGACATTTCTTAAGAGTAATGATTCTTACGTATTTGCTTGTCGACGATCTTGTTCAAAGTTCGGTATTTTGCGAATACGTGATGGACCGAGTGTACATTCAATTGATTCGTGGGTGCAGAGATCCTGCGTAACTGCTTCGACTATGAATGTCCCACGACCAGGGCCCAGTCAATCTTAAAGGACTGCCGGAAACATTGAATTGTTTAAAAGCAGTTTACGAAAAATCTGCGACTTTCAATACGGAAAAAGCAGCCTCACTGGGACTTCCAGGAGCAATTATTCATGAAATTTTTAAAAAGGATCTAAAGATCAATTCTTTTAAATTTCATATCGTTCAAGAATTAAAAGGAAGGGACTTTGATTTACGCAAAAATTTATGTGAAGCGATGTTGGAGCGTTTTCGAACTGTAAATTTAATTTTTTGGAACGACGAGGCTCATTTTCACTTAAATGACAACGTCAACAAACAAAGCGGCCGTTAATGGTCTCCAAATGCCCGAATCCCCCGATTGAAACATCAAAAGCCATTGTATTGTCCCAGGCAATTGGGAAAAATTTCCCAAAAAAACTGTTTATTTGGGGACATCCCATGGCCACAGCGGTCGCCCGATCGAACTCTCATTGATATCTTGTGGCTTTAGAGAAAAATATTCGTCAGGAAATTACCTTAATTGAACCAAGCCTACTGCAGCGTGTGGCGCAGAACACAAAGCTCCTTTTGGAACAGTTTGTTCAACTTGATGGAAGACATTTGGATGACATACTTTTTAAAAATTTAAATCCGCATTTCCATTCTCACATTCAATGCTCTTTATAAAACTTTGTGTGATTTATTACGTTTTTTATTAAAGTTTAAAAGTTTAAATCTGTCACTGGACACCCTGTGTTATCCTAATGTTATTTTATGCCATGTCGTGGTTCGTGGCAGTCTTTTTTCCGTTGGTTTTTGTTTTTTTTAAATTTGTTGGTTATTGCAATTATCGCTGAGATTTATTGCTGCTGCTGCTTTTTTTGCCAATACGTCAAAATTGTTTTTTTTTTGCATTTTTCGTCATGTACATATTTGAAATTGGGTGCTTTGATTTGTTTTTAGTTTTATGTGAGTTTTGATAATTTTGAGTTTATTACAGTTTGATCTGAACGTTATTTTATTTGTTTTCGATAGTTTTATGAGTTTTGTTCTACTATTTGCAAGCATAGTTCGTTTGAACCACAAAGAAGTCGTGATGTTTGACATTATTGAATAACAATATTGAAATGTATTTTTGAGATAATTAGGACGTTGGTCTGTTTTTGATTTAAAAATTATGACATTTGAAATTAAGTCGTTATTTTTAAGGACGTAAGTAACAGGCATTTGTGAATTGAAAATTATTTATTTTTACGAAGAAAAATCTTATAAATGAATGAAATATATGATAAAATTTTTAAACTTGCATTTTTTTTTAAATTATTATGAAGTATTTACAAAAGAGCTGCCATCTATCTATTCAAACGTTATTGGCACAATGCAGCGCTAAAAAAAATAGATTATTTTGTGCAGCCAATTGAATAGCATATAAACCTAGGATCCGTATAAAACTTAATAACCTGCCCGAAGATGAACTCCAAATGCCCGCTGGTGAAGCAAAACTGCCATACAGAAAGCGGAGTCTCCTGGGCAACCGCAGAGCACGTGCTCTTAAGTCTCATCCAGGTTGGTGCCAGGTGGTATCTGAGATTACAGTGACCATTTAGAAAACTGGTGAGGACTCTTATATCCTTCCTTCCAAGAGACAGCAGTCCATTAGATTTGCCCCCAGGTAGAGTCAAGGGTCTTTTGGTTTGTCGCTGGCCCTGGGCCCCACTTCATTTCGCAGCCGCCTTCTTCCCACGGGAGCAGCCGCGAGAAGTGCCGTAAAATAAGCGGTTTGGCAAGAAATTCGACACGTTCATTGCACACATGACCCGGAGCCAATACCAAAGTTAAGTCATTGCATGCATCGAGCGTATTTAGAATATCTATGTACTCCTTCACCAGTGCGAATCTATTATCATAAGTCACAAGGGCCACCAAGGCCGCCTATCTGATGGAAGGCATGTATATTCCTGTCATCCCCACATTCCTTCTAATACATTTGTGGGCACATACGTATATAGCGTAAATCCCACCTTGAAATATCAATTGATATTTACCCATGGAAATACAAAGAAGAGTAAAAAGATGTCACATTGGGCTGAGTAAATAATTAAGAAGTCAAACGAAAATAACACTGAAAAAAATAAAGCTGTATTTGGTGTATTCGGGAGAAAGATTCTTCGTGGAAAATATGAGATTATTTGGGTTAACGGAGACTATCGGAATCGCATTAATCATGAACTGTATGACGACATTGACGTAGTTAAACGCATAAAAATACAAAGATTGCTTTGGCTCGGTCATGTTGTACGAATAGAAAAAGTTGCTACAGCTAGAAAGATGTTTGAGCTTGATCCCGTAGCCATGGAGAATACTGAAGCTCCTTTGGAAAGATCAGGTCCAACAATATCTAGCTGATTTGAATGTCCGGAATTGAAGAAAGAGCGCAGGAGATCAAGGCGCTTGAAGTACAGCCTTACCTCGGCTGAAGACCTAACCTGGTTGTGGAAATCCTGTCAAGAAGAAGAAAATTTACCCATCGCTGGAGCTTTTGAAAAACCGGGCCCAACTTACCAAACGCTAATGTGGCCATTCACATGTTTTGACCCATGGGTATATCAAATCTGAAACCCTTTCTCAGGCTCCCAGGACTTATTGGTCCAAGTGGTATGCTAGTAAATCTCCACATCGAAGCGTATAGAAAAGATCTTGGTATGTTTAAAAAATAATAAAAGCAGTCAGATTTAGGCCTTGTGCAAAAAACTAAAAAGAAAATACAACAAATTTTAAGTTAGAAGCAGGGAATTTTGAATTTTGATTCTAAGGTAGAAAAGATTCGGCCCCACCGAATAAAGCTCTGCTACTTATTCTAAATAAAATACGTTCTTATATGTGTTTTATATGTTTACATGTAGTGTAGATTTTTTTATTTGTTATATAAATATAGATATTGCCTTATGATATAGGTACGATATGGGCACTCACCGTCTCTCACTATTCAATCAGTTGCAGCAGATTGCCAAAAATTTTTAAGATTTCCCTTTTACAAGACAATAACAAACAAATCACAACTCTTGTCCATTAAGATACCTATATAATTGAAGTCAAAAATCATTGTGAATAAAATGTGAAAGTATAAAAATTAGAATCAAAAGGCATTTCCTAAATTTGCATAAGAATGTGTCAACAGCATCTTTTGCCAAATATTTAAAAAGTTTTTCTTTTTCTATATCAATTTGTCATATCTAAAGATAAAGCAAAAAAAAAACCCCTTGGAAAAGAAATAATAATATTTTTTTTTTAAGAAACATGTGATAACTTTATAAATTTACTTCCGCTACATCTGCATGCATTCATACAATAAAACATATGAGAGTTTTGCAAAAGAAATATTTTACAGAAAAGCAAAAAAAAAACTAAAAAGATTAAATGGATAAAATAAAAGAACAAAACGAAAAAGAATGTGTGAATTGCGTAAATAAAACGAAGGATTCATACTCAAATAATACTTGCCACATTTCATATTTGCATGACACACACACACTCACACACACATGCACGTCAAAAGCAAAGGAACGGGAAATAAAAAATGGTTTTTTCCTTTTTTGCTTTAAAAATGTTGAGAAAATTTTTTTGTTTTTATTCCTTTTGCATACTTTTGTAAAATATTCATACAAAATGTGTTGTGTTAAGGCTTGATGTGCATACATTGGATATGTTGAAGCTTATGCATTTCAAAAAAAAATTAAAGTAAAGTAAAGTAAAGCATTTGAGTTTTTGTGTAAAATTAAAAAAAAAAAAACCATTTGTATGTATGTTCGGGTAAAGCTATAGCTAGAGCTACTATAGCTTGTGTGTTGTTGGATTTTTGTAGATAAGAGAATTGTCCTGTCAACCGAAATGATATATGTGAACGCGCATTTAAATTGGGCAAACGTAATACTATAACACATCATATAAAAATCCATCTACCTTGTTACTCCCCACACACCTCTTTACATATTACTTTCGCTGGTTGCTACCGTTACAACAAGCAAATTTTATTATATCCTTTGAAAGGAAAGGCATGAGGTTTTAACAATTTTCTCCTTCTTTGCTTATTGTTACCACTTTTTTGTGATGCTGTTTGTTTGTCTGTTTGTTTTTCTTCTTTCGATTATAAGTGTTACATTTGAGAACCTTTACCACATGCATAGATGCATTTGTACGTGGTGGAAGTAGTATTAGTTGAAGCTGATGTTTATTTCACGCTCTTAAACTTTCGTCCAACATTTCCCTTCAGTTTAACTAATATTCTCAGAGACACCTTATAGGTAGACTGAATGGTGTCTTTTCAAACTTTGTGAAGATCGGTTTATTATGGACCTTTTGTCCCATAGCCGAAAGTAATGTTTATAACCGTCGGTAGGGTGTACGGTACAACGTTTATATGTATAAATTTTTCGACAGAAAATTAAAAAAAAATGGGGGATATAAAAAAACACAGACATTTTATCTGCCAGAGAACAAAAATGGCAGGTTGTTGCATAGAAAAAATTGGTATGAAAAAGCATAGGGATTCTTGAAATTATTTTTGGTTCTATTATACTCTTCACATAGGCATCGTATTAATAAGGAATGCGTTTTGTTATGGTGCACAATAAAAAAATACATATTTATTTTCATATTTACTTAAGCTGTTTTTACCTATAGGTTCTGTTCTGCCTAAAAAATGCTTTCCACTCTTTTTAGCCTTATGCGTGCCCCATACATTTTTTCAACCACGAATTATCATGCTTTTTTTTCCTTGGACCTTCCACCGTAGTCTCGGTGTTCCATGTATGCGCTTTCTGTTCACTATGCCTGTTTTATTCAATTTGGCTTGTTACAGTATTGTGTTCTTCCATTAGTATGCTGAAGAAGCTGCACGATAAGCTATTACCCTATCGAAGACCTCCTGTAGTGGGGAATACTTCAGAGAGAAGTTAATTCATATACTGAGAGTCTAGTTTTGCCCAGAGTTATTTTTCTAAGACCTTATAAACAGGCGTGGTAAAATAAGGTTAGGTTAAACTGAAAATCCACAAAGACCTTTTTCGCCCTTAGTTTTACCATACAAGAAGAGACGATATTCAATTTCACTATTTCGATGTAATGAAATTCAAAATGTTTAAGACTTTTTGACAAATACCAGAAGCCTTTTTCTACCAACCCCAGTCAATTCCTCCAGGTTTTGTTACAAATAAGACCCAAGACCCTACGTCTACAGAGTTTAAAATATTTTTTTTTATTGGCGTATGCAGTGCTATGTTGCTTATGCGTCTTTTCCAGGACTTGGCAACGTATTATAACTTGCACAACTTGCATTAAATTGTCTTATAGAAATGAATTAGAGATTAGTTCCGGCATAGTTGGTTTTTGCTCCCTTCTTATAAGTTGGACCATGGTACAATCAACTTACAAGTATTCCAAATCAACTTGATAAAATACGATATCACCGAAACACAAGCTCATGAAAAAGATTGTCAGGTGTTAAAATAGCAAAAGCATGGTTTTATCATTAATCGGATATAAGTAATATGCTGAGACTGAAATCGTTGGATATGATTTCATGCCCCCAGATGTTCCATACAGCCCTTCAGATATTACGTCTGCACCTTCGGCCTTGTTGTTCCTAAGCCGGCTAATTTCTGCTTTGACCTCATCTGGTTTAGGAAGCGAACATTTATCTCTATCATCCATGAGTAATGGCGGATGGTATTTCGAATGAATGTTGCGAAATTGGATGATGGGGCAATCTACAACTTATGTGATATTCCCTTCCCTTCCTATAAGTTCCACGTGGATAAATATTTCAGAAAAATCTCAGAGGCTAGATTGTCCAAAGAGCCATGTTGTGGAACCACTCAGATAACCTGGCCGGAGATATACCTAAAACATTTAGGTCTATCCTCGATCTGGATAAACAAAGGATATAGAACACTGCTGCAATTACCGGCCCCCGTTGTTTTGGTACCAATGGAAGCAGATTTAGATTGCCTTTTAAAGGCTTCTGGAAAAGTTATTAGAATGCAGAGGAGGCAGAGAGTATACAGCACCTCTTGTGCTTCTTTCCGGCACTAGATGACATTCGGATAAAATACTTTGGCATCGGTTGACTGGCAGTTTATCATCTTTCATCAGAGATAGCAATTGGTTCGGGGACAAGGACCACTACAGGGCGACTATAGCCAGCCTTATATATTACTTCTCTATTGCTATTGCAATTTTCCTACTCAGCTCAATCTAGCCTAATTTATTGTTTTTTTCCTCAGAAAGAGACCACAGAAATGAAACCAAGTGGAATGCACCACATTCTTTCACCGTTTCCGTAGATGCCAGACGATTCCTTAAATGATTCTTTAACCATTTAAAGTAAC
The DNA here is from genome assembly GCA_963583895.1 of Melanophora roralis. Lineage (NCBI taxonomy): Eukaryota > Metazoa > Arthropoda > Insecta > Diptera > Rhinophoridae > Melanophora > Melanophora roralis. The sequence goes on along the minus strand of OY757187.1, from coordinate 59,703,547 downwards.
AGTAATGTCTCCTCCAAATTTCTTGCATATTCGGCGTGTCGGTCACCAGATTTCCTAATACATCTTTACTTGAAAGTATGGGAGTGGACTAATCTTTTCGTTGGCATTTTATCTACATATTGTTAGAATTTTGTGGTGTCGTTTCTGTTTTCATATACCTCAATATTTTTAAAATAGAAAATGTCCCTGAATCCCAATTATTTGTATGCGGGCTTGACTAGCCAGTGATTTGCACCACGCATTACGGGAGAGGTTCGTTTTTAATTCTCATAGTTCGTATGTGTAATACATTCCCAACAAATGCTTTTCCTGTGGCTTTTAGTAATGAAAGATTAATATTTTTAAGCTCTATACACACTACTTCTCTTATCTGCCTTCGCATTCAAAATTTTATCAATAAAAACAAAATGCGCCCTATATATTGGAGTTCATTCCTTGAGTGAAGTGTTTAATGAACAATTTTTCTATTACACTCAATTCTGAAATGAAATGAAATGAAATGAAATATGTACTTCTTTTTTAAACCGCGAACGAATAAGTATATCTTTAACTATTGTATATTTAAGTAGCTTACTAAGATGAAGATGCCCCAGAAAAGAAGCTGCCAAAAGGGATGATCTTTACTACGTTGGAAAGACCAAGTCCAAGAAAACGTTTCAAGGCTTAACGGGAAAAATTTCAGAAGAAGTGAAAAAGACCGAAGTGCCTGAATTACAAATGGCTTGCTTAATAACTAAGTTACATTCTTTTTAGGAAAACAATTTAAGTTTCACATAGAATCCCCTTAATATTGACAAAAAAAGCTGTTTAGGTCCGGAGTGGCTTTAAAAATATTTTAAATTATTTTAATTGTATTTTTCTTGCAAGAACTGTTTTAACAACTCAAAATCTTTATCGCTCCATTCACTTTGATGAATTCCAAGGATTATATATTTAATACGAGCATAAATCAAAAAAAAAAATATTTTACGTTTAATTTGAAAATCCTTAGCTGTTGAATTATTAACTCTGTTTATGTCAAATTTGTCACTTAACAAGCAGTTTTTGTGTTGCTGTGCTGCTGTAAAACTTGCTGATTAAGCATTAAATAACAAACATCCATTACCAAGAGAAATGACATGAATGAATGAATGTATTAGAAGCATGAGAGGGAGCATGGTAAAAGTCAACATAACAATAAACCAACCAACAGCAGTAAAAGTAGCAGTTGTATATCAAAGAAATTGCAGAAGAACAATAAGAGAAATAACGAATCAGCATTTTACAATAAATGTTTGAGAAAACGAACAAAAATAAAAAAAAAACAAACAAATAGCAAAATCATCATCAGCAGTAACTATTCTATGAAGGCATTAAAAACAATTCCAGTAATATTTCCTTGAAATCATCATCATCGCCGATATGACTCTACTTACTATATATGGTTGTTAGAAGGAGTAAAATAAACAAACAAACATTACAATAACATTGACATTTCAGTGTTATAATTGATGTCATCTTATATCTTCTGCATTGCCACTACTATTGATATTTACTACCATCTACATCCTTTTAATTTTTTTTCCTTTTAATTTTCCAATATCTTCATATAATTTGCTCAATTTGCTTGTGACATTTGTACAGCAACGCCCACTCCAAACAATAGCATACGTTCGTTACAATTTCAAATGATTTTTCTTTAAAGCTTTAATATATTACGAGTATACGCCAATAACACAGTTCTTTTTTTTGACTTGATTCTAATAATAAAAAAAATTTTTATTCGATACAATTATTACAAGTAGATATTTTTTATATTTTTTGTTCTTGTTAATTTGTCACAACAGACACGTTTACAGTAACGGCTCACAGGAAGCCACCAGGACGATTTAAGAATGAGATACAAAAGAAATAAACATAGAGGCTATAAATAAAATGTCCTTGACTTAACTAATTTGCCAACAAATTAATGAATATTTATTTTTTATTTTGTGCTTTGTAATCATATTGTATATTCGTTTCGTTTTTTGGTTGTAATAAATAAACAAAAGATTTTCTATGGGCTCCTGTCTTTCAACTGCACCACCACTAAGATTGAGTTTTTGACTAAATTCCTTAGTAGCTGTTTTTTAAAACAAATTTTTTTAAATTAAGGTAGGTTGATAGGTAAGGTGAAAAAATGGAGCCCAAAATAGGCCTCAAGCCCTGTAAAATAAAAACCTAGGCCAGAGATCACTTTGATGCGCTCTACTTGCAATAGAACTAGAAATGGATGGATAAAATAGCAAAGAATAAATCTGTGATGCGGACTAATTCCTCCAATATTTTCCACCTAAAACTTTTTAAATTAGTTACATCTTGTATAGCATCAGGCATAAAAATTTGGTTTCTTGTCGGCATTAAAGCTGGCCAATGACATTGAAAATATTCCAGCGATTCTTTCTGCAAGCATGCGCCCAATCCATGTAGGTATTTTTATAGATCTAGACGACCCGTTATTACACTTTTTATCTTACTTGATTAAGGGTTTATTTATTTTAACAGCTTAGTAGTCCTTCCTTCGAGCTGCCCAAAAATATGTTAAATTTGAGCGGATGCTTACCTAAGTTAAACCTGCAAGTGATCAGAGCTTTAAATACTGTAAAGCTCTCTGTGAATGCATGGGCCATGAAGCCCAGTCTCACTCTTTCCTCTTCCTGGTAAAAAAATATTTGCTCGGGAATATAAGTGCAAAAATGAAGCTCTTTGACATGAAAGTGTACTTAGTTCCAGAGCATTGTGACTTTGTTAGCAATAAATGTATCAACGCTTTGCGCTGAGTTGATGTATAAAAGATTAAATATTGGATGGGATTACGGTATGAGTGGCTGATCTACGATTTAATTGTCAGGGGTTCGATTTATTTGCATTTAGGCAAACCTGGGCCTAAGTGGATTGAGCTGGAGAACCACAGTTAGATCGGTGGGGGACTTTACCAAGCAGATAGTGCCGCGATGCTTATAATAGGTTATGTAAAGAGGGGAAAGAATTATAGATGATTGGTCACTGCCCCTGTCTTATTTACCTACTAAGGTACATACAACAGAATATTTACTTCTCTAACCGAACGTATACTGGATTTCCAAGCACCTCGCTAAAATTTCTGACACCAAGTTTTGGCATGTCCTTATCTACTTGATCTTTCCATCGGAAATTCAGTCTCACCCCTTTTGCGTGATCTTTCGCTTGCTACATTTGCATTTGAATGATTCTTTACTTGGAATTTCGTCCATTCTTGCAACAGGACCCAGCCAACGTGAACATTTAATTTTGATACCCCAAGCTCAAAGCTACCGGGTACCAACAGCTTTGACGGTTTATGTTTTAGCTTTTCGTAGAATTTTCAGAATTCATTCTGACTCCTGAACATCTAGATACAACCACACCTACGATTTTCACTCTTCTTTCTTTAGCGAAACTTAGTGCTACTTACTGCAGAGTTGCGCTGACTGTTTTGCATCAGTAGCATAACGACACTCCTGCTTAAACCGGGGCTTTCTTGGATAAGACTTTTGGTATCTAATTACAGATATAGCGACTTTTTCTACTAAGCGGGAAGTGCTTCACCATTGCTCTGCAACATTGACTTATTTAGGCAAATGTGTCAGTCGATCGGAGTAAGTGGTTTTTGTCCAATATGTCTTCAGCTTTCCAACGTTTAATATTCGTGTTGTTTGAGATCGTACGTTTCTCGCTATGAATATCAACCTTTGTTGCTACAAGGTAATGCTCCGGTTTCTGCTCCTCAAATCGATCGTACGTTCATTTGTCAAGTTGTTCATTACCTGATCTGGCTTTAAATATATAAAGATGTCGAAATATGATGCTGCCAACTAGCATTTTTGGCCTTGGCGAAATAAACCTCATTTTGTTGTCAGATGTCTTCTAGGGAAGGCTTAATGCTCAAACTTTTGGACCAAAAGTTGTTTTAGTTACTATTTTTGCATTAAAATCTCAAAGGACTTTGTTAATGGCATTAACGGGACAAAGGACATTTACTCTTTATAGTTGAATAAAGTATCCTTAATCTGTTCGTCCTTGCGCTTGGTGGGGCGTGATAAATTGGAGATTTGTTTAAATCCCCGGGTAATCAGGAATTACAGTCAAACTTAATTTTTGTTTCGTAGCAGCTTGATTGCAGCACGTCACTTTTTGGCTCACTTTTGATGTCTTTCCAATTCCATTCTTGTGGAGGAAACGTCGACCTTCTGCTTTTTAAGTTAATACAATGCATCTTGTTTATGAAGAGCTTTGACGAGCCTCATTTCTTGAGTAGGACAATCTTGATATCAGAGAGACTTTTGTCCATTGAAGTAATCCTGGATCGAAAATTTAATTGGAAACACCCCTTTGAGAAGAGGGCAGTAATGGCGCTGTTTAGAAAGACTGTCGGCCCAAAAAAAGGCTCTCAGCCAAAAGATGGCAAACTTGCTTTAAAGGAGCGTAATTAGACTAAAGCTAACCAGTGCGTGGGTATTATGATGGACCTAAAAGGACAGAAAGTTCCACAGACGGTCCCATGTTCGTGTTGCCTCAAGATAAGCGGGGCAATTAGAAATACTACTACGTGTGCTTTGGAGACAATTTTGAGACTCCAGCCTTCTAAAACCCAAATGTGCTACGAGACGGCACTTATGGCGAAACACCTCCAAACCAACGGGGAGTATATACAGGGACAGTGGAGCTGTCTGATCGCTAAGGTAAATACTAACTGCACTGCGCGGATGCCGTCCAAGTTGGACGTAGCCCAAGAGAAGTTACCCAAAGAAACGTGTTGTCTTACAGATGGCCTTAGGTGGAAAAACCCAGACTGAACATCCTAGTTGGATACCTAGAGAACAAGATTTACTTCCGCCTCTCGGACCACAACACTGTCCTAAAAGCGAAGGTCCGGGCACTCACGGAATGCCTGTCCTGGCTCAGGGCATTCGCAGAACCAGCGAATGTGAACATCTGTAAAGATAGCAAAACTAGGACGGTGTTGCAATGCAAGAGAATGGTTATTTGTTAGTCGGCATAGGGCAACGTTTGCATTAAATAGGTGCCTGTGGTCAGGGGGTGGTTGTAAATAAATAGGCGAATAACCTGGCGGTTAGGGCTAGGAGAAAGCGGAAAATTAAGTTAAACGCCTAACCTAATCAAACGTCCTTCTATTCATTCATCAACCCATCGTATGAGAGTTGCAGAGAACAGCAAGCGCAGAGCACGCATTGATGACATCGAAACGATGGGGTATTGCCTATGGCAGTGCCTAGCTTTACACAAGGCAGATCTTAGGCATTCTAGGTGCAGGTTCACAAATCGGAATCCGTTAAACGTTTGCGAAGGTCGATGCTATTAAAAGGGACCCATTAGTCTTCTTCTTTGATTTTTTATCGTAGATGAACTTCGAAAGGGTGGGCTACTTACCCGAAGCCTTGGCTTATTATCTATTGCACTTGTGAGTGAAAGCGCAGCACATTTAATTCAACTACTTGTAATGGGTGAAAAAGATAGCTATCACTAGGAGTTCAGTACCCACAGCTAAAATAAAGGAGGGGCCAATATTAGTCTGGGATTTACGAGGCTAAGACCAATCAGAGCTTTTACTTGGCATTCAATTTTCAAAAAGATTCACCTGCTCAGCTAATCAATTAAGTAGGCTTAGTAATATATACAAAAGTAGCATAAGAAATTCAAAATGTAAAACTCTATTATGAACAGAATTCAAAATTTACTTGTTCTTACAACTAAAAAACAACTTGTTAGGTTTTAAAGCGGGAATAAATTTTTTAGTTTAAAAAGTAACAAAAATTATTTAAGTATTTAATTTTAACTTTAATTTTCAATTTATATGTTAATATATTTACTAACAACCTAAGATTATGTATTGAAGAATTTTGGCTAATTTATGTCGGCAGTAAAAAAGAATTTTATTCGTATTAAAAGATAACATCCACTAATTTTCCAAATGAATTCATTACAAAAAAACGAAACAAAATTCAGGCGACAGCGTTATAAAGATTCACTCTGTTTACTCCATAAATGTTGTAACAAAATAAGATCTGATCCCTTAATGTTCCATGTTTGTCTGTCTTTAAGTCTATCCATCAAGCCAGCATAAACAAAAATACCAACAAAGTAAACAGAATAACCAAACAAGAGCGAAATACAGTTTTGTTGTATTTAATGTTCAACAACATTGTTATGCGACTTTTTGACTTCCGTCGACTTGATGTGTTTCCGTTTCCTTTAAATACTTCTATACTCTCGTACAAAATAAATGAAAACAAGTTTGTTTTACTTGACAAAAAGATGAACAACAAAAATCGTTTACGTTTACATTTTTTTTAAGCTATTAGTTTTACTTTTTTTAATTTCTTTATCGTAAGACCCTCATATTCATGTTTTTGTATCCTTTTTCCATATGTGTGTATGTGTGTGTGTGTGCTTGCGAGCATAAATTTCATACATCTCATTTGTATTTGAAATCGTTTGTTTGGCAGTGTATGTGTATGACTTTAATGCTTTTTGGTTGTGATTTAATCATTTTGATGTTCACTTTAAAGTAAGTGACGAAATATAAACAGGGATAATAACAATAACAAAAACACAAACTAAAAAAAGTTTGTTGGATTCATGTGAAGCATGTGTGCGTTTGTGTTTCAATTTTATTCATAATAGTTGTAATATAAAGGATAAGCACACATAGAGATTTTTACGCTAAGTTGATTTGCTGCCGGCTGTTTGTTACTGCTGATGTTAATTTTTTATGCTCGTTTTTTTTTAACTTACAATCAGTTTTCTTTTTGTTTGTTGTTTGTATGTATGTTAATGTTTTCCTTTTTTTGTTGAAACAATTTCCTTTTTATGTTATTTTAATTTTATGTTATTGTTATGACACAATGAAATGAAATTGGATTGACACTGACGCCATATAATAGTCAAAATAATATACATATGTGTATTTGTATGTATGTGTGTATGTCGGTTAGCATATTATATATGTATGTATGTGCTTGTTTATGCTCAAAAGTAAAAGCGATATTTTGGTATTTTATTTCATTTGATTTGGCTTTAAATATGAAAAACACGTGGTTAGATCTAGAATTAGGTAAAGCGTTGTCAAAGAACATATCTTAAGAATATGGAATTTTAACAATTTCCAAATACTATTCAGGATTTGATTCCAATTTTCTTAGTCTCTTTATATGGTTCGTTGCAGACTTAGTTGTTTCACTTCATTGTTTCGAACACCAAATCATCAGTAGGGGTCAACCAATAACAACAGACCCTATATATAAACAAGTAAAAATAAAATCGAGTCCAGAATAATATTTGAAATCGTTGTTATACAGAAAAGTTTTGTTTTCGGTAGCCCTTTTAATACATTTAGTGGGAAAAATAAAATTAATGTAATTGAATAACAAAAAATAGTTTGTGGGGTTTTTGAGAGAACCCTTGAGCATTTTGTTTTGTTTATAATAATTCTCAATAAGTTTATTGAGGTTTTTATATAAAAGCAGGAAATATATATGTGAGGTTTCTCACAACAAACCCTTTAAAAAACTAAGTAAATTTGGGATCAAGCCTTGAATAATACAGGATGCCTGGTGGCAAATTTATATTTTTATATATGGTTATTTCAAAGGTAATAAGCAGTGCGGATGGAGCCGTTGAAATGATCGAGTGTGCGGATTTGTCAGTCACGATGTCGCAGTGGTCGAGTGAGCACCACGCCTTCGCTGTTAATATCTTTTTTAAGAGTAATGATTCTTACCTAATTGCTCGTCGAAAGTTCGGCGCAACTGCTTCGGATATGAATGTCCCACGTGCAGGGCCAAGTCAATATATAAGGACTCCCGGAAACATTGAACTGGTTGAAAGCAGTTACCGAAAAAATCCCTGGAACTTCAAAGAGCGATTAATCATGAAATTTTAAAAAAAAGGATCTAAAGTTCCATCCTTTTAAAATTCAAAACGTTTAAAAACTAAAAGAAGGTGACTTTGATTTACGCAAGAATTTTGTGAAACGATGTTGGCGCATTTTTGCTCTATAAATACTGTTTTTTTTGGAGCGACGAGGCTTATTTTCACTTAAACGGCCACGTCAAAAACTACCGTTTCTGGTCTCTAAGAACCCGCAACCGTCGATTTAAACATCAAAAACTATGCGTTGCCCCAGGGTAGCTGTTTGGTGTGCCTTGTAAAAGCCTGAGATAATAGGACCATTGTTTTGAAAGCTGTCTAGGACAGGCGACGAATGTCAACGGGGAAAATTATCGACGCATGATTCCGGTTGTTTTTGTCAAACCTGCGAGCTCACTTATTTTACTCTCTACACACGTAGTTTCAACAGGTTGGGGCAACCGCAAACACAGCAAGAGCTTCGATAAATTTGCTTTGGTAAAATTTCCCCCAGAAACTGATTAATCACTTTGGGGATATCCCATGGCCACCGAGGTCTCCCGATCTAACTCTCATTTTTTTTAATGGGGCATCCTCAAAGAGGGAGTTTATAATGATAATCCTTAATCTCTTGGGGCTTGAAAGAAAAATATTCGTCGAGAAATCAGCTCAATTTAACCAAGTTTAATGCAGAGTATGGCGCAGAGCACAACGCTCCGTTTTGAACAGTGTGTTAAACTCGTCAGAAGAAATCTGGATGACTTACTCTTTAAAAAATAAAATCCGCATTTCCATTCTATCGTCCAATTGTATTAATAAAATTTTTTTCACTTATTAAGTTTGTTATTTAAGTTTAAAAATATGAATCTGCCACCAGACACCCTGTATTTAAAATTTTGTGTTAGCCTATAGTTTTAAAATTTTACTATTACTTTTGTAAGACCTTTCGTTGTTTATTTTTTCTGTAATATATACGAAACTTTCTTAGTAATTAGAAAAATATGTAATAATTCTACACAACTTACGAAACGTTTTTGTAATTAATTGATGTATATTGTTTGTTCCAGCTACTCTTTAAACAAAGTTGTTGTACCCCATATGGTAGTTAATATAAAAATAATTAAGGTGTAGGGTTAAATAAGTTCAGGCTTGACCCACTATAACTTTTTTACTTTTTATGTAATTGGTATTATAAATTCACCCACGTCTACTTTAACATAGTGTTACATCCTTTTAAGCTCACACACACATATGTGTAGTAAAATATATGTATATGTGTAGATACCCATATAACATACATACACACATATTATTATCCAAACAAAAATAGATAACATCCAAAATGACAGTTGTTACTGACATTTTTATTGTTGATGTGGTATCCTTAAGTTAAGCTTTCCTGGAGTATAAAAGGATTTTGGTTTTATAAATATTGTAGGGCATACTATGCTCGTTTAAAAAAAATTACTTTTTACTTGAAAATGGGGTTAAACACTTAACGTAAGCAGTTATGAGTAGTTGCTAGTATTTGGTATTTTAAAATAATTTATTTCTATTATGTAACAAAAAAAAATGGTTTAATATATTAAATTGTTTTAAGACATTATGTATAAATAAAGATTTTACATTTATAATTTGAAAGAATTTTTTTTTGTTAATGAAAAGTTGATATAAAGACATAGAAATACATAAATATTACAAAGAAAAGAAGGAAATTAATAATTTAAGTTTTATGTAATTTTGCCTTTAAATGTTTTTTATTTTAATTCAAATAAAAGTACACTTTTTGGTCGGTCCAACAAATCTCTTCTATTTAACTCACAAGTGTCTAAAAATAGAACTAAGAAATTTAAAAACAATATTATATATGTTCTCGTATTAATTTATTGTTAACTTTGCTGAAATAGCTAATGTGTTTCCCCTTGATGTTTTCCAGATTGCAGTTAACACTCAATTTATCTTTGGGAAATATTTTTGTGGTCATTTATAATTCTATAACTATAATTCGTAATTGTTAATTCAATTAAGACCGTTAGCATCAATCACAACAATATAATCTCTTTATTAAAAACTGTTTATTTTCCTAAATTCTTTACCGCCCACTTAAAACAAATCAATCAAACAAAGATCAAAAGAATAAATTTTATGCAGCAGAATCTCTTACGTTTTATTGTTCCATAATACTATTAGTACTACGTGTGTACCATGATGTATGACCAAATGCAATCGTAACAATAATAAAATTTATATGCAATTTGCACACATTTATATATGTACATACTTACACATACACACACATACCCACTAAGTATTGTTCATATTGCAATGTATTACGCCCACATAACTTTTCATTTTAGCCTTCTTCTAGGCTTAACATTAAGTTTCTTTTTTTTTTTATTGTTTAATAAAAACAAAACATATAGAGAATATCAAATCATTCACATATTATAATACAGATGTTACATATCACCGGAGTAAACAAAAGCAACAAAAATAAAGGAAAAAAACAACAACAAAAATATGTATGTGTTTGGTGTCACGGTTTGGATGACAATCTAGAAAACCTTTGAAATATAAAAGCATTTATTTTTCTGTTATTGTTAAAGATTTATGTTTTTAAATAAAACAAGAAAAAAAAGTTTTAAAAATTGGGGGGTACGAGTTCGAACCAATAAAAATTATCACACTTGCTGGCAACAGCATAAACAATAGCAAAAACAGAAAAATTTGCAAGAAATAGGGCAACTGTATGAGTTTTTTTTTGGCAACAAACAATTTTTACAAGCTGTTGTAAAGTGTTATTTTAAATATAACTCAATCTCTCATAATTTAATACGCTTATTTTTTGGGGGGCAAAAAGAATGCCGGAAGGAAAATTTGTTTGAGGGTGTTTTAGGGTTACGCTTGCTTACACTTAGATTTCAGGACAGAGCGTCTAATCATTTGAAATTAAAAATTCCTTTTATTTTGTGCCTTAATACGGGGTGCCTGGTTGCGAATTTATATTTTTAAACTTCAATGAAAAACGTAAAAATTGATACAAAGTTTTATTAAGAGCATTAAACGATAAAATAGAAAAGCGGGATATTGTTTTTTTAAGGTATGTCATGTAGATGTCGTCCGTCGAGTTGAACACACTGTTTAAAATGGAGCCTTGTATTCTGCGCCACACGCTGCACTAAACTTGGTTCAATTGAGCTGATTTCTCGACGAACTTTTTCCTTTAAAGCCACAAGAGATTGGGGATTGTCACTATAAACCCTCTGTTTAAGGTAGCCTCATAAAATAAATCAATGGGGGATATTTTCCCGAAGCAAATTCACCGAAGCTCTGGCTGGGTGTGCAATCGCCTCATCCTGTTGAAACCACGTGTGAAAAGAATTCGATGGATTAGATCGCATTTTTGGTAAAAAGAATTTCGTAATAATGAATCGATAATTTTTATCGTTGACATGCGTCGCCCGGCCTCCAGCACAGCACACAAACAACCATCATAAGGCAATGCAATGTTTTTTTATGTCTTAATTGAGAGTTGCTGGTTCTTAGAGATCAGTAGCGGCAGCTTTTCCTGTTGACGTGGCCGTTTAAGTAAATATGCGCCTCATTGCTCCAAAAAATGAGGCTTACAGAGCGAAAACGTTCCAGCATCGTTTCACGAAATTCTTGCGTAAATTTTATTGACTTTCTTTCAGTTTTTGAACGATTTGAATTTTAAAAAGGATGGAACTGCAGATCCTTTTTTAAAATTTCATGAATAATCGTTTTTGCAAGCCACAGTGAGGCTGCTCTTTTCCGTATTGAAAGTCGCGGACTTTAACGTAAACTGCTTTTAACAAGTTCAATGTTTTCGGGAGTCTTTGAAGATCAGCTGTGCTCTGGCCATGGGACATTCATGGCCGAAGCAGTCGCGCGAAATCTCGGCACCAAAAAACAAACTAAATTTACACTCGGTCCATTACGTATTCGCAGAATACTTAACTTTAAACAAAATTGTCGACGAGCAATCATTACTCCTGAAAAATGTCTCCACAAGAACGCAGATGCTCACTCGACCAAATGAACATCGCGTTTTGCAAATCCGCACGATCGACAATTCCAACGGCGCTACCCTCCCTCTGCACCGCTTATTACTTTTCGAAATAATCGTATTTAAAAATAAAAATTTGCTACCAGACATCCTGGTTAATGCAGATTACCTTAATAATACCCACACAACATAATAAAGTATCCCTTTCTGATTCGATCAAAGGACACTCATTGGTCTGTCTAAGTGTCCATGTGGTCTTGTAATTAAAATATGATTTTATAAAATTTATAATGGATAAATAAGTGGAAGACATTGAACGAAGCATATACAGATCTTGCCTTGGAATAAACTTGACCAACTATAGCTTCCTCAAAATTATTTCTGCCTTACGAAATTGGTTGAAAAACAATTTTCCTAGGCTTGAGGTAAATGCAGTACCCCAGAATGGTATACCAAAACACCAAATTTTTTTTCAAATTGATTTGCAGACCAGGACTTTACAATCACGACAAAGCATAGAATTTCTACTTATATCAACCTGGCATCTCTGAGTTCCTTTTAGACGACGATAAAGGTGAATGCCAAGGTATTTGACCTCAAAGAGTTGAAATGCTTTCTTGTTATCATCGAGGATAACACTGCGTAAAGCAAAAGTAACGAAAATTAATTTCCCATAATTGAGAGAATATGATGCTGTAAATTATTCGGTGTCTTCTTAGAATCTTCTGGAGAATTTGGAATATTGGTATCATAAGAAAATGGTAACGTGTGTGCTTGACTTTTTGTTGGCCCCTAAGAGAACAACTTAAGTAGTCCCCTGTTTCAACTGCGTTAACAGGCCTTTATGCTATAATTTTTGAAGGCTGGAAAGGCATCAATACAAAGCTTAAAATAATAATTTTTTATTCAAAGGCTTTTTATATAACTTGTAATAATCTGTGGGTATATTTCATGAATTTATGCTGCCACATAAGCTAAACCAGTGATTGGAATGTAGCTGTTGTTATTAAGAATCAGAGTAAGCTTAGTCACATCTGTAGAAAAATCTCTGTTGTATTTAGTCTGATGGTAGGTTCAAGAAGCATGTTCAGCAGCCTTTTCATCATATTTATTAGGGCTACTTTCTAGTCATCGATATCATTCATAGATTTTAGAATTAGGTTGCTGCCTACCATTGCTTATTTGAAATTTTTTACTTTATTCCATTACTATCGCAAACTAAATTCTTAACTCTTAAAGTATCCCAAATAAATTGAACTGCGCTTTACTTAAACTTTAATTTTAGTACAAAATGTTACTTTATTATCGCATGTGCTGTTATTGGAACACCAGTCTTTTATTACATAAAAGGGCAATTGCTTTGACCCTAAACTTCTTTTCTAATACCGTATTATGTGTTTGCTAACACCCTTTTTGCCATTTTCTAAAAATAATTATTTTTTCTTTCTACTCTAAAATTATGTTTTTGTTTGTGTATGTATGGCGAAATGTGTGCCTTTTCTTCCATATAAGTGTCATAGCTTGTGAAGGGTTTTGCTTTTTCTGCTCTTCTGCAAATCTTTATAGAATTCATAATGCTGTACGCACCATTTAAGTGAGTTATTAGCTTGGAATTAAAGCTTAACTTCCCCCTTTTCCTTTTTGCTAAATGTATAAATATGTTGTTGTTGTTTTTCATTCTATTTTCAATAAAGTTTATGAAATGGCGTCATCTTGTGCATAGAAAATTATGTTGCATATTAACAGTTGCTTGGAAAAGAATTTGTTATTGTACGTGAAGTGCCAAAGTTTAAGTTGAATAAGTGTTAAATAATAAACGAGTCTTTAAAGGTAAATTTAAAGTATTTTTGAAGTTTCATAATAGTTTTTTAGAACTTTGCAGTAAATCATTGCTTTAAGTCTAATTTTTGATCTTCTTTTTTCAATAAAGTAAGTATAAAGTTATTCTGTTTGTGTTTTATAAAGCATTTAAACAAAAAATTTATATATTTTTTATACCTTTCAAATATGTAAGTGATAAGGGTATATACATATAAGTTTGTCACTCCGTTTGTAATTTCTACATTATATAGATAGGAAAGCAGATTTAACGATGTCCATCTGTCTGTTTGTCCGTGTGGTTGAAGCCAACTTTTTTAAGCCCCCCAATGTCGCATAGACAAAAAGTATCAAAATATCAAAATATCTGCAAACAGATCGCTAGTAAAATTTAGCAAAATCGAGCGATAACTGACTGAGATATAAGCCAAAAACCAAGACAACCTCTGTTTTTTTCTCTAAAATTTGTATATAAAACCTCTACAGCTGTCCCGGAGATGCCCTCAAACAGGTGCAGACGTTAAGGGTCTTACGTGACACCTACCCTGCGGGTAATAATTCACGGTACTCTTAACACTTGGTGAAAACAAAGCGTCCACCAGCGCCCCCAGAATGGCTTACCATACCACGCAGCCTGCAATTCTCTGCCATGACTCTGTGCAAGCCATAACAGACCCCATAACATACTGAGGAGTTGGGCTTTCTAAGCCCAAATTGCGTCTTTAGTTTACATCTCGTCTTTTCCAATCAAAACAAATCCGCGCCGACAAAACACAACTCCACACGCTTGTGAAACAGCACCCAACCTTAAGCAAGAAAGAAAATGATTACCATGTCGCACCCAACAAATGCTATACCCAGCTCTGTTTGAAGGATCTTTTTATATTCAGACAAATCAATTTCTCCCCTTTCATCAACGCTTCATAATCTTCTCACCGCCAGTCAGGACCGAATCACGCACATGCTTCAACATGCCAATGCCGTCCATCTCATTATTTGCTACTGACGGGATCTTGTTTTAGATCCTAGGGTCGCCAGCCGTAGCCCGTTTCCCTATTCACCTACTTCCAAACACACTTACACCTTTTCAGCTATTAGCCTACTTCATCAATTGCTCATGTTCCTAGGTAGACCTGTCAAAACTAGAGACTCTATCTTGTGAACCTTAAGTTCATATAAAACCGCTTACGCGATCACTCTGGGGCCCGCACAAGACGGACCCCAGCATATCTACTTTCGTTCCCAGTTGGCCCGCTTGGGGATAACCACAGCCACCACGTGAACTTCCGAAGAAGACCTCACTATTAATCAGTTCATGCACTGGTAAGCACATGGGGCCAACTTATTCCCGTGGTACCAGATAGGACTCTGGGAAGCCTCGGAAATTTAATTCCGTAAAATTCCTACCAATTTCTATTCAGCACAGATAGGATATCGGTACCCTTAAAACCTTGAAGAGGGGCACTCCTTTTCCATCATATAACTTATCGACCTCAAACGGGTTGCAATGAAAGGCCGCCTTTAATCAATTTTTTATCACAAACATTTTTGTAGAACATACTTACTCCCTATATCCAGCCCTGTGTAAGACTGACCCCAACTCATTTTTCCTTGCAACTATTTCCTAGAACATACTTACTTACCCCCTATCACCATCACCTAAGGGGGTTGCCATACAAAATTTACAAAAATGATGTTAAAACGCCCATAGCTTCCCCAGAGTCGGCCTTAGAGAAATAAAGTGTATAACTGACCTCTATTATTTTGCCCTCCCAAACATAATCCTTGAATATACTAACCTGCTACCTCCATCGCCTAAAGGAGCCCCATACAAAACCTGGGAAATTGTAATTAATGCCCCCTACAGCTTCCAGGGTACCCGTAAAATGGTTAAATTCATTTTTCCTCGAAAACAATTGTCTAGAACATACTTACCCCCTATTTCCACCCTCTTAGGGGATTGCCATACAAAATTGGAAAAAACTAGGGTAAAATCCCCCTCACCTTGTGAAGAGTATATAAGATTCGGCACAACCGATTATAGCGCTCTTTTTTATTTTTAACTATCTTCATGTTGGTTGTTGGTGGATATTAAAAATCAAGCCAGAAGATACTCAGTAGGTTTTATTCATACTGAGCACAAATGAATGTCGTAAATACCCAAAAAATATGAGTCACAAACAGTCAAGTGCTGATAAGAAAGAAAACCTATCAAAAGCTTAAACATGACACACATACACACATCCATACGTACATAAAGTCTACTGGACATAACATATTAAGAATGTATGTACATACGTGTGCGTTTGTATGGGTGTGTATGTGCATATAAAACAGCAGGATATATAACAATGGAAATATAAATATTTAGCACAAAAGGGAGTTGCACCAAAGCATAAAGGATCAAAAACACAAACAGAATGACATAACCTTACTATCTATGGACAAAGGTGGTTTGAAAAGTTATTCAACTTAATTTTTCGGATTGTATATAAATATTTATTTCTATTTAAAAAAGGTGACAATAAAAACCTTATAATGCACAATGAGCTACGCGGAAGGACTTTTACATTGCAGTCGCGTAGATTTGGTGATAAGTGTCACACAACTTGCAATAAAGCCAGTCCAGATACTTGCAAATAATTATTTCCAACTTTTAAGCCCTTCTAAGAGCATTCTCGTACATATACACTAAACATCTACTCAAGTAAAGAGGGCTTTAATCGCTTGCATTATTTTCTAACATCCAGTCTACCACAACGGTTTTCTAAAATAAAGAAAAAATTATAAAAAAGACCCAAAAACGACCATCTAATGTTCGTTGCATGCGAAAGTCATTCATTGCTATTGTATGCTACTATGGTGCTTCTTTTATCGTATGTAATGCTTAAGAAACAGATACAAGGGAAAGACAATAATAACAAACGGAATACCAACAACACGACAGTTTCAGGCATTTAAAGGCACACATTCAGTTAAACAACAGTGCAATGTTAGAGAACACTTAAGCGTACAAACACACTTGCACTTATACACTGAAATCCTTTAATATGTCCTTAAAGTCCTACACAATATAGAAGTAAATAAGCGAATGAATGAATAAACGTATAAGACCTCACTAAACTTGTATTGTTTGAATAGTGTAAGGACTAAATACACAAAATGATTAATTGCCATGAGCTTTGATCGGTTAAATGATGGTCGGTTGGTTGTTTTCTAAGTTTGTTTGTTGCTCGTTTGGCCGAGGGAGCAATGGGAGGTCTTTGATAGAATTTGTTAAGAGAAAGAGCAAAGTAATATCCTTGTGTTGCTTATTTTTTTAGACGGTTATTTGGAAACTTAAAACTAGATTTTTTATTGCTCGTCTAGATTTTCAGTAACAGAAGTTAAGGCAGGAATTTGTTATAATTTTAAGATCTCATAATTGTAGCTGTTGGCGACTAAAAACCTTAGTACACGCTTCCGTCTCCAAAGCCTTTAGGTAACACTTCGAATGATTTAGTGTCCTAAATAGGTCTAAACTTTATTTTAACTTGACAGTGATTTCATTGCTCATAACAAATTATTCACGGAATATTTTGATATTTAAGCCTCACTGGATCTATATTCAGACCCCTCAATACAACGACAATCACCATTCGTAGACCCCACTAAATAGTAATATTAAAGGGTAAATTGGTTATAATTGGTTAATTGCAAGAAGAAAGGTTTAAAAGTCCACAAGATATCGATGGCTATTTATGTAGCCTTAATGAATATTTTAGGGAAGGGTAGGTATAAAAAAGTTTTTAAAAATATGTGGAACAACTAAAGAATGTAGAATGTCCGTAAAGAATGTAGAAACAAATTCCAAACTAATTAGCAACAGCATCACTAAAGGCAAAATTTTTTTTTTTTTTTTGTTTCATATATTTATTATTGAATCTTTGCCTGTGGCGAACTAACAATAAGTGTTCAAATCTTAAAACTAGGTATTTAATATTAGTCCAGCCAGTGCCAGACTAAAATTTAAAATCTCACAATAAAATTAACTAATTTCAAAGGTTTCATCTAAGAGCAATAGTATCCCTCCTTTTCAGGCGGGTGTGCCCACTATATTGCAGGATGTTTCGGGCGAGCGGATTTGGATGAGTTTCCAGCTTTTTTAAATACTTGTCCACAGAGTTCAGGATTTCGCATTTAACTAGTGGAACTTGTAGATCCTTGTGGATGTTGCTGTTAATATACCAAGGAGCACCAGTTATCATTCTTAGGATTTTGTTTTGCCTGCGTTGAATTTTTTCTATGTTGGATGCGGAAGCAGTGCCCCATAATTGTATACCGTAGCACCAAATTGGTTTCAAAATCGATTTGTAGAGTAGAAGTTTACAATCAAGACGAAGCACAGAGTTTCTGCCGATTAGCCAATGGATTTGTGTAGTTTTAAGTTTCATTTGCGTCAACTTCGCATCTATATAAGGCTTCCATGTGAGGCGGCGATCTAGGTGAACACCAAGATATTTTGTCTCGGTTCGTTGAGGCACCATATGGTTGTTAATAGTGATTGGGGAGCACGTTTCTTTGCGTAAAGTAAACGTTACGTGGGTACATTTTTGCTCATTAATTTTTATTCCCCATAATTTTGCCCATTTCTCTACTTGGGTTACGTGTTGTTGCAATTGGCACGAAGCCTCTTTAGGGTCTTTATGAATACTGAGAAAAGCGGTATCGTCAGCAAATGTAGACGTGTGCGTAAAACTGTTTGTTGGCATATCTGCAGTGTAAAGCAAGTACAAAATTGGGCCTAGGATACTCCCTTGAGGTACACCAGCCCCTATTGGTTGGCAACAACTTATTTGGTTTCCCTCTTTGATTTTAAATTGTCGACCGGTTATGTACTTTTCTAGTAGGTTGAAAATATTAGCTGGAAGGTTTAGCTTTAGTTTGTTTAACAGGCCTTCGTGCCATACCTTATCGAATGCTTGAGAGACATCTATAAAAAGCGCGGAGCAATACTTTTTTTCCTCGAAAGTTTTTCTTATAACCTGCACCAGTCTGTGAGTTTGTTCTATTGTGCTATGTTGACTTCTAAAGCCAAATTGGTGATCTGGAATGCAGTTGTTTTCATTCAGGATCGGAGTAAGCTTATTTTTAAGCAGCTTTTCAAACAGTTTTGACAAAGTTGGTAACAAACTTATAGGCCTATAAGACTCCACCTTAGAAGGATCTTTACCAGGCTTAGGAATCATCTTAACTAAGGCAACTTTCCATATTGGTGGAAAATGTTCAAGCCGTATTATGGCATTAAAAATAAAAAGAATTATTCTTTTTGCTGTAAAAGGTAGCTCAATGAGCATTTTGTTGCTTATTTTATCAACGCCAGGAGCTTTTTTACCATTTAGGTTAGAAATAGCTTCTACCACATCTGAATATCGGAAACGTATTTCTATAGGACGTCTAGAAACAACAGGCGGTAATTCCCTCACGTCAGTGCATGTATTAGGAGTGAACACGTTTCTTAAATGGCTTGCGAGCAGATCGCATTTTTCTTCATCATTTCTAGCCCAGGATCCTCTTAGATTGCGCAGTGGTGGTTTTGCGATTACGGGTCTTTTGAGACGACTGGCTGATCGCCATAGAGAATAATTTGTTTGAGGGGTTGCGTCTAGACCTTCCAAATACTTCTTAATTGATGCAATTCTGTGTACCTCCAGCAAGTTTTTTAAGCGATTTGTACACTCTTTTAGCTTCGTTTTAAGTTGGGGCGATCTATGCTGTTGCCATTCTCTTCGCGCTCTCCTTTTTTCAGATAAAAGCTCCTCAACATCGACAGAAAAAATTTTGTTGTATTTGACCTGACGGTATGTTGAAGAAGCATGTTCAACGGCTTTTTTAATGTTTTCATTTAGGATATTTAGGCAATCATCGATTTCTTGGGGAGTTTTTAGTGGTATGTGTTCCGAGCAGTGAGAGCTGATATATTTTTTATATTTTAACCAATTTACTCTTTTTGATAAGAAAAAATCACTAGTTGCTATTTGGTGAGGACTGCAAATAGTGATAATTGTGAGTGAGTGGTCAGAAGATAAATCGAAGGAGGCTTCAGCCTCAATAAGGTCCGGTGATATACCTTTTGCCACGCCAAAATCTATTACGTCTGGAATTTTATTATTGTCCGTTGGCCAATAGGTTGGTTGTCCAGTTGAAATAACGAAAAGTTCTATTTCCGACACTGAGTCATACAAAACACGACCTCTGGGACTAATTAGGCGGGAGCCCCAGTATGTGTGCTTAGCGTTATAGTCTCCAGCAGCTATGAAGCGGGGACCTAATGATTTGTAGAAACTGTTGTACTGATCCTTCGTTATGGAGAATCTGGGTGGACAGTAAACTGATGAAATAACAAGGTTATGGAAAAATTCATCAATGCAGACGTTCGTAGCTTGGATATAACATTCCGAGAGGCCACCCAACCATTGGTGTTTAATTCTTGATTTGATTAGAATAGCCGAGCCACCACATGATCTATCCCTAGGATCCTTTGAATCGTAAAAAGAATAACCACTAATTTTAAAAGTGCTTCTAGATGTCATATGAGTCTCAGAAATACACATAACATCGATTTTTTGGTTCATTAAGAAATATTCGAGCTCGTTTTTGTGTTGGCGGATGCCGTTTGCGTTCCAGAAACAAACCCTGAGGCAGTTCATGGTCTTTTAAGCATAGCCTGCAGAAAAGCAGACTGCATTTTTTGCATTTCTTGCATCATGTTGGCCATTTGCGCCATAATCTGCGTAAATTGTGTGACCATATTGTCAATTACGGCTTCCAGGCGGCTAAAATTAGGCCCGGTTGGTTCGCTAGTTGGCACTTCTTGTTGTGTTGTAGGCTGGGTAGACTTACGTGAATTAGGCTGGTTAGACTTTAATGCGGCGGCGTAAGAAACTTGATTTGTAGCTGGTTGTGCCAATGGAGGCATATTTGTAGTTTGTATATTTAAAGGCTGGGGAGGGGCAGGAACTATGTTCGGCTTAGTTGATCGCTTAACTAAATTAAAAACAGGACAACCTCTATAGTTGGCAGTGTGGTTTCCCCCGCAGTTGCTGCATTTCTTTATCCTAGGATCATCTTTTGGCTTGTCGCACTTGGTCGTATCGTGCAGATCCCCACACACAACACAAACAGTAGGCAACTTACAATAAGTTTTAGTGTGGCCATATTCCTGGCAGTTTAAGCACTGTACGGGCCCAGATCGCTTATGTGGCACTTCCACAGTGACTCGTCGGTGCATAATATATTTTAAATCGTAGATGGGGTGAGTTTCACTTTTTTTCAATTTGATATCACCAGGCTCAAGCTCCACTCGGAATAATGGTTGGGGGTGTTTTTCCCTATTTCTCATATTCGACACCGTCCTAACCATAAACCCTTTGTTTAACAAACTGGTCTTGATCTCTTCTGGGTCAACGTTAGAATCAATGCCTTTAATAACTACCTGAAGTCCTTTTGCGGTCTTGAGTTGGTAGGTATAGAAGTTTTTTCTGAGTTTTTCGAGCTCCGAAACCGTGGCGCGGTAGGCGTTTTCATGGTTCACTTGAATTTTTGTCTCAAATATGTTACCGCGTTTAACGTTTGAAATATAAAAGCTATTTTCCCCAATCAAACCGACTAAAAACTTGACGAGATCATTTGAGTTTTTTTCCCTCAAATAAATGGGAGGTGGCTTAAAGGACTTTTTTTCACTAACATGGGCCTCATTATCCTCTTGCAAAATTGCAAAACGATTTTGCGATGAGGTTGGCCTTTCATCGTCTTTTAAAATTTTTGCAGGTTGAGATGCTTCTGCCGATTTAGGGCTCCTTCCCCTTTTAAGAACTGTTACGTACCTGTCCATCCCTACTTGGATCTTAGGAGCACACGCAGAAATTGGGCCCGTAGCGCCTTTAGCAGCTGTTGGTGCGACACCAGAACTTGATAAAGAAGACCGCGATGAAGATGGCACCTCGGTATTTTTTTTATAATTTTTAAACAGAGATTGGGCTTAATTTGTCCCTTGTTCAGTACATTTATTCAAATTAGGCACACTTGCACTTAAATTATTTGTATTTGTTTTCGGTTTTGCACTTAAATAGTTTCTATTATATTCAGGGTCTCTAATGTTTTCATTGCTAACGCTTGCTGAGCTTAACACAATGTAAGCATTTCGGCTATTAGGCCCACTGTCACAACGATTACTGTTACTCATTAACCGTTTGGTTTTTTTGTTTTGTTTAGTTTGTTTTTATTTTCGATTCTCACTTATGTCTTGTAGGTATGTATATTAACAAATATTTTTTTTTTGTAACTTATTACAAATATCACCTATTACAAATATACACTCGCGTAGACACGTCCGTACACTACGAGATTAAGAGAGCAACTGCCTAAAGGCAAAATAACAAAATGATATTAGCTTTTTTATCATTTTTACTGCCTGCTAACCTGGTTTCCCAATCCCTGCTCTACTAAGGAACGGTATATTATCAAATGTCAATTAAAAAGCCAACATTTTGGCTGAAATATTTTCACGAAATTCTCATTTGCCGCAAACCAACTAACCACTCTCCGAGTTAAAAAATCTCTGCCAGTTATATTTCTTAGAGCTCGCGCAGATAAAAGGGGTTTTTTCGGATCTCAACATTAGCAAGTCTCCTGAGCCGGAGGGAGTACTAGCACTGGTCATAAAATAAGTATCTTCGATCTTCATTGGCTTTTCAGCAATGTATACCGCTTCGGGGTATTCCCCATATGCTAAGAAGTAGCCAATGCCTTAACTATTTCTAAGGCGTTTGAAAGAGTCTGGCACCACGCTCTCTTATCCAAACTTGTTGCTTTTGGCGTCGGCTAAAATTTTTTTGGATTTGTATCGAGATTGCACTATGCGTCCTATTGTAAAAGGGATCCCTTTCAATGAGTTCAGAGTAATTTAGGGCAAGGCTCCGTTCTTACATTATTTTCTGTATCCTTCTAAATGACCATTATTGTCAGAATTCCAGTACTATCTTTTCTTTTGTGGATGGCAACAACATATTCTATTTCGCTACAAGCCTACCTTTTCGGGAATTGGAGCTATGAGGCAGGGTATAAATGGCACACTTGTCCGTTACCTGATGCTAATTTCCAATTGGGCCTTGCAAATAGAGTTGATTTTAATGCTAGTAAGATCCAATGTTGTCCTTTGACACATTAAGGCACGTTGAACCGCACTGCATCTTCTGTATTAATTTTTTGTAAAAATGTGGGGATATACGCACAAAAAAAAGTGCGATGTCCGCTAGACGGAACACCTTCCTTTTGTGTCGAAGAAAGCATCCAAGTATCTTGGTTTTTAAAATGGTATAGAAATTACTTTACGCTATGTAATCCTCCCAAAATTTATACCACCTATAGCCGACCTAAGAGGGAATATACTTATGTTTGGGTTGGTGCTCCAAAGTCTATTTCGAAACCACTCGACAGAGTACAACAATGAGCAAAAGGGTGTCTAATTGTCTTGATTCGCTCGATCACCATCGTGATTCGGGATGTGTAACTCTCTTCTGCGAATACTATAATGGAATGTGTTCTGAGGAAATTAGGAAACTTGTTTCTGAAACCCCGAGCTTTATGCGTGGTAAAAGACTTTATAGAAGAACACACCCATTTGTAGTCGTCTGACCAGTGAACCGGACCAAACATTACAGGGAAAGTTCGTTCTTTAGACGTACAGCTCGAGGAAAAAACTTCCTAGTGATTTTTTTCCTTTTACGGTTGATACCAAAAATTTCATTTAAATGTACAAACACACTACTTCTTCTTCCCTCTTTCAAATAACTTAATACTTACTTAATGTAGTGCATGTGCAGGAGCCATTTTAAAGTGGACAAAAAACTATATTATGGCTCAAGAACTTTCCGCCAGTATAAAGAGTTTCTTTAATAAAAATAATTCATCTTCGAAGGTTGAGTCTTACCGGCCCTTAAAATCTGTAACCAACTATGTATGCCGAAATATTTTGAGACGACAACAAAGTACCAAAAAGTACCACAAATAGGTTGGTGAATGGCTTAAAGAAATCTTCTAAGGAAAAACAAATATTGTGCGCTTTTTATCGATGTTTCTTAAGCGTTTGATAAAGTATGACATCAAAGAGTGCTTTTTAACCAAACTAAAGATTAATTTGCGACTTAATCTTTAGCGACTGTTTGAAAAGTACATTAACGGGAAAAAATTTATGGCCAAAGAAGGACTGAAAACTGTCACTAGCAGTAGGGGTTTCCCCACCTTAAGGGAGTATTTTAGGCTAATTTCTGTACTTCCTTCCCGCAGCAGACATGTCAACCAACTGTTTAACTTACAGGTCGATATTTTTGGTAGTACTCATGAAGATCCTAAACAGGCTTTGATTGGGGTAAAGAAATGAACCAAACTATAGAAAATAAAAATAAATAAGCATTTACGTAAATTTTGCAGACAATAGTTCTCCCCAATCTTTATTAATAACTTAGAGATGCCTACACATTTTGAGGCAAAACACTTGAGCATTCTTCTGGATCGCCGCCTCACATGGAAGCCAAATATAAATGCAAAATTGGCACAAATGAAAATAAAGGCAGTAAGTTAATTGACTTGTAGGGGATAAACTTTGTGCTTTCGCTCGAATACAAATTTATATTTTAATACTTGATTTTAAAACCAATTTAGTGCTATGAGGTACAGTTCAACGGCACTGGTCTGCCTTCACTTTAGAAAAATTTAACGTCATCAAAATTAAATCCTACGAAATGTAACTGCCGTTCCATGGTATATTAAGAACAACAGCATCTACAAAAATATTAAAGCTCCACCTGTAAACTGCGAAACTTTAAACTTTGATAAAAATAATTAATTTAAGCTGGAAGCACACTCAAAGCCGGTTGTTTGAAACTTCGTACAACATGGCGCACATGTTGAGATAGAGCACCGTTGTTACCAGATAATGCCATGGGAAATGATGTAAACTTTAGTTTGTAAATTTTGATCTAGTATGGCTATGATGTTAAGATTTAAATATTTTTTGTAAATTAATTCAAATAAAAATCAAATGTTTTTCTTCCAAGAAACCTCTTTTTCTTATCTTTTTCTCTTAAGGAATTCCTTCAATCTATTTTATTTGTTGTGACCAAACAACAACAAAAACCAAATGGAAACTCGCAAATGTTAAAAAATACAACTTAGATCTCTGTTTAATTATTTATTTCCTTCGTATGTTTTTTCCTTGTGTTCGTTTATAAACCACGGAACAAAATTATTTTTAAATATGATAAAACTGTCAGTCGGTTTTATATTCCTTGATATAACAACTTTGTTCTCATTTTCTAATTGGCAAGCACACCCACTCTTTAAAGTCATTTTGTAATGTGCATTAAGAGGCAAAAAAAAGGAAGCGTTGAAATGAAAACGTAGTTGAAATGACTGAATGCCAGTTGTTTGGATAAGTGTCTCAGCTTTGTTAAAGATTGTTGTTTCTAGTTTTCATGGAATAGTGGAGAAACTGCATGTGGGCATATGGTGGCTGCCATAGTGTTTTTATAAAAGAAAAAACAACTTGGGACATTGTTAATCCTTTTTCAAGTCCTCTAATGAGTAGATTCTGTTATTCTTTTACTTTTTTATTAAAAAAAATATTATAATTAAAATATCAAATGAAGCAATTAACCCGCTACTTCGTTAGCGCAGTTTTTATTATATTTTTTAAAGTGAGTTCTGATTGCCAAATGCATAACTTGTTTGACAATCTCAATAGAAAACTTCCATTTTTTATTTCTTAATAAATATTAAAAATACAATTTTGTAGTTACTAATTGGAACTTTAAAAAGTAAGAAATTGCAATTACAAATAAAAAATCTCAAACAAATTACAAAAAAATGTACATATAAAAATGAATATCAAAATTGTCGAAAACAATCTTGTTAATCAAATACCGGGATGGTAAATAAAATAAAAGTTAAAGTAAAACAGTTTTAAGGTCATCCGATGGATAGTCCGATGGATATCCAAAATATAATAAAAGTACAATAATAGAAGTAACTAGAGATAAATGCAAACAGCTTGAGAATAAGAGAACAAAGCGCTGTCTGTGGATTTAGTTTGTTCTAAGCAATATGAAATATAAATATAATTCCTGTATGCAAATTCTAGTTAAAGTTTGTTTACATTCAACGTACAGTAGTACCTACAAGAAAGAGTGCTGACAAGAAATCGTAGCTGTTTTTGAAAATACATTACACTCAGCTAATATCGGAATCACTTAATTTTTAATAAAAATTTCCATTTTTTGATATTAAAATTTTAATAATAAACTTAAAAGCCGAGTAAATAGGGATTCTTAAGAAAACTAAAAAATATTTTAAAATTTCTTTTGGCCTCATTCTATGTCCCTTAATATATTTCAAAATTAATTATCTCAATAAATTGTAAAATTTTTAGTTTTTAAAATGTTTTGACTTAACGACATCCATAGGATCTTTATCAGCGTTTTTTTATTAATATAGATTTACATTTTGGAAAAAAAATACTACAAAAAATATATCTATAAGATGTGTGAAAAACGAATATATCGCTTGTATTTAATCGTATTCATATTGCAGAAAAAATACCGCTCTTACAAATGCTTAGCATGACATTTCTTAAGTTACAGTGTCATGTTATAAAATCGGTAAAGAACTTTAAAACCTTTTTTAGTTCTTAAAAAAGTATAGTCTTTATATCTACTTCTAGACATCATTAAATTCTTTTTTTGCCAGGTGCCCAAGAGTCTACTTTAGTAAAAGCCGAACTTATCTGGGAAAATACCGCTATAGGACCAATTAAGTAATTGCTTGGCCTTGAACTAATTATTGCATCACAAAATCCAAAGGAGAGAAAGTGGAGAACAAAGTTAACAGTATGCTTGGCTGCCTCTATAGTCGCGAAACTTGACTTTGGTATTTTACTTCAGGTAGTGTTTCCAGATAGGGATGCATGGAAGAAATCGTAGGGGCTGTATGAGGAGGATGCACTCTTCACTGGTGGATCGAACATGGAGGTTGCCACCGGGGCTTGTGTTTAGAAAATGAATACGGGTGTAGGGATGTTATAAGACTTCCAGATGGGAACTGAAAGCGGTGGACGCGGAGGAAATAGGGGCGTGAAAATCTACGTTGACAGTTAGGCCACGCTCAAGGCTCTAGAGGCATTATGCCAAGTTTAGATTTGTATACGACTGTAGACGTGCTGTCAGGGTGATCTTGGTGAAATGTAGGATTAGGCTCTGCTGGAAACCGGGTACTTGTGACGTTACCGGTAATGAGACTGCTTATGAATTGGCAAGGAGGTAATTGGCTGGGTATATTGAGCTGGGCTATGTGCCGGGAAAGCCACCAATGGGTCACTATTATGAATTGACTGAATTGACTTCGGTAATGGACACAGTGTACCAAAACTGAAGGAACAGGGCTGAATATGGGTTCTCTAGGCTTCTATGGCCCATGCTGGAGAGCAGGGGCACAGACCTGCTGCTCAAAGAGAGCAGAGCGTTCTGAGGTGTGTAATTGGAAAACTAAGAAGACACTGCAATATGAGATATATGACAAGTAAATAAGATAGTAACTGTGCAGATTTCTGCGGGTTGTGCAGAAATGAAGAGAAGATGAAGACTGGAATACTTTTTCTGCGCTATGCTGCAGATCCGCCGACAGAGGTGGTTGGGAGGACGCTTTTTTGATAGACTTGGTGAGGTATCTGACTGTGAGTTGGAGAACATCATAGGCTTCATCAAAGGGGTTAGGTGGCTGGGTATATATGTATGTGGTTTCAGCGTCTTCGCTTGATGACTAACACTCACTTCCTTGACTTTGGTTAACGGCGTTCTTGCTTTCCTTTTCTTATTCTTGCGCCTTTCTTTCTACAAATTTCCTCTTCTTGCTTATTTTTCTTTTTAACTCTTCTGAAACGATTCACAATGGGCCTGCATTCATCACTGCCCTTCGTGACTTAGCCTAACCTATGGGAAATGAAAATTTTTGGGCGACAAGGCTTGCAATAAGTGAAGCGGTTGGCACGTTTTTTGTTCTCTTATCTATCGAACAGCATAAAGTTGCCATGTGAACCATTCCTCCACAGTCTATCACTTTTTAGGGCACAAAGGCTTCTACCTAGTTAATTTTGATTTTTTAATTTGTTAATTTCTACGTCAAATTTTTTTTCATGAAATTAAAAACTTAAATATACCAAATAATCATAAACATGTAATTCAAAAGATAATTGATGTGAATAAATTTGAATGTTGTATTAAGTCGATATAAAATAAGTTTTAATATAAAAGTATGTCATATAAAATATGCATGTAATATTAAAACTTAACAAACTGAAAAAGTCTTGCCATTTTTACATAAATTTCATTACATTAATGGTAAAAAAATGTACCCCCTAAACAAAACCCATCGTGTAGACTTTTATATTATTTTTTGGTAGGAAAAAACATATTTTATAAACGAATGAATTATATTTTTAATATGTGTGTACATACATACACACATACATACATAGGTATTTATGTATAAGACAGAAGACTAGCAAAATTACTTTTTAGAGGGTACAAGGAACTTTACCTACAAAAGTCTAGATATAGACTTAAATATTCCCTGTATTACTTAAAGTTCAGACATTCTGTATATAATTCCAAAACCGAAACTAAGCCAAAACAACATTGTATTTCATATCTTGATAAGTTTTTTTTTCTTTTTTATTTTTCATGACTTTTTTTAATTCATATGTGTATGTCTGCATGATTTCTCATACTAACAAATATAAAATATGTATGTTTTTTTTGTGTAAGTTCGTATACTTATGTGCGTGCATGAGTATGAATGTATGTATGTATATGCATGAACATGTATGTATAATGATGTCAAGCGTGCAGAACAAATCGCTGAGAAAAATACGCAATTTAAATGCATAACACACAAAAGAACATGCCTAATGCCAATAATAGAAAAAACTAAATCCTTATACATTTCAACATAAATCCCCATATACAATAGACATGCACACACAGTCACACACACACTCATACTTAAAGAACATAAGAAAAGTTAAGAAAATTTCATGTACCTTTTCCATTTGCTTTTTTTTTTGCTTCGTTTTTAAAGACATTTTGTAGCAGATTAAGTTCTATTCGCACATGGATGCGTTGAAATATGAGTAAAGCTCACACACACCCATCGATTTATAAATGTGTGTTCGTGTGTGTGCGTATGTGTAATTCGTAAGAAGCCTAAAAATGGCAAAAGGAATGGATAAAAAGAAAACAAAATTCTTAAAAGAAAATTGTCGTATATTATACTGTCGTATGTTAACAATAATTGGAACATGCTGCAAGCATATAAAACGTTTATTATAAGACTTATGAAAATACATAAACAAACAATTTTTTTTTTCTGGGATTATTCTTTTGTAATTCGAGTAGAAGATATAAAGATATGAAAAAGTACAGATAAAGGTTAGCCATAGGATTATCATTTTAATTTTGTGTAGAGTTACATAAATTAAGAAACTTTTAAATAGAAATCGGAAAGTTTATAATAAGTAGATCAAATCCTAATGTTTGAGATAAGTTAAAAGTCCTTAAACAAATTCCAAATAAGATTATTTAAGCTTTAGATAGTTTGTTATGAAAGTTTCGTACGCAGAAGTTTTCTTGGAAAACCAAATTGCTAGTGTGTGCCTCGTTTTCTGTTATTGGTGGTATAAGACCAGACTGCTTCGTCTTCGGACTCCTTGATGGCTCCGCGACTAATATGTAAGGTTATCGGAGCATCACTGGGCGATAGGAATGTTTAAAAGTCTATGGTCCTGTGACGCTAAAATGATGCACCAATACACTTGAAGAAAACCTGCGTCCTGTGCTGCCCAAAAAATATAAAAAAAACAAGTAATGGCGCTATATTCGCCTTAGCCCAAATTTTTTTTTAAATTTTTACGGTAACGTTTTTTGGGGGGGGGGGGGGGGGGGGGAGATAGGGGTTTATATGTTTAAGCAATATGTTTGGGAGGGAAAACTAATGGGTGTCTGTAATACATTTTATTCCTCTAAGGGCGACTCCGCGGAAGTTGTAGGGGTTTTAATCCTATTTTTTTTAATATTGTATGGCAACTCTGTTAGGCCTGGAGATAGGGGGTACGTAAGTTCCCCGAAAATGTTTTAAAGGAAAAATTAGTTGGGGTCGGTTCTACATTTGCCCTTTGTAGGAGCACCCTGGAACACTGTTAAAGGCGGAGGTACGGTGTAAGTATGTTCCACAAAAATGTTCGTGAAGAAAAATTATTAGGAGTCAGTCTTACATTGCATCCATGTAGGGGCATTAACGGGGCAGCTGTAGAAGTTTTTAAGTACAAATTTTAGAGAAATAAACAGAGGTAGTCTTGGTTGTTGGCTCATATTTCGAATAGTTTTTGGGCTTTTTTGCTAGGCTTTAATAGCTACTTTTTCGCACATATTTCTAATAGTTTGAAACTACCCACGGGTCTATGCGACATCGGGGAACCTTCAGAGTTTACGAAAAAATGAACATACTTACATTGAAGAAAGTACAAACGAAGTAACAAACTAATATATACTCTAATTACCTTGTGAAGGGTATAGCAAGACTATACACTTTGTAAAGCTTATTTAAGCTGGTAAGTAGCGAAAAAAAGTTAAAAGGTGTAATGACAAATAACAAAAAGAGGTCGAAAGTTACCAATTTGAGGATGCAATGCAATGTATCAATAAATAATTCACCAAATAGTAATCAAAGTGTGGCCGTCATCTGGTGATCGGTGCTGGTCATCGGCAAACTAGTTTCTCCAACGTCTTACCTCGCTTACGTCCTTGCACAAACAGCAATACGCAAACGTATTTGCTGCCAAATAAGAAACAAAATGAAGCCTGGGTTTTGTTCGCTAATGCTCCTTGTTATAAGGAGTTGGATGGCATATAGTCTGCATCCTCAGCTCCCAACTTGCTTCTCTTTTATCTAAAAGTACCCTCCAGATCCTTTTCTCCAATTCATCTACAGCATCATTCTCGGGTGTGATATTCCTGAGTTCCGTCGGAGCAACATCTTGAGGGCTGGATTGATATTTCACCAGCTGTAATGAAGGATTTTAAAATCTACGATGGGATAAGCTGATTCTCGAAATAAACGAACAGAGGAACTTATCCGCGAGAAGTTCTATCGCCACTGCTGATGTTCACAACTTCCAACATGTTGCTTAAGAACATAGATTCATTGGATCTAAGAGCTGCCGACTATACAAATGACTTTGTAGTGGCACCATCTGCCTTTCATCTTGATATTATATCCGATTGGCTTATGTAATTCACAAACATATACAAGATTCGTTTTCTCAACATCTGACACTAAATAGAGTGGTAGTGATTCTGTCACAAAGCATATGGAAGCCATTGCGGATAGTAAGCTGCCGTGGAGATCAAACCTGGTGGTGAGGGTAGTGAAAGTATAGAAGGTGCGCAATTGGGAAAAGCTGGTTGTTCAGTCCCCCAAAATATCATTTAGCTTTTTAAGACGGTGACAGAACCGATTATTTTCTATGCAGTTAAAAAAGGTTAGGTTTGGCAGAATAATCAACCGTTGAAGGAAAGGATACAGCTAACTTGGGTCCGCTTAATTCAGTCCCTTTGTGTTACCTGGAGAGGCAGATAGAATAGGTTGAGATGAAAGGAAAGAAGAAGTTTAGAAAAGGATAAGAAAGAAAGAACAGAAAAGTGTAGCAGACTTACCACAGTCTCTGGATGTAATCGAACCCACAACGCTCAGACTGGTAGCCTCGTACACTTACCTCTGACCTACCGGGGCACCGGTAGATCACGGCTACGTTTGGATCTTCCTTGACAAGGTCGCTTTTGCTTATTTAATTGACACCTGGCAATGAAGCTGACCCTGAAAAATGCGGACACGCTTACATACTATGGGCTTATGAAGAGACAGAATTTGCAAGCCTTTTCTCCGCAGAAAATTTTTCTTCGATGTTTTGTAGAAACAGGGCGGATGAAATTACCTCATTTAAAATTTTCAATCTGGAGATATACCACAAACAGACGGTGATCGAATTTGGTTAATATTGGTACGTTCGTTATTAGAGATGAGAATGGGGTTACTAATGGCAGCCACAAACATTAAAGAAGTTAGCTCAGCAAACCCTTCTGCTATGATCAGATAAAAATGTATGGTAACTAATGACATTTATCCCTTTATAATTAGGTATTTTAGAGTGTTCCTCCCTGTTTTTCTGAAAACACTGGTATTAAGTATGCTTATATGTTTGTTGTTTTTGCCTGCCCTTAGAACATTTTTGCTTGCGCTGTAGTATTTTATTTGCAAACAATATTGTCAATTGCATTTTAAACATATTTAACATTATGGCTTTTGTTTTCTCTGCTTAAATCTAACGTGTTTTATCAACAATATGAAACAAACGCTATTTGTCAAAAAAGCCTACAAGCTGCGTATGATAAAGCGCTCATTGTGTTACTACTACTGTAAGTGAGAATGGATATGTAAAATAAACAAACGAGTTGGGAACGAAAAGTTCTTAAAAGAAGAAATTTATTCTTCTTCATACTTTCTACATGCTTTAACAGCTAAATTGCTTAGGTAAAAAATTAAAAACCGTAGTACAGGATGGCTGGTGGCAAATTTATATTTTTAAATACGTTTTTTCTCAGACAGCAATAAACGATGCGAAGGGAGGGAGCCAGAATTATTAATTATGCGGATTTATCTCTCACGATGTGGTCGAGTGAGTATCGCCTGTTTGCTGTGGTGAGGTTTTTTAAGAGTAATGATTCTTATGTAACTCGTCGACAACTTTGTTTCATGCTCGGCATTCGGCGAATACGAGATGGATTAAGTTTAAATTTTATTCATTCGTAAGTGAAGAAATTGCCCGCAACTGCTTCGTCTCACGGCCAGGGCCCAGCCGATCTTCAAGGACTACCGAAAACATTGAACTGGCTGAAACTAATTTGCTTAAAAATCCTCGACTTTCAATATGGAAAAGAGCAGCCTTACTGGATCTTCAAAGAGCGATTATTCATTAAAATAAAAAAAGGATCTTAAGTTTCATTCTTTTAAAATTCAAATCGTTCAAGAACTAAAAGAAAGTAATTTTGATTTACGCAAAAGTTTTTGTGAATCCATGTTGGAGCTTTTTCGCACTTTAAGTCCCATTTTTTGGAGCAGCGAGGCTCATTTTCACTTGAACGGACATGTCGCAAAGCAAAACTACTTTTACTGGTCTTCAAGAACCCGTAATCCTCGAGTTAAACATCAAAAAGCATTGCATTGTCCGTGGTTTACTGCTTGGTATGCCAAGCATGCCAGGCAACAATATTAACGTTGTAAATTATCGACGAATGATTACGGAATGTCTTTTGCACTCCTGCGAGCTCATCCGTCGTACTCTTCACACACGTGATTTTAACAGAATAAGGTGACAGCACACACAGCCAAAAAAATAATCAGTTCTTTGGGGACATCCCATGGCCACCCAGGTCGCCTGATTTAACTCCCACGGATTGTTTAATGGGACTACTTCATACAGAGGGTTTATAATCAAATTCTCAATCTCTGGTGGCTGTTAGGAAAAAATCTCGTCGAGAAGAGTGTGGAGTAAGTCTGCAGATCATTAAGCGCTGTTTAAAGCACAAGTTTCCTAAGCATTTCTTTCGCTGTGGATAACGATTAAAAAATATACATTAAAATCGGATGTGAAATGTGGAGAAAAGTCAGTGCAGGGCTTGCCGGAAGAACATCGAAACGATGAAGTTTTTCCTGTATCACTGCATAGCTTTTGCACAGACCAGAGACTAATATTTTATGTCTGAAGTTTTGCCAGATGTGCCTCACTAACTTAAGAGGTGTGAATTGGGAGGTGCTGAGAAAATTCGTCCGTATCATCGAATTTCTATGAAATTCTTCCCAGGCATTCGTTTTCCTTGCTAGGAGCGCACAGCAAGTCCATAACTAGTTAAGTATGTGTCTAGCTTTTCCTAAACTAATCTAAAATTTAAACGCGTTCTTGAACTTGTATTTGTTAGTTGTGCAATGTATT
The DNA here is from genome assembly GCA_963583895.1 of Melanophora roralis. Classification (NCBI taxonomy): domain Eukaryota; kingdom Metazoa; phylum Arthropoda; class Insecta; order Diptera; family Rhinophoridae; genus Melanophora; species Melanophora roralis. The sequence goes on along the minus strand of OY757187.1, from coordinate 59,669,663 downwards.
TGTAGAAGATATCGAATATAAATTCTAGTGGAGTTTCTTCCAAATTTCAATGATTTTCTTATCTAAGTACTATGAATGGCTTGAGAACTTTCTGATGAAAGTATATTATATTGTGGATAGACTTTCCATCAGGGGGCATAAACTTGACAATTCTGTAAATTTGTAAGACCAATTCACATGGACAATAATCTATATTCAGGAATTGGGGGTTTATTTTTTACAGTCAACCTAATATATGCCTTCGCTCCCTGGCAAAATCGTGTCTTTATGAGCAGTGCTTTTGGGACCCTGCCTAAGCCTTCTTGGCGGTTTTGACGGTAAAGATTCAAAATCTTTTTAACTGGTTCGGCACATTGTTGAGCAGAGATAAATGATCTTTCCTGCTTGTATGTTATATTACCTCATAATCTGATTGATGCGTCACTTCAAACAATAATGTCACGAATGCAGGGGATACAACCAACATTGGAAGAGATTGATGGATACGTCCCTCATAGAGATCTATCTATTATATTCCGAGGCAGACTAGAGTCGCAACGGGTGCAGCGGGAACCAGAAAGCTCCCGTTTCCCTAGTCGACTTGCTGGTAGCGTCTTCTTTGGAAGTATACGTGGTGGTTGTGGTTACCTTTAAGTGGGACCACTGTGGACGGAAGTTGAATACTGAGTCTTTTTTTTGTACGAGTCTCAAAATGATCGCCTTGAGTGGTCCTATATAACTTTAAAAATAACAACAAATATGAGTCTTGACATTGATAGGGTTGATGCTGTGGCATACCATTAAAGAAATAGGATTTGCTAAAAACTGAAAGGTGTTCCAGAAGAAAATGGCTTTGTTATACACCTAACGAGAGGCCTCGCTATAGTAGCAGCAACTTATAAAAATTGTTGCCATTAAAATGTTGGGTTTTTGTTAAATTGATAATTGGCGACTATTGGTAAAAAAATAATTGTGTTAAAAAAAATATGAAAGTCAAATTGATGTGTATGATGATGAAAGTTGAAAATGCGTTGGATAAAAAGAGTGAATAAGCGTGGAAAGCTTATATTGGCATGCCAAGTAAATATTGGTATACGAGTGAATTAAAATTCATCAGAAACAATTCTGAAAAAGAAACTCTCATTGGTTCCTTTTTTTTTTCAAACCCGAAAGGAATCAGAACTAAGAGACTAAAAAAGGCTTAAGTAGCCCAACACTCAAGCAATGTGTACACAAAAAGAAAAAACACATTCTAAAATCAAGAATTTTATTTTTGAATTTATCAAAATTCGTATTTGAAATTTTTAAGTACTATCTGTACTTAGGTTTAATTCGAATTCAATTCGAATTACTTCAAAAAAATTAAGCAAAAAAAAAACTTGTTTATGAATATATTTTTACAGTTGAAAACAAAGTGTCTTATTAGCTTAGTTGGGGGAGCGCGGGCGTTGCTGCAAGGAGGGTCCCAGGTTCAAATCCCAGCAAAAAAATAAAAACTAAATATGTATTAAATAAAAATAAAAATCCTTTTCTTAAATAAAGCTCCATTAGTCAAAAAAATTAGTTTATATTTTTGAATTAGTCCCGTTTACGCTTAAACCAATCCTTTTAAGCTTACATCAAGTACGGCTTCAAACTTAAATCAATTTTTGTTTTGATAAAATGGGGCTAGAAGTATCCGTACCAGAATAATCGTACTTGGTACTTTCACAGCTCTTCTCCTTAAATTATTTTTAAACACCGATTTCTCCAAGGACTTTAAGTTTAGCCTCCCTTTAAAATAAATATTTTTATGTTGTCTTAACAAACAGTTTATAAGTATATGACCACTTTGTATTCTATCAATATGCTTATATGTGTTGGTATGGCAAACAACCAAATGATCCCATCCTCCGTATATAAATATGTATGTAACATATGTATGAATGCTAAAGTCTAGTATTTCAAAAATAAAATAAAAAATTTTACATAATCGTATTGTATTAAAAGCTTCATATGGTTTGCCAAACAAAACGCTTGGATAAACAAGGATGTATTACAATATTTTCTTTTTTTTAGTGTTTTTGTTTGGCTGCAGTTATTGTTATACGACAAGTAGAGAGAAAAAATATCCTTCTCATAGTGAGCATCCCATTTAATGGGATTATGTGCGATTAATGCATTGACATGTAACGATTTTCAATTGAATTTATTGCTTTAATGTTTTAACGTTGTGTTTTTGTTTATTTTATTTTTATTGTCTGTGTAAACTTATATGTGTGTATGTGCAAAGTACATGAATTAAAGCCAATGTGTGGGTGCATAATTATAGAAGAAACAGTGTTAGAGTGTTGTTGGAATGATAATATTCATTGCTATTAAAAACAATAACAACAACAACAAAAGAACAGCTATTTAAACAAAAGGGTGTCATAGTTACACATGTTTTGCATAAAAAACAATGAATAATTTTTCCCTTATTTTTGTAGTAGTTGTTGCTGCTACTATTTGTTTTCCTTTCTAATGTTCATTCATTGAAAATGTAATTAAGCTTAACAATTACAAAAACAACAGCAACAACCATTATAACAAAGAAGTATATCCGCTTTTGTTTTGTTTTTTCGCTAAAATCAAAACACAAACAACATTATTAAAACAATAATAAAAGCGGCGCTGGCTTTATCATCTGAGGTATCAAGCAAGAGCGGCAAATTATGCCAACATTGACAAAAAAAAAATAGAACAAAATAACAACATCAGCGAAAAAAATCACAAAAGAACCTCAGCTGTGTGATTAACACATGTAAAGCTTTGTTCTTTTGAAACAAACACCACCTTACCACCCGGCAGGTTTTGTGTACAATAATAACTCTTGTTTGAAACTTTAAAAGATTCAACTTCTGATGAAATAGATATTCCATATTGAGTGCCAGTCTGCAAAATTGGTTTTTTAGTTTTTATAACTCCTCGATACCTTCAGGAGCTTTTCACAAATTACAAGCATTGGCAGATAAACGCCCGCGATGTGGTTACAATACCCAATTTTTTTGAAGGATATTTTTAACTGTATTCGACGACAACAAAGTCACAAGGCGCTTCAGAATAAACTGGCGTTGCCATTAAAAATTTACTATAAGATTAGTCAAAAGTCTTAAGGATGTAATACAAGTTTTTAACCCAACTATTAGGCAATAATATTGCCGTTTATTGCCTAAGACTAAGACCGAATGATAAAAGTATAAGAGAGAATTTCATATTTTCACACCTATGGGAAGTACAAGGTTTGAATTTTAAAACGTGAGATTAAATTTAATTCCCAATTTAATCTTACCTTTTAAAATCAAAACCTTGTACTTCCCATAGTTGTGAAAGAATAAAATTCTCTCTGGAATATAAGCTTGTTTTGCCAAATTTTTAAATTAAACATATTCGGCTACGTTTCACCCACTTATAAATATTGATACTGCTAAGTAATTATGGAAAACTGATTTAGGGGAGTGTTAAAGCACATAGATCAAAGACGGGCTATATGGTAGAAGAGACCATCTTAGCCAGAAGTAAGCACCGGAGCTGAAGTCTATATCATTGGAGAGGACATCCAAAGATCCTTTATATAAGGTGGGCCGGAAGAAATTACCCTATTGGAAAATGCTCTAATTTTTGCAAATGGCGGCCAATGTCAAACATGTTTTGTTATTTGGGAACTAGACAGACGTTAAATACAAATGAACAAGCCATGTAGCATTACGCTCTCCAGGAACGCGGAATAATTGTGTCTACTTCTTTGCTCTGCTGTTGGCGCCCATTTCGTCGCCGATTCCCCGGTTATCCGACACCAGCTGTGCCGTGTGGCCACGAACCTTGAAGAGAATGGCACCACACGAGACGCTGCTAAGAGTAGCCGGCCCCGGAGTGCCCGTTCTGCCGAGAATATCCCCCTGTTTGGTGAGGATGTCGAGCTGTCGCAAGAAACATCGATCAGACGCCTTGCCTGGTGATTAACTATGAGCCGGTCGTCCCTCAGGCGAATTTTGGTTAAAGACCTGCACACGGTTCCGTAAAAAGTCCAGTCCATGCATCAGCTGCTGTATATCGACCACCAAACCTACGATATCCCAACATCGAGGCAGAAGTAGACGATTTTTCGACCAAAATCATTATTAGCGATGACGCTCAATTTCACCTCAGCGGGTACGTAAATAATCAAAACTATAATTTCTGGGGCACCAACAATCCATGAGTGATGCACGAGGAGCCATCAAATCCGCTTTAAGTGACTAAATGGTGCACTCTTCACGCTGGAGGAGTCATCAGGTCAGTTTTTTCGAGGGTGCCGCTGGTCAAACGATAACATTCGATGGTATAGGGCCATGTTTACCGAGTTTTTTCTGCCTAATTAGGACTTGAAGCCATGTGGTTTTAACAGAACGGAGCAACGGCACACACTGCGTGAGCGACAACCTATATTCTAAAGGCGGCGTCCCCGGGTCACCTTATCTCTTGTCTTTGTAATTTACATTGGCCCGCAAGATCACCAGACTTAACTGTTTGTGAGGTTCTTTAAAGTTCCGTGTTAACATTAACAAACCTGAGACCCTGAAAGCCCTTTAAGGACAACATTTGACACGAGTGCGAAAATCTGTCACCCGAAACCTAAGCGTTGTTTTAATGGTGTAAGCTAAAACACATTATCGGGTTAATCATGAGCATCGAGGGTCTAGGGAATAGTCAATAAAAGAAAATATTCACAGTGATAGTTGAGCATTTTTTCTCTTTCGGTCTTAGACTACGCCTTTGCTTCTTGTCAATTCTATTCAATTCTATTCCCTTGTACTTGTCTTATATTTTTTTTCAAACGGACCCAAAAATCACCTAGAGACATCTGAATGTGGACATATAAAAGTCTGTGCTAATCTTCATTACCATTTTTATTCTAACATAAGCTCCGCTATTCTTCCATAAATGGAATTCTATTAAAAAATCTGTTTTTTATTAGAGAAACTCCAAGTGTCCACATCCTGAATTTAACATATCTGCACTTAAACAACGCTCTTAACTTTTTAATATTGGCTTAAATTAAACACCCCCTTTTAACGTTATAAATATTATCCAAACACCCATTAATTGACTTTGGAAATTGAGCGTATGGAAATTAAGGGTTTTAGTTAAATTTAAAAATTCTGTTGTGTTTTTTTAGATGTTTACGCAAAAAGGATTTATTTCGTTTAAATTCTATTCCATTCTCTTTTGCTAGTGAAAAATTCATCAAAAACAAAACTGAAAAAAAAATTAAATTGACTTTAATCAAGCTACCAACCAGTGCACATGATACAAAGGGTGTTATCTAATACTGCTGCTACTGTTTTTCTGGCTGCCTTTGTTTTGTTAATTCTGATTAAGTCGTAATTACATTTAAAGATATGGCACCAGTGGTGCACAACCTCATTCCTCATAATTTTTCCAGAACACATTGTTGAGTTTGTATGAACTACCACTAAATACTATTGTCGTCCTTATATGTATATATGTTTCATCGTTGTCATCATTGTTGCCGTTGTTTGTCCTCGTGGCATGTTGGTTATGTGTTTATTTTGCATCTTCCTGGTAGATCGTCGTCACATCGTTGTGGTGGTGCTCACATAAAATGATGAATTTCTTTCTTTTGTCTGATTCATAGACATTTCGATAGTTTAGATATCGCCTGTGCGCTCTAAGTTACGTTTGTTTGTCGCATGTTGGGTGGTTTTATTTATTTCCTCTCCCCCATGATGTATATTTCTTGGGGCTTTATTATTTTTTTCTTTAACAGCTATTAGTGTTGATGACCAAAACATTCTCTAAATTATTCGTGTAAGGGGTTGTGATTGTGTTCTTCCTGCTGCCGCAGCTGTTTTGCACTCGCTGTGTGCCTTCTTTACTAATATGTTTGCTTTGCTGCTGTGCCAGGAGTATACAGTAAAGTTACTGGTGTGACTGTTAAATGAGCAATTTAATACAGTGAAAGAAATAATTAGATTTTTCTTCGTAAGAAAACTTTATTTTAATTTCAAAAGTTTGCTTAGTTTTGGAGACGTGACTCTCAAAAGAAGGCAAAATTGTTATAAGTAAGTCTAAAGAGTAACGCAACAAAATATCGTATGTTTGTGTATAAAAAAGGTGAAAATATACATAGTTGATATTGATATTTTCTTAAATTGTTTGTTGAATGCTACTCAATTGAAGGACGGATACCTTAAATGTGGTGCAAACCGAAAAATGAACCATTAGTATGAGAGGAACATACTTTAATATTAACAAAGTTGTTGCTTGGGGTAAAGTTTGGAAATTTTTAGCAAGAACTATGAGAAATTGGCACTTCCACGGAACTACAACAAGGAATAAATTTGCTTTATTAAAGAAAAACTTTTCCGGCCAATTTAAAAACCCAGTGATTTTTTACCACTGACTTAGATGAATGACTGTCAATCTTTTGCTGAGTCCCGTGGGAGCACATTCGGTCGATGCAAAGCTCTCTACGTGTTGTTAGCAGCCTCAATCTTTTTCATGGTACAGTCCCTTGCGATTACCAGTGTTTACCTTAGGCTCAGGTTTCCCATTATACTTTATCTAATATTCACACTCTACAATTTGGTACTTTGTCCAGGCCCAGGCTGGATATTAAAATCCCTTAGACACAGACTAAGAACAACATCTTCATCGATTTTTATCTTTGGCGTAAAAATGGAAACCTCATATTATATGGCCATCAATGAAGCTTACTAGCCAAACGTATCTCGACTATATAAATGGCAGCTTCTCTGCCAAGTGGTTCTTTAGTACAGACGTTAAGGGTTTTACGTGACACCTACCCTGCGGGCATTAATTTACGGTGCTCTTAACACTTGGTGGAAACAAAGCGCCCACAAGTGCCCTCAGAATGGCTTACAAAACCACCTAGGTCGCAACTCTCTGCCATGACTCTGTGCAAGCCATAACAGACCCATTACTGAAGAGTTGGGTTATCTAAACCCAAATTGCGTCTGTAGTTTTGATCTCGCCTTTCATCATCAAAACAGATCCGCGCCGATAAGACACATCTCCACACTTTTGTGAAACAGCACCCAACCTTAAGCAAGAAAGCTCTGTTTGAAGGATCTTTTCAATTAAACAAATAAATTTCTTCACTTTCGTCAACGCTTCATAATCTTCTCACCGCCAGTCAGGAACGAGTCACGCACGTGATTCAACATGCCAATGCTGGCCATCTTTTTATTTGCTTCTACTCTGACGGGATCTTGTTTTAGACCAAACACACTTACACCTTTTCAGCTATTAGGCTTCTGCATTAGTTGCTTATGTGCCTGGGTAGACCCGCCAAAACTAGAGGCTCTATCTTGTGAACCTTAAATTCATATAAGGCCGCTTATGCGATAACTCTGGGGCCCGTACAGGACGGACCCCAGCATATAAACTTTCGCTCTCAGTTGCACCGCTTGGGGACAACCACAGCCACCCCGTAAACTTTTAAAGGATACCTCACTATCAATCAGTTAATGCACTGGTAAGCACATGGGACCAACTGATTCCTGTGGTACCATATAGGACTCTGGTCAGCCTCGGAAATCTACTTCCGTACAATTCCTACCAATTTCTACTTAACACAGATAAGGTATTGGTACCCTTAAAACCTTGTATTGCTGCGCCACTTATTGGTGATATACATGCCACAGCGACAACAAGGGCAGCCTGCCTCAAGCCAGACCAGTAAGTTTATAACCACTGATCCCTTTTAGCCCAAGACAGATTGTTTTCAATTTAGCCATGTCTGTTAGCCTTCCAGTAAACTGAAAGTTACCCGGTTGATACCACTAGGAGGTAGACTTAGGCACTTGTGCTGATGGAAGGTTGCCCGGGGGCCCTCCTCTTCTATCATATAACTTATCAACCGGTTCTTTAGTACAATTTGAGACTGTCTTTATTATTTGTTTATTCCAAATTTCCCATATATATCAAGTTTACATACTGAAGAACTTTTGCCCATACCAGCCAATCACTTAGAGGTATTCTGAAGTAGTCGGAATTGATATAAAATAATAATAATTGATATAAATCCACTAAAACCCCTGATCACATATCCTTGACAGTGCTGTCAACTTACAGTATTTTCTCTTTGTGTATTTGTTTTATTTACTATTTTTCCATTCAAGGGTTGTAGCTGTTAGTTAAAGTTTTAATTTGTTTTATTTTTCTTTTTCTATTTCTAATATTACTTAAGATCATGTGTACCCCTATGGATTTAGCAAACATTATGTGGCGGGGCGTCAATTCACAGTAGCACCCATGAACTTAAAGTATTAAGTATTTGTATGGTTTAAGTTACGCAAGAAATGGAAAACGGGGACAGAACGTTAAGAAGGAAAGTTTTGTTAATCAACATAATGTATCCTCGTTCAGCTCAACTTACTCGTACGAATATTTTATTAAAGTAGTGTGTGTGTGTGTGTGTGTGATTGTGGATATGCAAGTTATAATTCATATCATCAGGGAATCCAGATATGGACAGACATCCTGTACTACATAATAATCTTCGACGTTGATTTCAAAATATTTCTATTCACCCAAACATACATTCATACAAAAGTCGTAACAATGTGTATGCTTGTAGGCCATGGCACAGTGACTACATGTCACAGGATTTATGGCAATCATTAATCTTATTTTGCTAAGCTATAAACGCAATATTACTTTGACTGTTCACTGTTATTTGCCACCACCAACAGCAATAGCAATCACGACTGCAGCCCTTTATTTATTTTTTTCGGTGCTTTTGCTAACACAGTTTTACTTGATTTGATTTCTAGTTTTGTTCAATAAGACTCAGGTTGATTTTATGGGAATTTATTAAAATTTGTTTTGTTTTTTTTTCTTTCGACTTCTCCCATTCTAAGAAGCTGTTAAGGGATTTTATTAATTAATTAAGACCTGTGTGCAGAGGCAAGATTTTTGGTTTAACTTAGGTATAACCTAAGCATTTCCTTGCGTATGAGTTCTGGCAATCTTTTTCTATTAACATTTAATTTTTTGCCGTATAACAATATGTTTTATATCGTCATATAGTTCTGTCCATCTTCATATGTAAGTATAACAGTCTTGAATTGTTATGTTATGCCATAGTTGTTCTCTAACTATAAACTATTTGTTTTTTGTCAAGAAATTAATTTGATTGCCTTGGACGTTAGTCAGTGATTTTTTTTTTTGACTTACTTCGTTGTGGTATGAGAGATTTTCAAAATAAATTAATGAATTTATTTCTGTTATTTAACCTTTTTTTGCTGTCTTGTAATGTAATTATTTTTGTTCATTTGCTGTAAGAGATTTGATTTAATGAAATGAAAAAGAAACTGCAATATTTATGCAATCTTTTCAGGGGAGGAATGTAACAAATATTAAACAAAAAACAATTTAAAAGAAAGAACATACAAAAGTCATTAATCATTAGAAAGAAAGATTCAGTAGAGGTAAAGAAAATTAAATTAAATATTTCTGCGACTTTTTTGTAGCTTACGTTTCCAGCAAGAATTTTTTAATTAAAGATTAACGGTTGGAAAATAATTTTGTTGGTGTAAACCGGAAAATCCTGTTTTTTGTTTGTTGTTGCGGGGGGCTTTTTTAAATTCAGGAATACACAAAGCTCTGATTAAGTTCTCCTTTATGTGTACTTTACTAAAGTCGTGGTGGGGTTTTTCGGAGTCGTATGTAGATCAGTCTAACCATGTGGATAATTATCAAGAGTTACCGTTTCCGTATTTATAAAAAGAGGACATCAACCACAAACAAGCAGGACATTTGCCGTAAAAAATAGAACGTACCAGTACGGCTTTCGCAGAAGACGTTTAACGGGGTTCCTACTGGCCTTCTTAATAAAAAAAGGGGTGCACCTTCATCCATCCTTTTGGCGAAAGTAAAGTAGTGGCTCTAGATATTTCTAAGGCGTTTGATACAGTTTGGCATTTTGCGCTTTTTTTCTTACTTGATGCTTTTGGCATTAGCGATTATTTCTTTTAATTTATATTGAGTTTCCTTAGAAACTGCACTTTTCGCGCTGTTATAGATGGGATCTCTTCCAATGAGTTCAAAAGCAATTCCGGAGTACCGCAAGGGCCCGTCCTCTCCCCTAATCTTTTTATAATCTTTCCTAATGACCTTCCATGTCAGACTCTGTATCCCATCTATTTCTCTGTAGACGACAGCAGCTCATGCCAATCATACTCATTTGACTACAGGCCTAGCTATTTGGATATTGGAGCTATGAGGCACAGTATGAATGAAACACTTAGCCGTGATTTGAAGCTAGTCTCCGATTGGAACCGTGTGAATATAGTCGATTTGATTGTCCTTTAGACTAATTGATGTCTTCTAAACCATAAACGAACAGAAGCCCATGTTGCATCGTCTGTATAAATCTCCCCAGCATTTATACCATATGTTGGGAGAAAAGAAGCTCTTGATATTCTGGGAATGAAAATCTAGTGCGATGTCTGTTGGACGGAACAGGTTTTTGTGCCAAAAGAAGCATTCATATATCTAAGTTTTTTGAAACTTTACGCAATTTGATCTTGCCAACACTTACACAACCTTAATTCGACCGAGGATAAATTATAACTCTCATGTGTGGGCTGGTGCTCCAAAGTTTTTTTAAATCTGCTTGACAGCGTACAGAAGCGGAAAAAGATATTCATTGGTAGCGTTCGGCAATTTAAATATGTAATCATCTTATTTCACTAGATCGTCCCAATGTGTCATATCATACTGTTCTATCGATATATAATGGAAAACGCTCTAAAGAAGTCAAAGAACTTATTCCTGAATGTCGGGGCTTTGTGCGAGATATGCATCTTTCAAAAAGATCACATCCATTTGTGGTCGACTGGCCATTTAATTGTACCATGCATTAGAGAAAGAATTCGTTCTTTGGGCGCAATATTCATGTGTCATATAAACTTTCTCAAGATGTATTTTCTTATCTTATCTTATGTACCAAGTAATCTTTACTTAAGTCAAGCTAGAGCGGGGTCAAAAGTACGGATTTTCTTAAACCAAGTACGGATCTTCTAATATCAGGTTCAAAACTGTACTTGATTTAAGCTAAAAAAATTAATCCAAAAAGACAAGTAATTTTTTTGACCAACGGAACTTTATTAAAAAAGAAGAGTTTAATATTTTATTTTAATTTTATATATGTTAAATATTTATAATTAAATATTTTTTTTGTACTTACCGCAAGCTGGGATTCGAACCAGGGACTTTACGGACTGCAACACCAGCGCTCTACCATTTAGGCTACCGATACAATTTGTTTTTAAATGTTAAAATATATTTGTTAACAACAAGTTTTTTTCTGTCTGCTTGGTCCAGAGCGTACTTAAAAATGTCAAGTTCCTTTCATAAAAACAGTCTTCACTCTCCTTTGCGTTTGAATTGTCAAACGTGTGCCGAAATCAACAACAGATGTTCATACATACCAACGTCCAAACTTACATACAGAAACTTAATGCGTATATATTCACATCCATATGTATGCTCAACAGCGTTGACAGTTGGTTACATTTGTTACATTTTTTGTATGGATTTTGTTCTTAAAAACTGGGGCAATCGCAGTACTTTGCCTATATCTAGGTCCGTGGTGACAATTCTTGCTCACTTTAAATAGCGACCATCTCAGGGATATTTCTAACAGTTTGACAATTATAACTGGTTCTTAGTACTTAAATTGATTCCGGAAACTTGATTTCAACAGACACACAGATGGACAGACGGACATGCCTAAATCGACTTCCCTACCTATAAGAATCCAGAATATATATACTTTATTGGGTCGCAAATAGATAATAAAGGAGTTACAAACGGAATGGCAAACTTATATCTAATCTTATCACTATGTGAATGGTATAAAACAAAAACAAAAAAATCCTTACAAGAATTACAAAAACTAACCTCAAAAACTAAAATATTTTAATAAACAACTGTTTTGCTATAATAACACAATTATCATTATTTATTAAAACTTCAAGTAAATAAAAATTGTAACGAATATTAACCTTCAAGAAAACAATTTACTTTTCGCTCGATTTTTTTATAAATTATTTAAAAACAAAATTACTGCATGGAAAACAATTTAAAAAGTTTATATCAAAAGTTAATTGGGTGCACTTCAATGACTGTCATAATATAATCAAACCTTTGACAATTGACCTTTACGTTTTAACATTTGAAATTTTAACTAAAAAAAATGCCAACAAAGTAATAGTTACTTAATTGAAGCACGAGAAACTATTAAGCAATTTACTGTACGTTTTTACAAAAACTTCAAAATTGGTTTTACTGTGAAATTTACATGAAGTGTAAAGTGACGAACTATTTGAGAAGGCTGTTTGAAAATATAGTTTTAGCTTGATACACATCCTTACATACAAATATAAACAGACATATGCATGTACTTTAATGGTTATCGATGGTGCTTATTTGTTGTAAGTAACTAAAGTTTACTCACGCGTTCAAGTGTGTGGCTCTTAACAATAATACACGTCACGCTAATTTCAAATTGGCATACATATTGCCAATTTCGCAAACGCGCACATACAGATATGTATAAAATAACTTTTTCAAATTTGCTTAAAACCTATTGGAGACCCCCCAACAAATTTGTACTTTGACGACGCAGCCGAGGTTTTTCATTTGAGTTACAAATTAAAATCACTTTCTTGTTGTTTTCTAATTGCTTTCAAATACTTATATCATACAAATAGTAGAATTTAGCACAAACGATGGTCACTTAAAAAGTCGAGAAGTATACCTTATACTAACAATTATTTCCGCTCTTGTGTTGCACACAACACAATTTTAAAATACAGAGATTTTGAGTTACTTTTCTCCTCAAACTGCATCAACTACAATACGCCTTGTCAGAAGCCAGCAGGTACCAGGCAGCAGCTTTGCTTTTTACCCTTCACATAGTGATAAGGGTATATATTAGTTTTTTATTCTGTTTGCAATTTCTACAATATTTATTTATGCGACTTCATATATGTTTGATCCTGTCCGTCTGTATGTATGTCCGTTAAAATCAAGTTACCGGAGCGAAATAAAGTCCGACAAAAAGCGTTTTGGTTTAAAAATATCAAAAATATCCCTTTTACAGTAGCTTTTTGAAATCAGCAAGATCTTTTCCCTATGGAGTAATATATAAAAAGACCCCAGACCTGATCGCTATGTCCTTGAAGTTTAGCTCGAGTCAGTTACCATATTGGCATTTCCTAAGATCCCCTTTGTGCGAATTCATTTGCCGTTTCATTTCCAAATTTCCGAAGTGTCCCGGAATTCAAAAGAGTTCAATACCCTGAAGTGCTGATCTGAAGTCCCTGATCGCCTTTGACCACACCAGGCTTGAACTCAGCGCCCTAAGGGTAGCTTAACTATCCACATAAATGGTAATGCATTCTCCCCTAACACCGCTCTCCTGCCGAGATAAGTTCGCGGCTCGCCTTATTGCAAATATCTCCGCTTGAAATACAATACAGTGATCGTCTAGCCTGAATGACTCCGCGATTTCAAGGGACTCACTGAAGATACCTGATTCAGTTCCGGTGTCAGTTCTTACCCATCGGTGTACGTGGCTGTTCTCCCAAGTGGTGAGTGGCCATTATCCCATGCCGATCTGTCAGGGATAAGTATCTTCACGCTCAGTGTGAAGTTTAGATATGGTGACAAGAAGTCAGGCCCACTGGCTTTAATCCGCAGCTGTTCGATCCTTCCCATCTCAGTCAATATGATGGTAGGTCCCGAACGGCCACGCAATCATTTAAATTTTGTGAGTTTTCTAAATAAAAAACTAGGATAGCTTTTCGGCTTTAAGCCCACCACAAAGTAATTTTGTTATAATATTTGCGGTTCAAAAACAACGTGATGTGCTATTAAAGATTTTAAAAGCACAGCATTATAATTGCCAGCAAATTTTATAAAATTGGAAACGTCGCACATTTTTTTTTCTGTGCTTTTGCTGTTTGTCAGCTGGGATTCTACCGCCGTGCATATGATTTTTATTGTCCAGGCTTAAGAACCTAATAAACAAAAATAATTAAAGCCAACAAAAGTTTTTACCTTAAAGAAAAATTTGCACTTTGACCCTCGTCATAATCGTCAATTATAATTCTGCAATTTATTGTAAAATAACGTTTGCAATAAGCTCAGTAGTATGATTGTACGTACTTGGTTACTTCACTGCAGCTGTCAAAATTCACATGTCACTTGAAAATGACGTAAAATGAACAAAACTATATAGAAATTCTTGCAAATGCAGTAACTTAAAAAATATTTACGTAAATTATTACTTAATCGTTTGAATATGTTAGAGTTGTTACATTTGAATGCCTGATTTGATTGTTTGTAATTGTTGCTGTTACTGTTAGTGCTATTGTGCAATAATGAAAAATTAAAACAAGTGAGAGCGCTATGTTCGGTTGTGCCGAATTTTTTGTAGCCTTCACAACATGTAGGGATTTTCACCCTTATTTTTTCAAATGTTGTACGGCATCCACCTTAGAGGATTGAGATAATTGTTCTATAAAAGATGAGTTTGGGGTCAGCCCTACGTTAGACCTATCCCAGGCACCCTGGAAGCTGTAAGGGGGATTTATTACAATTTCCCAAGCTTTGTAAGGAAGATATGGGATAAGTAGGCTCTAGGAATATGTTTTGGAGGAAAAACTTACATTTTATTCCTCTAGGGATGACCCCGGGGAAGTTGTAGGGGTTTCCTTAAATTTTGTATGGCGACCCTGTAAGAAGCTGAAAATAGCGGGTAAGTATGTTTCACAAAAAAGTTTGGGAGGAAGAGTTAGTTGGGGTGGGTCTTACATTGACCCTGGAAGCTGTCGGAGCGATTTAAAAAAAATGAAAAAATTACTATTGTATGGCAACCCTGTTAGGGGGCGGAGATAGGATGTCAGTATTTTTCACAAATATGTTTGCGATGAAAAACTAGTGGGATTCGGTATTACATTGTACCTATATGGGGACTACTTTGGGGCAGTTTTAGAAGTTTTTCTGTAAAAATTTTAGAGAAGTAAACGGAGGTAGTGGTGGTTTTTGGCTTATATCTCTGTCAGTCGTCAAGGGATTTTGCTGAATTTCAATAGCAATTTTTTCGCAGATATTTCCGATAGACATCGGGGGGGTTAAGAAAATTGATTTCAGCTACAACACGGGCAAATGGACATCGCTTAATCGACTATCCTTATCCTTATCTTGAGGACCAAGAAAATATATAACTGATCGGGTGGCAGATAGATATAATAGAAATTACAAACACAATGACAGACTTATATATCTACATATATCCTTATCACTTATGTGAAGGGCAAAATTTAAAACAGCTTTTAAAATATTAGCCGGTAGAGCAAAATAAAAATCGCTTCTGGTTGTTTAAAGGATCTTTCAATCACAATTTTGATTTTCAAACAGATTTTCATTAATTTTAAAACATATTTTTTTGTTTCTTGGTGTCAATATGTTTAGTAGAGTTTTTAGTTTCATTCTTCAGCGTTTGATATCTTAAAAAATATTAGAGGTTACTAAAACATGAAAAACAAAGTGCTCAATGAGGTAAAGTGAGCACCATCCTGAATTCACAGAAAAACTTATGTAGTAAAAAAATATATAAGTTCAGCTTTTCTTAATATTTCATAGCTTTTTTTGCACCTTGAACGCTTGCTTTAGCTTTATGCGGAACCCTAAATTTGTTTTCTACTATGTAGGGTTCAGTTTGGGTAATAGTAAACGTGTGTTTAGGTAGTTAATACGCGTGCAACATTTGTATTACTAAACGTAAATTTTTATTATATTTGTTAAGAGAATTAAAAAAAAAAATATTTATGTTTATTACATAGTTTGTTTATTTAGGTAAAATAAAAAAATTTTTGCATTATTTGTTTTTGCTAAACTCATTGTTTTTAATGCAAATTTTCTTTAACAAATTTTTATTTTATTTAATCTCTAGTTAATTTGTGGTTTCCTTTTTACTAGTAATATATTATTAAATCAGAATTTACATAATTGTAATTTAATTGAAAGAAAGTTATTAGACTTATGTATAGCTTATTTATTCATAAACTAAAGCTTTCAGGCAAACACCAGCCAAGTAGAATGCATTTGCGAAATCAGCTACAGATTTTCTCAAAGTACTCTCTTAACGGCAGCAGTGCTTGGCTGTTTACAACATCTATTTAACTTACATGCTTTCGAAAAAGGCAAACGGGATTGCTATTTCTTTGTTATTGAGAATGAAGTTAACCCTTTTTTTGGAACTAACTGAGAGTGAACACTCGTTCAGAATTAAACGAGATGTTCATTAATGTGTTAGGCTTAACGTAAAATTGTATGTTTCCCTTTTAAAACTTTACTCAATTTTACAGGTTTACTTTTTCTAAACGTTCCTTTCAACTAAAATAATTTTTTCTGTGTTGGTAAAAAAAACTTAATTCTCGCAAGAGCAAATTTTTGGTTAAAAAGGATTTGTTACTAAAAAAATTGTTAACTTTGATGCCAGCAAGTTCCAAAAGTATTTTATTGCCCTCAGAATAATGCATTGCCTAGGGCGATCATATCAGAAGTTGGAATGAATAAGTTTGTCACATACATAAGTGGTCGACCGCAAAAGTATTGTTACGCCCTTAAGATAATTTGAATAGGTATATAGCTTGTCACTGGCCATGCAACTCTTAATTTTTGATCCTTATAGACTTCAATGCAATAAGTATCAGCTACAAGTTCATACTAACAACTTTTAGTTCTTAAATTAGCTCAAACAGTAATCCGTTTAAAAATAATAATTCTTTTATCACTGAGAAATGCAACAAAAAATCCATTGACGTATTTGCTTTAGTTGATTTTATTATTGTTCACTTTGGTTTGGTATTTATTAAACAGAAGTCCTTGACTACATGTCCGATTAAATGTATGTGAAAAATTATTATGTATAAGCTAAAGTTTTGCAAAAAACTTTATCTTTTGATGTAACCGTCTAGTAAAACTTCTTTGAATCAAAAGAAAAAATGACAAAAAAACAAGTAAGAGCACTCTATTCGGCTGGGCCAAATCTTCCACACCCTTCACAGCGTGTGGGGTTTTACCATAATTTTTTTTTAAGCTTTTGTAAATTTTTGGTAAGGAAAACTAGTCGGGGTAGGTCGTACACTTTATTTCTTAAAGGCAGACTCTGGGAAAGTTACTGGCGTTTTTACATCATATATGTAAATTTTGTATGGCAACCCCTTTAGGTTTGTTGTAGGAATATGCTTATATATATATATATATATATTATTTTATATATTTTATTCCTCTAAAGGCAACTCCCGAGAAGTTGTAAGGGACTGGAGATATGGGGCAAGTATGTTCCACAAAAATGTTTGGATGGGAAAAATTAATTGGGGCTGGTCTTACATTTGACCTTTGTGGGAGCACTCTGGAAGCTGTAGGAGCGATTAAAAAATTTTAGGGAAATACACAGAGATAGTTTTTGTTACTAGTTTATATCTCTGTCAGTTATCGGGCGATTTTGCTAAATTTTAATAGCCAAATTTTCGCAAGTATACCTGATGTTTTAATGTCCCAAAAAGGTTCTAGAAATATCAAGGGGCCTTAGAAATTTAATTTCAACAGACTAAGGGACAGACAGATATCGCTTGATCAACTTTCCTATCTATAAGGATCCAAAAAATTTGTACCTTATGGGGTCGCAAATGAATATTAAAAAAAATACAAACGGAATGACAAACCTATATACTCGTGTACCCTTATCACTAATGTGAAGGGTATAAAAGGATTTAATAAATCTTAAGTCGCCAATATTACAAGTTTAATCTCAGCAATTTAAACGGCAACAACAAAAAAAAAAATATTGGCGGTGGCAAAAAAGAAAAACAAAAACTTCAACTGGAACAGTTCATGTATTAACAGTAACATTATTCTCATTCCTAAAACTACTTGCTCTTTAGGAAGAGTAGAAATTTGGTGCAGAAAAAAATTCACTGCACAAGTTTCAGTTTCTTTTAACTGTGGAGAGCCAGAACCACATTTTACAAAAAAATAAACAAAACATATCAAACAACATAATCCCGTCCGTTTTTGCTCCTTAAATTTTTTTTTTAAAGGTGGACATATGTGTAAGTCTTACAGTATTAATGTATCTCTTTTGTGGCTGATCAGCGGTCTTGTTCGATCAATTGTTTATGAGTGCAAGTGCTTGTGGAAAAAACTAAGGATTTTTCGTTTTTTTTTTCTCATCATATGTGGATACATAAATTTTGAGTTTCTTCTTGTTTTTTCAAACTGCTTTATGTCTGCTTAAAAATTTTGTATAAATGCTGAAACAGAAATTGAAAATCTGTTTGATCATTACCCAATCGTCTTTACTTCTAGTAATCATTACGTTTGTCATCATTATCATTGCCGCTGTCGTCGGGATTATGTTTTATTTATGTTTCGGTTAGAATTTAACTTCAATAAATGTCCAGCAAATATGTGGAGCATGTGTTTTGCTGTAGAAAAGTTTTGTTGTAAATTTATCATTCACATTTAATTCGGGCAGATCGTTAAACGTTTTACCGCTGTCACTGGCTACTGTTTGACAATAATTTTTGTGGCCAGTGTAAAAGATCAAAAGAGATCATTGTATGTATTTGTTAATTTGCCAAATAATTAAAAAAAAACAGTTTGTAGCAGGTATTTCAAATTTTTATAACAAATTTTGTACGATGTGTTTTTAAGTCAAGAAATTAGTATGTTATTTGTTGTAAGGCAAATCCCTTATTATTTCTATACAACATATGTTTGTAGTAAGGATTTGATGTTTTTATGCCAAAGTTTTTTGATGCCAAAGTATAAAAAGGGTCAAAATCTTTTTCGAAATCCTTGCATATATGGTAGAGTGTCATAGTACCAAAGCATTTTTCTGCATTCATAGAACGCATTTGTTATCTTTTTGGCCCTTTCTTCCGCATTTAGCCTCTGCGACAGCTTGCTGTTCATTATAACTCCAAAGTACTTTGGGTGTCCATTTAGCACCAGGATATTACTATCCTGTCTAGGTATGGTCAATGGGGTACAATTATTTTTCCTGGTAAAAAAATCAAGTCTGTTTTCTCAAAATTTAACCACAATCCCATTTTTATTTTCCACTGACCGATCCTAGCCCAGCATATTTTTGCGCATTGGATCCGAGCTGCAGTAGCTAGGCTCATATTACCCTAAGGGATGATGTTTTCTGCCGAGAAATGGGAATCAGGAAGTTCTTTAAACCTTCTAATCACTGCTGCGCATTTGAGTCGGAGATTCCTGCAGCCAAGTTAGCCGCCTGTCTTTCCTTGCCATCTCTAGCTGAGAGCTCTTAGGTGAACATATTTATTGATAGTCAGGCGGCGATGAAATCATTTTCCACGAACCTCACCTGCTCTTCAATAGTTCAGGCGTGCAAGGAACCCGTTGGTAGATTATGTGCCTTGAGACAAGTGCACATATACTGAGTTAATGGACACAGGGGAATTGTGGTGACAGACGAGGTGGTGGTGTTCGGCAGGGACATTGGAACCATCACCGACAGTTGGTCCAGTAATGATGTATACTCTACATCACAACCGACTGTATTACCTAATTTTTTTTTCTTCTATCTTAGAACAAGTTCAGGCCAAATTTTAATGGAAAAGTTAGTCCTATTAATTACTCCAAAGTGTGCATTTTTAATTATCATATACTATTCTTACTTTTCCTTTTTAAATCAACATGCTCTATGTCCTCCCCTTATTATCTAGTCCTTTCGGTTAATCCTTGGTCATTTAATTATTTAAGTTAAATATTTTTTAATATGTTAATGATGCTTTGGCAGACTTTATGTGTTTTACTCATAATTTATTTATTCATTCATTTAGTTATCTATTTATGTATATTTTTGTTAAAATGCCCCAGCATTTTGTGTATAATTATATAATGTTCATATGGATGTGATTTAATTACTGTAATGGGATTTACTTGCAACAACCATGCATACACCAGCAAACAAACAGTAGTAAGTAGAGTTGGTAGTAGAACAGTAGTAGTGGTTATTCGATGGCACGATTCTTCCCTCTGCACATATTATGTGTCATAAAACATTTAATTTGATGGATGTGTTAAGTGTTGGGAATAAGACAGTAATAAACAAGTAAGAGCGCTATATTCGGCTGTGCCGAATCTTATATACCCTTCACATTGGTCTTTAAATATACCCAGCCGAGTAATTTTGTACTGCAAATAATATAATAAAAAACATTGTGCGAGTTTTAAAGTCCATAGAAAACTATACAAAATTTTAACGTTCGTATGAATAATAGAAATAGATGAAGAAGATTTGAGGTCGAGAGTTTTTAAAGTTTTCGACATTATTCATATTTAAAGGTTAATAAAACTTATTAGATGTTCTAGTCCCTCTGCTCTTCACCAAGTTTTTCACCAAAATGTATGAATTTTTTGATTATTACTTTTTGTAGAATATTCGAAGTCGATAGCTGTAATAGTTTTCCAGAAGTAGCGTATCGAAAATTGTTTAAAAATTGTTAATTTGTATGGGAGCTACCGCTTCTTCACCCCCCATCCGAAAATCTTTTTCTTCAGAGCGTAGCCCTTAATGTCCAATTACTTTTTGTAGAACATTTGATTTCGATATATGTTATAGTTTCTGAGATATAGCATATCGAAAATTTAACAAAAATTGTTAATATGTATGATACCCTTTTTTCTGCCCCTACTCAAAAAATGTTTTCTTAAGAGCGTAGCCCTTAGCGTGCAATTACTTTTTGTGGAACATTTCATTTCGATATCTGTTATAGTTTCCCAGATATAGCTTATAGAATATTTTATTATAATTGTCGATTTGTTTGGGAGCTACCCCTTTTTTTGCCCCCACTCGAAAATTTTTTTCTTAAAAGCGTAGCCCTTAGCGTGCAATTACTTTTTTTAGAACATTTCATTTCGATATCTGTTAAAGTTTCCGAGATATAGCTTATAGAATATTTTATTATAATTGTCGATTTGTTTGGGAGCTACCCCTTTTTTTGCCCCCACTCGAAAATTTTTTTCTTAAAAGCGTAGCCCTTAGCGTGCAATTACTTTTTGTAGAACATTTCATTTCGATATCTGTTAAAGTTTCCGAGATATAGCGTATCGAATATTTGATAATAATTGTCGATTTGTATGGGAGCTACCCCTTTTTTTGCCCCCACCCAAAAAATTTTTTCTCTAAGGCGTAGCCCTTAGCGTGCAATTACTTTTTTTAGAACATTTCATTTCGATATCTGTTATAGTTTCCGAGATATAGCGTATCGAATATTTAAAAATAATTGTCGATTTGTATGGGAGCTACCCCTTTTTTTGCCCCCACCCAAAAAATTTTTTCTCTAAGGCGTAGCCCTTAGCGTGCAATTACTTTTTGTAGAACATTTCATTTCGATATCTGTTAAAGTTTCCGAGATATAGCGTATCGAATATTTGATAATAATTGTGGATTTGTATGGGAGCTACCCCTTTTTTTGCCCCCACCCAAAAAATTTTTTCTCTAAGGCGTAGCCCTTAGCGTGCAATTACTTTTTTTAGAACATTTCATTTCGATATCTGTTATAGTTTCCGAGATATAGCGTATCGAATATTTAAAAATAATTGTCGATTTGTATGGGAGCTACCCCTTTTTTTGCCCCCACCCAAAAAATTTTTTCTCTAAGGCGTAGCCCTTAGCGTGCAATTACTTTTTGTAGAACATTTCAATTCGATATCTGTTAAAGTTTCCGAGATATAGCGTATCGAATATTTGATAATAATTGTCGATTTGTATGGGAGCTACCCCTTTTTTTGCCCCCACCCAAAAAATTTTTTCTCTAAGGCGTAGCCCTTAGCGTGCAATTACTTTTTTTAGAACATTTCATTTCGATATCTGTTATAGTTTCCGAGATATAGCGTATCGAATATTTAAAAATAATTGTCGATTTGTATGGGAGCTACCCCCTTTTTTGCCCCCACTCGAAAATTTTTTTCTTTAAAGCGTAGGCATTTTTGCCCAATTACTTTTTGTAGAACATTTCATTTCGATATCTGTTATAGTTTCCGAGATATAGCGTATCGAATATTTGATAATAATTGTGGATTTGTATGGGAGCTACCCCTTTTTTTGCCCCCACCCAAAAAATTTTTTCTCTAAGGCGTAGCCCTTAGCGTGCAATTACTTTTTTTAGAACATTTCGTTTCGATATCTGTTACAGTTTCCGAGATATAGCGTATCGAATATTTTATAATAATTGTCGATTTGTATGGGAGCTACCCCTTTTTTTGCCCCCACCCAAAAAATTTTTTCTCTAAGGCGTAGCCCTTAGCGTGCAATTACTTTTTGTAGAACATTTCATTTCGATATCTGTTACAGTTTCCGAGATATAGCGTATCGAATATTTTATAATAATTGTCGATTTGTATGGGAGCTACCCCTTTTTTTGCCCCCACCCAAAAAATTTTTTCTCTAAGGCGTAGCCCTTAGCGTGCAATTACTTTTTGTAGAACATTTCATTTCGATATCTGTTATAGTTTCCGAGATATAGCGTATCGAATATTTGATAATAATTGTCGATTTGTATGGGAGCTACCCCTTTTTTTGCCCCCACCCAAAAAATTTTTTCTCTAAAGCGTAGCCCTTAGCGTGCAATTACTTTTTGTAGAACATTTCATTTCGATATCTGTTATAGTTTCCGAGATATAGCGTATCGAATATTTGAAAATAATTGTCGATTTGTATGGGAGCTACCCCTTTTTTTGCCCCCACCCAAAAAATTTTTTCTTTAAAGCGTAGCCCTTAGCATGCAATTACTTTTTGTAGAACATTTTAATTCGATAGCTGTTATAGTTTACGAGATATAGCGCATAAAATATTTCACCAAATTTGTGCAATTGTAGAAAAAATACCCCTTCCCCTGGTCCTATCTGAAAAAAATTTTTCCATTATTAAGGTCCCTTCTTTAGGAGTATCCGTGCCAAGTTTTGTGGCAAGAGTGACTATACTTACTGAGATATATAGGGATATATGGACGGATTTTGTCCTAAAAAAAATGGGTTACTCTGGGTTTTCGCTTATATCTCGGTCAATAGTGAACCGATTTTATTGATTTTAAACAGCGATTGTCTCCAGGATATTTGTGATCGTTTGACACCATTAACTGGTCTGTATCTTTTTATTTGACTCCGGAAACTTGATTTCAACAGACGGACAGACGGACAGACGGACAGACGGACATCGCTAAATCGACTTCCCTATCTATAAGAATCCAGAATATATATACTTTATGGGGTCGCAAATGAATAATAAAGAAATTACAAACGGAATGACAAAGTGATATATACCCTATCACTATGTGAAGGGTATAAAAAGGGGAATATATTCTTTGCACCATAATCATAACGAAAATGTTAATTCGTTGTTAAGAGTAATTGAAGCAATTTTTGTTATTAAGTTTTTGGAAGCTTTTATATAAAGGGGGGATATGCCACTGTAAAATAAGACAAAATAGACAGTGTTGAATAGGGCGAAAAGAGGATGCACAGCTTTATTGTTGCCAAATTTTAGCAAGAGAAGTAATTAAAAAAGTACGAGAACACCTAAAACTTATCACTAACCTGACGTATATTTTACTGATGTTCTGCTTGCTAACATGTTTTACAGAAATTACACAATTATTATCTTATTGCCTACAATCGCGATTTTGCTTTTTTTACGCCAGTTTACAGTGTTGCCATTTTGGTGCCTTTCAGGTATTTTTTTGTACTTTTCATTACGATAAATAACTCTTTTAGCCAACTAAACAGCCTAGAAAATTCTGCCCTTCGACGGGTATAGGTCTTTCTTTTTAATGAATAAGTGAACAAAGAATTTTTTGCAAATCAATGGTTAAACTTTCCATTTTTATTTTAATGAAGCGTTTACCTTCTCATGAACCTTAAATTAATACCTGCCAGGATTGAAGCTAAGCGCGTATTACCTGCTGCCGTTTTAGCCACTTTTATTGATTCTCTTCAATAACCAATTTCATCGGAGAGCATTTAAAGCTTCCATTCTCCGTTACTAAGGAAGTTATTAAACTCTAGATATTTCAGTTATGGGACAAGTATTACGATATGTCACTTCAGTAAATTAGATTTGGCAGTAAATGAAGGCAAGACTAAGTTAATGTTTTTTAAGGAACTAAGAATCCACGAGCTAAGGGCAATATGTGAACCTTCGTAACTTTAACTTCGAGGTAGTAGAGGGATTCCTGTACCTCGCTACCGCCGTTAATAATTTGAACTATATCGACATCATACTGGATTAAATATATTGTGCGAATGAACGAAGATGCTACAGCGAAAAAAACGTTGGAATATGATCACTTAGGAAGACGTAAAGGAGGTCGACCGAAATCCAAATAAGTAAGTATACCTATTGTAGGCAATAGATTTTTTTTAAATTTTGCACCGAAGGCCTTTTTGATTTATATAATCAACGTTGTCAAGTTTACACGTATAGCCAACTCACTAAAAGAACTTTGCGTTTACCACCAATTACAGGGAAAAACGCACGCATTGCAAATAATTTCGTATCGCAATTAAATACAACAATCTTTAAGCAAGCTAACGGTCACAATTTTACCTGAGAGTGGGAAAAAGTAAAAAAGGCAATAATTGGAGAAGCAACTTTATCACTCGACTAACTGCCCCATAAAAGAAAATAAGGGATTTTGGATTAGACCTGGTATAAAAGATAAGAAAGTCAACGTATGCTACAACGTATCAGCAACTGTAAAAACATCGAAGAAGTACAAAGAAAGGACCTCTGAAAAACTTATAAGCTGTCGCATCTCTAATTTTAATAAATCCAAATACACAAACATGGACCAATAACTTGGGTGGGAGGAATGTTCTGCTGCCAAAGAGAGCAGGGCAGTTGAAAATGTAGACGAAAGCTTTCTAGTGCAACCCCAACACAAGGAAATATCCACCACTCCTCTAACCACAAAGGAGACAATAACGGCAATCGCTAAACTAAACTGTAAGAAATCAGTCGAAGTTAATATTATATTTCTCGAACTTTTTAAGATAAATCCTTCTTGAGATGCAAACATTATTACACCATTAGTTCGGGCTACATGGGCAAATAAAAAAAATACTTAAAATATTTTAGTACAATCCGAACTAAGGTTTTTTTAAATCAGGTCCAGTCAAGATTACTCCAAAAAATCAGGCAAAAAAAAACTTGTTGCTTTTAAATATAAATATAAGATGTTATAAGCATAATACAGTGTCTGTACTTTGAGTCTTTAAACTAAGTGATATACCAAGGTCAAAGGTCAGAATAATTTACATTGATGTGAAAGTACGCCAGGGTTTTGTTCTTTCGTCACTTCCCTTTCGGCTGCTTATAAGCGATATGATATAAGTAACACACATTTAATCACCATGAGGCAATCTGTGGATGCACTTCACACGCCTGTGTTTGCCTATGCTGACGATTTGTGTCTTTTATCTTACAAGTTCAAAGGTTCGCTCTTAAAATTTGTTTGCGAAAAAATATTTTAGAACCCAAACTTAACACCACCAACGCTGGCTTTCTAACATTTAACAACATCACATAATAAATCCGATCATTTTACTGTGCCTCTTAAATGATATTTTATCAATTTAATATTGTCACTGGAAGCACAAATATCAAGTTATGCATTTGAATCTGGCTTCTCCTTGTTAAAAAGGGAAATATCTTAAACTCCTTTCAATTCGTACATCAAATCACAGTCACAATAAATATCCTAAAAAGCCACAGGATAGCCAGACTGAAGGCACAGGTCCAAAACATTTTTATTCCCATAGAGTTAGAAATATTAACCTGGATATATTAGCGTGACTTCTTATCCCGGATTCAATTGGGCATTGCAGGCTCCAAGAACTCTTATTTTTAACAACTATTGCGAAACTGTAAACTCATATAGCTAGAATTATATCATTTACCAGCTAGAAGTGGTTGTCCCGACTGCCAGGTAATTAATACTGAAGATGTGAGTGATTGTTGGTCCACGCCAATAAATTTCCTAGAGCAAAATAGACTACATACAGAAAGCGATATCCTTATATTATCATTTCTTCGGACACATCAGCTAGGGATGATGCTTGTTCAAATCATTAGTTGCAATCTAAGGCCTTTGCAGACAGCAGCATATGCCAGTCACACTCATTTTACTACAGACCTAGCTCTTTGGATATCAGAGCTATGAGGCAGAGTATGAATGAAACACTTAACTGCGATTTAAAGCTAACCTCCGTTTAGGGTCATGCAAAAAGGGTCGGCTTAAATGCCAGTAAGATCCAATGTTGTCTTCTGACACGTACTCGCACAGAGATCATGCTGCATCGTCTGTATTAATGGGTGGTAAAAATGTTAGAGAGACAGAAACACTTGATGTTCTTAGCTTGAAAATCGAGTGCGATGTCTTTTAGACGGAACACGTTTGCCTCAATTCCCTTGAACATTGTCACAATGTGGGTTGTGTTTCACTACTCTATCGATATTACAATGGAATGTGCTTTAAAGAAATCAGGGAAATTATCTCCGAAACCCGGAATTTTTAACGCGTACTTGCCGTTCAAAAAGAGCACACCCATTTGTGGTCGACTGGCCAGTGAATTGGCTTACGCATTACAGAGAAATCTCGTTATTTAGTCGTAAGGATGTCTTTCCTGTCACAGTTAATATCGAGAAATTTAAATTAAATGTCTATAAACACTTCTACCTCTATCCTTCCTCCCCTAACCTAATTTTTTGATACCAACACAATGCACTGCATGTATAGGGGCCATCCTCTGAGTGAGGACTGAGTCAGAACTGACTTCCCCAACTGCTTTAATTTTTAAGAAAACTGTCAGCGATTAATGAGCTTCAGACTAAATGCTCTTCGATTATACATATTATTTCCTCTACATACAGCAAATTATATCCTACAGTCACTAAAATTTTTATGACTGTAAGGAACCGGCTGCCCCGGTAAGTCAGTGGTAAGTGCACGAGTCACCAATCAGGGGGTTGTGGGTTCGATTCCCATCAGTGACCCTGGTAAGTCTGCTCCTGTTCTTTCTTTCTTATCTATCCTTCTCTAAATTTCTTCTTCCCTTCTGTCTCAACCTATTCTATCTGCTTCACCAGGTAACACAAAGGGACCGAATTAAGCGGACCCAAGTGAGCTGAATCCTTTCTTTCTACGGCTGCCTGTTCTACCTAATTTAAAACAAGTTGTTTCCAATAAAAGCTAGTTAGAAGGTGAGGACTGGGGACCATCTTTGTTACTATTCACAGTTGCTCTCTTAATCTCGTAGTGTACGGACGTGTCTACGCGAGTGTATATTTGTAATAGGTGATATTTGTAATAAGTTACAAAAAAAAAAATATTTGTTAATATACATACCTACAAGACATAAGTGAGAATCGAAAATAAAAACAAACTAAAGAAAACAAAAAAACCAAACGGTTAATGAGTAACAGTAATCGTTGTGACAGTGGGCCTAATAGCCGAAATGCTTACATTGTGTTAAGCTCAGCAAGCGTTAGCAATGAAAACATTAGAGACCCTGAATATAATAGAAACTATTTAAGTGCAAAACCGAAAACAAATACAAATAATTTAAGTGCAAGTGTGCCTAATTTGAATAAATGTACTGAACAAGGGACAAATTTAGCCCAATCTCTGTTTAAAAATTATAAAAAAAATACCGAGGTGCCATCTTCATCGCGGTCTTCTTTATCAAGTTCTGGTGTCGCACCAACAGCTGCTAAAGGCGCTACGGGCCCAATTTCTGCGTGTGCTCCTAAGATCCAGGTAGGGATGGACAGGTACGTAACAGTTCTTAAAAGGGGAAGGAGCCCTAAATCGGCAGAAGCATCTCAACCTGCAAAAATTTTAAAAGACGATGAAAGGCCAACCTCATCGCAAAATCGTTTTGCAATTTTGCAAGAGGATAATGAGGCCCATGTTAGTGAAAAAAAGTCCTTTAAGCCACCTCCCATTTATTTGAGGGAAAAAAACTCAAATGATCTCGTCAAGTTTTTAGTCGGTTTGATTGGGGAAAATAACTTTTATGTTTCAAACGTTAAACGCGGTAACATATTTGAGACAAAAATTCAAGTGAACCATGAAAACGCCTACCGCGCCACGGTTTCGGAGCTCGAAAAACTCAGAAAAAACTTCTATACCTACCAACTCAAGACCGCAAAAGGCCTTCAGGTAGTTATTAAAGGCATTGATTCTAACGTTGACCCAGAAGAGATCAAGACCAGTTTGTTAAACAAAGGGTTTATGGTTAGGACGGTATCGAATATGAGAAATAGGGAAAAACACCCCCAACCATTATTCCGAGTGGAGCTTGAGCCTGGTGATATCAAATTGAAAAAAAGTGAAACTCACCCCATCTACGATTTAAAATATATTATGCACCGACGAGTCACTGTGGAAGTGCCACATAAGCGATCTGGGCCCGTACAGTGCTTAAACTGCCAGGAATATGGCCACACTAAAACTTATTGTAAGTTGCCTACTGTTTGTGTTGTGTGTGGGGATCTGCACGATACGACCAAGTGCGACAAGCCAAAAGATGATCCTAGGATAAAGAAATGCAGCAACTGCGGGGGAAACCACACTGCCAACTATAGAGGTTGTCCTGTTTTTAATTTAGTTAAGCGATCAACTAAGCCGAACATAGTTCCTGCCCCTCCCCAGCCTTTAAATATACCAACTACAAATATGCCTCCATTGGCACAACCAGCTACAAATCAAGTTTCTTACGCCGCCGCATTAAAGTCTAACCAGCCTAATTCACGTAAGTCTACCCAGCCTACAACACAACAAGAAGTGCCAACTAGCGAACCAACCGGGCCTAATTTTAGCCGCCTGGAAGCCGTAATTGACAATATGGTCACACAATTTACGCAGATTATGGCGCAAATGGCCAACATGATGCAAGAAATGCAAAAAATGCAGTCTGCTTTTCTGCAGGCTATGCTTAAAAGACCATGAACTGCCTCAGGGTTTGTTTCTGGAACGCAAACGGCATCCGCCAACACAAAAACGAGCTCGAATATTTCTTGATGAACCAAAAAATCGATGTTATGTGTATTTCTGAGACTCATATGACATCTAGAAGCACTTTTAAAATTAGTGGTTATTCTTTTTACGATTCAAAGGATCCTAGGGATAGATCATGTGGTGGCTCGGCTATTCTAATCAAATCAAGAATTAAACACCAATGGTTGGGTGGCCTCTCGGAAAGTTATATCCAAGCTACGAACGTCTGCATTGATGAATTTTTCCATAACCTTGTTATTTCATCAGTTTACTGTCCACCCAGATTCTCCATAACGAAGGATCAGTACAACAGTTTCTACAAATCATTAGGTCCCCGCTTCATAGCTGCTGGAGACTATAACGCTAAGCACACATACTGGGGCTCCCGCCTAATTAGTCCCAGAGGTCGTGTTTTGTATGACTCAGTGTCGGAAATAGGACTTTTCGTTATTTCAACTGGACAACCAACCTATTGGCCAACGGACAATAATAAAATTCCAGACGTAATAGATTTTGGCGTGGCAAAAGGTATATCACCGGACCTTATTGAGGCTGAAGCCTCCTTCGATTTATCTTCTGACCACTCACCCACAATTATCACTATTTGCAGTCCTCACCAAATAGCAACTAGTGATTTTTTCTTATCAAAAAGAGTAAATTGGTTAAAATATAAAAAATATATCAGCTCTCACTGCTCGGAACACATACCACTAAAAACTCCCCAAGAAATCGATGATTGCCTAAATATCCTAAATGAAAACATTAAAAAAGCCGTTGAACATGCTTCTTCAACATACCGTCAGGTCAAATACAACAAAATTTTTTCTGTCGATGTTGAGGAGCTTTTATCTGAAAAAAGGAGAGCGCGAAGAGAATGGCAACAGCATAGATCGCCCCAACTTAAAACGAAGCTAAAAGAGTGTACAAATCGCTTAAAAAACTTGCTGGAGGTACACAGAATTGCATCAATTAAGAAGTATTTGGAAGGTCTAGACGCAACCCCTCAAACAAATTATTCTCTATGGCGATCAGCCAGTCGTCTCAAAAGACCCGTAATCGCAAAACCACCACTGCGCAATCTAAGAGGATCCTGGGCTAGAAATGATGAAGAAAAATGCGATCTGCTCGCAAGCCATTTAAGAAACGTGTTCACTCCTAATACATGCACTGACGTGAGGGAATTACCGCCTGTTGTTTCTAGACGTCCCATAGAAATACGTTTCCGATATTCAGATGTGGTAGAAGCTATAGCTAACCTTAATGATAAAAAAGCTCCTGGCGTTGATACAATAAGCAACAAAATGCTTATTGAGCTGCCTTTAACAGCAAAAAGAATAATTCTTTTTATTTTTAATGCCATAATACGGCTTGAACATTTTCCACCAATATGGAAAGTTGCCTTAGTTAAGATGATTCCTAAGCCTGGTAAAGATCCTTCTAAGGTGGAGTCTTATAGGCCTATAAGTTTGTTACCAACTTTGTCAAAACTGTTTGAAAAGCTGCTTAAAAACAAGCTTACTCCGATCCTGAATGAAAACAACTGCATTCCAGATCACCAATTTGGCTTTAGAAGTCAACATAGCACAATAGAACAAACTCACAGACTGGTGCAGGTTATAAGAAAAACTTTCGAGGAAAAAAAGTACTGCTCCGCGCTTTTTATAGATGTCTCTCAAGCTTTCGATAAAGTATGGCACGAAGGCCTGTTAAACAAACTAAAGCTAAACCTTCCAGCTAATATTTTCAACCTACTAGAAAAGTACATAACCGGTCGACAGTTTAAAATCAAAGAGGGAAACCAAATAAGTTCTTCTCAAACAATAGGGGCTGGTGTACCTCAAGGGAGTATACTAGGTCCAGTTCTGTACTTGCTTTACACAGCAGATATGCCAACCAATAGTTTTACACACACGTCGACATTTGCTGATGATACTGCTTTTCTTAGTATTCATAAAGACCCTAAAGAGGCTTCAAACCAATTGCAGCAACACGTAACCCAAGTTGAAAAATGGGCAAAGTTATGGGGAATAAAAATAAATGAACAAAAATGTACCCACGTAACTTTTACTTTACGCAAAGAAACGTGCTCTCCAATTCTTATTAACAACCATATGGTGCCTCAACGAACCGAGACAAAATATCTTGGTATTCACCTAGACCGCCGCCTCACATGGAAGCCTCATATAGATGCGAAGTTGACGCAAATGAAACTTAAAGCTACACAAATTCATTGGCTAATCGGCAGAAACTCTGTGCTTCGTCTTGATTGTAAACTTCTACTCTACAAATCGATTTTGAAACCAATTTGGTGCTACGGTATACAATTATGGGGCACTGCTTCCGCATCCAACATAGAAAAAATTCAACGCAGGCAAAACAAAATCCTAAGAATGATAACTGGTGCTCCTTGGTATGTTAAAAACAGCAACATCCACAAGGATCTACTAGTTCCACTAGTTAAATGCGAAATCCTGAACTATGTGGACAAGTATTTAAATAAGCTGGAAGCTCACCCAAATCCGCTCGCCCGAAACATCCTGCAACATAGTGGGCACACCCGCCTGAAAAGGAGGGATACTATTGCGCTTATATGAAGCTTGATAATTAATATGAGAACTTAAATTTTAGTCTGGCACTGGCTAGACTTATATTAACTACCTAGTTTTAAGATTTGAACACTTATTGTTAGTTCGCCATAGGCGAAGATTCAATAATAAATATATGAAACAAAAAAAAAAAAAATCTTTGTTACTATTAGTCCAGACCACATTGTTCTTTCCACGCAAACGAAGGTATATAATTTGCGACAACAGACACAACCAAATATTCCTCAGCCATTGTTGCTCTTCACCATGTCCGGGGCTATTGAACTTTCTACCGACCACTACCAAAACTGAAAACCTGAACTTTTGTGTCAGATGTTCACGATTGGTGACACAATGTTATATCAGTTCCAACAACAGACAGAAAACGATATCCCACAGCCATTTCTACTTTTGATGACATGACTTTCATCGGAAGCTAGTCAAGAGATTTTGACATTTGACGTAACGTTAAATATCTTTTTTGCTAATTGCTATACGTTTTTCTTCACTTGAGCAGGGATCAGACTTAAACGGCTTTTTAGGAAGATTAAACATAAAACTCACTTCAAACTCTTTTTTTTGAAAGAATCTTCAATACATATTTGTACACAATTAAAATGAAAATATTTAAAAATTCCCTTTAAATATCCGCAATATTTTAAATGACACTAAACTAAGTTTAACATTTTGGGCCATAAATGGTCAACTAGACAACAATACAAAAAGATTGACAACAATTATGGCAAGACATATGAAGACATTTAACACTCAATCGTGACATTAACTTAAGTTGACGAAATAAAAGACTTGAAACGTTTCAAACGTAAGACTGCAATTAAACTCTTTTTAATTCAAAGTCAATCAAAATGTAAAATATGGCGCCACAAATAAAACAACAACTAATCGATAAGACAATTAGGCAACAAGGCACGTATTACAACTTGGTTATTTCTTGAAATTACTGTTGCCACAAAGAAAGAAAAACTAAAATTGGCAATAAAGCAAATCGAATATGCTTTAAATGATGGCATCGAAATACTAAATATATAATAGACATAATTGTAATTTCTTTCGTTGTAAAAAATCAGGATAATTGCAAATTTTAAAATGTTGACATTATAATTAACTCTTGCCAGCTCTCGAAATTTAAGTTTTGGAATTGGCTTTGCAAAACCGAATAAAAAAATATTTTGTATGAGTTTAAAATTATCTAGATGTTATTGACAGAGTTTAATTTACTTCATATCAAAAAAAATAAAAAGTATACATACTCGTAAATGCATAAATGTATATCCTTACGTTTATTTTTTGTGTTTAAATATTGGAAACGCATTCATTACCAAATAACTGAAAACCAATTTATAAACATTTTATATATACATACCTACTTACATGTAAGAATGCGATTATGCTCGTGAATCTTGGTATATTTTAAAAATATATATATATGTAAAAGGCCTAATTCTAATTAAGCCCCAATCAAAATTTTAGACACATAATTGTGTTTACTGTTTGAAATGTCAGCATTACAAAATTGCATATACATGCACAATAATACTTAATGCAGGGTTTAAAAAACTCCACAGTTATAGTTCTTGTAGCTGTTGTTTTATTCAAACAACTGCTTTGCTCTTCATTGCTGAAATGCCTTCTCAAAGCATCTAACAGCAAATGGAAAAAATATGTAAAATCGCAGCAACAAAAGCAATACTTTCCAAATAGCGTAAGTGCAGGAAAACTCTTGGTTTTGACTTTTAATAACTCAAGGAGAACTAACAGTATGTATTTTAATCTTAAAGCTAAATAATTTAAAATGGTCTAGCCAGTGCCAGGCTAAAATTTATGTTCTTAAATAAAGTACTTTTATAACAGCTCTGACCTCTTCCAATGAGTATGCCCACCATCTTGCATGTGTTTCCAACTTATTTTAATGGTTTCCCACATAGTTAAGGGTTTTACATTTAACTAGTGGTTTAGGAGGCAACTTTCCATGTTGTAGTAATATGGCATTAAAAATTAAAAAAATAAAAAGGTAACTTTAAAAGCGGGTGCCCCGGTAGATCAGTGGTAAGTGCACGAGTCTACCAGTCTAGGGGTTGTGGGTTCGATTCCCACCGGAGACCTTGGTAAGTTTGCTTCATGTTCTGTTCTTTCTTTCTTATCCTTCTCTAAATTTCTTCTTTCCTTCTATATCAACCTATTCTATTTGCCTCTCCAGGTAACACAAAGGGACCGAATTAAGCGGACCCAAGTGAGCTGTATCCTTTCCTTCAACGGCTGCCTGTTTTACCTAACCTAACCTTTAAAAGCGTTTTGCTACTGATTTTATCAGCTTTTTTTAGAGTTCAATTTATTAATTGCCTACATGACATTTGGAAATTGGACTCGTACTTCGATTGGTTGTCTAGAAACAGCAATCGGTAATTAGCTCATAGTAGTACATGCATTGACAGTGAACACGTTTCTTAAATGATTCGCAAAAAGATCGCGTTTTTCTCTATCATTTTTTTGCCTAGGATTCTCATAAATTAAGCAGTGATGGTTCTGCAATAATGGGCTTTCTAAGACATTTGGCTGATCGCCATAGAGAATAATTTATGTGAGAAGACGGGTCAAGACCTTTCAAGTGTTCCTTAAGACAATGCTATTCTATATTACTCCATTAAATTTCTTATTTGGTTTGTACATTCTCTCAGCTTAGTTTTAAGCTAGTGCGACCTATGCTCTTGTAATTTTCTTCCATTTTTTGGGATAATTACTTTTGCTAATCG
The DNA here is from genome assembly GCA_963583895.1 of Melanophora roralis. Taxonomy (NCBI): domain Eukaryota; kingdom Metazoa; phylum Arthropoda; class Insecta; order Diptera; family Rhinophoridae; genus Melanophora; species Melanophora roralis. The sequence continues at coordinate 59,635,172 of OY757187.1, read as the reverse complement.
ATGTGCTGAAAACGTTTCTAATAGCACAGTAACAGCATTATAATTGATAACAAAACTGGTAGAAGTATTAGCGTAGTGCAGTGGCTTACAGTTTTACAGCTAGCATTTAAAACACTGGTTTAGTGAGAAATATATCTAATCGAACCAGAGTCTTAAATATAGGGGCCTTTTAAAAAATTCATGAAAACTTTTCAACTTTTTTTGTCTTATTTTTCTCTCGCTTAAAATGTAGACTTGGTTTTGGATCTGGCAATTTTGCATCCATTTAAACTGTGTTGTGCCTTGAATTGTTCTAAGTAAAACAAATGTAAACTCTGCAATCGGTTTGTTTTTTTTATTATTATATTGGTTATGAAAAAAGGATTTTCATAAGGCCCCAACTTTCTGGAATGTAACAAGGCTTTTGATTAGCGTTGCCCACTAAAAGTATACGATTTTAAGGAATATATGTGTGCTGCTTCGCTGTGTTTTCCTTTGTTTTGTTCCCTTTATTATTGTTTTTTCGTTGGTACCCGTGTTGTGAATATTTAAGTCCCGACTAGTGTTCGTCCTCCGGGGACACCCTTGCTCTACATTGCTTTTGATATACGCTTGCATAACTAAGTACGTGCAACTCTTGTCCGAGTTATTTCTTACTGCAAATATGGTAATTAAAATAATTTGTGCCTGGTTTGAAGTCCATAGTTATTCTAGTTTTTTAAATAGAAAACTTTACAAAATTTAAATGTTTTCATGTGTAATAGAAATACAATGAAAAAGTTTTTGAGGTTCAGAGTTCTAACAGTTTTCGACATCATTCGTATGAAGATTTTAATAAAAAATTGTTTACTTGGGTTCGGGGTTCCACTCCGCCTGCTTCTATTCACCTATTTTTTTTTTCCAAAATATAAGTCTTATTGTCCAATTACTTTTTGTAGAACGTTTGAAGCCGATATTTATTAGAGTTTCCGAGATACAGCGTATCCCGGTGGGTTCCCCTCCACCTGCTTTTATCCACCTATTTTTTTTCCAAAATATAGGTATGATTTTCCACTTACTTCATGCAGAACATTTTAATTCTATTGCTGATATAGTTTCTCTGATTTAGCGCAAGAAATATTTCACAAAATTTGTGCAAGTCTAGGGAAAATACTACTTCCCCTGATCTTATCAGAAAATGTTTCTTTAATTTAGATCTCTACTTTAAGAGTATCCGTGCCAAGTTTGGCAAGAATGATTATATTTACTGAGATAAATAGCGATATATGCAGGAATTGTGTCCTAAAAAAATTGGCTATTTTGGGCTTTCGCTTATATTTCGATCAGAAGTGAACCGTTTGGCTGATTTTAAATAGCAATTATCTTAAGAATATTTGGTTCTTTGGTATCAAAACGTTTTCTGCGGAATTTATTCGAGTCCGGAAACTTGATTTCAACAGACACACAGAGGGACAGGCAGACAGAGAGACGGACATGGCTATGTCGACTTCCCTATCTACCTATATAAAGCTCTCGAATGTATATACTTTATTCTGTCTAAAGTGAATATTGTAGAAATTACAAACGAAATGACAAACTGATATACACCCTTATCACGATGTGAAAGGTATAATAAGTTTTATTTGTAAATAAATTTAATTACATTAAATTAAAAAATATTTAATAAAATAAACATTAACGTAATATTTTTGTAATAAAACCAAATAATTATAATAAATGAAAATATGATTTTTTTTAATTAAATTTAACAAATATTTTGAATTATATTTATTAACAAGTTGATTAATAGCTTGTTGTATTTTAATTGAATCCAAAATATCAAAATTTTTTAACTTATAAATTTATTAATTGATTCTATCAATTTGTTTGCAGGCTAAGATTCAAATACAAATACAAATTTTTTATTTGAAATAAACTTTGTTTGTTTTTCTGTGTAGTTATAACTCAAAACTCAATTTTTGTTTCACAGTGTGCTGTAGACCACTGCTTCGTTTGCCACACCATATATCATGTTATTGAAATATATAAAAATTCCTTAAATTATTGCTTCGTACATTTGTTACTTAATTCTTATGTCTAATATTTTCATTTCATAATGTGCATTTATGTTTTTAAATAAAATTTCATTTTACTATTTTAAAAAATACCGAGTTTGAAATACCTTGTCTTTTTTTTATGCAAATATTGACATTTTGTTTCTTCGGGAAATATAGAATTATAAATTGGAGGCAAAAATGAATTACATACGTTACGGTAGATTTGAATTACGTTTTTTTTTATAAAAAATGTTCAATTTTAAAGAAGCACTGTTAGTAATAGTTTAAATTGTTAACAATAATTTGATTTTGCAATTTAAAAAACCATTTTACAAAAACAGTCTTCTTTGTCCATAATAAAATGCCAGTCAGCTCGAATTATGATACTATTTTTGCAACCCCTTAAATATACATATGTATAGGTATATGCATAAGGGACTTTACAAGTATTCGTAATCAGACGTAGTAAAGGCTTTGCTTGTCTACATTAACCTAATTAAAAGGATGCGGTTTGCTTAAATTTTGTGAAAACAGTAACATTTAACTTCCGGAGCAGTTTAATCTACTTTGGATGTTGACCAAACTCTAAAGCAGAATTCACCAATGCGAAGTCTGAGAATGGTAAAGTTCTTCTGCACTACTTGGAACCAATACCCTTAGGTTTCCTGCATACTTACTTCCGCAACGTAATATAATTTATACATTATCTTCCTTACAGAGTTTGACAGTTGTAAAAACTATCGATTCGCTTCTCATTACAACACCCTATAATAAAGTAGTCGCCTTTATAAAGGTATTGGTATATCCAATGCCTTTGCTGTTACTTACCTTAAATATCCTGAATATTTTTAAACATCTCAAAATTCATTCTGATTTAAATCAAAATTTTTGGCATTGGTCACAACCACCATTTGTTTAAACCAGGGGATTTTTTTTACTGATTTCCATGACACTGAACACAGTCTGAGCTTACAAAAACAAGTGAGTTCCCTATATTCTTAATCTATAAGAACTTTTATTTCCAAAAACAAAAACCAAAAAAGAGATTCACCAGTGCAGCAAATATTTTTTAAATTTAATATTATCTAAAATCCGTCATTTCTGATTGAAACTTTAGAACTTTGTGGTAAAGAGCTTCTATTTGATATTAAGTGTCGATTATTTTTGTAGCTTGCAAGGGCTTAATATAAATAAGCTCCTGTTATTTCTTTAGGGAGATTAAGGCTTATTTATGCCCTCATTGCGCGAGGTTTTGGTAATTAGCTTGCTTACGGGGAATAGCTGATTGGGACTCTAGATCCGATCCTTGCGGCGTGTTTTAGCGCCCGCTCTTAGCTGTTCCTTACACACAGAAAAGACACCTGCAGTTAGTTACTTGAATGCGACAATTGCTTGCCTTGTCGTTCCAAGTACTAGGTGAACCAAAAGAAATCACCCTATTGGAATGGCGGCCAATGTCAAATCTGTTTTGTCGTTTGTGAACTAAGCAGATGTTGAATACAAGTGAATAAGCCCCGGAGTAATACACTTCCCAAGAACGCGGAACAATCGTCTGTGGTGTTGGCGTAGTGCGAATTTCGTCATCGATTCACCAACCTTGAAGAGCATGGAACAACACAAGATGCTGCCAAGAGTGAGCGCCCGTTCTGCCGAGAATATCGCAGCTGTTGGCAAGGATGTCGAGCTGTCGCCAGCAACATCGACCAGACGCCATACCTCGCAATTACCCATCAGCCGGTCATCCCTAAGGCAAATTTCGCTTCGAGATCTGCGCATATTCCCGTAAAAAGTCCAGTCCGTGCATCAGCTTCCCAAGCCATCCCTAATCTCGAGGCCGAAGTAAACGATTTTTCGACCAAAATCATAATAATAGATGAGGCTCAATTCCACCTCAGCGGAAACGTGAGCAAGCAAAACTATTGCTTCTGGATCACCGAAAATGCGCGAGTGATGCATAAGGAGCCGCTATACCCACTCAAAGAGACTGCATAGTGCGCTGCTCACGCTGGTGGAGTTATCGCGCCATTTTTTTGAGGACGCCGCTGGTCAAACGACAACAGTGGACGGTGTGCACTATAGGGCCATGTTAGACGAGATTTTTCTGGCGCCATTGAACGAATTAGAACTGGAGGTCATGTGGTTCCAACAGGACGGAGCAACGGCACACACTGGACGAGCCACAACCGGTATTATAAATGCGGTGTTCCCCGGTCGCTTTATCTTTCGTTTTGCCGATTTATATTTGCCCGCAAAATCGCCGGATTTACCCGTTTCATACATTTTTGTGGGGCTTTTTGAAGTCCCGTGTTTCCATGAACAAGCCCAAAACCCTGGAAGCCCTCAAGGATAACATTCGATATGAGCGGGAGAGGTTGTCGCCCGAAGTTCTCGCCGAAGTGATAAAAAATGCAAAAAAAACAAGTAAGAGCGCTATATTCGGCTGTGCCGAATCTTATATACCCTTCACATTGGTCTTTAAATATACCCAGCCGAGTAATTTTGTACTACAAACAATATAATAAAAAACCTTGTGCGAGTTTTAAAGAAAAAATAACAAAATTTTAACGTTCGTATGAATAATAGAAATAGATGAAGAAGATTTGAGGTCGAGAGTTTTAAAAGTTTTCGACATTATTCATATTTAAAGGTTAATAAAACTTGTTAAATGTTCTAGTCCCCCTGCTCTTCTCCAACTTTTTCTCCAAAATGTATGAATAATTTGATTATTGCTTTTTGTAGAATACTAGCTAAGCCCCGGTGTGCTTCGCTACCCCAATCATAGTAAAATTATTAAAATATGTAAACAAAAGAGTTTATATATTTTTTAATTTATTGGTTGCCCCACATAAGTTGCAATAAATAATAAGTCAGCCCTACTATTTACTTAGCTCATAAAAATTCGAAATTTACCAGGCTTACAGTTTTGGATATTCAGAAAGTTTTAATAAGCAAAAATTATTTATAAACTTCTATATATAATCTTACCCCTTACTTCCAGACTTTAAGTAACTCGCTGTAAAAATTTCAAAAAAATCGATCCACTGTTGTTGACAGCTATAAATTACAAACATACATACATATGTATTTACATACATACATACTTACATACATACATACATACATACATACATACATACATACATACATACATACATACATACATGCATACATACATACATACATACATACAAACATACATACATACATACAAACATACATACATACATACATACATACATACATACATACATACATACATACAACCTTTCTTTATATAATATAGATACAGGGATCACATATCAAATATTTTTTGAAAGATGTTCAAACTTCTCTTATATTGTTTAATTCAAATTTTGTTATGCTTTTGTGCAAATTTTTGTGCCTCACCAAAGAAAAAGGTCTGAGACCCACCTCCAATTATACCGATCGACACAGAATCACTTTCTGAGTCGATTAAAACCTGTCAGTCCATCCGTTCGGCTGGGAGTTAGGTTGAATTCCAAAACGCAGTTTACTTTGCATTACGAAATTCCAAGTTTTTCCTGAAAGCAAAGATGATGTTTCTGGTAATATCTTCTACTTCCAAATGAGTGCTTTCAGTTATATTAATGTCCTAGAAGCAAAAAACGTTGTCCAAATTGTAAATAGTGAATAAGGGAAGAAGTTGAAAATTTTTAATGCAAGGCAAACTGCGTTTTGGAATTCAGCCTTATTAATGTATTCTTGTAAATAAAGTAGAGACCGCATTTTTGCAGATATTTCGATGAAATTTGGAACAGATAAGGTTTCTGGCATAAGAAAAAAGCATGTTGTTTGTGGTGATGATCAGTTAATTTTTCGACAGAGCTCCCATACAAATGTCCTCCCGGATTAAGCGTTTTGGGCTTTAACTGGCTCAAATATGGCCTTATCTTCACATTATTTTGCACGTTTGTCTATCTTTATGCCACCCATTTTTGAACCGAAAACAAATATTATCGGTCTATTTTTGAGCTTCATAAAAATTGCAACAATAGAAGAACCAGTATGAAAACTTACATTTTTGTGGGCGCTGCAATCCTCCATTTTTGTCCTTTAAAATTTCGGAATTAGAGGCCTTCTATATGTGTGCCAATTTTAAAATATCAGTGCAATAAAAGTACCAGCATAATAAGTTTAACTTTTATGGGCGTGGCACCGCCCACTTTTTTACCTTCAAAATTTTAACTTTAAAAGCCGCTTATGTGCGAACTAATTTCCAAAAATCGGTCTGGAAGAGGAATTTAAATTATGTTTCTATCTTATTTGATTTTAAAGTTACAAAAAGTACTAAAACCTAATTTTAACCCTTTCTTGCCCTTAGGATTTAATAATTAAAAAAGTATCTAAAAACGTACTCATATTTTTTAGGCCTGTTACACTTAATTTGAATAATGTTCCTATCGTTATTGGTTTAAAAGTTACAAAAAACGAATAAAAAAATCAAAATATATTTTTAACCCTTTTTTACCCTTTGGGCCCAAAATTTGAAAAAAGTACGAACAGCGTAATCATATTTTTGTAAAACCTATCGAACGCAATTTGAAAAATTTTTCTATCTTTATTGGTTTAAAAGTTACAAAAAAGTACCAAAAAGTACCAAAATAAAATTTTAACCCCTTTTTTCGCCCTTTCGGACCAACATTTAAAAAAAAACTCCAGATACCTGTCTGTTTGTTTCTTAAGGAAAACGCTAAACTTTTTAAATTTTGTTTCTATCTTATATATGTACATCAAAAGATAGAAGGTTACAGATTTTTCCCTTTTTGTCCCCTTTTTATCCCTTTACGGGCCCAATGTTTAAAAATTCATGTGCATTTAAACAAACATGTAGAGCTTAACACGTGTTATAAATTTCATGTATTTAGCTCTACGCGTTTGATCAATATGGCCTTGGGTAATTTTGTTAGGCCATTCATAACCTAACCTTCCCACACAAATGGGCGTATTGTGGGCGTGGCAGCAATAGTTTTTTAAAAAAAAGTAGCCTATTGTTGTTTCCAGACTTGAGATAACTCCCTGTAAAAATTTCAAAAAAATCGGTCCACTGGTGTGGCCAGCTATAAAATACAAACATACAAACATACATACATACATACATACATACATACACCCCTTCTTTATATAATAGATTCGAAGTCGATAGCTGTAATAGTTTTCCAGAAGTAGCGTATCAAAAATTTTATAAAAATTGTTACTTTGTATGGGAGCTACCCCTTCTTCACCCCCCATCTGAAAATTTTTTTCTTCAGAGCGTAGCCCTTGATGTCCAATCACTTTTTGTAGAACATTTGATTTCGATATCTGTTATAGTTTCCGAGTTATAGCGTATCGAAAATTTCATACAAATCGTTAATTTGTATGGGAGCTACCCCTTTTTTTGCCCCCACTCAAAAATATTTTTTTTAAAGCGTAGGCCTTCTTGTCCAATTACTTTTTGTAGAACATTTAATTTCGATATCTTTTATAGTTTCCGAGATATAGCGTATCGAATATTTTATAATAATTGTCGATTTGTATGGGAGCTACCCCTTTTTTTGCCCCCACTCAAAAAATTTTTTCTTTAAAGTGTAGGTCTTTGCGTACAATTGCTTTTTGTTTTAAGTCGATATCTGTTATAGTTTCTGAGATATAGCGTATCGAATATTTCATAAAAATTGTTAATTTGTATGGGAGCTACCCCTTTTTTTGCCCCCACTCAAAAAATTTTTTCTTAAAAGTGTAGATCTTTGCGTACAATTACTTTTTGTAGAACATTTTAAGTCGATAGCTGTTATAGTTTACGAGATATAGCGCATAAAATATTTTACCACATTTGTGCAATTGTAGGAAAAATACCCCTTCCCCTGGTCCTATCTGAAAAAAATTTTTCCATTAGCTAGGTCCCTTCTTTAGGAGTATCCGTGCCAAGTTTTGTGGCAAGAGCGACTATACTTACTGAGATATATAGGGATATATGCACGGATTTTGTCCTTAAAAAAATGGGTTACTCTGGGTTTTCGCTTATATCTCGGTCAATAGTGAACCGATTTTGCTGATTTTAAATAGCGATTGTTAGCGGGATATTTCTGAGTGTTTGACACCATTAACTGGTCTGTATCTTTTTATTTGACTCCGGAAACTTGATTTCAACAGACGGACAGACGGACAGACGGACATCGCTAAATCGACTTCCCTATCTATAAGGATCCAGAATATATATACTTTATGGGGTCGCAAATGAATAATAAAGAAATTACAAACGGAATGACAAAGTGATATATACCCTATCACTATGTGAAGGGTATAAAAAAAACGAGCCTGTATATCAATTAATTGTGACGACGCCCATTTGGCCGATATCATCTTCTCGACTTAACCAAAAAAATTCTAAAGGTTCATATAAACATAACCAAAAAACAGAATTAAACAAAATTAAAAAAAATGAGAGTCAAGCAACATCGGATAACTTCTTTTGGCCCACCTTGGAAGAGCAGTTTCCATAGCAGAGTCTCTGAAACTTCGTACACAGAACCGCTAGGTTTCGAGATCTGTATTAGCTGCCATTGCTTTAAGCAGTGAATTTAAATCAAAAACCTCCTGTATTCCTACGTGAAATCACATCTTAAGGTGATTTACAGAAGAAATCATTTTTGTATTAGTTTAATGGAAAACAAAGCTCAAAAATTACTTCTTTTATTAATTTTCTAAGCTCTTATCGTGTAATCAATATGCAAAGTACTTGTATTCTTGTAGTTCAAATATAAATCCTTAAACATCCTTTTCTTTTATTGCAGCGTCAGTTTTTCTAGTCGGTTTTACTTTGTTTCATTTCATTTCTTATAGTTGATTTGATGTGCTTGTCACGTTCATTTAAGCTTGTCTCTTTTAGAGATGTACGATTGTTGCATAAAAGCAATAAGAAATTCAATTGAAATTCAGTTGGCTGCTTTTGCCACACACAAACACATACACACACACCAAAATCTTAAAACGATTATTTCCATATCAGAATTCCGTAACCATATAAACTTTAAAGCAGCAAAGAACCCGAAACAAAAACGTACAAAATAAAGCATTGGGAACAGAATTAATAAGAGCCGGCAACCACAAACGCTAATAATTTTGCACAACAACTTGAGATACGAGTTAAAATAAAGATGAACAAACACGAACACAGGCACAAGTTAATAACTAAAGGAAATACACGAAATACAAGATGTGAATTTTTTATTTTCAATTTTCCAAAAATAAAAATGGGTTTTTCTATTTAATTCAGGGCTCAGTTTTATTTTCTTTTTATTTAATTTTCTTTAAACTCTTTTTTTCTTGCAATTCAGCTGTGTGGTTTAATCCTTAGGATTTCTATTTTTCTCCTTCGTATGTATATGGTTCGAACATAAACAAAGAAAACCACAAATTAAAAAAGATAAAAACAAGAAAAATATTACTTTAAACGTAATACATGAAAATAGATAAATAACTGAGAAAGAAAGTTCTTTGCTTGGCGAAGAAATACCGAATTCAAGCCACATCCCAAATATGAATTAAAATTTGTTCTGCTTTAGATGAGAATTGTTCGAGGTTAGAGCTGCAAAATTCTATCCCTGCAATTTAAAATTCTAGCATAACATCTTAAGGAACTCATTTTAAGTTTAAAGTATGTGAATTTGTACTTGTAGCTTTCTTTTATTTTCTTTCGGAGGCTTTTAAGATTTTGCAAACATTCGCACGATTTACATTTCCTCTGTAAACCCAATCAATAAAAATTTGTGGACTGAGAAAGAAAATTTAAAATTGGTAGAACTAGAAGGCTTTAACATGTTCAGTTTAATGTAAAATATATAACGGAAACTTCTTTCTTAAGGGCTTAATTACTTACAAATTAAAATAATAATCTTCTTATACCCTTCACAAAAGCGATAAGATTGTCATTCATAAAGAATGTTTTCTTGGTACTTATAGATAGGGAAGTCTGCCTGTGTTATGGATGAAATCAACGATCTGAAGCCCGCCGGTGTCGCGAAGAGCTGTAAGTGGTATCAAACTATCAGAAGTATCTGCGAAAATATTGCTTTTGCCATACAAAATTTAAAAAAATATATTTAAAACCACTACAGCTTCCCCAGAGTTGGTCTTAGAGAAATAAAGTGTACAACCCACCCCCATTAGTTTCCTCTTCCAAACATATTCCTTGAACATAGTTACCCCTTATCTATATCGCCAAAGGTGGCTCCCATACAGAGCTTGAAAAATTTCAGTTAATTCTCCCCTACAGCTTCCAGGATGCCCGTGAATAGTTTAAATTTAAAATTGACCCCAACTTATTTTTTCTTGCAAACATTTTCCTGGGCTGCCATAAAAAATTTAAAAAAATTTGGCTAAAAACCCTTACAATTTCTCGGAGTCGTTCTTAGAGGAATAAAACGTATTACAGACCCCCATTAGTTTTTCCTCCAAAACATATTTCTAGAACATACTTACCATCACCTGAAAGGGGTTGCCATACAAAATTTACAAAAATTATGTAACAATGCCCAAACCTTCCACAAATTTGGCCTTAAAGAAATAAAGTGTACGGTACCCATTAGTTTCCACTCCTACGCATATTCCCAGAACATACTTACACCCTGTAACGCCAAAAGGGACTCACAAAGTTTAGAAAATTGTGGTTAATCACCTACTACAGCTTCCAGGATGCCTATCCACGTAGGACCCATCAAATGTGGGACTGACTTAAACTCATTTTTCCTTGGAAACATTTTCCTGGAATATACTTATGCTCTATCTAGACAACCTAAGAGGGTTGCCATACAAAATTTGAAAAATTAGGCTAAAAAGCCCTACAACTTCCCCGGAGTCGTTTTTAGAGGAATAAAATGTATCACAGATCCCCATTAGTTTTCCTTTCCAAACACATTCCTGGAACATACTTACCCCCTGTCTCTAAGACAAAAGTTGGAAAATTGTAGTTAATCCCCCACTACAGCTTCCGGGACGCCCGTGGATAAGCCAAAAGTAAGACTGAACCCAACTCCAAGCACATTGTTCTTGTACGTGCTTTTTTTTTGGTCAAAAGAACTGGGAACTTGTGTGTATTCTTCTCTTCTCCCGGGTTTTCAGCCTTTTTCTCGAAAAGCTAGTTTTTTTATTTTTCTAAAAAAAAATGTTATATGCAAAGCTTAAATGATTATCATTTAAAAATGTTTACTGGGTTACACGCCATATCTTCCCTGATATCCTTAACGTTTTCTTTCTTAGTTTTTGTATGCATAAAGTGTTTGCTTTCCAATTTGTCTCCTTTTTTTTCTATCTTTTTACGAATATCTAGTAAGTGTAGTTTTTTTCTCCTCCTACTTCTTTCTAAAATACGCGTGTGAAATTTTTGTAACGTACATTTGTAAACAATTCTAAATTTAACTTAAAAAAAAATATATACAATTTCAACTCGACAAATGTTATATATAAATTTGCAAAAATATATGGATTGTGGTTAACCCTTGAATAGGTAAAATGTTTAGTATCTGCTTTTAGATTGTTTATAATCCGGGGGTACGTACGAGTACATGTTTGTTAATTCACATGTACCAAGGTATGTGTTACATCTACATCTAATACTGGTTGAACTCCGCCATATATTTTATGCAACAACAATGACACATACGAGTGTTTTTTTTTAGTGTCAGTGTAAATTATATAAAATTTTCATTTCGAGAAATTTCATTGTATTTTCCTTTTACCATTAAATGTATGTCTTGTCGTACGTGTACATTAAGAAACAGTTTTATTTAAAAGAATTTTAATGGTTCAATCATCATACTGGCGTTATTGCAGTAAATTATTTTAAAGAACATCACAAGCCACAAATAGAGTTTTTTTAGTCTGTGTTTATATACACATATGCAGCTACTCATATACGAGTTTAAGCTTATGTGTAAATGCGGTTTGATGCGCTACCAAACGCTGAAGTGAAAACTCGTTGAATCTTTGCTAAATTAATGTATTTAGAACAATATTTGTCGCATATTCAGACTATGGATTAATGCAGGGGATATTTAAGTGGGCTCAACATCAAATTGTAAATATATTTGTAAGTAAGCAGTAAGTTCTAATTAAAGTATAAAAAAGAGAAATTAAAGTATAAAGAAAGATATTTAATAAAACCTAAAACAAAAACAAATTCGACAAAAATGTAAAATGCAAAGACGTGCTCTTAAGCCGATTATGGTGACACGCAGGGTTAGACTTAATTTGATTCCGGGTCATATACGTTCCCGGCAATGAGATTGGTGTTGAACTGGCAAGGAAGGGATTGGCCCAGGATACTGGACTTGGTTGTAAGCCGTTCGAGCCACCACTGGTTTTCTATTATGGGCTGATATGGACCTGGATAATGGTCTAGGTGGGCCAAGTCCGGAGGGACAGAGCAATTGCAGGATCTCAAGACTTTCATAGCCCATACTGGACAAGATAGCCATTGACCTGCTGCTCAAGGAGAGCAGGAGGGATCTAAGATGCATTATTGGGACTTTCACAGGGCGCAGTGTAGTGAAATATATGAGAAACAAATGGGACTGGAACTCTCCAGATTTCTGCGGGGTATGCAGAGACAAGGAGGAGATAAAGACGGTAGAACATCTTCCCTGCCAGTGCCCTGGGCTGCAGATCTGGCAACAAAGGTGGTTGGGAGGGTGCTTCTTAGATGGACTTGATGACGTCCCTGGCTGTGGGCTGGAGAGCATCCTAGGTTTCATCAAGGAGGTTGGGTAGCTGGGCAGATAGGTGATTCAGTGCCTATGATTACTGAGTTCCTTGGACTTCTTGCGGATGGTACTCTCGCTCTCTTTTCCTTTTACCTATGGAAGCTTTTGTCTTTCCTTTTTTCCTTTCTCCTTTTGACTTTTCGGAAGGGTTTCACAATGGGCCTAAAACCTCCGAGTGGAGGTGGCGATTTGGACTTGCCATTACCTTTCGTAACCTAACCTTATCTAACCGCTACAAAACTGGGACGGGTGTGACCTTTTTCTTAAACACGGAGAGAATTTCATATTTTGATTCTACAAAGACTTAATACTTTGCATTACCATGTAAAGCCACCTTAAGTAAAAACAAAATTGGTGAATGGGAACACAGTTTTTGGTTTTCGAAATTTGAGTCAACTTGATAAATACCAATTTCTTTTCAACTTCGATATGGTAAGTAAGAGATTTATAGGCGTGGATTTTTCCAGGTTTGTCGAATATATCTAACAAGGCAACTTTCTGTTTGGCAGAAAGTTCTCAAACCTTTGTATGCATTAAAACAAATAAAATGATTATCTTTGCTATACGAGGTAGCTCCAAAGCGTTTTCTTGCTGATTTTGTTAAAAACGACAGCTCTTCACCATTTATGTTATCAAAAGTCTCCATTACATCTAACAATTGAAATTGTAGCTTTATTGGTTATCTAGCTAAAACAGGTTTAAAGTTGTGCATATATCGCGAGTGAACTAGTTTTTAAATCGATGTACCAAAAGGCTGCATTTGTCTTTGTCATTTCTTGCTCAATATCAATAATTTATTATGTAATGACAGTCTTACAATAACGCGTATTTTAAGACTTCTGGCTAAACGCCACAGAGAATACTTTGTCTGAGAAGTTGTTTGGAGACCTGTTCTACATCTGTTCGAATGCTGTTGTATCTACTTAAGCTGTAAAGAGCAATTTATGGTGACGGGTGTTACCATTTTAATCAAATTTTTGCTTATAACTTAAAAGTTCAAAATTTTAATATAAAAAAGTATTTAATGTTTTTAGGCGCTTTGTAGTAAGTAGACATTGTAAGAATATTATTTTTACTTACAATAAGAACTTAAAGGCTGTGACGGGTGTGACCTTACAAATTCAACATTTTTAAGAATTTTGAATTCAAGATCGTGTTGTGTAAATTATGATTGGAAACGGGACTAATTTTCAAATTTTTACAGTAGTTTAAGTGTTTTTAATCATCTTATGGAAAAGTTTTTGTGAATATGGGACGGTGTGACATGTTCATCAAAATGCTAAACAAAAGAATATCTTTCAAAATGAATAACGATAATATATAATATATTTTTTTTATGTTTCTATTATTATTCCCCCAATTTTTGGCCGCTTTACGTAGAGCTGACCGGAAGAATGTTCAGCGTATTTTCCCAAAAAGGCTAACTACCAAGTTGGTCGTTAATGTCGTACGGAGTTTTCAACGGTACCTTTTATAAGCAATGTTGGCTGGTACATATATTTTTGATATATAAGAAATTTGGCCCTTTAAGATAAGGAAAAAAAAGATAACCATTCGGTTAGAACTGTTAATAGAAATTATGGTGGGTAGGTGGTCTGAAAATAGGTCAAACGAGGCTTAAACTTCAAAACGTTCCTACTGCAGGGGAAAGCAGAAACCCATTTTATTTTCCTATGTTTTGTTGAATTTACCAATTAGCTATTTTAATAATTTTTTTTATGAAAAAAAATGGTTTTCTTTTTGTGGATTCAATACAAAAATTTGGTGCTCTTATACCAACCACTAAGTAATAAACTCTCTTGAAGATTCAGATATCGATCATATCTAGTTACAAAAACTCGAAAAAATTTATAGCGTGGCTCTTTTCAAAGTTACCGTTAATAGTTCTAAGATAATTTTTTAAAAGTGTTCTAACTTAAACGATTCTTAAAAAGAGTGCCCCGATTGATCAGTGTTTAGTTCAAGAGTTTACCATTTTGAGGGTTGTGGGTTCGATTCCCATCAAAAACCCTGGTAAGTAAGTCTGTTTCATCCTACTTTTCTTTTTCTAAATTTCTTCTTTCCTTTTATCTCCAGTCTTTTTCCTCTTCAGGTAACACAAAGGGACCGGGTTTAACGGACCAAAGTGAGCTGTAGCCTTTCCCCCTTAACGACTGCCTTTTCTACCTACTATGAATATTCTATAATTTTTTTCTAATCCTTTACCATTTTTTTTTTAAATTTGCACCCTCTAACCTTAAATATCCTTGATTATCTTTTACAAACCATTTCAAGAATTTTAAAAGGAATGACCTCCTCTATTACAATAACAAACAAGTAAACAAACAACAGAAAAAATGGTTCCGTTAAAATGAAGGAATGAAAGAACATGGACTAAGCTAAGGAAGACAATGAAACAAACAAAGAGATTTGATTCGATTATAAGATGGTATAATAATGGCCAAACAGAAAATGAGAAAATAAAAATGCTGATGGTTTCATTTCCGATAAGTAACATAAAATGGCACACAAGCGATGGCCAACGTTTTTCTTAAAGCCAAAAATAGCAACAGAGAAAAAAAATTCCAAGCAAACAACAAAATGATAAATTGCCTCAAAGAAAGGTTGACATTTGTTGTTGCTGTTCTTTCTATTTGAGAAGAGCTAAGAGAAGATGAAATAACAAAGTTAAGGAAATTAGAAAAATTTAAGCACACAGTTGAACAACCAGACTTACTTCTAGGATACCAGCAGTGTTAGCAAAAAAGGATAATGCCAATAACAGAATAGTATTTTTAAATGCATTGAGAAAAAGACCTTTTAAAGAAAAACATAATTATAAATGCAAAAGTAGAGGAGTGAGCAATGGTTGAAAATGGAAAATGTTTTTAAAAAAATTATAAAAACATTATGCAATAAATCATTATGGCATAGAAACGCATATACAAACATGTTTAAAGGGAAAGTTTTTTTTTGGTCGTTCTATTAAGCTCTAACACATAAATGGATATTTTTCTAAAATTGTGTTCTAGTGTTGATAACACCAATTGTAATTGTATAAAATAATTCTAAAATATAAAAACCAATCTTGCATACAAACTTACATATATTTGTATTTATTTTCTACAAGACTTTTTTCCCATATTCTTTGTTTTCTCATTCCCTTGCCTTTTGTGTGGTGTTTATGCATTTAATCCTGATTTATTACCATTTTCCTCGAGATTGCCTAAGATTACTTTGGCTACAAATAGATCTTTCAGTCAACACAATATACGAATTTACATTCGAACAAAACGAAACAATCAAATTGGTAAAGTTAAAAGAAAATTAAATTAAAAAAGCGAGGTCCTTTAAATCGTCCACCCCTCCACCTTTGTCATCACAAAAAAAAAAAAATAAAAAAAAAAACTTTAAATCATAGCAGAGGTAGAAAGTTGGCAATAGAAAGTCCATACAAATATAATTTTAAGGCAATTTTTTCTAATTCGATTTCCTTGATTTGTTTTCTTTCTGTTCTCTTACTTTTCAAGATATTAGAAATAAATACAATTCTTTAAGATTTGAATTTAGTTATTAGATCTGTTTTCTTATTTGCGAAAGACAGAAAATGGTAAAATCCTATTAAAATATGGCATTACTTTTGTGTCTAGTGAACTCAAACTTTACCTGCTGTAGTTGCACCCTACACAAGAAGAGTTGTGTAATACATTACGAAAAGTTAAAATAATTTCATGAACTTGAACTTGGAGTTATGTCTTTATCCTAGAAAACCATTGGCCATCCTATTGACAACTTTTGATATAAATTTCTCCGGTACAAGAAGCGAATTTTAAAAGTCATTTTATTGTTATAAAAACTTTGCGCAGCTAAAGGCACCGGTCAGATACTATGTCTAACCTAAAGGGTTGGCATCCTGAACCTCTCTGCGAAATCTGCATTTGGTGGAGAATGTTGTGATGTTGCTTTCTTATTTCTACACTTTTTCTAAGTTAGAACAAGTAAATATTGGTGGTTGGATATCTTAATGAGGCTGCAGCTCTGATAAATTCACAATCACATTCGGGTTTCCTGAAACTGATTTTTAAGGCTCTGAAACTTTCAGTTCACTGCTACACATGAAGCTTTCATGGCAGCTTCCTGTACAGTATCACTCCCGGGCACTTCCTCCTTTGAGTTCTTTGCGTCCTTGATGTATTGTATTTTCCTCTTGTTTAAGAAAACAAGGTTCGTTTTTTCAGAGTTTTCTACTAGCCCCATTTTTCGCGCCTACTGATAAATCATATACTCCGTAACTTCCATCGCAAGGCTACGTACTCCAATACTTCGCAGTGACAATGACTTTTGAAATTTCCATAAACTAGGTTTTTGCAGTAGCTCTGCCATTATTTCGTTTGTGTCACACTTTAAGTAAACACAGCCGTTTCCACATTGTAAAAAACTTTCTTAATTTGCAAGGCTACCAAGTGAGACTGGTCTTCACTCTTCCTAGGTGTTCTGGTTGGCTCTGTATATAATCCTTTATGTGAAAATCAAGAATATCTTAGAAAGTGAATGACGAAAGGAAGATGGTTCAGTGGTCTTCCAACACTCCACGCTACCTATTTACAAACCATTTTCTTCAAAAGACCGTGCTGAGCGTAGCTAGTTTTTCGGTCAAAGCCTTGTAGTTGCTCTCTATGCTACAGCAGAAACTCCTTTATTGGTTTCACTTCGCCCTACATAGGTTGTGCATCCGAAATTTTATGGCATTTTTATATTTTTATCAATACTCAAAGTAGTTAGTAATCCTTATCAGCTTAAAGAGCCTTTGAACTTATCATCTCTCCACTTCCAGCTGCTTGTTTTACTATTAAGGTTTCGAATTTTTTATTTAGCGACTTCGCTTTTTGGTACAGTTATTCCACGTGGTTCTTCTAAGAGACAAAAATTGGAAACCACCTTCAATTACCCGCCATACTTTATATGTCGTTGCCGCATGTTAGCAGCTTAGCTTGTGACAGAAAAGTCATAAGTGACTTTCTACTATTATTGGAAACCCCACCTCGATTGGCCTATTTGCCCACCACTACATTCCCTCTCCTTTTACAAGTTTCTTCAACAAATATTCAAAGTTCCTCAAGATGGACATATCGTAGCGTAGCCCATAGTGCCGCGGAAAAACTTACACGGGTCTTAATAAAATAATAATTGTTTTTTTAAATTTTTGCGGGTCTGCTGCTGATTATTATAATTATCCATTTGACAATTAGTATGCCGCTTTTATCTTGGAGAATAGTCGAAGTAATTATCAAACCAGAGCTATTTAAATAATTACTGCATAATTTTCTAAGGTAGCCTCAACAGCCCACAGGACATAAAAGCGAGCCGGTGATTGGATTGTTGTGCACTCTTTGTAATGGAAAAGAAAATAATTGGGGGAGAACAGTTTATTGAGTTCCGGTGACGTAGAGGAATTCCTCAACGTTTCCAGTTTCATATCTCTCAGAAGAGCATGGCGGGGATACAAGAAATGCTTTGCCTATTTACACACGCCATAGCCTTTGTTCTTTGGAAGTACACTTTTAAGATTACGCGAAAATTCTTAATTTAGGTTTCTTTCGTTTTAACATTTCCTAAGCCTTTTACTCATCTGAGTAGACCCAAGAATTTATCGTCGTTTTACGAATTACATCATCGTACTACACATTGCCCTGTTTGCAACTTAGGCCTACTTATTTTGACTATTTATATCGGACTACCCCGTAGTTTTTATGCTCACATCTAATAGAATATAACTCTCATGTATGGGCAGGTGCTCTAAAGTCTATTTTGGAGCTATTTGACTGCATACAGGAACGGGCGAAGGTACGACGTCGGGGTATTCAACCGCCTCGACTCACTTGAACATCTTTGCAATATGGGTTGTGTTTTACTATTCTATCGGTACTACAATGAAATGTGCTCTGAAGAATTGAGGGCCCTTGTTCCTTAAACCTGGGATTTTTTGGGTGATACTCGACTTTTAAAAAGAGCACACCCATTTGTGGTCAATTGGCCAGTGAATTTAACTACGCATTACATAAAAAAAATTCGTTCCCCTTTCCCTAACTTTCTGGTACCAACTCAATGCAAAGCATGGTGCATCCCCTAAGTGCTGGTTATTATACGAAAAAATGCGTACTTGGCCATGTTTTGAGTAATAAATAAACATCCATTTTTATTTCAACACTGCCTTAGTGCTCTCAGACATTAATCTTTACTTACCTTTGATTAGGCGTACACATGTTTACTTATTTAGGACCTTCATGTGCCAGGATAAATATTCAGTCATGTGCTCAGAGATTTGCTTGTAGTTGTTGTAGTCTGGGGCGAAAGTGAAGTTCGGACTTACTCCGGACTTTAAAGGAAAATGCCCAGCCCCGTTCTTTTATTTTATCCACGTTCCTTAAGCCATACGCCCCAGAATCTCATTCATACAGGGCCAACGATTTGATACTAGAATATCACAGTTGGCCTTAAAATTCACTTCTGGCATTCGCTTGGAAAATTTTACTGATTTTACTTTCTTAGTATGCTCTCCACTTGTCTCTAAAAGGTTCCCAATATGTTTAGGGCTACAAAATATGGTAGAAATATTGCTCTTCTCAACAACTGCGATATTAGTTATGATTTTGTCCCATCAGATAAAAATTTGTGTAGTTTCCTAATTATTCGTTCAATACCTTCGTTATACATTCGTATTGTTTTCTACTATAACTAATAATATATTTCAAACATCCACAAAAGAGATAACGAAACAATAGCTTCGCTTCTCTCCACTTTTTTGTCCCGTTTTCTAATGTTTTTTTTTTCTAAAAAAAAAAGTTAATTTTGTTCCATAACAAGAAGTAAGTTGGTTTGCCGTTTAAACATTGAAGGAATAGTTGCCACACAAAAAAACACACACATGCACATAAAATTTAAAAAACTGTAAGGATGAATCTAAAAGTGAAACAGAGATAAGCTTACAAAATATCATTAATTATCCTTGTTGTTTGAGTCTTTTTTTGTTTGTTACTTTTTTTGTAATTTTCTTTTTGTTTTCCTGACAGACATTTTTCCAACTTGTTTTAATTTTCTGTTGCTGTTGTAATTGTAACTTTAGGGAAATTAAAAAAAACAAACTGGAATTGTTTGAAAAATAAAAAAAAAAATTAAATGTGTTATTTGGTGCACCTAGATAATAATTTTGTTTTCGACTCAAAAATTAAAAGTTTGTTTTGAAACATTTTTAATTTCTTATTTTTTTTTTGTTGTAACTTGTTTCATAAATACATTAAAATCGTTTTAAATTTTTTCATAAAAAAAGGAAAATTTTAAACAGAAGTTTTTTTTTGCTTTTTAATTTCCACAGAAGGTTTAAGCTTCTTAATTCTTTTTTCGGTCTAAGAATTATTAATATATTTTTTGTAGGGCGCTTTTATCCGAAACATGCCACTACTGATTTGGTTTGAAAAATTAACACTACGAAATCATGTGCAAAATAATTAACTAGTGGCGGCTGCCACTCTATTAACTTTTTAAATATTTTTTTAGTACCCTACATTACCATAAATTATAGGGCGGGTCATCAAAAATATTATATTTTAACAAGCTGTACCCGGCTGGCTTTGTTAGGCTGGCCAACCACTCATAAAACTAAAATGGCAAGAAATCTTAACCTATTTAAAATTTTTCTAAATCTAAAGCATTGCATTTATTAAAGTAACGTCTTGATTAGCTTAATCTAAGTGGTGGGTTTTGAAGGGTTGTTTGTCCTTAAAATTTTGAAATTAAGAGTTACTAATATAACAGAAAGTTTTAAAAAAGTCGATGTGGGCGTAGCACCGCCCACTTTAATGTTATAAGAATTTAAACATTGGAGAATTTATGTATGCGTACAAATTTTAAAAAAATCAGACCTGTAGAAATACCGGTAAAATGAATACAATATTTGTGGGCGTGGCACCGCCCTCTTCTTTTTTTAATATTTTGACTTTAGAAGCCGTTAATAAACATACATACAAAGTTTAATAAAAATCAGTGAAATAAGAGTACCTGTATTAAGATTTATTTCTTAATGGAATGGGCTACGTATTTTTTTTTCTTAAGTTTCATTTTATTATTTGGATAGGAGCAGGGGCAGTGGTAGCCTCCTTATAAATGAAAAATTTTTATAAAAATTTTTGATGCACCATATTTTGGAAACTATAACAACTATCAACTTTAAATATCCCACAAAAAGTAAGTGTGCTGCAATAAATACATGTTTTAAAAAAGTGTTCTACATCTGTCTAGTTCACAAATGTCAGTACAGATTTGGCATTGGCCGCCATTTGCAAAAATAAGAGCATCTTCCAATTGGATGATTTTTTTTTTGCCCACTTTGTTTAATTTCTTTACCAAAAGGTAATTTTTTTGTTGTAGCGACCTCATTACTTTGTAAACTATGAACAACTCTGAACCCATTACATGAATTAAAAAAGGTTTTACTTGGTAAAATCAACTCGCCAGTGAATCCCCATAGAAGACTACATAACCGACCGACAGCTTGTGATCCAAAAAGAGGATTATATAACTTGGCCTCAGCTAATAAGAGTTGTTGTGCCTCAAGGTTGTATTCTAGAACCAATTATGTATTTGCTTTGCATAGCAGACATGCCGAATAACAGTCAAACATACACATTAATATTTGCCGATATTCTTTCTCAGTTCACCTAAAGCAGATGAGGTCAACCAACTACTTACATCATAATATTATTCAAGTAGAATAATGCAAAAAGCTTTGGAAGAACCAAAAAAAAGCGAGCATTCTAATCATCATTAACAACCAGATGGTGTCTCAATACTTAAAGGCAAAATACCTTGGCATCCCCCTAAACCATTGCCATACTTGAAAGTCAGATAAAGGTGTGAAGCTGACATTACTAAATGATAAAACAGAAATCGAGAATGACGTTTTTTTCAATACAATTAGACATAGAATCACGATGCCAAATGCAGTTATAAAAAAGTGTCTATTCTATTCTGACAGCGAATTTTCTTATCCTTTTATACTCCTATACTTATACTCAACAATATTGCCACCCTTTTATTAAGTTTCATACATTTTGTAAAGAAAACTATAAATTTTTAAAAACGAAAATTCTTAAACCAAGTACGATTTATTTAGTACGAGTTTAAAACCGTACTTGATGTAAGCTGAAAAAGATTGATTTAAGCGTAAACCGGATTAATCCAAAAATGAAATATATATTTTTTGACTTACGTAGCTTTATTAAAGAAGGAGAGCTTCATTTTCTATTTTTATGTTATAGATACTTAATATTTATAATATAAAAATTTTCCTTTCTGTACTTGGAAATCGAACCAGGAACTCTTCGCATTGCAACACGCACGTGCTACCTCTAAATTTGTTGAAGCAATCCGAACAAGCTTGATTTTAAAAAATCTAAGGATGAATCCTGCTTAAAACTTTGAAGTACAATTTTGGATAAATTTAAAAATAAATTTCTTGATTTTAGAATGTGTTTTTTCTTTCTGTGTACAAAACCATGGCAGTTTGCAGTTGCCAATGTACAACAACTTGTAGATTTAAAAAGAAATTTTTAAAAATTAAATGTGAGCTAGTGAAGTTTTTAAAACAATTAGTTAAAGAAGTACAAAATCATGATAATTTGCTGTCGCCACTGTAAAAAAAACTTTTATTGTAAAGAAAAATTGTGTCTTAAAATTGGAAAGGTTTAATGTGAGTTCGTGAATTTGCATCGGACGTTTTAACTTTGGGCCCGTTTTCTCTGAGAGTCGTTCTTGCTTAAAGTTGCGGACGTGTTCTGTTTCAGAGGTTTATTGCTAGAAACGCCCTGCTCTGTCTCGCTTTTTAACATTAGATCTTTAACTGTATTTTTTTATGGAACACAACCTCAGACTTCAAAATTAAAATGAAATCCTATATATGAGAATTACCGTTTCTTGGTATTTATATATAAAACAGATATATTTACAAAAATCTTTAAACTTTAATGTTTGAATGAAAAATTTAAATAATTATAATGATGCAAAAATGCTCAAAATTTTTTCAGTCAGCCTTCGAAAAATAAAGAGCACGACCGACCCCCATTTGTATCTCCTCGCAAATATATTCCTAAATCATACTTACCCCCTATTAACACGCCATAAAGGGGCTGCATACAAAATTAAAAAAAACATATAAGTCCCTACAACTTTCCCGGAGTCGCCCCTAGAGGAATAAAATATATCACAGACCGCCTCCCAAACATATTCCCAGAACATACTTACCCCCTATCTCTACGTATCATCTAAGGAGGTTGCCATATAAAATTTAAGAAAAAAATAGAGTAAAATTCTCTGAAAAATTCGATAAAATTAGGGTAAAAACCCCTACAGCTGTCCTTATCACCGTAAGAGGGTTAAAATATGACACCGACCCCTATTTAAAAACTAAAATATCTCATAAATGAAAAAGCGGATAAAAATAAAAAATGTTTCGGGGTCTTAAAAGTCCAATGTGAAAGGTATCTAAGATTCGGCACAGCCGAATAAAGCGCTCTTACATGGTTTTATTTAAAGTTACTTTTTTCCTTATTAAATATGTTAATCCCATGATGAAGGGTAGTTTAAACACATTGGGGCTTAACTGGCTTAACATTTGATTATTATTTCATATAAATTACCTCTAACATGTTTTAACTTAAACTTAACTTTACCCGCTGCAGATAAAAAAAAATACGAAATAAAAAGAAACTACGAAAAGGAGCTTGTGGCGACAATAGGACTTCACATGGTTTTTTTAATTCCTGATGACAACGGTAGCAAATAATTGCACAACTTGTCCACTGAATGCAATAAAAGGTCCCGCCTGCCAGCTTGCATTGGCAAAGAGAAAACCATTGGCAACACAAATTAATGATACCTTTTTTGTGTTTACTATAGCATAGCCATGCTTGCACACAATCGTTCATTCGCATTAATATTTCTAGGACCTAAGGACGGCCTAAGTGACTATGAGTTAACTTATGCACTTATGTATGCTTAAGCAGCTGCAGTAGCAGCAAAATATCAACAAGAACATTAAGGAATTATAAACGCGAAATGGTCAAAGTTCCATGTGACTAGATGCAGCCATAATTCATGAGCGTTCACACTGGCAAATAGACTAGTTTTCAAGAAGTCGAACTGTTCATAGTATGTGTAGAACAAATTTAATTAATTATGCTTTTTGTTGGTAATTTATTAATATCAAAAGTTGACAAGGTGGAAATTTATGGATTTTGCACTTTGTTGCACTTGCTTGTGGTATGAGTATTGCACTCTTTCGTAAGCAATCATCCAAAGTTGTTGCGAATTCACACAAACGAACTGGTTAGCATACCCAGTTGGTCAAATCGTTTTAGACTCTTTTTAAAATTTTTTTTTCAAATATGTTACGAACCTACCATAGGGGCTGAAATTCGGCCAAAAGCTCATGTTTTTGTCATAGTTAGTTTCAAAAATTTTAATGTCGTTCAATACCAAGTATGTTAGAACTAAGATCCATCAAACTGGATTAAAATATTTATAATTGTGGCTGTGGTATTAAAACAAATGTTTTGGGTTATTCTAGAAAAAAATGAATTTTGAACTTTTGGTAGTTTTTAGCCTCATTTTGACAATCTCAGAAAATTAATTAGAATTTAAAGTTAACAAAAATTGCTCTTTTCATATTTTTTATGCAGTTTTACATATTTCAAAAATTGGAAATTGGAGTTCTCCTTAAAGGTCGTAAAGAAAATTATTGTTACAATTTTGCTTTTTATGCACATATTATTCTTTCCCAGTTAAAACTACGCTAACGAAGTAGAGGGTTAAATGCTAGTCACTTATATTTTCTTTGAGATTAAAATGACCTAATTTGGTCCCATCGCTTAAAATGTCTTGAAGACATGGTCAACTGGGTACTTGTACCCAAATACACGAACGCACTTAGTAACGCTCATTGAATGCAATCTTTGCGAAAACAAAAGAGGGCGCTAATGTGTTCAAAGATATTTAAAGTTGCATAAGATTAAGATGTTGCAAATAACACCGGATCAAAAAGAACTAAATAAATAAAGCGAATAAAACACAACGAAAGAATTTTGAATTTTTAAATTAACTAAGCAAATAATGCACATTTAAGTCATCTATCAAATTGTGCAGTCAAACAGTTAACAACGAATCAGACAACTTAATTCTTGTTCATCACTTTTCTTTTACATCTGTTAATTTCTGAAAAAAAATATCAAAGAAAGAATTTTGAATTCGTTTATAATTTAAAATCCAAGATGCATATGTATTAAAAAAAATTTGTTTGATATTCGTCGTTTTGTGCAATCAATTTTTAGTAAATTTTATACCTGAGACTGGTAAAGCAAGTCACTCGAAGTTAGGGGTTTCAAAGTGATCACCAATCAGATCTTTCGGAATGTTTAAATCATGTGTCAATAGAAGCCATTCTAAATGCACTAAGGTGATTGGGAGTTCAAGGCAAAATAATTGTATGGAAACATTTTATACTTGGCAAAAGAATTATCAACTCTAGCTCAGGGAAAAGGCAACTGAGGAACATTACAGTCAGTTACGAGATATTAAGATGTGATAAAGAAATTGGCATGTGCAGATACTGGTAACTGGAAAACTTGTATCTACAACAAATAAGGTAATGCAAAACAGAACCCGTTTATTCCCCAGAAAGTAAAAAATACGATTTTTGAGCTGAGTGCTGGGTTAAGCTGAAACTAGCACAAAATTCCAAAGGTTTGATTATATCTCTAAATTGTTAATGCGGAGGAAAAGGTCAGAAAAACTCTCAATGCCTACTATACTTGTATAAACTCTTTAAGTAAAAACAGGGCCTTACAGCCGGTATACAACCTTGCAAGACCGATTCTTACGTGCGGTGGTCTCAACTGATTGATGCACTTAGAGAGGGATTTAATAAGGGAACTCTTTTTAAAGGTCTAGAGATAAGCTGGCCAGGCATTGTATGAACCGAGAATAGCACACCACAGACATCATATATATTATTCTATGTGAGGGAATCCGATATGCTTAGGGAAGTAACAATAGAGCAAGCTGGCATGCAGGAAGTACCTAAAGGGATCCGAGAGACAGTTTTGCTGTGATAAAAACCACAGACTTAATAAAAAAAGGAATAAGGGATAAAAGGAGGACTTAGTAATCTATTGCAACAGTCAGGTCTTGCCCAAAGTTCTAGAGGGTCTTGATTTTAGGGTGATCGCAACCTTAGAATTTTTTGGATAAGGTAACCATTGCGACGTAAACAATAATAAAGTTGCTCGTGAACTCGTGGAGTCTGGATCGGCCAAGGACAATGTTTTACAATGTGTTGGGGTGTAAGCCGGTCAAGCCAACAATGGATTTCTTTCATAGTTTGATGGAGGCATTGCCCTTTGACAAAGTGACAGTATAGGGTCGCTGTGGCCCCAACGAGACAAAAATGGTACTCACCTGCTTTTCAAGGAGAGAAGAAGGAATATAAGATGTAAAACTAGGGTGCTCAAGAGGTACGGTAATCTCAACAACAAGACGCTTGATTTGTGTAAGTTTTTCGTGGATGAACAGGAAATAGGAACTGCGAAACATCCTATGCTGGAAAAGCCAGTGCACGATGAGCTCTGTGAAGGCTCCGGTTGTAGGCTAAGGAACACCACAGTATACCTCAAGGATGTGGGATTGTGTTTCGGTAGGTAGCTTTCGGTCGGGCTTGGCCATTGCACATGATTCGCGGACATTTATTTCTTCCTTTATCTCTCTTTTGTGTTATCAGCGTTTTGTTTTCCTATGCTTTAGTTTCCTAATCTTACTATTGTTTTTGCTCCTACTTTTCTTAAGCGACCCATTGTAAAATGCAAGCCTCTGAGTGGTAGTGCCAAACGTCTATGTTACTACTTTCCGCAACCTTACCTTACCTAAACATATGACATTGGCTTATACAGCCATATATCTATGAATCTCAACCTACCTTGTCAGCAACTAAGAGTCACCATAAAAATTCGGAGAAAAGGATAAAAATCAGTTTTATGGATTTTTGAAAAATATTTTAATCGTTTCATTAATTAGAATTTATAATTTTGTTTTAAAGAGAATACTTATACTTGAGTTATTAACAAATAAAAAACTAACTTTTTTATTTTATTTTCAGATATCGGTTTTAAACATTTAAAGAACTGTTTTCTTTAAAACTAAAATGGTAAGTTAAAAAAATCATCAAAATCATATTTTACGATTTCTGGAAAATTTCTAAGAGTATAATTTTAAATTTAAAGTTCTTTAAAATTAAATTAAGAATGTAAGACCGTGGTCACTTTGAGAAGAAATCTTGCTCCCGCGGTAAAACGATTCAAATTTTTTGTTTGTCCGAAAAATATAATTTAAATTATAACCCCCAGTAAAATCGTATTGACCGCATACGAGTAGCAGATAATTTTAAATGTAAGATTTCAAATGAAATTACTGAATGTTTTAGCAAAGAAATCTACTCATTAAAATATTTATTAAAATAAACTTAAAAAATCACAGGCAGAGGTTTTTCGTAATAATAATAACTTTTCACGCCAGATTATAGTCATTAAATGGCCTCAGATTTTCTAACATTTCTCTTTTTAAAGAATAGGTAAATGAATGGCGCAAATGTCTTGCCTTTACCATATAATCAAACCTAATGTTCATTCATTGTATTTGAAGTATTTTTTTTTTTCTTAAGGAAATAATCATTTTGCAGCTGTAGAGATTCGCTATGAAAATATGCCAGAAAAAATATTTTGTAAAAACATAGAGAGAAGTCATTTGTTGCTTTGACAAGATTTATTGTTAAGGCAATTAAACTGGCAACTATGCAAAAACGCCAAGGAGTAAAGCACTGTGTACAGCATACGAGTGTGTCAGTGCATTTACAAAAATTTTTCCTAAAAGATTTGTTTAATTTTTTTTAATCTGCGTAATTCGGTGGCCATTGAATGTATTTTTGCATTTAAACATGATGACATTAAAATTGTTTTTTGTTTAACTTCTTAAAGACAAATGATAGTGCAACACGTATGTTGATTTGCCATTTTGAAAGCAGTAAATGTTTAAAAAACAAGTAAGAGCGCTATATTCGGCTGTGCCGAATCTTATATACCCTTCACATTGGTCTTTAAATATACCCAGCCGAGTAATTTTGTACTGCAAATAATATAATAAAAAACCTTGTGCGAGTTTTAAAGCCCATAGAAAAAATAACAAAATTTTAACGTTTGTATGAATAATAGAAATAGATGAAGAAGATTTGAGGTCGAGAGTTTTTAAAGTTTTCGACATTATTCATATTTAAAGGTTAATAAAATTTATTACATGTTCTTGTCCCCCTCCTCTTCACCAACTTTTTCGCCAAAATGTATGAATTATTTGCTTATTACTTTTGTAGAAGTCGATAGCTGTAATAGTTTTCCAGAAGAAGCGTATGGAAAAATTTTATAAAACTTGTTAATTTGTATGGGAGCTACCCTTCTTCACCCCCCATCCGAAATTTTTTTTCTTTAAAGCGTAGGCCTTGTGTTCCAATTACTTTTTGTAGAACATTTGATGTGGATATCTGTTATAGTTTCCGAGATATAGCGTATCGAATATTTCATAAAAATTGTTAGTTTGTATGGGAGCTACCCCTTTTTTTGCCCCCACTCAATAAAATTTTTCTTTAAAGCGTAGGCATTCTTGCCCATTTACCTTTTGTAGAACATTTCATTTCGATATCTGTTATAGTTTCCGAGATATAGCGTATCGAGTATTTTATAATAATTGTCGATTTGTATGGGAGCTACCCCTTTTCTTGCCCCCACTCGAAAATTTTTTTCTTTTAAGCGTAGCTCTTAGCGTGTAATTACTTTTTGTAGAACATTTCATTTCGATATCTGTTATAGTTTCCGAGATATAGCGTATCGAATATTTGATAATAATTGTCGATTTGTATGGGAGCTACCCCTTTTTTTGCCCTCACTCGAAAATTTTTTTCTTTAAAGCGTAGCTCTTAGCGTGCAATTACTTTTTGTAGAACATTTCATTTCGATATCTGTTATAGTTTCCGAGATATAGCTAATAGAATATTTTATAATAATTGTCGATTTGTATCGGAGCTACCCCTTTTTTTGCCCCCACTCGAAAATTTTTTTCTTTAAAGCGTAGCCCTTAGCGTGCAATTACTTTTTGTAGAACATTTCATTTCGATATCTGTTATAGTTTCCGAGATATAGCTTATAGAATATTTGATAATAATTGTCGATTTGTATGGGAGCTACCCCTTTTTTTGCCCCCAACCAAAAAATTTTTTCTTTAAGGCGTAGACCTTAGCGTGCAATTACTTTTTGTGGAACATTTCATTTCGATATCTTTTATAGTTTCCGAGATATAGCTTATCGAATATTTTATTATAATTGTCGATTTGTATGGGAGCTACCCCTTTTTTTGCCCCCACTCGAAAATATTTTTCTTTAAAGCGTAGCCCTTAGTGTGCAATTACTTTTTGTAGAACATTTCATTTCGATATCTATTATAGTTTCCGATATATAGCGTATCGAATATTTGATAATAATTGTCGATTTGTATGGGAGCTACCCCTTTTTTTGCCCCCAACCAAAAAATTTTTTCTTTGAGGTGTAGCCCTTAGCGTGCAATTACTTTTTGTAGAACATTTCATTTCGATATCTATTATAGTTTCCAAGATACAGCGTATCGAATATATGATAATAATTGTCGATTTGTATGGGAGCTACCCCTTTTTTTGCCCCCAACCAAAAAAGTTTTTCTTTAAAGCGTAGCTTATGGCCCAATTACTTTTTGTAGAACATTTCATTTCGATATCTGTTATAGTTTCCGAGATATAGCTTATCGAATATTTTATAATAATTGTCGATTTGTATGGGAGCTACCCCTTTTTTTGCCCCCACCCAAAAAATTTTTTCTTTAAGGCGTAGCCCTTAGCGTGCAATTACTTTTTTTAGAACATTTCGTTTCGATATCTGTTACAGTTTCCGAGATATAGCGTATCGAATATTTTATAATAATTGTCGATTTGTATGGGAGCTACCCCTTTTTTTGCCCCCACCCAAAAAATTTTTTCTCTAAGGCGTAGCCCTTAGCGTGCAATTACTTTTTGTAGAACATTTCATTTCGATATCTGTTACAGTTTCCGAGATATAGCGTATCGAATATTTTATAATAATTGTCGATTTGTATGGGAGCTACCCCTTTTTTTGCCCCCACCCAAAAAATTTTTTCTCTAAAGCGTAGCCCTTAGCGTGCAATTACTTTTTGTAGAACATTTCATTTCGATATCTGTTATAGTTTCCGAGATATAGCGTATCGAATATTTGAAAATAATTGTCGATTTGTATGGGAGCTACCCCTTTTTTTGCCCCCACCCAAAAAATTTTTTCTTTAAAGCGTAGCCCTTAGCATGCAATTACTTTTTGTAGAACATTTTAATTCGATAGCTGTTATAGTTTACGAGATATAGCGCATAAAATATTTCACCAAATTTGTGCAATTGTAGAAAAAATACCCCTTCCCCTGGTCCTATCTGAAAAAAATTTTTCCATTATTAAGGTCCCTTCTTTAGGAGTATCCGTGCCAAGTTTTGTGGCAAGAGTGACTATACTTACTGAGATATATAGGGATATATGGACGGATTTTGTCCTAAAAAAAATGGGTTACTCTGGGTTTTCGCTTATATCTCGGTCAATAGTAAACCGATTTTGCTGATTTTAAATAGCGATTGTCTCCAGGATATTTGTAATAGTTTGACACCATTAACTGGTCTGTATCTTTTTATTTGACTCCGGAAACTTGATTTCAACAGACGGACAGACGGACAGACGGACATCGCTAAATCGGCTTCCCTATCTATAAGGATCCAGAATATATATACTTTATGGGGTCGCAAATGAATAATAAAGAAATTACAAACGGAATGACAAAGTGATATATACCCTATCACTATGTGAAGGGTATAATTAAGAAATTTTTATAACGATATTTTATTTTTGTGTAGCTGTGAATTATAATAATGATTAAAACTTTAATATATATAATTTTTTGATTTTTATGTATTGTTTTCTTCTTCTTAATTTCTTGGAAATGTTGGTTGAGGTATTACAACAAAAAGGTAAAATTGATGTGGGAAAATATTCTGTATAAAGAATGTTTATTAAAATACTTTTAAAACTTGGTTTTTTATCTCCAAATAAAATGAGTTAATTTTATTAAAGACAGAAAACTAAAAAAAATAATTCGTTATTGCTTCAAAAAACAACCTGTAAAACTACAGGTTGTTTTTTTATATTTACTTTAAAAATATTACAATTCCCAATGAAACTGAGGTAAGAACTTACACACATATACATGCATACAGGTATGTAAAATGTGCTCTGTAATTTTTTTAAACGCGTTTAAACTTTACTTTTGTAAAAAATATGTGAAAGTCATATGAACAATTTTCAATTGGAGCGTTATTTGTTTTCATTTGACAAAGCATCAGTCACCAGCTGTTTCTAAAGGTAACGGGTGTTTGATGACAAATTTATATTTTTAAATACGATTATTTCAAAAAGTAATAAACAGTGCGGAGGGAGGGTAGCGCCGTTGGAATCATCGATTGTGCAGATTTGTCAGTCACGATCAGTGTGGCCATATTAGCTTTTTTGGAGCTAAATTTAGCTTTATTATACCCTTCACATAGTGATCAGTTTGTTATTCCGTTTGTAATTTCTTTATTATTCATTTGCGACTCCAAAAAGTAAATATATTGTGCATCCTTATAGATAAGGAAGTTGATATAGCCATGTCCGTCTGTTGAAATCAAGTTTTCGGAGTCAAATAAAAAGATACAGACCGGTTAATGGTGTCAAAATATTAGAAATATCCTGGAGACAATCGCTATTTAAAATCAGCAAACTCGGTTCACTATTGACCGAGATATAAGCGAAAACCCAAAGTAACCCATTTTTTAGGACAAAATCCGTGCATATATTCCTATATATCTCAGTAAGTATAGTCACTCTTGCCACAAAACTTGGCACGAATACTCCTTAAGAAGAGACCTAAATAATGGAAAAAGTTTTTCCAGAGAGGACCAGGGGAAAAACACCCTTTCCTACAATTGCACAAATTCGGTAAAATATTTTATGCGCTATATCTCGGAAACTATAACATCTATCGACTTCAAATATTCTACAAAAAGACCTACACTTTAAAGAAACAATTTTTTGGGTGGGGGTAGAAGAAGAGGTAGCTCCCATACAAATTAACAATTTTTATGAAACTTTCGATAAGCTATATCTCGGCAACTATAACAGATATCGAAATGAAATGTTCTACAAAAAGTAGTTGGACATCAAGGGCTACGCTTTTAAGAAAATATTTTTTGAGTGGAGGCAAAAAAAGGGGTAGCTCCCACACAAATTAATGATTTTTATGAAATATTCGATACGCTATATCTCGGAAACTATAAGAGATATCGAAATCAAATGTTCTACAAAAAGTAATTGTACAACAAAACCTGCGCTTTAAAGAAAATTTTTTTTGGGCGGGTGGGTGAAGAAGGGGTATCTCCCATAAAAATTAAAAATTTTTGTAAAATTTTCGATACGCTTTATCTCAGAAACTGCAACGGATATCAAAATCAAATGTTCTACAAAAAGTTATTGGAAGACAAAACTACACTTTGAAGAAAAAACATTTTGGGTGGAGTGGTGAACAAGGGGTAGCTCCCATACAAATTAATAATTTTTGTAAAATTTTCGATACGCTTTATCTCGGAAACTGCAACAGCTATCGACATCAAATATTTTACAAAAAATAATTGTACAACAAAACCTGCGCTTTAAAGAAAATTTTTTTTGGGCGGGTGGGTGAAGAGATACCCCCCCATACAAATTAAAAATTTTTATAAAATTTTCGATGTGCTATATCTCGGAAACTATAACAGCTATCGAGTACTAGTGGTCTACGAAATGTGATTGGATGATAAGACCTACACTTTGGAAACAAGTTTTTTGGGTAAGACAGGAGAAAGGGTAGCTCTCATACAAATTAAAAATTTTTATGAAATTTTAGATTTGCTACATCTGGGAAACTATAACAGCTATCGACTTCGAATATTATATAGGTACACAAAGTAATAATCAAATAATTCATACATTTTGGAAAAAAAGTTGGAGATGAGCAGGGGGACTAAAACATCCCATAAAAATTAACAACTTTTATTAACATTTTAATATAAACTAGCTGACCCGGTGAACTTCGTACCACCTAACAATTATTGAATATATGGATTTTTTAAAAAGAGTACAAAGTTTATTTAGTCAAATAGTTCATTGCAATATATTTATAAGGAAAACAAAAATTCAAAAAGATTTCATAAATATGGCGTTTCAGGTAAAAGCTGTTAAGAAAGCTATGTATTTTCATGCATGGGTCATGTTTAGGTTAATTTCCTTCAGTGCAGTACCTTGTGATATACGACATTTTTCGTTTTGTTATCAGGCGCAAGTACAAATAAAGCAGATGGTTTGCCCACACGTGAACATGCAACGTACATATGTATATTTGGCCATGAGAAAAACATGTATTTTCTAAATTGAGACCACAAATACTCAATAATTGTCTTTGTGATCATCATTGCGAATGCAAGACGAATAGGAAATTGAATTCGCTTAAACTCAAAAGGCATATCGGTTGGTATCATCGGAATTCTAGGTATGAGAACTTCTTCACCTTTGAATTTTCCTCTAAGTATAATTGCGTGAATAACATGGACCATCAGTTTTGTTATTACCAAGCGCGTTCCATTGCAAAGTTTTGGTTGGTTTAAATTTCGAAGCACGATAACTACCGGGCCAACGTTCAGTTCTAAGTTGTGTGGAGGTAAGCCAGGCACATCCAAGGAGCTTAAAACTTTAGTTGGATAGTTGGTGGCTTTATCTTCGTTTGTTACACAATCAATTGATTTAAAAGAATGCAGAGTACCAACGATTTGATTCTGAACTATAAACATAGTTTAAATCATCAACATCTATTTTAAGCTGCTAAAATTGCCCGTTTACTCAACCAGTCATAATTTTTCCCATTAGCAATTATGTTGGGAAAAGCTTTCTGGATAAACTCTTCTTTTGATGCTACAAAATTACAAAAATTTTGAGGGAACAAAATGTAAACAAAAGGCAAAACAGGAAAATAACAATTTTAATACAATCGATTAGGCCTTCACTATAAGTTCGTGTACAAACAAACCAATCATAATCGAAATAAGTAAGAAAGTTATGATCGGTCTAGCCCGACCAAATAATACTCATCGTCGCAATTTATTTTGTTGTGATTAAGGTAGCTTTCGTACGCTCAATAATGGACCACCCTTTAAAAAACTTGGTTGGCTCGTTTCTATTTAAAAAAGGCTTTTGGGTGTGTAAAGATATATTCAAACAAAATTTTTTTTTTGCAAGAAATATATTTATGAGCTGTTTTCAATAGCCGCTCTAGAAAAGTTTTATGGGTATTACGCGTTTGTGCAGATGTGTGCAACGCTTAAAAATAATGGTCTTCAAGTGTACCGATCGACTTGGAATCATTCTCTGAGGCGATTCTTGTAAACAATTTTGAAAATGTTTTGATCAAATTTGGCACAGATACGATTTTTGGCATGAAACCTTGCTTCTGTAGGCAATTAAAAAAATAATTTTTATAAAAAATATATTAGTGGTTACGAGCGGCATTTAATATTTGAATTTAAAAGTAAATTTGAAAGTCAGACATGTCTTAGTTTTTTTATATAAATGAACAGGGACAGCAAATTGGCGGTAACTTTAGAATCATACATACATACATAATCCCAAAAACTGTTGTCAACAATTTTTTATTTGGTAAAAAAAAATATTTTTTAGTTTTCTTAAAAAAATAACACAAAACAAATAAACAAATTTTTTAAAAATATTTGTAGAATTGTTTTTTAGATATTTGTCTAAGTAAACAGAGACTTAACCTTGTAGTTATTTCAAAGTCAATTGGAAAAAATATTTTGTTTAGCAAATAATAAATACATTTGCTTTCGTGAAAAAATTTTGAAAATATTTAAAAACAAGTAGGAGAGCTATATTCGGCTTTGCCGAATTTGATATACCCTTCACATTGGTCTTTTTGTTTACGTAGTCACCTGATCTAGGTAAGTTTAAAGTACATAGCTATGATAGTTTTCGAAACAAAAAACCCACAACAATTAAACAATTTTATCGACTTCCTTATCCTTAAGGATCCAGAATATGTGTACTTTATGGGGTCGCAAAAAACAATTACAAACGAAATGAAAAACTGATAAATACCCCAATCCTTATGGCGCTGCCTTATTTAGCATTGTCGCATAGTTTAAACTATAGATAGATTTAACAAAATAAATCAAAAAAGCTATTCCATTAAACAATTTTTTTGTGTATAATTTTTGAAGTTATTTTGATTCTTACTTGTTTTATTAAAACCTTGATACGAATTGTACTTTAAATTTTTGTCATATTTTGGGACGAGTTCCAGAAATAAGTTTTTAAGCTTAGAGCCGTGATCCCCACATGCATGCATTTTTGTTGTTTGTTTTTGAACGTAATCAAATTCTCAGTCGATTTAAACATGTCCGTTCGTCCGGATGGGTGTCCATGTATAACTGTAATCAAAGTACAAGTCGCACTTTTAGAGATATTTTGATTAAATCCTGCACAGATAAAATTTATGAAACTCACATGAAGCCTTTTGTTTATGGTGATGAACGGTCCATGCTTAGACATACATAAGCCTAATACAAAAGGCTAATTATGCAAAAGACAACATACATTATAACAGTTGGGCCAAAAGAAATCACTTTATTGGAAAATTTTTTTTTTTTTTTTTTTTTTGTTTCATATATTTATTATTGAATCTTCGCCTGTGGCGAACTAACAATAAGTGTTCAAATCTTAAAACTAGGTAGTTAATATAAGTCCAGCCAGTGCCAGACTAAAATTTAAGTTCTCATATTAATTATCAAGCTTCATATAAGCGCAATAGTATCCCTCCTTTTCAGGCGGGTGTGCCCACTATGTTGCAGGATGTTTCGGGCGAGCGGATTTGGGTGAGCTTCCAGCTTATTTAAATACTTGTCCACATATTTCAGGATTTCGCATTTAACTAGTGGAACTAGTAGATCCTTGTGGATGTTGCTGTTTTTAACATACCAAGGAGCACCAGTTATCATTCTTAGGATTTTGTTTTGCCTGCGTTGAATTTTTTCTATGTTGGATGCGGAAGCAGTGCCCCATAATTGTATACCGTAGCACCAAATTGGTTTCAAAATCGATTTGTAGAGTAGAAGTTTACAATCAAGACGAAGCACAGAGTTTCTGCCGATTAGCCAATGAATTTGTGTAGCTTTAAGTTTCATTTGCGTCAACTTCGCATCTATATGAGGCTTCCATGTGAGGCGGCGGTCTAGGTGAATACCAAGATATTTTGTCTCGGTTCGTTGAGGCACCATATGGTTGTTAATAAGAATTGGAGAGCACGTTTCTTTGCGTAAAGTAAAAGTTACGTGGGTACATTTTTGTTCATTTATTTTTATTCCCCATAACTTTGCCCATTTTTCAACTTGGGTTACGTGTTGCTGCAATTGGTTTGAAGCCTCTTTAGGGTCTTTATGAATACTAAGAAAAGCAGTATCATCAGCAAATGTCGACGTGTGTGTAAAACTATTGGTTGGCATATCTGCTGTGTAAAGCAAGTACAGAACTGGACCTAGTATACTCCCTTGAGGTACACCAGCCCCTATTGTTTGAGAAGAACTTATTTGGTTTCCCTCTTTGATTTTAAACTGTCGACCGGTTATGTACTTTTCTAGTAGGTTGAAAATATTAGCTGGAAGGTTTAGCTTTAGTTTGTTTAACAGGCCTTCGTGCCATACTTTATCGAAAGCTTGAGAGACATCTATAAAAAGCGCGGAGCAGTACTTTTTTTCCTCGAAAGTTTCTCTTATAACCTGCACCAGTCTGTGAGTTTGTTCTATTGTGCTATGTTGACTTCTAAAGCCAAATTGGTGATCTGGAATGCAGTTGTTTTCATTCAGGATCGGAGTAAGCTTGTTTTTAAGCAGCTTTTCAAACAGTTTTGACAAAGTTGGTAACAAACTTATAGGCCTATAAGACTCCACCTTAGAAGGATCTTTACCAGGCTTAGGAATCATCTTAACTAAGGCAACTTTCCATATTGGTGGAAAATGTTCAAGCCGTATTATGGCATTAAAAATAAAAAGAATTATTCTTTTTGCTGTAAAAGGTAGCTCAATGAGCATTTTGTTGCTTATTTTATCAACGCCAGGAGCTTTTTTATCATTAAGGTTAGAAATAGCTTCTACCACATCTGAATATCGGAAACGTATTTCTATAGGACGTCTAGAAACAACAGGCGGTAATTCCCTCACGTCAGTGCATGTATTAGGAGTGAACACGTTTCTTAAATGGCTTGCGAGCAGATCGCATTTTTCTTCATCATTTCTAGCCCAGGATCCTCTTAGATTGCGCAGTGGTGGTTTTGCGATTACGGGTCTTTTGAGACGACTGGCTGATCGCCATAGAGAATAATTTGTTTGAGGGGTTGCGTCTAGACCTTCCAAATACTTCTTAATTGATGCAATTCTGTGTACCTCCAGCAAGTTTTTTAAGCGATTTGTACACTCTTTTAGCTTCGTTTTAAGTTGGGGCGATCTATGCTGTTGCCATTCTCTTCGCGCTCTCCTTTTTTCAGATAAAAGCTCCTCAACATCGACAGAAAAAATTTTGTTGTATTTGACCTGACGGTATGTTGAAGAAGCATGTTCAACGGCTTTTTTAATGTTTTCATTTAGGATATTTAGGCAATCATCGATTTCTTGGGGAGTTTTTAGTGGTATGTGTTCCGAGCAGTGAGAGCTGATATATTTTTTATATTTTAACCAATTTACTCTTTTTGATAAGAAAAAATCACTAGTTGCTATTTGGTGAGGACTGCAAATAGTGATAATTGTGGGTGAGTGGTCAGAAGATAAATCGAAGGAGGCTTCAGCCTCAATAAGGTCCGGTGATATACCTTTTGCCACGCCAAAATCTATTACGTCTGGAATTTTATTATTGTCCGTTGGCCAATAGGTTGGTTGTCCAGTTGAAATAACGAAAAGTCCTATTTCCGACACTGAGTCATACAAGACACGACCTCTGGGACTAATTAGGCGGGAGCCCCAGTATGTGTGCTTAGCGTTATAGTCTCCAGCAGCTATGAAGCGGGGACCTAATGATTTGTAGAAACTGTTGTACTGATCCTTCGTTATGGAGAATCTGGGTGGACAGTAAACTGATGAAATAACAAGGTTATGGAAAAATTCATCAATGCAGACGTTCGTAGCTTGGATATAACATTCCGAGAGGCCACCCAACCATTGGTGTTTAATTCTTGATTTGATTAGAATAGCCGAGCCACCACATGATCTATCCCTAGGATCCTTTGAATCGTAAAAAGAATAACCACTAATTTTAAAAGTGCTTCTAGATGTCATATGAGTCTCAGAAATACACATAACATCGATTTTTTGGTTCATCAAGAAATATTCGAGCTCGTTTTTGTGTTGGCGGATGCCGTTTGCGTTCCAGAAACAAACCCTGAGGCAGTTCATGGTCTTTTAAGCATAGCCTTTATTGGAAAATGCTCTTATTTTTGCAAATGGCGGCCAATGTCAAATCTGTTTTGACATTTGTAAAGTAGACAGATGTAGTATACAACTGAACAAGCCATGGAGCAATACACTTTCCAAGATCGCGAAATAGTCGTGTCTAGGCTGAAGTGGACGATTTTTTTACCAAAATCATAATGAGCGATGAGGCTCGTTCTTTTACCTAAGCGGGTACGGGAACAAGCAAAACTATCGCTTCCGGGGCACCGAAAATACACAAGCGATGCACGAGGAGCCATTACACGCGCTTAAAGTAACTGCAGGGTGCGCTGTTCATGCTGGTGGCCAAGTTTTTTATGCCGCAATTGAATAAATTCGGACTGGTAGATATGTGATTCCAACAGGACGGAGCAGCAGCACACACTGCACGAGCCACAATCGATAATCTTAAGGTAGCGTTCCCGGGTCGCCTCATCTCTCGTTTTGGCGATTTACATTAGAGCGCAAGATCGCCTGATTTAACCGTTCCAGACTTTTTGTGGGATTTATGGAAGTCCCGTGTTTACGTGAACCAGCTTCAGACCCTGGAAGCTCTCGAGGACAACATTTGACGCGAATGCGAGAATCTTTTTTTTTTTTTCTTTTATATTTTCTAATAGAATCTTCGCTTATTCGAAATAATAATAAGTTTTCAAATCCTAAGACTAAGTAACTAATAGTAGTCCAGGCAGTGTCAGACTAAAATTTAAGTTCTCATAATAGAACTAGTTAACTTCATCTAAGCGCAATAGTATCCCTCCTTTTCAGACGAGAGTGCCCACTTTGTTTCGAGCGAGCGGGTTTGGATGTGTTTCCAGCATTTTCGCATTTAACTAGTGGAACTTCTAGATCCTTATGGATGTTGCTGTTTTGGCATACCACGGAGCACCAGTTATCATTTTTAGGATTTTATTTTGATGGCGTTGTATTTTTTCTAATTAGAGACAGAAGCAGTGCCCCATAATTGTATACCGCAGCACCAAATTGATTTTAAAATTGAGTTGTAGAGTAGAAGTTAACAATCCAGATGAAGCACAGAGTTTCTACCCATTAGCCAGTAGATTTAAGCAGCTTTAAGTTTCATCTGCGTGAGCTTCGCGTCTTCCGTGTGAGACGGCGATTTAGGTGAATACCAAGATTTTTTGTCTCGGATCGTTGAGGCACCATATGGTTGTTAATAGTGATTGGTGAGCACGTTTTTTGCGTAAAGTAAAAGCTACTTGTGTACATTTTTGTTCGTTTATGGTTCGAAGCCTCTTTAGGGTCTTTATGAATACAAAGGAAAAAATGCGAGAATATATCTGCCAAGGTCCTTGCCGAAATAAATATTATTATATTGGTTCATTATTGGATAAAAATTATTTATATTGAATGTTTAAGTTCAATTAACTTAATAATAGTTTTTACATATGAATACTTATGAAAAGTAAACTCAAAAGACAATTTATGATATTCATTAAATTCAATAAAACTCTTTCTTGGGTGGCAAAAATAAGAAAAAAGTTTATTAATTTTACCATATTTTTTTTACAATTAGGGTATTCACAAGGTAGCCATAAAGTCATATGTCTTAAAAAAATAAAACGAAAAAATAATACTGTTGTGAGCATCCACTCATAATTAAGAGTGCCATTTTAAATTTGTATCAGCTGCTGGAGAAAACAGAAAAATAAGTAATTTCAAAAATTTTTAAAAATTAAAGACTGCCACTTGTTAATTATATAAACGGCTTCACTACAGAGCTTCGGCCGCCCGGCTCAGGTTTCTACTGTTTATGACAAAACAATAAAAACAGTTCAAAAGGTCTTATTATTGTAGAACTTTTTTCTTTTAAGCACAGCAACAATTTTTTAAACTACTGTAAAATATTAAAACTTCAAGACAATATGACTTGATAGAATACCGTTTGAATACCCCATATATTTATTTACTTTTTTTTTGATCAGCGTAAGCAAGCGTTTAGAAATGTAGATTTATAATTTCAGCTATTTTAAGAATGCAAAACAAAAGCTGCTTTAAAACGCTTAAACAATTCGAGGTTATAAATATGCTGATAAAAAAATTTAATGTAAATATGTTATTGCTAACAAAATAAAATAAATTCTGAAAAAAAATTAACAAAAATTGTATAAAAGGGGCTGCAAAAACTCAAGAAAACAGCTTAGTTCAATAACAGCCCATTAATTTTTCTGTTTCTCAAAAGCGCTTTGTCTTTGAAAATGTTTTTTGAATTAAAAACACTTTTTAAGTTGTTTGTAATTTGTTACTGGCTTCGCGTGCAAGTTTCTTCTAAAATACTACCACGCATTTACGGCGGCATTGGGGCCGATATATCGGAAGCACCATTTGCAGTGCAACTTCTTTCCAATTTTTCAGATTTTTTCTGCGCCGGCTCCCTAGTGACACCAAAACTAGTAGTCACTGCAGCGCAATGCGTATTTAATAGGGAACCTGATGATATTATTGCAGTAGCTGGAACTACGTTCCAAAATGAGGATGGGAAAGTATCGATTGTTGTTGAAATCCAAGTCCATGAACTATTCAATGAATACACCCTGGATAATGATATAGCAGCTTTAGAGCTAGGAGTCAAACTTATTGGTGAAAATATAGGAACAATCAAATTGTGCAGACAAACTGTGAATGGGGGAGATAATGTTAACGTGTACGGCTGGGGTAGATTTCATCCAGATTTAAACATCTTTGCTAATGGGTTGAGAACGACCAAACTGCAAGTGTTGAAATACGCTGAATGTGCTAATTTGATTTTAGAAACCATTCCACAATCTACGTTTTGTGCTCTGCCATCACCAGACACCCTTACATGCAAAGGAGACGAAGGTGGTCCGGCTGTTATAAACAAAAAATTATGTGGTATTGTCACTTGTGCTAAAACTACCAATCCCAACGTACTCTCGGGTATATTTACTGATATAAATGCGGTGCGCGACTTTATCATTAGAGCTACAAGAAGATATGATCGGGCAAATCTTCATTTGTTGTAAAATCTGTGTATTTATTTATAAAAAAATTTATATAAAATATCTATTTAAATTTAACGGTAAAAATATATGTCTTTAATGAGATAAGTATAAAAGATAACATTTTTAAATTAACGTTTACCAATCAGCCTTCCTTGATCAATCAGAATCAGGTATCATCGATAAACTTCCTGGCACATCCTATCAACCAGAGTATTCGCTTGAAAAGAAATCAGCTGCTTACTACTACTTAAAATAGTTTCCAATTCTTATTGGTGTATATTATATTTAAATTAAAATGGATTTTAATATGTGTAAATAAAAATTATCTGTTACTATATTAAATTCATACCTAGGTATATATTATTTAAGGGGCGTTTTATACACATAAAATAATTTAAATAATATAAATGAACGCAAATACTGATATGCCAATATGGACAATTCCATTTACTTTTCTTTAACGATATTAAATTTGTATCAATTTTGCAAAATCTTCAAATGATCGCTTACTTAATAATCTGAAATTAGTTATAATCTGAAATTGCCACAACCGTCCCATTTTCCAAAAATTTTTTCTTTGAGAACAAAAACTTTTTGTATAATTGAAGCTTAAGGAATGGACGTCAACTTTTTTAAAAATAAAATTCAAATTCAACTTTGTAAGATCACAGTCTTCTGGAGGTCTAGCCATGATTAAACATGAAAAAACTTATCACCACTATAATTTCTAGTGGTGATAAGTTTTTTTCTCAGATTATATACATTTGTTAAACGTTTAAGTTATAACAAAAACTGTTAGATAAATCGTCATACCCGTCCTAATGGAATGACCCATATACAATTACATCTACACAATGACTTTAACTAAAATTACAATAATTTACTCAACTCTGTTTGGTTAACGATTGTGCAACCTAGACAACGGCAACAACAACAATTGTCGATGAACTAGCAAACATCAACAACAACAAGGAAAATAGCAGTTGCAACGTCAACATTTAAGTAACAACAATTCAAAAAATTAAAACGAAACGCATTGTTAAATGAACAAAAAAAATTATTGCAAATAAAATGTGAATAAATGAAATGAAAATTAAAATGAAACAACAATATCGACAACAAACGACTGAATATTCGAAGCAATCATAGCTGTATATAGGACTTTAATACGTACGTATATGTTGTGTATATCAATTTAGTTTTTGATCCGAAAGGCCCAACGGTTTGAATGTTGAGAAAAATTGCAACAAGGGCGATTGTCGGAGGTAAAGTTATGATGTGACTACCATCAGATAAACTTTTATGGAAGGTACTGACGTACATAATACTAAAGCCTGCAGTACACGAAATAAGGCGACGTAACTTTGACAGCACAGTCAATATTTTCCAGTCTTTCTGGCAAACTTCTTCTCTGTCTCCTATCTGTCCCTTATCTGCTTAGTAGCTTTTTGCTGAATCGAAGACACAATTATGCTGTCACTTAGTTTATTTTTATGTAGTACACGCTATGCAGCATTGAAATCAGACTTTTTATAAAAATACGTCACTTTAATTACGTGGTCTCTTGAGTTTGAATCGACGCCATCCTACTTGTTTTCTACCTCTGGGTAGAATTGTATCTAACACTCTATTACTGATGTAAGCAATCACCCAACTGACTATGATGAGTGGTATTATGCCTTTTCCTATCTTTCGGTTCACTAGTTCTCCTTTTTCGGGAATATTAACATTTAAGCCGTCGGCTGGTAAAATTAAATTTTTGCAGAAACTTCTGAGAGCAGGTTGGCTGTTTAAAAAATATTTCTATGCACTCTGGTATAGCCAGCTTCTAAACTAGGAGTTCCGCTTTAAGTCAGCTTAGTAGGATCAGAAGTGGCCTTGAGGGAATTATCCCTATTGATCCTGCTATCAGCATCCACATTTGCGCACCATAATCGACTTTATCGCCATGTTATAGAGCCAACTGGTATTTCGGAGATTAAGGCCTCAGGTCTTGCCACTGGCACGTTTTCACACATACATACATCGCAGTATCTGCCTTCGTAAGTCTGACCGCTACATTCGGCTTCCAAGACAGCCATACTCCACAGTAACGGGGAGAGAACGGGGTTCCTCTGTTGGCTGATATCGTGACATCAGCTCGTTTCATCGTAGGTGCTATTGCTCTACGCTCAAAAAGGTTAAAAATTAATGAAACCCGAGAATTGCTAACCCTGATCTCATATAGGGCCTGGATGACGGTTGATGGGCTGACTTCATTAAAAGCTCGTTTGTTGAACATAAATAGCTAACAAATACAGAGACATCGATCTGTCCTCGGCGTAGGCGTGTTGGGAATCCGATTAGATACTGGTGTGAATTGTAACCCTTAGATTCACATCGACCACCGTCTTCAGTATTTCAAGTAGGAAAGACGTAATTCTAGTTGGCCTGTAGCTTTTTGCTTACCCGTGTGATGCTTTACCTACCTTGGAGATAAAGAAAACGTAAGATTCCGTCCACTGTGTAGGGATGTATGGTTAGGCAAGACAAGTTTCACCAATGCTGAGAAACTACGAAGGGACTAGCTCACTGTTATGTCACAGGTCCTCTGAAATCTCTCTATCCGGTCCAGGCAACTTAAATAGTTTTAACCTGTTGATTGCCAAGTAAATGATCATCGAACTGAATCGACCGATTAAAAGGCAGGAAAGTGAGTGTCCGTCAGCACCTTCAATGTCCAATGGCCGTTCTCAGTCCTCGTTATTGAACCTGTTCAGTGCGGCCTTTTACAGAGTTCAGTTTACGATCCTCTTAGCCTAATTAAATAGTAATAAATAAGACTATTTTTTTAAGCTTTAGGTCTATTTATATGTTTATT
This sequence comes from Melanophora roralis, assembly GCA_963583895.1. Taxonomy (NCBI): domain Eukaryota; kingdom Metazoa; phylum Arthropoda; class Insecta; order Diptera; family Rhinophoridae; genus Melanophora; species Melanophora roralis. The sequence continues at coordinate 59,590,794 of OY757187.1, read as the reverse complement.
TTTTTGCAAAATTTTTTCAATATTTCGCCACTCCGTTGTGTGGCATCATCAGGAGGTTATTTCAGTTAAATATTAAAATTGTTATTTTGGTTTTAAAATTAGCTTTTGGCTTTTCGAATAACGATTATAATATTAACATTTTTAATTTTTTTATTACTTTTTTTTTTAATATTAAAATTTGTTAATATTATAATCGTTATTCGAAAAGCCAGAAGCTAATTTTAAAACCAAAATAACAACTTTAATATTTAACTGAAATAACCTCCTGATGATGCCACACAACGGAGTGGCGAAATATTGAAAAAATTTTGCAAAAAAATAAACATATAAATAGACCTAAAGCTTAAAAAAATAGTCTTATTTATTAACATTAAAAAGGTCAAAAAACTAGAAAAAATAGATAACTAATTAAATAGTTTTACAGATTTTATGCAAATCTTGTGTATAGTGTATGACCACAAAGGGGATTTTGCTTGGGAAGAGTCGAGAGGCAAGGTAATGGCAAAGTCTCCCTGAAGAAGCCTTTAAGGATCAATACAGCAACCTCTACGCAACGAAACTGCAATTAAAGACAGTTCCAGGGGCAGCAAACCCAACAACTAACCATTCTGAATTTGTTTTCCTCCTGTTTAAAACTTCCTGACTTCCTACGATAGGGAATTTAACACACCTATTGTCTGAAAAGGAACAGTCGCTTGGCACCTTCCAGTCCAAAATTTGTTACCCTTCACGGCGATAAAAGTAGACACAAGGCCTTTTTTCTATTGTCAAACCATTATGAGTTATTAAATTTGTTAAGTACTCTCCTAATATGTTTGTGTTTGTGCCATCCAAAATTTGCTTCAGCCCCTATAATGACAAGGTTCCAGTTTTGCCTTTGCAGCGCCAACCGCTCTCTGGACATTATCGTAAGGTGGTGGATCTCCATGGTCATGCACCATGTAGCTTTAGAGAATCCACTAGATTCTACTATTTGTCTTCCAAGCTGCAGCTATAATATTTTAATTACTATAACCTGACAATATGAAGATATTAAGTTGCCTTTTGGCCATTATGTAAGACCTTTTCTTAGTTTCTACACTTGCTTACAAGAACTTGTTTTTTTTTTACAGTGGGCCTTAAGAATTTTACCCCAGAAAGTATAGGGTTCCTTAAGTAGTAAGATATCTTCGCCCCGTTCAAAGGCTCAAAGAGTGAGTGAATTAGATGCTGCCTTAGAGTGGTCTTACTTCTCTTTATCTGAATCTTAATCCGGAGGAGCATTCTTGCCCCCTGCAACATCCAAGTGATAACAAAGATCACCAATTAGAACTAAATAGGATTGACTATCTTCCTGGGAGGCTGGTTGGGTGGGATAATCTCTACCAATGCCGCTGCTACCACATTCGACCACTTTGCTCTCACTAACGGCAAGAGGATCCAGTTTGTCGTTACCCTGGTAGATATTTTGTCTAATGCTCTCAAAGCCGTAAAATACCACGAATTTTCTCTGGCGAAGTGTCACCATCGATTTTTTATTCAGAATGAGTACCATTTTTCTTGTTGCTTCATTAACATCGGAAACCTTTACTACCTTACAGTCCAGTGTGTTTAGGTAGGGGTTGCTGACACTTTTGAAACCAAAAGCTTCCCTGGAATCATGTGTTTCAGCCTTAGTGGTCGCTACGGATCTCGACAGATAAGAAATTTCGTCGGCCATGGCAACTTCCAGCCGCTTGTGGACGCACTTTTTCTTCAGTTCTGAAAATGCTAGAAGGTAAGTATTTTTTACTCTTCAACTCAGACAGAAAGGTTGGCAATATCTTTTCTTTAGTAATAGATTATTAACCAACACAAATAGTGCATGTTTATGAAAGTAAGGAGAAAGAAAATGTAAAACAAAATCACTTAAAATTTTTTTTTAATATGTTGAAACTAACAAAACGAAATAAAAAATATGCACAAAATGTGGCTCATTACACCTGGTTTTAAAGAAAAAAAATATTATTTTTATATCGTAAAATTGGTAACTTTTAAACAGAACCGACACAATACAAACTACAAAGCAATTGTTGCATAAATAAACCGCAAAAGAATTGAACTGTGGCAACAAATTATCCAATTCATGTGCATGTACATACTTGAAATTTCTTCCATCTGTCATCTAGATGACAGTTCAAATGAGCATGCAAAGTTGGTCAGGTATTCAAGTGAAGCAAAATATAAAAAAACGAACAAACATGCTTTTACTCACGATAAGTTGGTATATGGAAATGCTTGCAGTCCTTTTCGAAATCATAACAAAAGCTGTCAACATATTAATGGCGATGTTCACATAACCAGAACGTCAAAGACGTACAACTTTGAGCTCAACTGTTAAGTAACAAATTAAACTGTATTGAAATGAACTCAAAGAAGAAACCCCTAAATTTGTAAAAAAAATCACCTTATGGTCACAGAAGCCACAAATACACAAAAGTTTTTTAAGGTAAGTGTTATTGTGTCGACAAATTATCAAGTTCTTCAAGATGCAAACACGAATTCATATTTCTCACCAATTAACAAAGTAACGCTTCTCCCTTAAAAAAACTTTAAAGAAAACCCCATAGAAGAATAAAACGACAGATATTTTTCTACACGCATTTGCCAGCCACTAGTCAAATGTCATAACTGACAAATTGTTTGTTACAAGTATAAAATCTTAAACAATAATTCTTTGTTGATGTTTTTTTGAATGTCACAACATTCGAAGTCAAATTAAATACGTTTCGTAAACACGTAAATTCGAATATATGTTCTTAGAGGATTGCGTGAAGCAAAAAGCGGTCTTCGTGGTTTTCGATAACAGAAGCTTATTGTATGAAATCATTTAACAAAGGAAATTTTACAATAATTAAAACAAAATTTTCTTTCATAAGTTGGAAAAAAATGATGTCTTTAAACAGTAAATATTTTCAAATAATGTTATCAGAATACACAGAAAAAACTGAGTTGTAGAATCAGTAACAAATTTCAGAGAATCAGTAAATATTTTGTCTGGCTGAGGACCTACAACGAAAGTTGTAAATTTAGACAAACAATTTTGCAAGAATTTTAGCTTCTGTTAAAAAATTTTGCTGAGCTGGTTAAATATTTTATTTGTCTAGGCGAAAATCTTGTTTGATTTAAAAATCAAATAAAAATATTATTAGAGACTATTAAATAAATTGACTAAAAAAATAAATTATTTTGAACAAGAATTTGTTTGAAAAATTTTTTTTGTAGTTTTTTGTGTGTAATCCGATAAGTTTTAAAATTTCTACAGAAAATCCTGATATTGTAGATTTTTTGACATAAACAGGACATCGGCATTGGCTTGGAATATTTAACGTCAAATTTTGACCCGTGGAAGATTTAACGAGAATTAAATAAATTATGTAATTGTAAATAGCCAATACTTTTTAAGCGTGCTTAATGGCTAGATGGTTTCTGCTGCTAATATAGAGGCGAAAAATTATCTTGTCGTAGGCAAAAGTACGGAGAAGAACGCAAAGGTGCGATTGTCTTTAAATGTCAATGTTTACCCTATTCGATTGACCAAAGGTCATTTCTTGTGCCGACATCTGCGCCCATTGGCAAAGACTTGCCAACTTCATAAAAAAATGCAGTAAAACCCATGCTTGGATATCGAAAGCCTCCAAGAAAAACCAACTAAAACAAACATACAAGGAAACTCAGCAGAAAACCAGGATATGCAGCCACGCATAGTACACGGAAGAGGTATAGAGAGAAAAGGAAGCAAAAGTAGAGAATTTTCTAATGTGAGAAAAAAGAAATGGAAAACCGTGAGTGTAAGAAGGAAGTCTAGAAGCCAAAATCTACCACGGTGTGAAACACCAGACAGGAGATTATAACATAATTTTTTCCTTAGAAGGCCAATGACAATCTGGTCACAAGTAAAGATAGCGCTCAAAAAATCTGGAAGGAACTCTTCAGATTTTTGGTATCTAATGAAAGCGGTCATTAAATAAACCTATTTTTAATCAACGAAGATGGTTAATCCCAGTTAAGACGAGGTAAAAATGTAATATCGCGTATGAAAAACTATAAGCCATTACGAGCTGAGGGCTTACCCACAAAATTGTTAAAATCCAGAGGCAATTAGTTGGCAAGGAGCCTGCATTAATTTATCTACACAATTTGGCTGGAAGAAAGCTTGTCTAATGATATAAACCTTGGTGTGCTTAACCAGGTGCACAAAAAAGAATATAAAACTTTCTACGCCAGTTAAAAAGAGATAAGTCTTAAATTTTAGAGGATTTCCAAGTCAATCATCGACAAGAAATGCACAAATCTGTAAAACTTGTAGAAGCCTCATAAGAAACTGTGATCACCTATTTAATCTCGCGGCCGTTATTAATATTCCAATTAGAGCAAAGGTTTTTGAGGTCACGTCTAAACACAAAACTAATCACATTGTGCAGAATGACCTTTACTGTAACAAAACCCCTGGCGAAAATCAAAAACTCCCTTTCCAAGCAGTTTACCACCCACCGTAGCTTTAAAAAAAACAATTGACTGCTTTGCGACCTGTGCTATATCGACTTATATCAAACGAATTACATCAATTCGGGAAACGAATAAAACATTTTACTTACTAAAGGATGCTATTTTTGGTAAGAATTACAATTTGACAAAAAAAGCTATCTCGGCAAAGCTCACCCTATAAAATACTTCTATTCCTTTTTCGTACTACTATAAATCAACGAGCATTTGTTCAATCAGATTTTGTTGTTCCTAAAGTGTTTAAAAGAAAATTACTTCCCGACAGATATCGATCAATCTATGTTACCGGAAAATTTCGGTATCGCACTATCAAAGAGCGGTATAGGCTTTATCTAGACATCGATTTAGTGAAGTACGTAAAATTCAAGCACTGAGTTTAATCGAATGCGTTGCACAAATGAATTAAGATACTGTTGGAAAAAATTAGTTTAAGTGTAATCCCAAGGAAAGGCGCAAAAAGGGTGACCAAAACTCCTTTAAAATTGCAAAGTCCAGGAAGCGTGTTTCAAATTAAACTTAAGATATTGGAAAAGAAGCACAGAAGGACGAAGTAAATCTTATTTAGTTTATCCAATTATCATATATAAAAGGCCAACTTATTAAGTAAGGGAGAAGTATAAAGTAATTGGCTTAAAAACAAGTGATCAAAGTTATAAAAGTCATCGATCGTAAAGGAAATTTACTATTAAAATTCATTTATATTTTAATATCGTACAACGTGGGCCAAAAGAAGTCATCCGAGGTTGACTTAAATTTTTTTCCAAATGAAAAACTTCGATTCTGGTTTTGATTATGTTATTTGAAGTTTTGGAAATTTATCGGTCAAGTCGAAAAGAGGATATCGGCCAAATGGCGCCGTCACAATTGATTACTATACGGGCTCGTTTTATGACATTTTTCATCTCTTCGTCTCGAAGATTGTCCTGAAGGGTTTCCAGGGTCTCGGGCTTGCTAACGTAAGCACGGGACTTCAAAAACCCCACAAAATGTCTGGAACGGTTAAATCGGGCAATCTTGCGGGTTTTTGTTAATTGCCAAAACAAAAGATGAGGCGACCCGGAAACGCCGCGTTCAGAATATCGGTAGTGGCTCGCGCAGTGTGTGCTGTTGCTTCGTCCTGTTGGAATCACATGTCTTCCAGTTCTAATTCGTTCAATTGCCGCAGAGAAAAATCGGCTAACATGGCCATATAGCACGCACCGTCCACTGTTATCGTTTGATTAGCAGTCACTTTGAGCGGGTATAATAGCTCCTTGTGGATTTTCGGTTCCCCAGAAGCGATAGTTTTGCTTGTTCACGCACCCGCTGTAGTGGAAATGAGCCAAGTCGCTAATTATAATTTTGGTCGGAAAGTCGTCCACTTTGGCCTCGAGATTGATAATGGCTTGGGCGTATATAACACACGTTCGGGAATCGGCAGGCAACAGCTTACGCACGGACGGGACTGTGTACGGGAAGATGCGCAGGTCTTTGAATTTCTCCTTAGGGACGACCGGCTGATTGCCAGGCATAGCGTCTGGTCGATGTTTCTGCCGACAGCTCGACATCCTCACCAACAGTGGAGATATTCTCGCCAGAACGGGCGCTCCAAGGCCGGCTTTTCTTGGAAGCGTCTCAGGTCGTCCCATACTCCTTAAGGGCGGTGGCCGAATGGCGAAGTATTTGTGCAGTCGGTGCCGGACAAGCGGGGAATTGGTGACGGAATTCGTGCTGCGCCAACGCCACAGACGAATTGTTACGCAAAAAATAGACACGTTTATTTCACGTTCTTGGGGGGTGTATCGCTCTATGGCTTGTTCACTTCTATTGAAGATCTGTCTAGTTCACAAATGTCAAAACACATTTGACATTGACTGCCATTTGCACAAATAAGACCATCTTTCAATAGGATGGCTTCGTTTGTCCCACCTTGTATAAAGCGATTGAAAAAAGGGTTCCACACTATTTGTTGTGCTAATTTGGTAACTTTGTACACATAAATGGAAAAAATCGAAAATAAAGCCAAGACCAGGGGCTAAGTCGTCGCATTCGACTCGACTCGAATCGAATGTTTTGCCTTATTTAAAAAACGTATGTAAGGATCTCGATTAGGATAAGCATACATTATTTTGTCTGTTCCTTTCAATACATAGCACACAATGTTTTATACACTCATAAAAATCGATGAAAGATATAAATGAACTCGTTCGTATATTGTACAAAGTCTTTTGTTATTTCTCACCACAAAATTCTTGCGCAGAATATACGAACATTTTTTGTATATTAATAAAATAAAATAATTAATTTAATATTTTACGAAGTACTTTTAAATGTTTATAAAAGTACAAACAATTTTCCATTTTTTTATAAAGTTATTAAATTCTACGCAATTTTGTTTGTAACTGAATGTAAGTTAAATGCTACGAAAAATGTGCAAAGAAAAATAATCGTTATAATCGTTCGAATAATTTACAAAGAAAGAAACATTTTAACTACTTACGTAAAACTATAATATTTTTTACCTTTAGTTGTAAGAACTACAAAAGTTTCGTATTAAAAAAATATAAATTTTCATTACTTTGGTAAAATTATAGCCTAACTTGTTTGTAGTATGTACGAAAAATAAATAAATAAATTCAGAATATTGAATTGATTCTTTCAAGCAGCTGCACCGGCAAATACAGCTCTACAACTAACAAACGATTACCTTATGCGTAAAATATAAATATTTACATTTTTAAATACATACTTATATACATCAGTACATACATAGTTTGCTATTAAATATTAATTGTGGCTCCGTTTTTTGATTGCCACCACACCTGTTCAATTAGTCAATTTGACCACAATGCCTGGTCAAATTATCGCATTAAAATTTTGTATTTAACCTCAAAATTCTCCAGTTGTATTTATGCTGCAATATTGCTTGCTCGTGTGTTGTCTTTTTTTCTTTATGTGCAAATACATATGTACTTTATATATATGTTTGTATGCAACTCATGCATTTCATTTATGTATATTTTGCACTTGTTTTGAAGTCCTTTGTTGTGTACGTGTTACAACAATAAGTTTTATCGAAACATTAATAATATGAGTGTATGTATGTGTAAATATGTAAGAACGCATTTATGCATATGTATGTATGTATGTCTGTATGTATGTCTGTATGTAGTTTAGGTTTAATATAATAACATGCTGAGCCCACAAAACAATTTGACATAAACACGAATATTATAGGAAAATTAAAGGTCCTGTAATCATGCGGTGCACTGACCTCAAAAAAGGTAATGACAAGTAATCTTGAGGTAAATTGTACAAAGCACGAAATGTAGATACCAAGTGCTCTGACATACCTTATAATGTTCATACACACACACATAATATAAGCACAAATGTTAAATGTTTAGTTAAATATTATTTATTTTTAAGACAAGCTCAACTTTTAATTCTTAATACATACTTGATTTTGAGTTCTTCATTGGAATTATTATAAACAATTTAGTATTTAAATATCAACCACAGACATAAAAGTTAAGAATTCATATTGGAAACTTATTTATGTCAGAAACGTATTGTATATAAATTGAAATTATAATTAAACAATTTATCTTGGTTTAGTTAAATCAGTTTCAACTACTTAATGTGTCTTCTTATCCTTTTTAGAAAATCAAGGGCTTCTATGTTAACCAACATATTTATTCTTTCAAAATGATTTTACTTATACATAGTCCTTTCCAATTTATACAAGAAACATAGGGCCTCATTAATTATTCTCAATCGATTTCAATTTGAGTTTACTCTTCTGGCTTCCCCTTAGATTATTTTATAAGATTGTGATCCATCGAACTGTTGGTGCCTTCATTAATTTGTTGGGGCAAATTTTTCATCTTACTCCCTTTTGACTGTAGCCAAGAGTTTTGCTATCGATGTCATCATTCAGCTTTCTATACCTGCGTCATTCACATGTTGCGTGATAAGCCAAAGCCCGGCGCTTGTTATAGTTTTAGGACAGAAAACTTTAAGGATTCGCCGAAAGTACTTATTCACGAATACTTGAAGTTTTTGAACGTCATGGTTCATTTAATTCTATTCTGGATGACTTTAGTTCACATTTTATATTGCGTCTGTGAAAAAAAAATTGAACGTTTTCTGTGAAATCCACTTGCAAAGCAGTTTTTTTCGGTCGCGTATCCCTTTCATGTTTTTATAATATTGTGGCTGCATGTCATTTAAATACCAATCAGTTTTAGATTGATTCAGTTTTATTGAAAATTTCTTATTTAATTTTATGAAAAACTTTCATAATATTTCTTGAGAAATACTTTTCTTAAGTTATTTACTGCTTCGACAGCACTGAAATATTATGTTATAATGTAACGGTAGGAATTAAAATATATTATCACAGTGAAGGTTATAACTTTTCATAAATTTTTTTTATTAAAATTACAGTGTAAAGACTGTAAAAATTTTGTTAAAAAAAGGAAACAGAATCAGACAGGCCGGTGCCCTTGTTTGATAGAGCAGGCTGCTTTAACGGTGTGAAGCTCATCAAATGTAAGGATGAATCAACGATGAGGTGGGTCACTAAAGATCTTACTGGGCCTAAGGACTTGAGGGAATGTGCTCAGCTAAAGACTGTGAACCGTGTCAACATATAAGCAGTAAAGTTTCCGCACTTTGTTCAGCCGGCAGTCATACTTCGTCTATTTCAGACGAAAAGTTCTGACTTTCCCACAAGAGACTGGGAAATGTTTCATTTTGATAAGTTCAGTTTAACAAAGGAAGATAAAGAATTCTTATTCCCGAGATGTGTCGAGATATCATAAAGCGTAGGAAGTGGTTTTCTTTGTCCGAAAAAAACTCCGCCTCATGATACGCATCACAACACGCTGAAGACAGATAAGGTGGAGCGCGACTTAGTTGCGGCCATTACAGCTGGTTTTATTTTGGAAGATGTAGCCATTGGAGCTGTCGCCATGCAGAACTCTTCAGTCGACGTCACTGCAGGTTCTGCAAGCAAACGTCTTAGACTCTAAGATGGCTTCGCTCAAACTCCTCCTATCCTTTCAGAAGATTCGCTACGAAGTTTCTGGATTTAGATCACGCTCATTTGATACGTTCTTCTAAGAACGGTAGAAAAACTTATGTTTACATATTCTTCATAATTACAGCTCCGATGATCTCAAAGTGTTGGCAAAAGAAGGTGGCAACAATTACACTCTTTGCATCTTCCCCACAGTTAAGATGGTCGAAATAGCTTCTAAAAAGGAGACAGAATCTGGTGGTGGGCACAAACGCAAATGCAAATTTCATACTTTTGGGATGCAAGAACACAAGTGAAAGAGGTAGGGAACTCAGTACCCTGATATTGCATACTAATCTACTTATTGCGAATAGAGGTGAGGTACCGACTTGGAAGTGTCCTACTTCTGAGAATGTTCTTGACCCCACTCATAGTAGTAGGAAATTCGTGGAAAATGATTTAAGGTTGTTTTTCAAAGCCTTTCCTTTCTGGTCGCTAGTATGTGTCACTTAGTATTGGTTCTAATATGACAAGCGATAGGGTATTTAGAATTCCTAAGGGTTTCTTAAGATCAAAATTGCTTAATAGTTTTCCATTAAGCAATTTTGATCTTAAGAAACTCCCACCAACTATTGATTCGGTGGTCATCAACTCCGTACTTGAAAACCGACTTGATAATAGGTAACTTGCATTGTACAATCTGACAAAGCTCTTCCAGCTGGTCAGGGTCACCGACAGAAGTTGCTTGCTGTCAATCCAGATATGCCCAGCACAGTCTGTCGGGAATATGGTGAGTGGAACGAGAGCAGTGGAGAGTCTTTGAGCGCATTATTTGCGCTTATTAGCCAGGCTTTGTGACTGCTTTTGCATGGGCAGATCTGCCTCACGATACAGGCTGAAATAGAGTTTGCGATTTTGTTTCCCAGTAGAGACTTAAATGGTCAATCAACTCATTTAAAATTTATAAATAACCCGGGCTGAAAGTGATATTTCCGGCACTTACATAGTTTTAGTACGACAAAAACCATATTTCTCCTTGTTTGATTTGGATCCTTCAGAAAATTTCTGAGGCGGAGTTATGTGCTTGTATCCTGGAGATCTTCTTGTTTTGTATTATTACCGAAGTCAGCTTAAGACAATCACTAATGTCATCCTGAAGACTTTGGAAAAAATTCTCGACTTTTATATCAAGCATAACATTGGTCCTGGTTTTTGATAACTAGCACACCTATATGAAGAGGAATCAGTTGATACGGCGCTTTACCCGGTAGTCTGGTGGATTGAGAGAGTCCTTCACTATAGTGTGTATACAATGGGGGCTTTCTTTAATATTGCAATCGTTAAAAGCGTGGCATAAACGAAAACTTCCCAACCGATTATAGACTGGATATCCACTCTCTTGAAGTACAGGATTATATGTGTTGGATAGGGAAATGCAAAAGCAAAGAGAGTGGTGGATACTTTCGCCGCACATAGGCGTATTTTGCCATTCTAGCCGGATATTACTTTTTATTTTTTACAATAAAGCTTCTTAAAAGCTACTAAGTGCTTCTAGATTGATGAAACTTGGCAGAAACATGTATTGTAGCTATGGGCATTTAAGGATTAAAGATAACAAAAATCAAACCAAGGGGGAAAAAGTTCCCCTCAAAAGAACTAATACCACCTCTGAAAAATTTAAATTTTTTTAAAGTTTTCAATACTATTATTAAGCAAATGCAACTTTAAACGTAAGCAAAAACTGAAAAATCTACACGTGGACAGTGTCGTCCTCTCCCCATTTGTGCGCGGCGGCATAAAGTAAAATTTGCAAAAATAATGTATATAATAAAAATAATGGATAACTTACGCCCAAATACTATAAAGGTAAAATGTTTAAGCTTTTATGGGAAGGGGAAGAAATGACCCTAAACCTCACCCCCCAAAACGGCCCTGTACAAAAATTTTTTTTTTGTATATATTTTGCTAATTTTCATAAAAAATTTATTTTTAAGCTTGTTTGTCGCTTTTTTTGTAATTAATGTACTAAATTTATTTCAAAATAAGTAATTTATATACATATAACAATAACTTATTTAAAGAAGTAACAAGTAATTTAGAATATGAAAACAAAAACTAATTTAATTAAAAAAAATATCCTTTACACTAAGAACAGGAGTGCTACTCTTCTTCTTCGTCTGCTTTTTCAAAGACCTCTTCTGAATCTGAATCCTTTTCAAAATCAAGTACAGGGGGAAGCATTAAAGAAACTACTTCTTTCGTAAGGGCAATGACTCTTTTTTATAGCTGGTCTTATGCTAGTCATTATTGGGTCGGTCAGAACTGAGCAAAGGTCTATTAATAATATCTATGTTATACCAAACTCTTAAAACTTTCTTGCTAAATTCTGCCTGTAAATCTGAAAATGTTTGTTTCGTGCCTCAGCCGCTTCTTCTTTATTAAAATCCTGTGCACTGAATATTAAAAAAATTTCTGAAACTGTATAAACACTGTTTTGCCGCTGACATGTTGCCATCTCCATGACATTTCGAAAGTTCACACAATTTTCTATCTAAAAGTCGCAATTTTTTCTCAACAGATTTATCTTTAAATTCCCGTACTATTTGTAAAAACTCTAATCTTGTATAAACTTTTTCCATTTTACTTTCGTAGTTTCAGAAGGGTTCTGAAAACAATTTCGTGCAATAACCACAATATATATACACCCAACAAATTAGTATCTGAAGCACTGATTTGTTTCATTTTAAGAGAATAATTTTGTCTTAACAATTTTCAAAGGTTTTTAAGACAGGTACATTTATTTTGTTGCATAAAAAAGCGTCGCACAGGTATACATTATCAGTTTCGGGGAGGGTAAAAACTACCGCCTCGCACATACCCTTTTATACGTGCAATGTCAGTGTAAAATCCAATTTAACCTGTTAAAAATCAATTTCAATTTACCTGTAACAATTAAAAAAAACATTAAACAACAATTAATTATAAAAACGTTTTATGACCCACAAACAAGTTTCTTACTCATATGTAAACGCACAAGATGAGAAAAAACAGAAAAAAGTGAAATTTTCAAAAATTCGCCAAAAAAATGGCGCAAAAACGCGCAACATTTTCTTTTTTCTTCTAAAAGTAGAGAATTCAGGTTTTATTGTGATGAAAAGGATTTTTAGGATAATGAGTACTATCACTAATCAAAAAGTGAACAAAAAAACTTTTTTTTAATTTCGAAGGAATTTTTTAAAAATAAAACTTAAAATAAAAAATAAAAAAAAAATAAAATAAGGTATTTGTTTACATAATCTTTTGCAGAGAAAAAAATCAATGTAAAATCTTTGTTTAGCTACAAAAAAATATATTGTAAACCTCTCAATACCATCAAAAGTTAATAAATTGCGGGCAAATTTACTTAACTTTCCTGACTTTGGCAGTGCCTCAAAACGACAAATTGCAAGCAAAAGATTTGAAAATTCACTATCCGATACAGAATTTTGTCATCTGTCGAGCTGCGCACTTAAATTTTTACATTTCTTAAATTTGCATTTTGGCTTAATGTCTGGCTAGATTGGCAAAATACCCCCATGTGCGCCGATTTTTGAACACTGCTTGTCAACGAATTTTTAATAAACTTAAGATTGGACTAGGCTAGGCCAGTGGACGAGGGAGCCGTTTAAACGTCCTAATTATATCTGGGGTTGGTAAAGCAAGGCTGTTGATATTTGCCCTTGAAGTTTGCAGCACCCTGGATTTTATTACATCGAGTTGGTTAAATTGAAGGTCGAATTATCTAAAATTACCCAGATACAATATTAGTAGAAGACTTATGGTGTTTTTTTTCTAATGTAAATGGTCGTTTTCTTCTGTCATTTTGTATTTCACACTTAAAAGAGGTAGAACTTAAATTAAAAAACAGGTTTCTTTAAAAAAATGTCGCCCAAAAAAGTGGTAAAATTAAACATGTTTTACCATCTCGTGACTAGTAAAGCTGTTAAGATTTTTACCCTAATTTTTTCAAATTATGTATAGCAGCCCCCTTAGGGGGTGGATAAAAGGAAAAAGTATGTTCTAGAAAAATAAGAAAAAACAAGTAAGAGCGCTATATTCGGCTGTGCCGAATCTTATATACCCTTCACATTGGTCTTTAAATATACCCAGCCGAGTAATTTTGTACTGCAAATAATATAATAAAAAACCTTGTGCGAGTTTTAAAGTCCATAGAAAATAGGAATAGATGAAGAAGATTTGAGGTCGAGAGTTTTAAAAGTTTTCGACATTATTCATATTTAAAGGTTAATAAAACTTATTAAATGTTCTAGTCCCCCTGCTCTTCTCCAACTTTTTCTTCAAAATTCATGAATTATTTGATTATTACTTTTTGTAGAATATTCGAAGTCGATAGCTGTAATAGTTTTCCAGAAGTAGCGTATCAAAAATTTTATAAAAATTGTTAATTTGTATGGGAGCTATCCCTTCTTCACCCCCCATCCGTAAATCTTTTTCTTCAGAGCGTAGCCCTTGATGTCCAATTACTTTTTGTAGAACATTTGATTTCGATATCTGTTATAGTTTCTGAGATATAGCATATCGAAAATTTAACAAAAATTGTTAATATGTATGATACCCTTTTTTCTGCCCCTACTCAAAAAATGTTTTCTTAAGAGCGTAGCCCTTGATGTCCAATCACTTTCTGTAGAACACTTGGTTTCGATATCTGTTATAGTTTCCGAGTTATAGCGTATCGAAAATTTCATACAAATCGTTAATTTGTATGGGAGCTACCCCTTTTTTTGCCCCCACTCAAAAATATGTTCTTTAAAGCGTAGGCCTTATTGTCAAATTACTTTTTGTGGAGCATTTGATGTCGATAGCTGTTATAGTTTCCCAAATAAAGCGTATCGAATATTTTATAATAATTGTTAATTTGTATGGGAGCTACCCCTTTTTTTGCCCCCACTCAAAAATATGTTCTTTAAAGCGTAGGCCTTATTGTCAAATTACTTTTTGTGGAGCATTTGATGTCGATAGCTGTTATAGTTTTCCAAATAAAGCGTATCGAATATTTTATAATAATTGTTAATTTGTATGGGAGCTACCCCTTTTTTTGCCCCCACTCAAAAAATTTTGTCTTTAAAGCGTAGGCCTCATTGTCCAATTACTTTTTGTGGAGCATTTGATGTCGATAGCTGTTATAGTTTCCTAAATAAAGCGTATCGAATATTTTATAATAATTGTTAATTTGTATGGGAGCTACCCCTTTTTTTGCCCCCACTCAAAAATATGTTCTTTAAAGCGTAGGCCTCATTGTCCAATTACTTTTTGTGGAGCATTTGATGTCGATAGCTGTTATAGTTTCCCAAATAAAGCGTATCGAATATTTTATAATAATTGTTAATTTGTATGGGAGCTACCCCTTTTTTTGCCCCCACTCAAAAATATGTTCTTTAAAGCGTAGGTCTTATTGTCCAATTACTTTTTGTGGAGCATTTGATGTCGATAGCTGTTATAGTTTCCCAAATAAAGCGTATCGAATATTTTATAATAATTGTTAATTTGTATGGGAGCTACCCCTTTTTTGCCTTCACTCAAAAAATTTTTCTCTAAAGCGTAGGCATTCTTGCCCAATTACTTTTTGTAGAACATTTCATTTCGATATCTGTTATAGTTTCGAAGATATAGCGTATCGAATATTTCATAAAAATTGTTAATTTGTATGGGAGCTACCCCTTTTTTTGCCCCCACTCAAAAAATTTTTCCTTTAAAGCGTAGGTCTTCTTGCCCTATTACTTTTTGTAGAACATTTCAATTCGATATCTGTTACAGTTTCCGAGATATAGCGTATCGAATATTTTATAATAATTGTCGATTTGTATGGGAGCTACCCCTTTTTTGCCCCCACTCAAAAAATTTTTTCTTTAAAGCGTAGGTCTTCTTGCCCAATTACTTTTTGTAGAACATTTCATTTCGATATCTGTTACAGTTTCCGAGATATAGCGTATCGAATATTTTATAATAATTGTCGATTTGTATGGGAGCTACCCCTTTTTTGCCCCCACTCAAAAAATTTTTTCTTTAAAGCGTAGGTCTTTTTGCCCTATTACTTTTTGTAGAACATTTCATTTCGATATCTGTTATAGTTTCCGAGATATAGCGTATCGAATATTTTATAATAATTGTCGATTTGTATGGGAGCTACCCCTCTTTTTGCCCCCAATCAAAAAATTTTTTCTTTAAAGTGTAGGTCTTTGCGTACAATTTCTTTTTGTAGAACATTTTAAGTCGATAGCTGTTATAGTTTACGAGATATAGCGCATAAAATATCTCACCAAATTTGTGCAATTGTAGGAAAAATACCCCTTCCCCTGGTCCTATCTGAAAAAACTTTTTCCATTATTTAGGTCCCTTCTTTAGGAGTATCCGTGCTAAGTTTTGTGGCAAGAGTGACTATACTTACTGAGATATATAGGGATATATGCACGGATTTTGTCCTAAAAAAATGGGTTACTCTGGGTTTTCGTTTATATCTCGGTCAATAGTGAACCGATTTTGCTGATTTTAAATAGCGATTGTCTCCAGGATATTTTTAATAGTTTGACACCATTAACTGGTCTGTATCTTTTTTTTTTGATTTCGGAAATTCGATTTCAACAGACGGACAGACGGACATCGCTAAATCGGCTTCCCTATCTATAAGGATCCAGAATATACATACTATATGGGGTCGCAAATGAATAATAAAGAAATTACAAACGGAATGACAAAGTGATATATACCCTTATCACTATGTGAATGGCATAATAAGTTAGGGTCAGTCCTATATTTGATCTATCCACGGAAACCCATAAAGTTGTGCGAGGGGGGGGGGGGGGGGGGGGGAATTTATTACTATTATACTAAGCTAACTAAATGGGGTCGGTCGTAGACTTTATTTCTCTCAGGCCGATTGTGGGGAAGTTATGAGCGTTTTTACAATATTTTAGTAAAATTTGTATGGCAATTCCCTTAAGTGATGGAGATAGGGGATACGTATGTTTTAGGTATATATCTAAGAGGAAAAATTAATGGGAGTCCTCTAGGGGCGACTCCGGCGAAGATGTGTGTGTTTTTACCCTATTTTTTTCAAATTCTGTATTATAACACCCCAAGAGCGTGGGTATAGAGGGTAGGTTTGTTTGTAGGAATATGTTTGGAAGGGGAAAATTTATGGGGGTCAGTCGTACACTTTATTTCTCTAAGGCCGACTCTGGGGAAGTTATGGGCGTGTTTACATCATTTAAGTAAATTTTTGTGATGGGATAGGGGGTAATTATGTTTTTGGAATATGCTTGGGAGGGAAAATTAATTGGGATCAGTCGTGCAATTAATTTTTCTAAGGCCGACTTTGGGAAAGTTATGGACGTTTTGTTATAAATTTTGTAAATTATGTATGGCAACCCCTTTAGGGGATTGAAATAGGGGATAAGTTTGTTTTAGGTATATGCTTGAGAGTTAAAACTAATGGAGGCCTGTGATATATTTAATTCGTCTTGGGGCGAGGGGTCAGGGGCGACTCCAAGGAAGTTGTAGGGGTTCTTACCCAATATTTTTTTAATTTTGTATGGGGGTGGAGATAGGGGAATAATGTGGAAACAATAATGGGAGTCGGTCTTACATTGCACATTGTACGGGGCAACTCTGAGGCAGTTATAGAGGTCTATGTACAAAGTTTAGAGTAATAAACAGATGTAATCTATGTTTTTGGCTTATATCCCGGTCAGTTATCGGGCGATTTTGCTTGATATTAATAGCGATTTGGTCGTAAATATTTCTGATAATTAAATATCACAACGGGTCTATTCGACATCTAGGGGCTTCAAAAAGTTGATTTCAACCACAACACGGACAGACGGGCAGACGGACATTGCTAAAGCGACTTTCCTATCTATAAGTACCAAGAAAATATATAGTTCATGGGGTCGCAGATGGATATGGAGGAAATTTCAAACAGAGTGACAACCAAACATATACCCTTGTCACTAATGTGAAGTGTATAAAAACTGGTATCAAATTTTTTGGCAGCATCATTTTCGGAAAAGAAAACAAACAAAAAATATTAGGAAAAGCCCGAATTTACCTCACGTTATATTTACGCGTTATATTTTAGCCAAATTGATATTTATTAATCATTAACTATCTGTAGTTACAAGGAAGATGTAAAAAACGTTAACGAACAAATATTCGTTCGTGTACATCAGTGGAATGTCAGAAGGCGCATCATAACTTTATCACGTTTATGGTAAATTAATTTCCTTTACGTTCTTAGCATTATTGCCGCTTCTGTTTATAAAGTCGATATATTTTTTTAGCGCCTAAATATTTTAGCATTATGAAGGCAATTTCTTATAATTTAAGTGACATAATAAAAGATTTACGTTTTCAATCATTTAAAATATTTACATACCCACATAAGTATGTACATATGTATGTTCGCAGAAGTCACGCATGCGCTTTGCTGCCAAAAAGTGTTACTTTTTCTACGAAAAGCAATAATCGAAATATAAAATCGTTTTTTTAATACATTTTCAACATTTGTGTGCTTCCTGTCTGTGACATTTGCCAAATTAAAAAAAAACATAAAAGTTTTTATATGTGTGGACTTTGTGTGTGTAAATTTTGGAGCACATAAATGTTTTTGTTTTAAATAGGCTTTTGTGGTTTTGACAAATTATCAATTGTCAAAAGTTGCCAAAAACAGGGTGTCCCGTCAAATTTTACAGGTTTCACCAAGGTGCT
This sequence comes from Melanophora roralis, assembly GCA_963583895.1. Classification (NCBI taxonomy): domain Eukaryota; kingdom Metazoa; phylum Arthropoda; class Insecta; order Diptera; family Rhinophoridae; genus Melanophora; species Melanophora roralis. The sequence goes on along the minus strand of OY757187.1, from coordinate 59,572,505 downwards.
TTAATACAAGATGGTGTTATTTCATTTTTCTTTGCTTTTACTCCTAGACGTCAAAAGCTGCATACGTTACGCTTGTTTGCTTGTGTGTTTGTTTCTTGTTTCTGAAATCTAGGTGCTTGTCCCCCGATTTTCAATGTAAAAATGCCATTTGGTTGTTGGTATTGTACTTGTAGTACTTTCGCTACCACCTTGTATAAATCCAACTAGGATTTAGCCATCATAACATATGACAACCATTACCAAATTAAGTTGAAAATATGGAAAAGAAATGGCCAAAATTTGCTGGCATTTCATTTGGTTTTGCGTTCTTAAGTTTTTATTTCAATTTTTTTTTTGCAAATATTTCTCGTTTATATTTTAGTTTGAATGCTTAGTTACGCTTCGATTCAGTTCATTAATATCATGTTATTTAGGGATGTCGACAAATATGATGATGACGAGGATCATGATGGTTGGCTGTATTCTACATGCTTTTGCCTTCAAACCTTTCATGTTTCCATTTCTGTTATCGTACGATGTTTGTTGGATTTCTTTGATAACTTCTTCATTAATTGAGAATTGTTGTTAAAATTTTTCGGTTGGTGTTTCCCTTTTTTTAAAACCATTTCAATTTAATGTAGTTTTCATTTTGATGTTTGTTCAACGTGCCGGTTTAATGTTCAATTCTCATTTACATAATTTATGATAAGCCAAGTTGAACAAACAATAATTTTGAAAGAATATCATTAATGAAATGATCATCGTTTTTTGTATCGGTGTCAAGTCCGGCCGCCGTATGTTGTCCTTGGATCCGGTGCATTCGTGTATGTTAAAAGCTTTCGTACGAGGATAATACTCGTAAGTTAATTAAGATTAAAATAACAATTAACATATTGAAATGCATCGCTTAACTTTGTTAAATGCATTTTTCAACAATTTTATTTATATCTAAATTAACTGACAACGATGCATTGTACAGGTAATTGTAATTAATGTTGTAGCATTTCAAGATACTTTTATTCCAGTTTTATGTATGTTTTTCATTAACAGTCTTAATTAAACATCAATGAATTTAAAAGTGTTAATTTTAAAGGATCTTATATATGGTGATGTTCAGCTATTTGAAGGATAATTAAATTATCTCGTTTGCGGTGTAAGTAATGGGGTTAATATGATATTATTTATAATAAAAATAATGCAGTAAATTTTGCCCGATTACCTGTTAAAATGTATATTGGTTTTAGTACCTTTTTGTTCTAAAGGCAACACAGGACCTCGTTGAATTTCGTGGCAAAGCGTTACTGTAGTTTAAAACAGTAAAGCATTAGATATATAACTTTATAAGGAGTACCAAGATGATGATAAAACTTTAAATTTAGAGTGTCAATGAGACAACTTCTTCCCCTTGAACATAATCAGAGCGGCGTTCTGCCTTGATATTAGAAGGGGTGAGATTTAGATATTTTTAAATCCACTCTGTCCCTCAGTTATATTCGTTTGGTTTTCTGGCACAGACAGAGGTTTTTTTTGTTAATGTTGTACTGTTACAGCTCGTCATATATTTTTTTCGACAAGAAATATGAACGCTAACATAAGTCGGGGGGCAAATAACGGCATTTGATTCGAATCGAAATTTTAAAATTCTTTTTAGAATTCCTACATTAAAAGCATTGACAACTCGATAGACCGAGTGGAATTTCGATTCGAGTCGAATGCCGTAATTTGCCCCTGGAATTTTTGCTTCGAAAATCCCATGGCTCGTTGGTCTAGTGTCTCAGCCTGGCAATCAGTGGCACCAGGTTCAATGCTAGACTGGGTCAATAGATTAAAAAAAAATTTTTGTTTTTATATATATTTTTAATTTGTTTGTACCTAGAGGTGTGCTTGTTGGGTGAATTTGCTTAAAAACAATTTTTTTAACTTGTTTAATTATTTAAATAATTGAGTGGTTTTAAGTTAGCATTGCCTTTGTAATTTCAGTTAGCAAAATCTTAAAAGTGTTTAATTTTAAAATAGATTTTTTAAAGTTTTTACAATACTTCTCACTTCTGGGATAATGCTTATATCAAAAATATGTAAGAAAGAAATTCCTTCTTTTTTCAATATGGTGGTGTGGCGTTGGGGTTAGAGCACTCGCACACGAAACAAAACAGACCAGGTTCGAACCCCAGCAAAGCCAAAAAATTTTACTCTGATTTCCGTAATCAAAATCGTAAAAATGTTTAATTTGATTAATACTTCGCTATTTTTTAGATTTAACAGTTTAGGTAATAGATATAATCATTTTGGTGTGAGTTTAAACAACTGGAACAATTTTTTTGGTTTTTTTCTGTGTAATTATAGAGGTTCAATTGAATCATATGTTAAACCTAAGAACATTTTTTTTAAATACATATCTGATTCTGGTTGTTAATGAGCCTTACGACAGCTTTATATTTACTTCAGGAATGGTATTTATAAAATTATGGTTAAAAGATATATTTGCGTTTAATTACATGCGCACCGCTCATTCAACTTAAGTATAGAAAAAATAACTAGATACCAAAAATGTCCAAGTAAAATTTGCTCCGTGTCACAATACGAAAGAATATGACTTGATCTGTAATTGGCTTGAACCCGTAGAGAGGCTGTAAAACAGAATTACCTGTTCGCCCCTGGAGAAGGTAAAACGACGCTGAAATTCGAAAAGTATGAAAGTCCTGAAATAATTGACATTGATAGTTCACGGCAAAAGGGAAAGAAGCAAATCATTAATTTTTTTTCCGTTACTTTTCTAAAGACATAAATAAAAATTCTACATTTAAATACGTTTAAATGCGTTCTCATTCCAATCGCATCAATCAACTAATTATCATCCTTATCGTAAATTAAAAACCTTTCAGCAAACTAATTGTAATCTTCCATTACCATATTTTGCTCCTTAAAATTATTACTGGCGGCATTCATACTCCTTTGGACTATAACTGCTCTTTCCAAGGCTTGTAAGTTTTGTTACCTTTCGATTGGAAAATCAACACAAGGGATTGGGTTTGTGTTCTTGGGCACCATAAACTAATATTTCTTAACAACCTAAATGTATTAACAAATGAAAGAAATTATGCATGTGCAAAAAGGACTGTAGAGAGATTGGCAAACTAACAAGCTTGGCAAACATAATTTAAGGTTTAATTATCATAAGTCAATATAGAGACAACAATAAATTAAAATTTTTCTATGCTTTATCATTACAACGACCATGCCAGTAATTTGTCCCACATTAGAGCTTGAGCTAAACACATAAACAAATACTATTAGATACAAGTTCCTTGCCACTAAATCAGTCTAGAAACAAACTCCTTTGAGCGCAAATAATGTTGCGTTAGAGAAGAAAGGGAATATAATTAAGGGTAGCAGGGATTGTATAACGGCCCTATTAAAAGAATCGAAATCTGAAAAAATCGAATGGAAATGTAGCAGTAAAACATACTACATCTCATATTTTAAAAAGAGATTAAAAGGGGTTCACTGAAAATCAGTAAGCCCAGAGCACAGGAAGTGGCTTAGGACATGCTAGTATTACATCATTTCCGTCTTTAAGCATAAATAGCAGCACGCAGCTTCTTGGCAACTGCAAACTGTCATGCATTTGTACTTCCTTATCTAATTTTTAGCCGGTGTTGTTTCATTATTCAACCAACGCTGTAGAGTTTGAGAATACAGGGAAATTGGAAGGAATAAGAAGGCTGATGAAATAGCAAGGCCGAAGGTTTATTTGTCAATACAAACAGTATTGCACGTTTGTGTTCCACTTCAATAATAATACGAATAACTTATGAACGGGGAATGATGTATTTATTATCAGTGCGTAGGTGCATTTGAAGGTGGTACACTTTTAGAGAAAATAATAAAAGATCATTGTTGTCAAAAGAGCTGGACGACTGGCCAGCGATAGTTGCAGGTTCTGTGGTGTACCTGAGATGAATAGACTGCTGAGCACATTCTGTGTTTCTGTCTAGGGTTCGTTTGCTCTCGGCTATATTGTACCTGGTTCTATCATTTCCAGAAGCTAAAAAAAGTATCTTTGATTTTTCGGACAAGGCTACTGGCGTTTTTCAAAGAATGTGAATTATCCTATAGAAATTGTCCCAAGTTAGGAAATATGGATATGAGTTCTTCTGTCTTCAGAATCAGCCTATTTAACCAATCATAATCTTGCACCAACTTCTTTAAAATACTTCCTGCTGGTTAAACAACCTTTAGGATTTCAATGATGTCATTTACAAAGCGCGTTGGGGAGGTGATTCTTTTACTCCCTTTTTGGGGGCCTTGCAGCCTTGGGCAGCCGCCGAGAATGCTTTTCTCCTTTTAAGTATTTTCTTCTCAACTTCGTATGCATCGGAGTTTACAGTGCTAAACAAAATCACCTTATGTGCATTTCCGACATCTCCAGGTTTAACCCAAACATGGGTTAATAAATACTAATTTTATCTAAATTTGGGAACAAAAGTCTAGAGATTTCGAAATCACCTCTGCTATTATGATATTCTTTTGTAAGCACATGTCTTTGTCAGCCCGTTATAAATTAAATTGATGGTTTGACGTTTCACATCCTAGTTTCACTGCCTTAGCTGATTGTTTAACCACAAACTAATTTGTAAAGCCCTTCAATGTAAGGGCGTTTTACAGGAAAAAGTTCAGCTCATTAGGATCATATATTCTAACGCATTTGTCGCATTTATTACGAATGCAAGTAAGCGAACCTGGAGTATGCCAACATTATTAGGACCCATGCTTTGTCGGGGTCTTAAAACTCATCTGGATTATCTGGAGTATGCTAATGATATCGCCTTTTCATAACCACAAAATTACAACGCCTAACGGAGCTGGAAGGAATAAGGATTATTATTGGCAAAACAAAATAATGCGAATCAACACAGGCATCTTCTTATTAGCTTTTAGAGGAGGTTACCTAAGCACTATTATCACAGCATCTGGCGACTCGAGTAAAAATATCACGCAAATCTACAGCAAACTCAGGTTAGGTTAGATTAAAACAGGCAGCCGTTGAAGGAAAGGATAAAGCTCACTTGTGCCCGCTTAATTCGGTCCCTTTATGTTACCTGGAAAGGCAGATAGAATAGGTTGAGACGGAAGGAAAGAAGAAATTTAGCGAAGGATAGGTAAGAAAGAAAGAGAGAACAGAAGAATGAAGCAAAGCAGACTTACCAGGGTCTCTGGAGGGAATCGAACCCACAACCCCCTGACTGGTAGACTCGTGCATTTACCACTGACCTACTAGGGCACCCATACTTTATAAGATATGGAACTCTTTGACCCTCTTTTGCCGCGTTAAATAAATTTCTTCTTTAACTTTAGACTACAAATTTCAAATGGACCCTTATCGCACTTTGTAATAAAAAATCATTTTAGGGAAGACATAATGAAATCTAAACTAATGGCAAAATTTTTCCAAACAAAAATGCAAAGACTTAAATGCCATTGTGCAAGTACATTACGCGATTCGTTCTTAAAGCACTTATAGCTTGTTGAAAAGAGTAATTGAGTAAACAAACGAATCGCTGGCCTATGAATTAAAGCCCATTTTTTGCTTTATATTACATAAATCGATGAATGTATTCAATAGCGTGGGTGTAGAATACAATGGTTCTAGCGCCTTACGACATCAAAATCAACTTGTATTCGTATCTTTCTTTTATGAGATACATTGACTTTAATGGTAATGCAAAATGTTTGTACAAAGAAATACAATGTTTACAGCATTCACATGCCTACAACACGTTAACGATAGTTTCACAATCATAAGTGGTTGCTAGAAATAACACGTGATTGTAGTTGTTGTCGATAGTTTATATTTTAGTATTAGTTGTTTTTGTTAAAGTCTTTGGTTTTTGTTGTTTTTCATAGGACACATGTTCGATTGTCCTCAAAGAATTCCAGTGGCGCTTTTCATCATATAGAAAAATACTGAAGAAAACTACAATCAATATTATACACATAAACCCTTTCAGCAGCAACCTAATCATCAGTAACATACACTTCTCTAAAACAATAAAAGCACATGACCCTTGTGCATCTCCACTTTCATTTCCATCTATATATTTAGGCATGTAACTGGCCTTTAAAATTTCTTCATTTCAATTGGAAGCCACATTCACACATTTAAAGTTAACATTTAGCATCAAAGCTAAATGTAAAATCTTTTAAAACCTTTTGTGTGTTTATACGTAAATACATACATTTGAGTGTATCAAGCACCCAAAGCTCTATGAAGGACCCAACAAATAAGAACAAAATCTATGTATTCTTAATCAAATCAAGTACTTTTGTCGGCCGACCATCATAGAGAAACCCAAAAATATTGCATATTACCTGCAAAATGTCATTGGCAGCTGTGTTTTTGAAAACCACAAGTAGTACAAAGTCTAAGAGTTGTTTTTACTATTCTTGTTGTTATTGCTGTCGGTATACTTGCTTTCATAATCATAACTCATCCTATTGTTGTTTTCATATACATATTAGTATTGAAATCACGTGCTAATACAGTTGGCAACAGAATTTTGTCAATAAAAAAAGAGTATTTCAATATCACAGAAAACTAATTTAATTTGAAAAGTAAAATTTCAAAACTATTTCCAACAAAAAATTTATATTTGTGATATTAAGAATTTCGTTCTTAATTCTTAAATAAAAAAAAAACAAGTAAGAGCGCTATATTCGACTGTGCCGAATCTTATATACCCTTCACAACATGTAGGTGTTTTAAACTAACTTTTGAAAATTCGGTGTTGCAACCCCCTTAGGGGGTGCAGATCATGGATAATTATGTTCTTGGAAATGTTTGCAAGAAAAAATGATTTAGGCTCAGTCCTACATTTGACATCCTGCAAGCTGTAGAGAGGGATATATTACAATTTCCAAGCTTTGTATAGCGGCCCCCTTAGGCGGTGGAAAAGCGTAAATATCTAGCGTTGGTAAGAGGGAACTGCTTACATTGACCAAAGCAACCAGTGTTTCATAACATCGCATTGTTTAAACTGGAATCAATAGCCTTTTGTTTCTTCTTATCTTATAATACTAAGAACTCAAAGAGTCAATGTGCGGTTTTTAGAGCCATTTAGTTCAACTAAACTTAGGCATCTTGCATGCAAAGTCGACGCAAAAAAAACTTCAAGCTACACAAATTCATTGGCAAATCGGTAGAAACTCTGTTCTTCGTCTAGATTGTGAACTTGTACTATACAACTCAGTTTTAAAACCAGCTTACTGCTACGGTATACAACTACGGGACAATGTTTCCGCCTCCAACATAGAAAAAATTCCCTCAAAATAAAAACTTCAAAACGATAACTGGTGCTCCTTGATATATTAAAAACGGCAACATCCACAAGGATCTTCAAGTTCCACTAGCTAAATGCGAAATCCTAAACTGTGAGGATAAGTATTTAAATAAGCTGGAAACACATCTAAATCCGCTCGCTGGAAACATCTTGCAACATAGTGGACACACCCGTCTAAAAAGAAGGGATACTACTGCGCTTACATGAAACCTTTGAAACTAATTAATTCTATTATGAGAACTTAAACTTTAGTCTGGTACTGGATGAACTTATATTAAATACATAGTTTTAAGATTTGAATACTTATTGCTAGTTGGCTTAAAGCGAAGATTCAATAATGAAAATATGAAAAAAAAACTCTGCGATTGTCATCACTTTTAATTGGGCTGGCAACATCATCTAGAAATTTTTTAACCAGCCATGCGAACCTATGTTTTTAAACTCAGCATCATGTGGGCAGACATTTCTCCCTCTCCAAGCAGGAGAGTTGGTAAGGTAGCAAAAACCATAACATACTCACGGAAGCTACCTGTCTAAAAATAACTTTAAATATTATTATCTGAGGCTTCTTGCTGATGCCAATGGCATCAGAATACAAATTTAAACTGCAACTAGGGAGCTTTGTGCTTAATGCAAGGCTGGTGTATACTTATCTGTACTTAGAGGAGCTTCAAGCAGCTGTGTTTCAGACAAAAGAAATAAAGATTTTAATGTGCTTAAGGAAATTTTTGAGCTTTGAATTATCATGGGTCCCTTATTTTGTCAGCGACTGTATATCTATGCAAAACTTTGGAATTAACAAGAATCAGCTCAATGCTTTTAAGGTTGACCACACATGCTACATACACATTTAGCCAGAAAAAGTACTTCAATTATTACTTAAAAAAAGGGTAAAATCACCAACATGTTTTGACAATGCGGACTATAATGATGCTTTAGTTCTACTCTTGGAACATACTTACATGCATTTCAACAAGTACCTAAGTATGTATGTATACGAACACCCCTCAAGGAAATGTGGGGACAAGCTGACTATTTTTGTGCCATTTTGCCAACACTGTCAACAACGTGTCTTCGTTTTTAACATATGACTTTAATGAGAAGAAAAATAACTATCAGCAGCAAATTAATGATTCAGTTTGCCCGCAAACAAGAAAATGTGTCGGCAAAATAATGGTCCTTTTTAATTATTTTTTTCAGTTGTGCTAAAAAAGCGATTAACATAAACAATTTATACTTATTTTCAATGACAGACACAAGTTATATGTCAATAACATGTTTGTATGTCTGGGGTATAGCTAGTAAGTGCTACTGTAGTCTAAAATTGCTAAAAGGTACTATTGAATCACTCATTCCAATGTCTGCATATGACCCTTAAAGAACTACCTTGTAAATGATACCAGTCTCAGTAGTGGACAAGGAAACGTTAAATGTCCACAGCAAAAATCATTGTCTGGGATAGAGTTTGTCAAAAGCACTAGTGACAACGTCAATAGTGAATAACTACAGTTACACTATTAAATTTTTTTCCTGCAGGGACTTTCATACACACTACATGCAAACATACACACGTATTTGCTTAAAGTAGTTCTTTTACATCATCCAGCATTTGAATAGTGTTTAGGAGGCGTTTATGCATTTTGGTTTGCTCGTTTTTATGTTGCCTTCAAACATTCGTTTTGTAACGCTTTTAAGAGTCAGTAAATGTTTGGCCGGTTTGCTTTTAACCCGAAAAAAAGCTAAATTAGCTTAAACCAACAAAAAAAATACTTCTAAAACAGTTTCTTTGAGAAAGTGTGTAGAATAATGAATTTATATTCATATTCAAATCTATACTTCTATTTACACCCACGAATGTTTTAAGTTAAAATGTAATTTTCAAGGTAAAACTAAATAAAAATGGAAGTTTTTTTACTCCCACAAAAAACTTTATTATGTGTCAGAATATTAGCATTTGAAACTATTATTATTTCTTTTAGTTCAGACATTTTGCATAGATCTTAAATGTTTTACCTGCTTGGCCTCCTTATAGTGCTAAGTCACCTCCATTAGAACCTTAAGGACTCCTACCAAATAATGTCACTGTACCTTCTATTTTTCATTAACTTTATTAGCATAATATTAGCTTGCAAAAAGTGTGGCATTAAAAATAAATAAATACAACTTAAAAAAATATTGAAAAAATATCTCGAATTATGTTATAACAATGGGCTAAAATTACCTGCAACTTTTTTTTGTGATTCACTTTTTATCGATTTTAAAAAGAGAAAGTTAAGTCCCCTTTCTTCCTTTTCACAAAGTCAACAAATAGAAAAAGTTTTTCAAAATATTCTTCTAAATAAGTTTTAAAAATTACGTTAGAAAAAAGGTAAACAAAAGCAACATTCCCGATAACATATATTCAACATTTAAAATATTCATTTATATTCTAATTAACCTTATCTTAAATTAAGAAAAACGTAAGAAAAGAAAATAGCAACGAATAAAGTTTTGGGAGTTGGTAGAATAGAAACGACCCTTTAAACATCATTAATCTTGTTAACATTTTAAATGATTTTATTTTTTGCTTTTCCTTTAATTTTCACTTAAAACTTGAAAATATAAAATAAAATGCATTCAAGCAAAAATAAAAGGAACTTAATTGAACAAAAGAAAAACACAAAAGAAGCTAGAAAAAAAAAATTTTAAAAAACGGAAATGATAAGGTTTAAGAAAAAAAAGTAAAATAAATCTTTTTTCGATACAAAATAAAAAATTATATAAAAAAAAATAAGTAAAAACTCTTTAAAGTAAGAAAAAATAAAATACGTAAAATACATTGGCAAATATAAATGAATTTGGAAGAAAATATTCATGACATTTTAAGAAAGTAAAAGAGAAAATAAAAGCTGTAAAAAATAGACATTACAATTACACCAAGTTGACACATAATACAATAAATACATTTCTGGTTACTAATTTTTCTTTCTGCACTATCAATCGCGTTCAAATTATATAAAAAAATTGAGTCGGTAATGCAGTTGGTAATAGCTTCTTCGCAAATACTTCATTCGCTACTGGATTACATATTTGAAAGGGTGGTCATACAAAATAAAAAACCGTTAATGTAAATCCCCCCCTACAGCTTCCAGGGTGTTCATACAAAGGTCAAATGTAAGACTGATCTTAGTTTGTTTTTCTTCCCAAACATTTTGTGGAATACACCTACTCCTTATCACCAGCCTTTAACAGGGTTGCCATACAAAATATACAAAAGATAGGGTAAAACGCCCTACAACTTCCCCGTAATCGCCTTAAGAGGAATTAAATGTGTTACAGATCTCCATTAATTTTCGCCCGCAATCATATTTCTGGAACTTACTTACCCCCTATCGCTATCACCTAAGGGTATTGCAATACAAAATTTTTAAAAATGATGTGAAAACGCCAATAACTTCCTCAGAGTCGGCCTTAGAGAAATAAGGTGTACGGCCGACCCACAATTAGTTTTTCCTCCCAAACATATTTCGAGAATATGCTTAAATCCTATCTCCATCGTCTAAAAGGGCTCCCGAACAAAGTTTTGGGAAATCGTAATAGATCCCCCCCTACAGCTTCCAGGGTGCTCATACAAAGGTCAAATGTATGACCGACCCCAGTTAATTTTTCCTTCCAAATATTTTGTGCAATATACAGATCCCCTTTCTCCAGCCCCTAACAGGGTTGTCACACAAAAAAAAAATTGATGTAAAACCGATGCAACTTCCCCGGAGTCGCCTCTAGAGAAATAAAATTTATCACAGACCCCCATTAATTTTCTTTCCCAAACATATTTGTGGAACATACTTACCCCCTATCTCTATCACTTAAGGGAGCTGCCATATAAACCTTATTTGCACGACTCTAATCGGAGATTATCATTAAATTGTCGATAATAATAATTTACATATTTGGCTCATAGCACTAAGTTTAAAAGAGTTAGATCTTCAGTCAGATAAATAAAAATAGCAAATGATGCTGTCGTTTGCAAAGCAAAAAACAGGGTTTAAGGTAATTGAGAAAAGAAAGGAATTAAATAGGAAAAAGAATGGAGCCTTGAAAACCTTAGAAACTTTGATACAAATCGGAATAATTTTTCACTGATGCCAAAAGCAATACGGTAAGTTAGAAACGTATAATGGCAGACTCCATGGAATGGCTTAGAAATATCAAGATGGAGTTAAAATAGTACCTCTTTATCGAATGCGTTATTATTGAGCACGGAATGTGTTTTGCCAATATTTAATTCCAGCCTTAACTCCTTGACAGGGAAACTTACAGCTAATTTTGTGATATCGTCAACAAAGTCTAAGTCATCTAGACGGCCCCGAAGATCCTAAACAATTCCGCTTTTTTGTACAACTTATCCAAACTGATGACAAATAAAAATGGTGAAAAAGGTAACCTTGTTTTACTTTAGCATTTGCAATGGTCATACCACTATATCGAACTTGCTGTGTTGCATTTTTATTAGTGTTTGTTTGGTTGGAGTTCAACTAATTAATTTTTCTGAAACAAAATTTTTTCACAATTTCATTTCCATTCGAAATTTGCTTTAACAAATATTTATTTTTTACAAACGGGTACGTAAATCAAAATAAAATAACCTGTTGTTACTTGTTTTGGTTATGGCTATGTTAAATATTAATTCTTATATTTATTGAATGTACCAAGCTAAATTAAACAAGTAAGAGCGCTATATTCGGCTGTGCCGAATCTTATATACCCTTCACATTGGTCTTAAAATATACCCAGCCGAGTAATTTTGTACTGCAAACAATATAATAAAAAACCTTGTGCGAGTTTTAAAGTTCATAGAAAAAATAACAAAATTTTAACGTTCGTATGAATAATAGAAATAGATCAAGAAGATTTGAGGTCGAGAGTTTTAAAAGTTTTCGACATTATTCATATTTAAAGGTTAATAAAACTTGTTAAATGTTCTAGTCCCCCTGCTCTTCTCCAAATTTTTCTCCAAAATGTATGAATTATTTGATTATTACTTTTTGTAGAATATTCGAAGTCGATAGCTGTAATAGTTTTCCAGAAGTAGCGTACCAAAAATTTTATAAAAATTGTTAATTTGTATGAGAGCTACCCCTTCTTCACCCCCCATCTGAAAATTTTTTTCTTCAGAGCGTAGCCCTTGATGTCCAATCACTTTTTGTAGAACATTTGATTTCGATATCTGTTACAGTTTCCGAGTTATAGCGTATCGAATATTTTATAATAATTGTCGATTTGTATGGGATCTACCCCTTTTTTTGCCCCCACTCAAAAAATTTTTTCTTTAAAGTGTAGGCCTTCTTGCCCAAATACTTTTTGTAGAACATTTCATTTCGATATCTGTTATAGTTTCCGAGATATAGCGTATCGAATATTTCATAAAAATTGTTAATTTGTATGGAAGCTACCCCTTTTTTTGCCCCCACTCAAAAAATTTTTTCTTTAAAATGTAGATCTTTGCGTACAATCACTTTTTGTAGAACATTTTAAGCCGATATCTGTTATAGTTTCCGAGATAAAGCGTATCGAATATTTTATAACAATTGTCGATTTGTATGGGAGCTACCCCTTTTTTTGCCCTCACTCAAAAAATTTTTTCTCTAAAGTGTAGCTCTTTGCGTACAATTACTTTTTGTAGGACATTTCATTTCGATATCTGTTATAGTTTCCGAGATATAGCGTATCGAATATTTTATAACAATTGTCGATTTGTATGGGAGCTACCCCTTTTTTTGCCCCCACTCAAAAAATTTTTTCTTTAAAGCGTAGATCTTTGCGTACAATCACTTTTTGTAGGACATTTCATTTCAATATCTGTTATAGTTTCCGAGATATAGCGTATCGAATATTTTATAACAATTGTCGATTTGTATGGGAGCTACCCCTTTTTTTGCCCCCACTCAAAACATTTTTTCTTTAAAGCGTAGGCGTTTTTGCCCAATTACTTTTTGTAGAAGATTTCATTTCGATATCTTTTATAGTTTCCGAGATAAAGCGTATCGAATATTTTATAACAATTGTCGATTTGTATGGGAGCTACCCCTTTTTTTGCCCCCACTCAAAAAATTTTTTCTTTAAAGTGTAGATTTTTGCGTACAATTACTTTTTGTAGGACATTTCATTTCGATATCTGTTATAGTTTCCGAGATATAGCGTATCGAATATTTTATAACAATTGTCGATTTGTATGGGAGCTACCCCTTTTTTTGCCCCCACTCAAAACATTTTTTCTTTAAAGCGTAGGCGTTTTTGCCCAATTACTTTTTGTAGAAGATTTCATTTCGATATCTTTTATAGTTTCCGAGATAAAGCGTATCGAATATTTTATAACAATTGTCGATTTGTATGGGAGCTACCCCTTTTTTTGCCCCCACTCAAAAAATTTTTTCTTTAAAGTGTAGATTTTTGCGTACAATTACTTTTTGTAGGACATTTCATTTCCATATCTGTTATAGTTTCCGAGATATAGCGTATCGAATATTTTATAACAATTGTCGATTTGTATGGGAGCTACCCCTTTTTTTGCCCCCACTCAAAACATTTTTTCTTTAAAGCGTAGGCGTTTTTGCCCAATTACTTTTTGTAGAAGATTTTATTTCGATATCTTTTATAGTTTCCGAGATAAAGCGTATCGAATATTTTATAACAATTGTCGATTTGTGTGGGAGCTACCCCTTTTTTTGCCCCCACTCAAAAAATTTTTTCTTTAAAGCGTAGGCGTTCTTGCTCAACTACTTTTCGTAGAAGATTTCATTTCGACATCTTTTATAGTTTCCGAGATATAGCGTATCGAATATTTTATAACAATTGTCGATTTGTATGGGAGCTACCCCTTTTTTTGCCCCCACTCAAAAAATTTTTTCTTTAAAGTGTAGATTTTTGCGTACAATTACTTTTTGTAGGACATTTCATTTCCATATCTGTTATAGTTTCCGAGATATAGCGTATCGAATATTTTATAACAATTGTCGATTTGTATGGGAGCTACCCCTTTTTTTGCCCCCACTCAAAAAATTTTTTCTTTAAAGCGTAGGCGTTTTTGCCCAATTACTTTTTGTAGAAGATTTCATTTCGATATCTTTTATAGTTTCCGAGATAAAGCGTATCGAATATTTTATAACAATTGTCGATTTGTATGGGAGCTACCCCTTTTTTTGCCCCCACTCAAAAAATTTTTTCTTTAAAGCGTAGGCGTTCTTGCTCAACTACTTTTCGTAGAAGATTTCATTTCGACATCTTTTATAGTTTCCGAGATATAGCGTATCGAATATTTTATAACAATTGTCGATTTGTATGGGAGCTACCCATTTTATTGCCCCCACTCAAAAAATTTTTTCTAAATAGTGTAGATCTTTGCGTACAATTACTTTTTGTAGAACATTTTAAGTCGATAGCTGTTATAGTTTACGAGATATAGCGCATAAAATATTTCACCACATTTGTGAAATTGTAGGAAAAATACCCCTTCCCCTGGTCCTATCTAAAAAAAATTTTTTTTTAATATTTAGGTCCCTTCTTTAGGAGTATCCGTGCCAAGTTTTGTGGCAAGAGTGACTATACTTACTGAGATATATAGGGATATATGCCCCGATTTTGTCTTAAAAAAAATGGGTTACTCTGAGTTTTCGCTTATATCTCGGTCAATAGTGAACCGATTTTGCTGATTTTAAATAGCGATTGTCTCCAGGATATTTGTAATAGTTTGACACCATTAACTGGGGTGTATCTTTTTACTTGACTCCGGAAACTTGATTTCAACAGACGGACAGACGGACAGACGGACAACGCTAAATCGGCTTCCCTATCTATAAGGATCCAGAATATATATACTTTATGGGGTCGCAAATGAATAATAAAGAAATTTCAAACGGAATGACAAAGTGATATATACCCTATCACTATGTGAAGGGTATAAAAAGCAGGATATAATAGCATAAACAGAGAGCACTAGCAGCAACTAAATCCAATAATATTCTTTAAAAGCTAATCTAAACGGAGACACAGCTAAGGCCAGCAGGAGTAATCTCGTCTACAAAATGCAAAAACAAAAAAATATTTTAAAATAATTTCATGCCGAGAATTTAAGAATGCAAAACAGATTTTTGTAGCTTAAAAAATATCAGATTTGAAGAACGAAAGTGCAGATTATGGAATGAGCATAAAAGAAAACTGAGTAAAATAAATAAACCACCAAAAGATTTTGAATGTTAAAAGATAACACTGTGTGTAATTTTTTAAGTCATGGAAAAATAACCATATACGGACATCACTACGTGAAAGAAGACCAAAAAAGAAAAGACCCGTGTCTCCCAGTTTTGCCCAAAGTCATGCACTTTTTTTGTTATGGGCCCCCAAAGATTTGGGGCCTTGGTACCATTTTTACAAAAGGTGATCATTTTCTCAGGCTCATATCTTGCAAACCGTTCGGAATTTTAATTTACTTTTTGAGGCAAAGTTGTAGCCCTTTTTATAAAAAACAAAAATTATGAACATAAAAAATTGAAAAAACAATAATTTTAAATCAAAATCGCAAAAAACTTTAAAAAATTCAAATTTTTTTTACCTTTTTCCCCCTGTTCAGGTCCATAGGTAGCAAACCGTTCAAAATTCAAGGAAACAGTCAACTACAAAAATTTACCTAACATCCCAAATAACAACTTTTAAGAACATATAAACTTCCTAGGAATGATTCTTAACACCGTTTAGGTAGCGCTTAGGTAGCCGCAAAAGTTAAAAATTTCCCCAAAATGTATGTACATACATGTAGCTATGAAGCTATCTCTTCCTTACGTTTAATCAAATTGCCTTAATTACATATATTGTATCTGTCTTTCGTGTAATAGAGAACTCTAGTGCATATAAATATGTGTATATGCATGTGAGATAGCCGCAAAAAGTCTTGGAACTTAAACAGGTAGGCAAACATTAAAATTGCTGGAAACCCTAAACAACAAAATACATCATACACAAATCGCAATAATGATCGTTAACGGCCTTTAATTAAATTATGTACATACTTTTTTTATTGCTTTGTTATTACTTTTTAATCATTATTGTTTATACCAACAATAAATTACCTACATATTTGCCTACTACCAATTTTTTTAATAAGTGAGGACAATTCAAAATAAAATAGCAATTGGATAAATTTAAAAAGAAAAAATTATTGCACCCAAACTTATCAAGAAATCAACTACAAAAATTTACCTAAGATTTCAGTAAACAGCTCACGCGATCACGCACCGATCGCACACGCATCAAGGAACGCAGATCACAATATAATAGCGACGCGACTCTCACATCGAGGCATTAGACAGCGCGACGTCCACGAGATCTCAGCGGTGAAGGTTTAGAGAAAGTTCTACAGCATAATTCGCACACAACATTGGCAACTGACAATTTCAATATGCAGTGTAAAAATATTTATTTCTTTTGCTACATTTGCGGTCATCAAATCAGAAAAAATAATTCTACAAAATTTCAAAAAGAAAAGAATCTTTTAACTAGTGAATTTAAAAGAGCATATAAGTCATTTTTCGACGAAATAGATTTTATCAGTGAAAATTACACACCTAACGCAGTGTGTCGCCAATGTTATAATAATCTCATAGCATGGTTGAATGGAGGCAAACATAGTATGAAATATTGTAAGCCGGTAAACTGGATTAATCGCCCAGGTGATCATGATGCAACCAGTTCTTATGCATGCGTTAATTACCCAAATAGACGTGATGAGAAGAACAAAATTTATAAAGCAACTGTAACAGCCACACTACCAGTGCTTGCACCTGAAAATTTTGTATTCCCAAGGCCACAAACTCCAGATCGTAGGACAAAATTTACAGAAATGACTACAGTAAGTGGTGTTACTAATCGAGATCGATTTGATACCGGCTATGAGCCCCAACAGGGAAGAGATGGACCAAAACTAATAACTATTAAAAAATCAAATGGAAAAACGGTACAAAGGCAAAAAATTCGACGCGTTGCTTGCAGATGTAATATCAATTTTATTATTGCATGGTTTGCATTATTTTTGATTTCTTTTCTAATTCATTTCAGGTATGTTGGTGGAGTCACAAGATAACCTTTTATGATGTTAATAAGGTATGTTAAAAAGAAAAAGCTAATAATGGAAGACATTCTGGAAGCAACGTGCCTGTGGACACCGTAAGTTCTGAATCAGAGTCAGATTCGGACGACGATTTAGATCCTCAACTTAAGAGAGCGCGATATGCCAGTTCAGGGCCATCAACTTTATAAAAATAATACGAATATTTTTTTATTATTTTTTTGTAATAGACAGCACAGTATCTCAATGTTGAAGAAAATAAAAAACAAATGAAATTCAAAAATTTTCGTAAAATTTTTAACTTTTGCGGCTACCTAAGCGCTACCTAAACGGTGTTAAGAATCATTCCTAGGAAATTTATGTGTTCTAAAAAGTTGTTTATTGGGATGTTAGGTAAATTTTTGTAGTTGACTGTTTCCTTGAATTTTGAACGGTTTGCTACCTATGGACCTGAACAGGGGGAAAAAGGTAAAAAAAAATTTAATTTTTTGAAGTTTTTTGCGATTTTGATCTTAAATTATTTTTTTTTTTAATTCTTTATGTTCATAATTTTTGTTCTTTATAAAAAGGGCTACAACTTTGCCTCAAAGAGTAAATTAAAATTCCGAACGGTTTGCAAGATATGAGCCTGAGAAAATTATCACTTTTTGTTAAAATGGTACCAAGGCCCCAAATTTTTGGGGGCCCATAACAAAAAAAGTGCATGACTTTGGGCAAAACTGGGAGACACGGGTCTTTTCTTTTTTGGTCTTCTTTCACGTAGTGATGTCCGAATATGGTTATTTTTTTTCGTGTTGCACTGTGTAATTCAAGTGCAGAAGTTATTTAAACAACGAAAAATAATCATAGATTTTGAGCAGACTAAAAGACGTCAATTGGAAAAATATTGGTTTAAAATGAATTTTATGTACCCTACATCTGAAATTTTTAGACATGTTCAAGTGAGTGCGCTTAATAGCGTATCATACCCTGCACCGAAATTTATTTAACATTATTTACCAACATACATATGCAAATAATGAGTAAAAATTAAGGTACAATTCGGGAGTGGAATTAGGTAATGGAAAATTGTGGGCTGACTGCCGCGATATTTCGTAAAATTGTTTTCTTTCATGTGAAAGTTTTACAAGCAACATATAAAAAATTATTCATATACATTATTAATTAAAGTATTAAAAAAAATTTAATTTTTGAATAAAAAATTTAATTTTCCCAATCAAATATTTAATTGAATGTATATGAAAGTTAACTTTCAAGCACGATGGTAATTTCATTTTTTTTTTTTAACACAATAATAAATTAACACAAAAATTTTGTTTAGCAAAAATATTTACTAAAAATAAAAATAAGTCTAAAATTCAATACAAATAAATTAAAGTATTAGTTGATTTTGAAATATTAAAACAAAAATAATATTTTTTTTATATTTTATATTTGTTTCATTTTATTGTATATTATGTTTAATTTATATTTGAGTATACATTACAAATCTCAACAACGATTGAACCATGGGCCGTTTGATTGCAAGGCGTACGCTCTATCCACTAAGTTTATTTGCTTACCTCCACATTCAAAAATTCAACTCCAGAAACTAAACTTGAAGTGAGCTTTGCATAAGCAAAGGCAAACAAAGCTTTAAGTAAAAAAAAAAAAAAAAGAATTTGTAAACAAACATTATTTCTGACATTTGCTTTTCAAAATCGATTAAAATTTTAATTGAGACAATTTAGTTTTTAATTAAAAATTCAAAATTTTGTGTAGTTTCTGATGGTTCGTTGTATCGGAGCTTCTGCTTGCCCTGCTCCAATTCAACTATTTTTTTTCTGATCTGCAGATATTCTCTCGCAATTACTTTGTGGTAAATTTTAGGTCGCTAGCTGCTACCTAAAAATGTTTTTTTAGGTAGCAGCTAGCACTAGCCATGCTTTAATAATTTTTTTTCCCAAACGTAAGTATTGTTGTTCAATTACTTTGTAGTTATTTGAGTTCGATAGCTATTTTAGTTTTCAAGAGACTGTATATTAAAAGTTTCATAAAACTGGTTTATTTGTATGGGGGATTCCGCTTCCGCTGAGAAAAGCGTATCAAAAGTTTCATATAAATAACTTTCAATCCTCCTGCTCCCATCGAAATAATTTCTTTCCAAACTGTAAACATTTTGCTAAAACTACTCTCTGTGCCGGTTAGAAGTCGATATCTGTTATAGCTTCCCAAATTAAGCGGTTTAAAAATGTCGACATATTTTTGCAGTTTTGGAAGAGTTACCACTTACCCAACCTCTATCCGAAGATTTTTTTCTACAATTAAGCCAGCCTTCTCTGAAGTGTACGTGCCAAATTTTATATGCATGCATTTTGTCCCACAAATAGATTTTTTTTTTGATCTCGGTCCGTAGTGGACCGGAATACTTTTAATAGCTTAACACCAAAACGGGCCACGGATTTGACTTGACTCCGAAAACTTGATTTCAACAGATGGAGAGACAGACATATTTAAATCGACATCCCTGTCTGCGAGTATAATGACCCAGAATATACATATATACCTTATAGGGTCGCAAACGAGTTTTCTAAAATTTACAAACGAAATGTCACTATGTGAAGGGATAACAACATGGTGGCATGGTGCAGTGCTAACAGAGTTCGTATACAACACAAAATCCAACGGAGGCAAGGAAAAAAAAATTGTTCTAATTAACTTGTTTATTCATTTAGGCAAACGAGTGGTTTAAGGTAAGCAGGTCTTTGGGCCAGGGTTGCCAAATGTCCTAGCGATGGGTAAATATC
This sequence comes from Melanophora roralis, assembly GCA_963583895.1. Classification (NCBI taxonomy): domain Eukaryota; kingdom Metazoa; phylum Arthropoda; class Insecta; order Diptera; family Rhinophoridae; genus Melanophora; species Melanophora roralis. The sequence continues at coordinate 59,552,307 of OY757187.1, read as the reverse complement.
CATCAATATTTCAGGCTGAGATCTACGCCATATGCGTATGTGCCACCGAATGTGTTAGGTGGAATGTGAGGGTGACTCGGATAGGCAGCTCCCGAGGGAAGCTGGCTGTGTTAAGAGACGCTGAATTTGCTATCCACTGGAGTTGGGTTCATGGAAAGCGACAGGCAGAGATTCTTGACTCTAATTACGAAGGATCTGGCTTTTTAACTGGCCATTGTTATCTCAGAAATCACCTGAACAACATCGGCAGGGAAGGACGAGGATGGGCGTGCTCTGCGGAGGAGACTGCTACACCAGCGGACATTTGCAATTCATCGCCTCGCATGTTATTAGGTTTTATACGGAGCCTAGGCTTATAGGCGATTCAAGTGGCTGCACAAAATTCTCATTCTAGAGGTGCATTGTGCCAATAATGTTTGAAAGCATTTTTTGATAATTTCAGTTATCAAAATCTAAACAGTGCTGGATTAGAAATAAATTGTCATTTTTAGTTATTACAATTTAGGAAGTTAATATAATCATTTCGATATAAGGGCCATTTTCATCTATGCAAGCCTCGAGCGCATTATTTATTTATAAAATAAACGATAAAGTGTGGTCTCCAAGAACCAACCAACTGAGGACTTATATAGGACTAATGACTAATTGTAGAAGTAAATAATTGGCGGAATAAGGTGCTATAAATTTCACAAATTTTATTGACATTAAGTAATATTTCGACCGATCACCTCCAGTCTAAAACGGCTAGTTGTTTTTACCAAAATACTTATCTGTACCGAATTGTATTTTATATGCTTTAAAATGGTTCCCTTAGCTCGACAACAACACTGATACCGCTGGATGGCCTTGTCTTAGTCGACTAAGAAAGCTTTTTTAAGTTGATCGACATAATTGAAGAAAGGTCCTACACTGCTAGTATTTGGGGTTAAACACATCTGCTAAAAGGTGCAGTTCCTCTGCCACTTATGGGGTGTGTATTTAAATACTGGCTTCTTAAAACGAGCCAACAAGATCCCGTAGCGAATACAGGTAATGTTTAAGGCTTTTTCAACAATAACAAAACTAAAGTAACCCATCTTTGATTAACGTATGATTGCTATTCATTGATAAAATATAAAAACTAAAAGAGTGAAAGAAAAAGAGGAAATTACAACAGAACCACTAACTTTTTGTTTAAGTAAAATATTAAACTTAAATACAACTACGTAGTACTATTTGGATTTGTTGCAAAGATATTGCTGCTGCTGTTGCTGTTTGCTGTTTTTGAGCAGATACAGAAAAAACTTCAACTTACGCGCTAAATTTAAATACTAGAAGCATTTTGCCACAATTGTAATGTGGAAAGTACATGATCTAAGATTAGAGATAAATTTAGTTTTAGTTTTTGTATTCATTGCTGTTTTACGGATTGTTTTGCCACGCAAACGAAGGATGTAATTTTACATACTTGTTGGAATTGTTTGGACTTTTTGTATGAGCAAGTTGTAAGGAAGTAGAAAGTTTTCTTTTTCAACTCCTTATTAGATCATTAGTTGTTTCAGATTTAGTATGTTGATAAAGATCATCCAAAAGCGAAAAAGAGGAATATGAAATAAATGTATCTGTGAAGGCTGATAGAAGAAAAGAAATCTTTGAAATAAAAAAAAAAAATAAAAATCTCTTACAACACGCGTATACAGTTCTCTATACAAAGATGTTTAATTAATTGCTGTTTTATCAGAGTGTTGTTGACTTTTAAAGCTTGAAGTTTTGAATAAGACATTAAAGCATTTTATCCGACTTAACGGTTGAAACTCTAAGTAAAAAGTGATTTAAAAAAGGTCATTTAAAACGTTAGAAAGCTGGAAGAGGAAGTGGTAAACTAAATGTCAACTACAACAGCTTAAAAGAGATTAAAAAATAAAAATTAGTTTCTCCTCAAATTTTAAGTCATTGATTAGTTAAGGATCAGAAAATAAAATTTTAAAACTTTTTGCTAGAAAATATTTTAAGTGCCATCTGATTGAATGATTTAAATGTAACTTCAATATCGAAAGAAGCTGAGAATTAGTTTAACACATTAACAAATAACAGGGTAATAAAGAAAAAGTTTCTAACGTAGGGTCGTTACATAATGTTAAAGGGACCAAAAGAAGAAGAAGCAGGAGGAAAATTTCAAACTTTACCAACTATTACCTAATTTTTTAAATGGTTACATTTTTCACGGCCTATAACGTATAATTATTTAACAATTTTAAATTTTTTAACATCAGCCGAATGGAAATCCAATTGTATAACCAGTTACAACTTCATTTAGACCACCATTTTGTTACCTTTATATAAAAGGGTCCTAACTAGTATTTTTTATAAGCTAAGACTTTCGTTTATTTCCACTTTTCTGCAAGAAAACCAAAAACTAACCTAATCTCAACAAACACAAATAGATACTTGTAGGTGAATATATGTGTTACAAATAAAATACATTAAAAAAAATCAAAAATAGGTGGACACTCAATATGAGGAAGCTACTACATACCAATAGTAATAACTAAAAACTGCATTTAGGCAAACAGACAGACGAACAAGACAAGTCAATGACTATACTCGACAGTAACTCAACTCATTGAAATATATATATATGTATGCACCACTTACTTTACCACTACAATTAACAACCCAAAAAGAAAGAAAAACAACAAAAATTCTAAAAAAGGAAGGCAAACCTAAAAAGTTTCACCTTTTAAAGAAAAAAGACGGACGGACTCACTTACAAAAACAAAATGAAAAATTCACCAAAATGGTTTTGTAATTTCATGTCATAAATAATTGGTCGTTAAGTTAAATGCAATTGAGCCACAAAAGAGTAAAAGAAAAAGTTGCACATGCTCCAACAATGGCTAAATGAAATAAAAACAAGTCTTAAGGTAAAATTAAACAAAAAAAAAACAAATATAGAAAAAACCAAAAAGCTTAAGGAAGTGGTTTTAACATGTCTTAAAGGAAGAAATTTGTAGAAGGGCTTAAGCAACAACTGCAGCAAGCTGAAATTACACTAAATGCTGATTAAGTACACATTTATCATTGGACAGACGGACAGACTAACAGGCGTTTGTATTACTGTAGAATTCAGTCCTTTTCCTATAAAAACAATTTTCTGCTTACTTTTAGTTGTAAATTTTGTTGAATTTATGTATGTTTTTCTTTTATTAAAAAATTGTGTGCTAAGCTTGAGTTTCTTATTCATTATTTTTTTTTAAATCATAAGGCATTTCAGTATTTCCCTTCTTGCTTCTACAATTATATGATTACAAAGGACGCTTTAATTGGCATGTTAAAATATAATTCTTAAAGTAGAGTTCCTCGATTTTTTACAAATTTTTTTACAAGAAAATTGGTAGCTCATCTCGACAGACTTATATTCACATAAATTTATGGAGTTTTACTAAGTGCTGACTTAATAATTATTAACTTTATTACAAGCAGCAGGAGAAACAGCTTTTGTGTATGTTAAAGGTTTATAAACAACAATTAACTGTTTGTTATAAGTCATTAGAAAAAATCGTGATTTATTTTAATTGCTTTAGTGAACTAAAACGTCAAAAACTTAAAACAAGTTAGAACGCTATAGTCGGCTTTGCCGAATCATAGATAACCGTCATATTGGCCTTTCAAAACTCCGAACTTTTTTTTATTTTTATACATTTTTTATTTTAAGAATTTTTTACCCATTTTAGGGTGACTAGGGAAGTTGGAGGGGTTTTTACTTTAATTTTCTCAAATTTTGTATGGCAATCCCTTTAGGGGGAAATGATAAGGGGTAAGTATAATCCAGGAAGATGCTTGCAAGGAAAATGAGTTGGGGTCAGTCCTACATTCGACCTATTCACGGGCACCCTGCAAGCTGTAGGGGGATTTATTACAATTTTATCAAACTTTGTATAAGAGCCTCCTTAGGCGATGGTGATAGCGGGTAAGTATGTTGAAGAAACCTGTTTGGGAGGGAAAACTAAATGGGGTCGGTTGGGCATTTTATAAGGCGGACTCTAGGGAAGTTATGGCCATTTTATGTCATTATTTCAAATTTTAAATAATAACACCATTAGGTGATGGAGATAAGGGGTTAGTACATATGTTTTAAGAATATGTTTGGGAGGAAAAGCTAATGGTGATTTGTAATACATTTTATTCCTCTTAGTGTGTCTCCGGGGAAGTTGTAGGGTTTTTTATCCTTATTTTTTTTTTGAATTTTGTATGGCCACCCTGTTAGGGGCTGGAGATAGGAGGTTCCATTAAAATGTTTGGGAAGAAAAATTAGTTGGGTTCGGTCATACATTTCACCTTTGTAGGAGCACCCTGGGATCTGTGGGAGCGATTTAAAAATGTTAAAAAAGAATTAAACAACGCTGGCTTGTGCGGAAAAAGGGTGTTAGTATGTTCCCCAAAAAGGATTGTGGAGAAAAATTATTGGAAGTCGGTCTTACCTTGCACCCGTGTTGCGGCAACTCCGGGGCAGTTGTAGAGGTTTTTATGAAAAAATATTACAGCAATAAACAGAGGTAGCCTTGGTTCTTGGCATATATCTTGATCGGCGATTTTGCTGGATTCCAATAGCGGTTTTCTCACAGATATTTTTGATAGTTTGATAACACTCACGGGTCTATGCGGCATCGGGGGGCTTTAAAAAACAGACATACAGGCAGACGGACATTTTTTAATCTACCGGCTATTTATAGCGACCAAGAAAATATATACTTTATGGGGTCGCAGATGGATATTAAAAAAATTACAAACGGAATGACAAACTGATAAATACTATTATCACCATGTGAAGGGTATAAAAACAAATACTAAAAAGTATATGTGTATGATCTTAGAAAATTAAACATACACATGACTATGTAGATCTATTATATAAATAATAATTAGGGTATTCACTAGGTAGTCATAAAGTCATATGTCTTAAAAAAATAAAACGAAAAAATACTAGTGTTGTGAGCATCAGCTAATAATTAAGTGTGCTATTTTAAATTTGAATCAGCTGCTGGAGAAAACAGAAAAATAAGTAATTTCAAAAATATGTATTTAAAAAATAATGACTGCGGGATGTTAATTATATCAACGGCTTCACTAAACAGTTTAGGCCGCCCGACTCAGGTTTCTACTGTTTATGACAAAACAAAAAGTCTTATTATTATAGAACTTTTTTCTTTTAAGCGCAACAAAAATTTTTTTAAGCTATTGTAAAATATTAAAACTTTAAGACAATATGACTTGATAGCATGCCGTTTGAATACCCCAAATATGTAAATGTTTTGCAACTACATAATCGGTTTTTCCCTAAAAACCGGAAGCTCGATTTTTATTTAAGACCCATAGTTTCTTGGAGAAATATTTTAAGAGTTCATTGTAAATTACGGCTTTGACAACCGCCTTACATTTTTTTAATACATACAAATTGACCCACTACAATGAACATCTTTTATAATAAAACCTTAAATAGTTGTATAAAAATGTATTTAAATGTATAAATTAAACTGAGGATAAAAATATATTATTAAATTGCAAGCTAAGTATGGTCGTATACCCTTAATTTTTTGAATAAAACTATACATGGAAATGAACGACCATACAAGTAGATATATAAATCATATCCACCTGGGTGTTGTTCGTATCTGATTTTTGATAATTATTATATTACATTTGAAATAAACTATGGATTTAAGATTTTAATTTTAACTTCATTCAAGAGACTTTTTAGCTTTTTATTAAATTGTTTCTTTTTTCTGTTGCACCTAGTTAAATATTTTGCTACCATCACCATTATATTTCTTACACAAAAACACACTTTATTTAGGAATAAAGTCAAATAAATGTCTCTTTTAGTTGAGAAACTTTAACATCAGGGTTTTTTCTGTGATTTTTTAACAAAAAATTTTTTTAGTTTTTTTTCGACATTAACTGCATGACTGAGCCTGCATAAATGACACTTATGAAACTCATAATGATGCTAGCAGCATAGATGTACTTTGCCATAGTAGCAACAACTTAAGTTGGTAGATGATTTTTTAATAAGAAACCTCTTTCGTAGATATTCATTCATATGCACACATTCCTACTTGTACATGTATGTATATAAAAGTATTTACAATCTCTGCTAGAAAAGTGTTGACTTTATTATATTTTTTATGTATAAATGTTTTTAACTAGTTAGTTTTTATGTTAAATATATGAACATACCCTGCAGGAAATGTCAATAGTGAATCACTAGAAATTCACTATTGACATTGTCACCAGTGCTACTGACAAGCTATACCCCAGGCAATGCGTTTTGCTATAGACATTTAACATTGGAGTGTCATTGAAAATCCACTACTGACATTGGTACTATTGACAAGGTACTTCCGTTGGAGTCATATGTAGCCATTGGAACCAGTGATTTACTAGTACCTTTTAGCAATTTTAGTCTACAGTACTACTAATTAGCTATACCACTGGCAATATGTTCTTGCAATAGACATTTAACATGCGTCTGCCATTAAAAATAAGTATGAATTGTGTATATAAATCACTTTTATAGCACAACGGAAAAATAAAAATTTAAAAAACATCATTATGTCGCTGATACATTTTTGCGTTAAACGGCGAAATGAAGCGTTAATTTGCAGTTGGCAGTTTTCTTTTCTTTTTATCAAAGATTAATACAAAACTGTAGACGTATTGTTGACAATGTCGCCAAAAAGGCACCATAATAGTCGACAAAAGTGTTGACATGGGTACACTTGTCCCCAGGTTTCCTTCAGGGTACTTATGAATGTTAATTTACATAAAAAATAACATAAGGGTATATCCATAGAAAACACATTTGATATGTCATTGCAAAATAGTGCACTTAGAGAAATTTACGTTATCTAGAAGTTGCCAGATAACTACACACAAAATATATTTATTTAAGAGTCCTGATGATGCTAACCGACGGTTAGCGAAATATCGAAAATTTTTAATAAAACAAATTATTAAAACAACTACAGACCTCGAGCTTGTTTTACTTATGGGGGATTTCATGTCAAGTGACCCAACTTTTAAAACCGATGTCTTTCGATTGGAAAGAAATTTGGACCAAAGTAAGTTCTTGCAGAGAGTAGTTTAGACACAATTTTTTAGCACGATCGGTCAAGAACTCTCTGAGCTAGAGGGGTTCAAAATTTGACGTTTTCGGCATATAGGTGTTTTTTCTCATACATGTAGTTTATTACCTTTTGCTTTTAAAAAAATTCGTCCAAAATACTTTCGATAGATTTTTTTTCAATCTTTCAGAAAAAAATATTTTTAAAATTAAAAAAAATTTTTTTTTATTTTTTTTTATAAAATAATTAGAAAAAAATTTTTTTTTTCCGAAAGTGCCCATTTTTTTTTTTTTTTTTTTTGCTCAAAAGAAAGCTTAGGTCTTTTGCTTGAAGAACTTGGAGGTCGCTTAGTGGGATGCGAGTGGGATATCTATAAAAATTAATGTTTTGTAACTCAAGGTAGGGATTTTCCAATTTTCGCGTATATTCTATTTTGATTTTTATCCTATTTATGTAAAATTATCTCTTAAGCAAAAAAAAAAAAATATTTATGCTAAGAAACAAAATAATTTAACCTTTCCGACGGTATGCATTGAAAATATTAACAAAATGTGTTCAGACATTGCACGGTAAAACTTTTTACGGAAACACCCATATATGTACACACTATACGAATATTTATACAAATGCTGAACAGTTAGTATTAGTGTTGTCATACCCTGCAAAAAATCTTGGACCACATGGTCCGTTTTAGCTGAAATGGACTAGTTACAACATGGTCCTTGTGTAATGCAATCATGGACCATGTCATTGACAAACAAGAACTTGTAGTTACTTAAGTGATATGCGTTCGTGTTTTAACGATTGCGTACAAAAAACACGATCTTTAAAACACGAACGCATATCACTTAAGTAACTACAAGTTCTTGTTTGACAATGACATGGTCCATGATTGCATTACACAAGGACCATGTTGTAACTAGTCCATTTCCAAGTTGCTTGTAGGTAGGATAGAGTAGTTTTGAAACTACTCCGACGTAATGCAAATCTGGGTTAAGTGGTCCGGCCCTAGGACATCATAATGTTAAAAAGACCATGTTTTTTACATGCATTTGGGTTAGTTTTGGAGTAATCCTACTCCTTTATGGACTAGTCCATACACGCATGTATGGACTAGTCCTGTTTTCTGCAGGGTATGCACACTTGCTTCTTTTCATAAAATTCTCTTTTTTTCTATGAAGTAAAACTAAATTATATTTCTTTTTTAATATTTTTTTTTAACTTTTACTTCTTTTTGTTAATATAATTTTTCATTTTATCATGTTGCCATTGTGTGGTGTATATATATCTTTTTATTTATTTATAAAATATGTACGATATACATGTATTTTGTGTAGCTACCCTAGAGGAAACTCAGGGATTTGTGTGTCTTTAAGTCACCACTTCTGTCATCTATTTTGTTGACTTTTTGGGACATTGTCAGCAGAGCATCTAACTTTTTTTGTTAGTATTCGATGATAAACTTTTGCTATTAGATATTATCTATTAGTCTTCACAAAAAAAAGAGATACAGTTCTATTTTAATATTTCTAGAAAAGAATAACTAAAACGTACTAGTGAATCAGTGGTTCCAAGTCTACACATGCCTCTGAAATTCATACGTAAGTAGTGTTTATGGACTTATCTGTATAAGAAGTGAATTTTAAAATCATGTGACAACGTCAATAGTAAATCACGAGAGTTTTAATGTTGACATTTCCTGCAGGGGTCTTATATAATGTATATGTTATCTTTAAATAAATACAAAATATGTACCGTTATTTTTACCTTAAAAGAAGGTGAAATAAAAATTAAAAAAAAAAAAAAAAAAAATAATAATAATAATAATAATAATAATAATAATAATAATAATAATAATAATAATAATAATAATAGTAATAATAATAATAATAATAATAATAATAATAATAATAATAATAATAATAATAATAATAATAATAATAATAATAATAATAATAATAATAATAATAATAATAATAATAATAATAATAATAATAATAATAATAATAATAATAATAATAATAATAATAATAATAATAATAATAATAATAATAATAATAATAATAATAATAATAATAATAATAATAATAATAATAATAATAATAATAATAATAATAATAATAATAATAATTATAATATTACACAGTGCAACACGAAAAAAAATAACCATATTCGGGCATCACTACGTGAAAGAAGACCAAAAAAGAAAAGACCCGTGTCTCCCAGTTTTGCCCAAAGTCATGCACTTTTTTTGTTATGGGCCCCCAAAGATTTGGGGCCTTGGTACCATTTTTGCAAAAAGTGATAATTTTCTCGGGCTCATATCTTGCAAACCGTTCGGAATTTTAATTTACTCTTTGAGGCAAATTTGTAGCCCTTTTTATATAGAACAAAAATAATGAACATAAAAAATTAAAAAATAAATAATTTTAAATCAAAATCGCAAAAAACTTTAAAAAATTCAAATTTTTTTTACCTTTTTCCCCCTGTTCAGGTCCATAGGTAGCAAACCGTTTAAAATTCAAGGAAACAGTCAACTACAAAAATTTACCTAACATCCCAATTAACAACTTTTTAGAATATATTAACTTCCTAGGAATGGTTCTTAACAGCGTTAAGGTAGCGCTTAGGTAGCCGCAAAAGTTAAAAATTTTACGAAAATTTTTAAATTTCATTTGTTTTTTATTTTCTTCAACATTGAGATACTGTGCTGTCTATTACAAAAAATAGTAAAAATAGTAAAAAAATATTCGTATTATTTTTATAAAGTTGATGGCCCTGGACTTGCATATCGCGCTCTCTTAAGTTGAGGATCTAAATCGTCGTCCGAATCTGACTCTGATTCAGAACTTACGGTGTCCACAGGCACGTTGCTTTCAGAATGTTTCCATCATTAGCTTTTTCTTTTTAACATACCTTATTAACATCATAAAAGCTTATCTTGTGACTCCACCAACATGCCTGAAATGAAGTAGAAAAGAAATCAAAAATAATGCAAATCATGCAATAATAAAATTGATATTACCTCTGCAAGCAATGCGTCGAATTTTTTGCCTTTGTACCGTTTTTCTATTTGATTTTTTATTAGTTATTGGTTTTGGTCCATCTCTTCCCTGTTGGGGCTAATAGTCGGTATCAAATCGATCTCGTTTAGTAACACCACTTGCTGTAGTCATATCTGTAAATTCTGTCCTACGATCTGGAGTTTGTGGCCTTGGGAATACAAAATTTTCAGGTGCAAGCACTGGTAGTGTGACTGTTACAGTTGCTTTATAAATTTTGTTCTTCTCATCACGTCTATTTGGGTAATTAACGCATGCATAAGAACTGGTTCCCCCATGATCACCTGGGCGATTTATCCAGTTTACCGGCTTACAATATTTCATACTATGTTTGCCTCCATTCAACCATGCTATGAGATTATTATAACATTGGCGACACACTGCGTTAGGTGTGTAATTTTCACTGATAAAATCTATTTCGTCGAAAAATCACTCATATGCTCTTTTAAATTCCCTAGTTAAAAGATTCTTTTCCTTTTGAAATCTTGTAGAATTATTTTTTCTGATTTGATGACCGCAAATGTAGCAAAAGAAATAAATATTTTTACACTGCATATTGAAATTGTCAGTTGCCAATGTTGTATGCGTATTATGCTGTAGAACTTTCTCTATAACTTTCACCGCTGAGATTTCGTTGACGTCGCGCTGTGTAATGCCTCGATGTGAGAGTCGCGTCGCTTTTATATTGTGATCTGCGTTCCTTGATGGGTGTGCGATCGGTGCGTGATCGCGTGAGCTGTTTACTGAAATCTTTGGTAAATTTTTGTAGTTAATTTCTTGATAAGTTTTGGGTGCAATAATTTCCTCTTTTTAAATTTATCCAATTGCTATTTTATTTTGGATTGTCCTTACTTATTAAAAAAATTGGTAGTAGGCACATATGTAGGTAATTTATTTTTGGTATAAACAATAATTATTAAAAAGTAATAACAAAGCAATAAAAAAAGTATGTACATAATTTAATTAAAGGCCGTTAACGATCATTATTGCGATTTGTGTATGATGTATTTTGTTGTTTAGGGTTTCCAGCAATTTTAATGTTTGCCTACCTGTTTAAGTTCCAAGACTTTTCGCGGCTATCTCACATGCATATACACATATTTATATGCACTAGAGTTCTCTATTACACGAAAGACAGATACAATATATGTAATTAAGGCAATTTGATTAAACGTAAGGAAGAGATAGCTTCATAACTACATGTATGTACATACATTTTGGGGAAATTTTTTACTTTTGCGGCTACCTAAGCGCTACCTAAACGGTGTTAAGAATCATTCCTAGGAAGTTTATATATTCTAAAAAGTTGTTTATTGGGATGTTAGGTAAATTTTTGAAGTTGACTGTTTCCTTGAATTTTGAACGGTTTGCTACCTATGGACCTGAACAGGGGGAAAAAGGTAAAAAAAATTTGAATTTTTAAAGTTTTTTGCGATTTTGATTTAAAATTATTGTTTTTTCAATTTTTTATGTTCATAATTTTTTTTCTTTATAAAAAGGGCTACATGTTTGCCTCAAAAAGTAAATTAAAATTCCGAACGGTTTGCAAGATATGAGCCTGAGAAAATTATCACCTTTTGTAAAAATGGTACCAAGGCCCCAAATCTTTGGGGGCCCATAACAAAAAAAGTGCATGACTTTGGGCAAAACTGGGAGACACGGGTCTTTTCTTTTTTGGTCTTCTTTCCCGTAGTGATGTCCGTATATGGTTATTTTTCCATGACTTAAAAAATTACACACAGTGTTATTAGAAATAAGATAAGCAGCTTCCTTTTCTGAATGGTAGCTGTAGCTTGTTTTTCAAATATATTACAGTAGTAATGCATACAGTAATACATGTCCTAGCATTTCAATACGAATAATTAAGTCAGATATTTCGGCTGCATTAGTCTTTAAAAATTGTGCAGAAAATTTTTTTAGTAGTGATACGATGGGATTGGCGTCAGTTTAGTCTGCAGCTTTAATCTAACAGATTTGCGACTAAGATCGAATTATTTCAGCTTCTGCCGTTTTTTTGTCATTTTGGTGTAAAATATCGTTGATAATCTCTATTTGTCCCAAGCTTGTCTTCAAAGGTGTGTTATAATCTTGCACTCATCTTCAAATGAAACTGTAAGGCTTGGTTGACTGGGACATTTTCTATACATCTTTGTACATATTTAAAGCAGCGATAAAAAAGTGCAATAAAATAGTGTATTAAGTACATTTATATGATTTTATTTTTTTATATGTTGACAGCCTAAGTCTAATGGAGCACTTTATTAAATTTGTTAGACCTTTCGGGCAGCAATAGTTTCTTCTCTATATTTTCTTGCTCCTTCTCTCAACTCCTACAACTTTCTTTTAGTTTATTTGTTTCAACAAACAATTTGGAGCATCTGGTTTCATATAAATTTTCTTCTATTCATTCAACTTTTGATTATGCTAGTTGACTGTATTGTGTACAAATATATGATAAACATAAATAATATTTGGATAAAAGAAAAGAAAAAAAATACATATGTATGTATGTTTCCGAAGAGTTTTAAATAAGTTAGAATCAAATTATTAAACTCTAAACACAATAAATTTATATTTGGTCATGCCCAAATATACAATAATCTGTACCATAATTCATCTTATACCATCATATGTTAAAATGCATGCAGGTAAGCTTTCACTACTGGGGCATAAACACGCACTTCCCCGGCAAAAATTACTTGCAAGCTGCTAGATAGGATCTGAAATGAGCCCCTTTTGAAATGATCATAACTCTCAATAGATGAAACTCTCGATAGATGTAACAGCCCTAAAACACGAACTAAGGCAATGGCCGAGGGATATATCAACAAGATATTTAACCTATACCTTGACACCCTTACTGAGGCCACGTAGTAAATAACTAGCTGAAGAAA